>OZ012736.1:129409204-130009204 GCA_963859935.3 Lathyrus sativus | reverse complement strand
CAAATATATGGCAAGCATCCATACCTATGAAGTCTGGATGACTTGGGAATAGCACGATCCCATAAATGCAGAGGGCTAAGAAGGCATTGAATACATCCCAGCAACCCTTCTTGGTAAACTTTCGGGCCTTTTCCATCAGGAAAGGCAAAGAGAAACCATCAACTCCAATCTTTCTGAACACCATCCCTTTCAACTCTGAATCATCTACATGAAGGGCGGCAGTCAACTTACCCAAGTTAGGTTCACCATCAACCCGGTAATAAGGCATCTGATTCAACAAAGGCACGCCCAACAGGTCAACATACTCCTCCAAGGTCGGAGCTAAGACATAGTCTGGAAAAACGAAGCATCTAAGCTACGGGTCATAAAACTGTAGAAGAGCGTAGAGGCCATTCAACTCGTATGTAGACAGCTTCCACACAATACCCAGAAGTCTCCCATAACTCTTTCTGAAACTCTCCATCACTGTCTTATCAGCCAACGAAATCAAAGCTCGTAACTCTCGGATGTCAGGTGTTGGTAGCTTGTAAGCCACAGTCTTCTTCAGAGATGCCATATTAGCCATGCGGATTAAGATCACTAGAACCAGGGGAGAAATATGCACCTGCAACACAGACATGCGTTAATGATATGCAAATGAGGATGCAAACAATGCAAAATGCAATCATGCAGCAGGAGATCCAGGTGACTGTGCTGTTGAGGAGAAGGACCACGACTATGCTCTGTCAAGAACAAACATATCTCTGATGATAAGAACCCTCTGATACCAACAATACTGATTCACTGTCAAGAAAACCAGGACGTCTGGAGGTTAAGGTTTCCTGCAATAACTCGACCCTGCTCACATGTATGGACCTAATCACGGAAAAGGTTTGGCATCCTATGTTGTCATCAGCGTCACAGACTTTCAAGAAACGATGATATGATACCCAGGAGGTGTGGCATCATCATCTCTTGAAGCAGCCTCACTTAGTTGAATCCCAAATGATCGGTCCCCAGAGTCGACAATCCTCAGATCCGAAATCCCCTCGAGTCCAAAGGACCGATAGGAAGTCATCAAAGAGAGCCTCGTCTGAGTGTGGATTATATGGGAACTGATGCAAGCAAAGCAAGCACGTCCACCACTAATCCATTCTAATCCTATGTATATGCTCTCAAGCTTGGGTCAGGCTTTTCACTCATCAGAATGCCCCTCCCACAACAGCACAGATAATCATATCATACTGAAAATAAAATGCGGGAAGTAAAATGCGATAAATAAACATAACCCAACAGGTAAACACGCAAGTGCTAGGATTGACTCGCACAGGGGACGTTAGATCCCCAGCAGAGTCGCCAGCTATCGCTACCGCGAAAATAAGGTGCCGGCAAAACATAAGAGTCGCCATCTTTCGTTATTTATTCCTCAGAACGAGAAAGGAAACGATCGGAAAAACCTGACGAAAAGGTATAAGACAAGGTCATCGCAACCATTGTCTAGATTCGAGAGTCGGTTACGCAAGGGGAAGGTGTTAGCACCCGTCACGTCCATCGTACTCGATGGGATCCATGCTTGTTGTGTTTATCTAACGAGTTGGTTTACTATCTACCTATCAAGGTTGGTCTGAAAAGAAAATAAAATGACTCGGCAAAGCGTCGCACTTTATGCCTACGTATTCTCATCAGAGAATGAGAAATCAGAGTCAACGTAGTTCGGCTAACTACGGGTTACGGATGAGGGAAGGTGGCTCGCCAATACGTCAGTATTGTGCCTACATACTCTCAACAGATATGAGAGATCAGAGATTACGTAGTTCGGGATAATATAGATTACGAGAATTCAGATTCATCTGTTTTTCGAGTAGGGTTAACAAATAGTTCCAACAGTTTGGTGTATGCAGCTTGCTCTTCAGAGACTCGTGCTTTACCGTTTGCGGTAGAACTGTGGAGTTAACGACACTCTTTTCTTCTGAAAAGCTTTCCTTTGAATTATGGTCCCACGGGGCAAAAAGGTTTGAAGTTTATTTTCTGTCTTTTACGGAAGAAGTGTTTTTTATGGTTGTCTATATTTCGTACAACACTAGAGACTATGACTTAGGAGCGAATGCGTCGCATATCATCCAAAGGACATATACTAAACACTCTAGATG
The DNA here is from genome assembly GCA_963859935.3 of Lathyrus sativus. Lineage (NCBI taxonomy): Eukaryota > Viridiplantae > Streptophyta > Magnoliopsida > Fabales > Fabaceae > Lathyrus > Lathyrus sativus. The sequence goes on along the minus strand of OZ012736.1, from coordinate 130,007,075 downwards.
ATTGAGAGGAGACCGCTCAATTATGATTTCACAAGTAGCTTAAGGCTCGTAACGCGCTTATACTAACTTGCCTTTATTACGTTTTTTACTGTTGTTTTGAGATGAGAAGAGAACGAACTCTACGGGGAAACTGCCAAGTCCTAATGTTGTCATGCCAAGGATTCATCCTATGGTTGGGGTTTGAAACAGGGAACTCCTAGAAGTTATCATGCATAGGTTTCAACCTAAAGTTCTAATCATCACTTCCTTATCAAAGGAAGTGAGAGCCCAAGGGGATCATGCCATCGGGAAACAGACAACAGATAAAGCATCCGCTAAACAGTAAACAGATATACAGATAAATAGTAAAGATGCACATGCAATGCAGCAATACAAGCAGAGGGAGACTCACTCAACCTCTAAGCAAACACACAGATAAAAAAGAAAAACAACACACAAGCAAGGGGAGGATCACCTCAACCCTTAATGCAAACAAGCAGAGGGAGACTCACTCGACCTCTAAGCAGTCATGCTCCTAGCCTAAAGTAATCTAAATATGATTCCTATTCTAATGCATTAAGAAATTCAAACAAGGGAGAGAAACCTAAAATGAGCAACAGGGAAGTCATCCCAAGCTACATCAAGTTGGAGGTGTATCAACACCAGAATCCATCATGGGTTCAACCTCTTGAGGAATGCACAGAATCCAACCAAAGGAAGGATTAGGCTCTCCCAAGAGGGATCCTATGTCAATAGGACAGAAAAGACTGGGTATTAGTCCTAGATATCAATCTAAGGTAACTGATTTAAAGTGTATCAACACAGAATGTCCATCTCAGGCTCAACCTGTTGAGGAATGCACAAAATCCAACCAAGGGAAGGATTAGGCTCTCCCAAGAGGGATCCTAAGAAAAGGACTTTGAGATGGATGACAGCATATAAACCAAGGGAATATACCATGCATAGAATGTCAATCCAAGGCTCAACCTCCTGACGAATGCATTAGAATCCAACCAAGGGAAGGATTAGGCTCTCCCAGGAGGGCTCCTCATCAAGACTTGACGGAGGAAGATAGTGCAGACCAAAGGAATGTACTATACTGATGAATGTCAATTCAAGGCTCAACCTCCTGAGGAATGCACAGAATCCAACCAAAGGAAGGATTAGGCTCTCCCAGGAGGGTTCCTCTTCAAGACTTGGAAAAATAGGGTAGGGCAAAGCCCAAGGAAGAAATCACATAGGGGATAGAAGGCAACACAACACTCCTAAGAAACCCTACAGACTAGCTACAAGGATCACCTAAGCTAGGGGAATCAAAAGCTCTATCAAGGCTTTAACAAAGTTCTAATGAGGTATCTACCTACTTACCATTCTATCAAGAATGAATATACTACTTAGAATCATCTAATGGTCATGTACAAGGTTAATCTATAAAGTTCTCTAGTTAGGATCACCTAAACTAAGGCTAACTTGTAAAATGGGGAACTAATAGAAAATCATTCCTAAAAATTCCAAGGAAAATACTACATTATCCTACATGTGTAACAAGCTATGGTACAAAAACCAGGGGCTAAACCTAAATCAAAAGGCTCAAACAAAATCCCAAATCTAAGGAATGCACTAAAGGGATCCATCACTGAATACTCCTAAACAACTATCTCAAAACCCTATTTAGAATCATCTAAAAAATGCAACAAAAATAGTACAATATTATTTCATGTGTCAACACTCACCATACAAAAAACCAGAGGCTAATATGATTTATTGAAAGAGAAATAAAATCATAAAGCTTAAGATACAATTATCCAATTATTAAAAACACACTAAAATAGAAAATATGCAATTAATTGAAAATTCATGAAAATAGAAATTAAAAAATGTGAGAAAATTCTAAACATATCAAAGTATTCACATGATTTATTTCAATATTTATTGACAACATTTCATATTTTTTTCTTGAATTAAAACTAACAAGTATCAATAAAAACAAAAATAAGAGAAATGCAAATAAAAGGAAACTATGAAGGGGGTGCAATGAGTATTGGATTCACGTGCAATTGGTATGGGCTTTACGAGTGGGGGGCGCGAGCAGCGCTTTGGATAAAGCCCAGCTGAGTCCAAAAACTCAGCTTTATTTACTAAGGGGAAACAGGCCAGGGGGTGCGTTAAGTAGCATTTTACGTGTGTTATTGTGTTGGGCCTTGGAACGGGGGTGGGGGTAGCGATCTGAGTAAGAGCCCAGAGTTTCATTTAATGAAACTATGCGTTTCATTAAAATGGGAAGGGCCAAGTGGAAGCTACACGCGGGACTCATCTAAGCCGTGAGATGCACATACAAGTCTAACCATTCAGCGCGATCGGACGGCTACGATAAGATCTGGCATTTGAAAACTAAAACGAAAGTACTATGCACGCGGTGGTTGCAGGGGCGGCCGGAGAAGATCCGGTCATCTTCTCCGGCGAGAGTGAACAATGACCAAGATCCAAACTCCACGAAACTTCAAATTTCTTACACGGTTTTGTTCGTCTCACTTCCTAGAGTCCAATTATCATGTTCTTTCTCATTTTTAACCACTATCTAGAGAGATATGTGAACTACAACTTGGGATGCTATGTCAAAAGTGTCACGATTCACTATGAAACTTATCTAGAATCCATCTACGTTTCAAATAGGTCCTAACCACATGCATCTAAGGCTTGGAAAGTGCATAGTTAAAGAGGAATTTTGCAAGAAAGAAACCTGATTCAGAGCTTTACGTAGGGTGACTTTCAGGCCACAATTCTCTTCCAAAGTGTGCAGATTCACTCAATGGATGATGTTGAATGATGCTTGATGCTCAATTTCTTCTGAAACCCCCTCAATCTCCAAATTAGAAAATCAATTCTTCAAGCTTCTTCTCAACCGACTCCAACTGTTTCTCAAGTGAAAATGGCCCTAGAAGATTCCAAAAATGATCAACAATTTATTTATAATCAGTTTGAAAGCTTTGGGGGGCCAAATCATGGCCCAAATCCAAACTTCCAACTTTCAATTTTTCTCCAAAAATCCAACTATGGAAGCCACGCACATGCTCTGCTTTCACTCCAATCCTGCTTCAGATCACTTGCATTGGATGTGTGGAATGTAATTGGATTGGTTTGCAGCCTTGATTTCAATCTAAGGTGCAAGTTTGAAATGTTACTTCATCATGAAGTAATCCACCAAATGACCATGAAATGAGTATCAACTCAAAAATGTAATAATTCCAAAGTGTTTAGAACTTCTTTTCCAATCAAAATGAGTACCAATTTGGTTTGAAATCATTCAATTACCCATTGTTTTGAATTTTTCCATTTTAATTCATTAAAATGGCCTTTTTGAGAAATTTCTTCAACCAACGCTTGCTCTAATCCATATCAATGGACTCTTGATACTTGGTTGAGCTAAAAACATCTTTTTGAGCAACTTTCAAATTTAACAAAACTCCATTTGAAGCTTGCAAGATAGTGAAATGGACCCATAATTCAAAATGACCTATAATGTCCAAATACCCAAAATACCCTTGACTTGTCAAAGCCATATCTTGAGTTCTACAAATCCAATCATGGACTTCTAGTACTCTCTGGAAATCTAAGAGAACAAGGAACAACATTCATGTTGACCAAAAGTTCATAGAAATCATCCTTCCAGGGCAAAAGTGTCATGCAAGTTGGGTGACTTTCAAGCTCCAAATTCACATGCCTCAGATGACTTTTAACTTGTCTGGCTCATAACTTGAGTTCTATAAACCCTATCAGGTACTTCTAGTACTCAAATTAAAGCTAAGATCATGCCCTACAACACTCATGTTGGGGTGAAGATGAAATGAAAATCACATCTTGAGTTAAGTAGTCTTGAATTTAGGGGTCAAGCTAGGGGATTTTACACTGTCAAGCCTTAGAAACCCTTGCCTAAAACTTCTCAAACTGTTCAATCATGATAAGTTGACCTTGGAATCATCCTTAGAACATCTCAACATATAAATCCATGATCACATGGCTCTTGAATTAGGTCTCAACCTTCTTCAAATCATCAGTTATCCTAGGATTGTCCAGATGAAACCCTAGTTGCACCAATCTTGGTTATATATTCATATCCTCCACATAATGACCTGTCTAGGCTTCCAAATGAACTTCAACATTTCTCATGAGCTCATTCAAGACCTCAAGTCGAACTTCATGGCCTCAGAATCATCTGATGATCTTCCCACAACTCTCAAGTTAGGAGACCCACATACTTGGTTTCAACCACTCTCTCTGAGGATCTTAGACTTCTCTGGTGAGGATATCAATCCTTGAATACTTGGATAAACCTTTGATCTAGCTTCATAGTCTTGTATAGATCTTGATTGCTAATCATACCTCTTGATCTCCTGCACACATGTCAATGAAATGCAAATGATAATGCTAATGTGAATGAAATGAAACATAAGCTAGGTAAAGAAAGGTTGGGCAAATTTTGGGGTGCAACAGATACCAAGATAGAGGTCGGGCAGCAAATAGGAAAGTTGATGCGCCTCCTATGCATTACTCTTAGTTATTGCAGGCTTTGTTACAGCTGCAATTGATTTAGAAAAGGACTTTGGCTCCCTTGACCGGACCTCCTCCACCCGGGTACGATGAAAATGCTCGCTGTGAGTTTCATTCGGGTGCCCCAGGACATAAAATTGATAATTGTAAAGCCTTCAAACATAAGGTTCAAGACATGATTGACAGTAAGGCGATTAATTTTTCCAATGATGTTCCCAATGTGGTGTAGAATCCCATGCCGAATCATAGGAAGGCTGGGGTTAATGCAATTATCGAGGAGGATGTGTTGAATTTGGTGACAGATGTTGATGAACTAAGGACACCCTTAAGCTTTGTGAAAGCCAGATTGCTGAGGTGGGTGTTTTCCCGGGTTGTGCTGAGGACTGTGTTGAGTGTCTAGTTGATCCTGAGAGAGGATGTGGGTTGTTGAAAAGATGTGTTCAGGAGATGATGGATAATGGAGTTTTACAATTTGATCGTTCTATTGGAAGAGAGTCCGAGGATTTGGTGGCTGAAGAAAAGGATGAGATTGCGACATTCTCCATCCCGTATAAGACTGTTACAATCTATACACCAAAGCCACCAACGATAACTATCACAAAAGCGGGCCCTGTGCCGTTTGAAAGCACTAAGGCTATTCCGTGGAACTACGAAGCCGAAGTGTATTGCAATGGGTAGAAGATAAAATTGAATGATCCCCCTGCAAATTCAGTTGATAATCTCGTGGGAGCAGGAGGTATTACTCGTAGTGGCCGGGTCTTTCCGTCACTTGAAGTGACTGTTGATAAGGTGGACAAGAGGAAACGACCGGTAGTGGAGGAGACTTCTCAATCCGGGAAGAAGGAGTCTTTGTTGAAATACGCGGAGGAGTTTATGAGGCTAATTCGGAAAAGCGACTACAAGATAGTCGATCATTTGCAGCAAACTCCTTCCAAAATATCTATCTTGTCGTTGCTCCCTTGCTCTAAGGCGCATAGGAATTCATTGCTGAGAATACTAAACACTGCTTACGTGCCGCAAGAAATTTTGGTCAATCAACTCGAGGGAGTTATGGCGCACGTAAATGCAGGAAATGGCTTAGGCTTTACAGACTTGGATTTGACGCCAAGAGGCAGAAATCATAATTGTGCGCTGCACATATCTTTAGAATGCCGCGGGGCTGTCATGTCTCACGTGCTTGTGGATACGGGATCATCTTTAAATGTACTTCCGAAGAAGGCCCTAATGAAGTTAGATATGCAGGGGTTGATTTGCACACCATGTGATTTGGTGGTGCGTGCGTTTGATGGAACCCGAAGATCTGTATTTGGGGAGGTAACTTTGCCTATTCAGGTTAGACCTGAAGTCTTTGATGCAGTGTTTTACATCATGGATATCCAACCGACCTACAGTTGTTTACTAGGCCGTCCATAGATTCATTCAGCGGGAGCTGTGACCTCTACGCTGCATCAAAAACTGAAATACATGGTTGGCGGTAGCGTTGTTACGGTTTGCTGGGAGGAGGATATCATGGTCAGCCATTTATCATCCTTTAAGTATGTTGAAGTGGACGGAGAGATCCACAAAACTCTTTTCCAAGCCTTCGAAGTGGTCAAGATTAAAGACAAGTCTCCTGTTGTGAGCAAGGTGCCAGAAGTGGCCATGTCTTCTTTTAAAGAAGCTCAAGCAGTGGTACAGACTGGGGCAGTGCAGGGATGGGGCCAAGTATTGGAGATTCCCCACAAGCAGGACAAATTTGGTTTAGGGTACCGACCGTCATTCTCCTCTCCTTTAGCCTCGCAGAGTGCGCTGCGCTATAAAGGGCCCGTGCAGTTCACCAAGGGGGGAGTCATCTTCGAGAGAATCAATGTTGTATCTGACGAAGACAGAGACAGTGATTGTGATATGGATGTCTGGATCAAGTCATGTATTTCGGGACAGAGCCTGCGTAACTGGTCAATTGAAGAATTCATTTAAGTGACGACAGAACAGTAATGCTTTGTTTTTCCAATTATTGTACTACCATATGTCCTACTCGGGGCATAGCGGTTTTTTATTTCAGGGCCTTATATGTTTATGTTTGAACATTGTTTATCAATTAATCAAAGGGCGTTTTCTCATTCAAATTTTGTGATCTCTGTTTTTCTTACTTTTATTTTTCACAATGAAATGGCAATGTGGTTTATACTTGTTTGTATATTGTTTGAAACATTTAAGCATTTTTATTGTAAGATTCCTATTACAGATGACACTGATTCAGAACCTCCTATGTCTCGCTTCGACTTCGATCAACCGATATATCAAGCTGAAGAAGAGATTGATGAGGATGAAGATCTGCCTAAAGAGCTATCTAGACTCTTGAAACAAGAAGAGAAGATTATTCTGCCTCATCAGGAGGAAATCGAGGTTATTAATCTGGGTTCTGAAGAAGTTGTCAGAAACGTTCGAATAGGGGCTGCGCTACAGAGTGACATCAAGCAAAGACTGATCGAGATGCTTCGAGAGTATAGTGACATCTTTGCGTGGTCGTACGAAGATATGCCCGGGCTTGACACCGACATAGTGGTTCATCGCTTGCCGTTGCACGAGGAATGTTCGCCGGTCAAGTAGAAGCTTAGAAAGACAAGACCAGATATGGCTGTAAAAATCAAAGAAGAAGTTCAGAAACAGTTGGACGCTGGATTTTTAGCCGTAACCACTTAGCCTACGTGGGTCGCCAACATCGTACCTGTACCTAAGAAAGATGGTAAGGTACGGGTGTGTGTAGATTACAGGGATTTGAATAAGGCGAGCCCAAAGGATGACTTCTCGCTCCCTCACATTGACGTATTGGTTGACAATACTGCTCAATACTCCGTATTTTCCTTTATGGATGGTTTTTCGGGTTATAACCAGATAAAGATGGCACCGGAAGATATGGAGAAGACGACGTTCATTACACCGTGGGGGATGTTCTGTTAGAAAGTAATGCCTTTTGGGTTGAAAAACGCAGGGGAAACTTACCAGCGGGCTATGGTCACTTTGTTTCATGACATGATTCATCATGAGATTGAGGTCTATGTTGATGACATCATAGCAAAGTCGCAGACGGAGGAAGAGCATCTAGTCAACTTGTTGAAGCTGTTTGAGAGGCTTAGGATGTTCAGATTGAGGTTGAATCCAAATAAGTGCACTTTTGGAGTTCGATTCGGAAAGTTATTGAGGTTTATTGTCAGTGAAAAAGGAATCGAGGTCGATCCTGCAAAGATAAAACCTATACAAGACATGCCAGTGCCGAAAATAGAAAAGGAGGTCCGTGGTTTCCTAGGGAGATTGAACTACATTGCTCGGTTCATATCTCATCTCATAGCCACGTGTGAACCAATGTTTAAATTGTTAAAGAAAGATCAGGCGGTTGCCTGGAATGAAAATTGTCAAAAAGCATTTAATAAGATAAAAAAATACTTGCAGGAGCCTCCGATATTGATACCCCCAGTAGCTGGAAGGCCTTTAATCATGTACTTAACGGTTCTTGAGAATAGTATGGGTTGTGTTCTCGGTCAACACGACGAGACTGGAAGGAAAGAGCATGCAGTTTATTATTTGAGTAAAACATTCACAGATTGTGAGTTCCGTTACTCAATGCTCAAGAAAACATGTTGAGTACTTGCTTGGGTTGCCAAACGTTTGAGACAATATATGCTCAATCACACAACCATGCTAATTTTGAAGATGGATCCGATCAAGTATGTCTTCGAGAAGCAAGCGCTCTCAGGAAGAATTGCCAGGTGGAAGATGGTACTGACAGAGTACGATATACAATATGTTTCCCAGAAAGCCATCAAGGGAAGTGTTCTGTCAGAATACCTTGCTGAGCAGCATATCGAAGATTATCAACCAATGAAGTTTGAATTTCCTGACGAGGATATCATGTGCCTCAAAGCGAAAGATTGTGAAGAACCATTACACAGCGAAGGTATAGAGAAGGATTCTCAGTGGCAGATGATATTCGACGGTGCTGTCAACTCCTATGGTAGTGGAATCAGAGCAATTATTACCACTCCTCATGGTACTCATATCCCGTTCACTTCGAGGTTGACATTCCCTTGCACTAACAATGAAGCTGAGTACGAATCATGTATCATGGGTCTGGAAGAGGCTATTGATTTGAGAATCAAGAATTTGGATGTATATGGTGATTCAACTCTAATGGTTAATCAAATCATAAGAGAGTGGGAAACTCGTCAACTGAATCTAATTCCTTACAGAGATTACGCAAGGAGGTTGTTACCCTTCTTCGATCGGGTAGATTTTCACCATGTACCACGAGCAGAGAATCAGATGGCCGACGCTTTGGCAACACTATCTTCGATGTACAAAGTGAATTTCTAGAATGATGCTCCCAGAATATTCATTTTTCGCTTGGACAGACCCGCTTTCGTATTCGCCATTAAAGAGACTGCTGATGGCAAGCCATGGTTTTACGATATACAGAACTTCCTCAAGAAGCAAGAGTATCCACCAGGGGCTTCGACTCAGGATAAGAAGACAGTGATGAGGTTGTCTGGCAACTTTTATCTAAACCTAGATGGTGTGCTTTATAGAAGGAACCATGATTTGGTGTTGTTGAGATGTGTGGATGAAAAAGAAGCAACGTTGCTTATGGAAGAAGTCCACGAGGGTACTTTCGGTACACATGCCGGCGGACATGCTATGTCTCGGAAACTATTACGAGCAGGGTATTATTGGCTAACTATGGAGTCAGATTGTTTCAAATTTGCGAAGAAATGCCATAAATGCCAGATTTATGCAGACAAAATTCATGTACCTCCGTGCCCATTGAATGTTATGGCGTCCCCGTGGCCTTTCTCCATGTGGGGCATTGATATGATTGGCAAGATTGAGCCAACCGCATCTAATGGTCATCGTTTCATCTTGGTTGCCATTGATTACTTCACCAAATGGGTTGAAGCAGCTTCGTACGCCAATGTCACAAAGCAAGTCGTAGACCGATTCATAAAGAAGGACATCATTTGCAGATATGGAATACCTGAGCGAATCATTACTGATAATGGTTTGAATCTGAACAACAAAATGATGAAGGAATTGTGCCAGAATTTCAAAATCGAGCATCACAACTCATCGCCCTATCGGCCGAAGATGAATGGCGTTGTTGAAGCGGCCAACAAGAATATTAAGAAGATAGTGCAAAATATGGTTGTCACTTACAAAGATTGGCATGAGATGTTGCCCTTTGCTCTTCACGGTTATCGTACGACGGTACGCACATCAACCGGGGCAACTCCTTTCTCGCTGGTATATGGTATGGAAGTTGTCCTACCATTGGAGGTCGAGATTCCTTCTTTAAGAGTTCTGGTTGACGTCAAGCTTGATGAGGCAGAACGGATAAAGAATCGATTGAATCAGCTTAGCCTGATGGATGAGAAGAGGCTAACATCAATTGCATATGGTCGGTTGTACCAGAGCTGCATGAAGAAAGCTTACGATAAGAAGGTGCGCCCTTGAAGCTTTCAGACATGCGATCTTATGTTGAAGAAGATTCTCCCACCACAATCAGATCACAGGGGAAAATGTACTCCCAATTATGAAGGTCCATATGTCGTTCGAAAGGTCTTCTCCGGAGGAGCCTTGTTGTTAGCCACCATGGATGGTGAGGATTTCGCATCCCCTATGAACGCAGATGCAGTTAAAAAAATACTTTGCTTAAAAGACACCCGCTGGACACAAAAAGAAAAGTCTAGGAAAAAAATGGGGCATCCCGGCGAACCATAAAAAGATAGGTTTGGGAAAAAATTAGGGATAAAAAGAAAAGATGTAAACCCGCAAAGTTGAAAACCTGAAAAGGCGGCTTTGGAAAAAATGGGTATCCCGGTCAATCGAAAACCCGAAAGGGCGGTCCAGGAAAAAGTTAGGGATTGAAAAAGCAAATGACTGCGGTGCGCGTTGGAACTTCATTTCTTAGTGGATTGGGAGAACCTGAGGGCCGTTTATCCGAATCAATCTCTTCTGAAGACGAAGCATCCGGAAAGCATCAGAGTCAGGCGAGTCATAGAGGGATCAGCTCATGGTGTTTGTCTGTGCCACGTTGCCGACATTTTTGTACACTCTTGTATATTTCTGTACATATCTGTATGGTTTTTGCGCAACTTCCTCTTTTCAGGGGTTGCATCTGTTGTAAAACTTTGCCTATTTACAGGCCATTTATCAATAAACATATACTATTAAGTATCTCGTTTGTTTTGGTTTTAACTTTTACTATTTTGTTTGTGAAAGCGCCCAATGTTTTGATAAACTTGCACTTACATAAACTTGCAGGCCTTGGCCAATAATTGTTAAAACTTTGAATTAATTGAACAATGTCACGAATGATGACTAAGGTGTTTCTGATTGCGTAGGATATCTTGTATGTTTGTTCAGTGTTGCAGGGTCGTTACCCTTGGGGCAAAAAGGTATGGATAAGGTTTGTCTTATTCCCAGCCTGAATCTACTTCCCCAGTCAGTGAAGTTCGTACTTCTATTCCCCAGTGAGTTATGATCGGATTTTCTTTCCACGGAGTAATTTGCAGTCTGGTTAGGTTCGTTCCCCGGTGGAGCAATCCCCAGAGGCCAACGAGGGCCCGTTTCTCGGCATAAGTCCAATCATTATTGGCATGAGCAAGTTTGTGCTCTATCTCCGGCAGAATCGTTGATTCTTTCAACAGGGTTATTTCTCTTGCCCCAGCAGGGTGTTCTCTGTATCTCCAACATTTATTTTGCTGATTCAGTTCTGTTGCATCTGCATGCATGCATAGCATCTACCCAAATGTGTAGCATTTCCATTTCGTATGGAGCATTACGCCATTTTCAAACATATGCATGTGAAACATAAGCCAAGTTGATATCTCTTTGTTTTAGGTGTATATTCGGAGGTTTGGTCTTTTCCCTTGGTGTCCAGACCATGTGATTTTCTCTTACCAAGCATGGTATCCAGACCCCGGCTCATGTTATTCCTCAGCAGTATCTTCGGATCTCAGAGGATCATGATAAGTATTTATGATGAATTCTTTTGTCCGTTGAGTGTTCAGACTCCGGTCCATTCCCAATTGATGGGGTTTTCCTTTTTCCGTCGAGTATCCAGACTCCGGTAAAGATGGTTGTGGTATCCAGACCACGGTGATTGATATTATTGTGATTTTCCGTCGAGTATCCAGACTCCGGTGAGGACAGTGTGGTGTTCAGTTTTTAATCGGTATATTTGTGATATTTTCTTTGTCCGTTGAGTATCCAGGCTCCGGTCAATTTTCGTTGAGCACTCAGGCTTCGACTTCTTCGTTGAGTATTCAGACTCCAGTGAATGTTCCATTTGTGAAGCATTGTTTTTTCTGTTGAGTATCCAGACTCCGGTAAAGTCAGTTAAGTATCCAGACCTTGATAAGTTTTGTGGTTGTCTTCCTTCTCCGTTGAATATTCAGATTCTGGTGAATTTCCGATTTGTGGTATTTTGTTTTGTCCGTCGAGTATCCAGGCTCTAGTAAATTTTCCGTTGAGTATCCAGACTCCGGTAGTTTTCATATGATGATGATGATCTCTTTTGTCCATTGAGTATCCAGGCTCCGGTCAATTTTCGTTGAGCATCTAGGCTCCGGTTTATTTTTGTTGAGCATTCAGGCTCCGATTTACTATGTTGAGTATCCAGACTCCGGCCGAGTTCCAATATGTGGTAACTTCTCCTGTGTGTTGAGTATCCAGACTCCGGTAAATTTTCCGTGATTCTAGTTTCTTTGAGTATCCAGGCTCCGATAATTTTTTCTGGTGTACACTTTTGGTCCGTTGAGTATCCAGGCTCCGGTCAATCTTCGTTGAGCATTTAGGCTCCGGCTTTTTCGTTTAGTATCCAGGCTCCGATCAATTTTACGTTGAGCATCTAGGCTCTGGCTTTTCCATTAAGTATCTAGACTCCGTTGAATTTGCAAATGATATATCCTTATGTTCGTTGAGTATTCAGGCTCCGGTCAATTTTACGTTGAGTATTCAGGCTCCGGCTTTTATGTTGAGCATCCAGGCTCCGGCTATTACGTTGAGCGTTCAGGCTTCGACAAATTTCATTGATTCATTTTGTTCATTGAATATCCAGATTCCGACAATTTGGAGTATTCCCCTCTTTCATGGTTATTCCCAAGCAGAGTTACTTGTTAAGTTCCTCTTTTCCCCCAGCGGAGTATGTTTGTAATAAGAGCAGTTATCTCCGGAGATTCTTGTTTGCAGTTTTATTTTCTGCGGTTGGCAAATTTACGGGTTCTTTGGTATTCAATTGTCTTTTACCTTGATTGTGTGAAAGTCGTTCGCTTTTCACTCATTCAGGTCCAAGTCGTTTGAATAAGGGCAGCTGTTGCACCCCAAAATTTGCCCAACCTTTTCTTAACTTGGTTTATGTTTTATTTCATTTCTTTCTAGCATTTGCATTGCATAGCATTTTTCATTGAACAGGGGATCAAGAAGTTGTGCATAGCAAGAGGAGTCTACTCAGAATGTTGAGCCTAAGAAAGGGGTGTTACTCAAGTTTGAATGGTCATCAAGTCATCTAGAAGTGATCAATAGTCTTGTGAAAGGATGGATGGATGTATATGGGTCAGCTCCTAACTTTGAGGCCAGTTGAAGAGCATCAGAGGGTTATGAATTCATAATTATGGATATAAGATATTGAGAGAGCTCATTGAGTTCTTTGAGAGCCATGTTGGGGCTTATTCAAGTTGTTGTGTGATGTGGAAGAAGCCACAGTCAAGAATGTTGCATCTAGGGTTTTCATCTGGTTAATCCTCAGTTAACTGTAAAATTGAAGGAGATTAAAACTCAACTCCAAGTCTCTATGGTTATGCGATGTTGTGCTGAGATGTCTAATATATCATTTCAAGATCAATTCATCAAGAATCAAGAGTGTGAGAAGTTACTAAATTAGGGTTCTCAGTGTAAAAACCCATGTTTAGTCCCCAACTTCAAGACCACCTTTTCTCAAGATATAAGTCTCATCTCATCTTGACATGGTCATGAAACTTGTAGAGCATGTTCTTAGCTTTCTTTTGAGTACTAGAAGTCATTCATCTGATTTCTAGAACTCAAGTTATGATGCTGACAAGTTACAGGTCCTCAAATGAATGTGGTTTTGGTCAACAAAAGTCAACCAACTTCCAAGCCATTTTTTACCTAGAAGTATGTTTCTCCTCAACTTTTGATGAACATGAAAGTTGTTCCTCATGATCTTAGCTTTCCAAAGAGTACTAGAAGTCTTTCATCTGATTTGTAGAACTCAAGTTATGAGGCTTGCAAGTCAGGGGTATTTTGGGAAAGTGAGATTATAGGTCATAAAATTATAGGTCCATTTCACCAACTTGCACACTTCAAATGGAGATTTTTCGAACATCAAACTTGCTCCAAATGGTGTCATTTGCTCAACCAAACATTAAGAAGTCATGGATTTGGGTTTGAATGGAGAATTGGTGAAGTGATTTTCATGGAAAAGGACTTAAAATGAGAAGATCAAACTTAATTCATATTGGATCAATTTTGTGCAAGTGAGTATATATTTTGAGTGCAAAACATATTTCAAACACAATGGCAATTTTAGAATTTGAATTTGGTGAGTTTTGATGTGCCATTTCCAAGATTACTTCAAGCTTAAGTTACACTTGCAATGTTCACCATTAAGATCAAACAAGGGATTAATCTTGGCCATTCATGTTCCCTACACTCCAAGTAACTGATTTGAGCCAATTTGCAGCTCTTTTGAAGAAAAATTTGTGCACATGGCCAAGCTTGAAAACTCAAATTTCATGGATTTGCAATTGGGCTGTGTAGGCTGCCATTGGCCTTTATTTCCATCCCAATCCATCATATATAAGTTTTTCATCATGAACAAACCCTCAGAACTCGTTTTGGTGAAGCATTTGTAGAGAGAGCAACTTGAAAAAGTGAAGAAATTTTGAAATACGAATTCTGAGATTTACTCCATTTCAAGCAAAATTGAGGATTGCAAAAGCTTTATTGAGGATTGTGGAACGTTTTTGGTTGATTTTCTGTAAGCTTCAACATCATTTGAAAGCTCAGTGGAAGTTCTCCACTAGGTATCTTCCATTCAACTTATCTCACTGTTTATGCCATGATTTCTTGCCATTTTTGCATATTTGAGACCTAGGAAGCATGTAGATCATTAATAACTAAAATGAACTGGCATTTGTGATGGTTGTTGGTTGAAGCTCCAAACTGTTTTGGCAGGATTTGTTCTATTCTTGAGGTCTAATGCTTAAATGTTGCTTGATTCATCATCTATGTTGTCGCTTCCGCAAAAATAAGGTGCCGGCAAAACAGAAGAGTCACCACCTTTCGTTATTTATCCCTCGGAATGGGAAAGGAAACGATCGGAAAAACCTGACGAAAAGGGTAAGACAAGGTCATCGCAACCGTTGTCTGGGTTCGGGAGTCGGTTACGCAAGGGGAAGGTATTAGCACCCCTCACGTCCGTCGTACTCGACGGGATCCACGCTTGTTGTGTTTACTGGACGGGTTGGTTTTATCTATCTACCTATCAAGGCTGGCTTAAAAGAAAAGAAAATGACTCGGCAAAGCGTCGCGCTTTATGCCTACGTATTCTCATCAGAGAATGAGAAATCAGAGTCAACGTAGTTCGACTAACTACGGGTTACGGGGAAGGTGGCTCGCTAATACATCAGTATTGTACCTACGTACTCTCAACAGGTATGAGAGATCAGAGCTTACGTAGTTCGGGATAATACGGCTACGGGAATTCTGATTCATCTGTTTTATCGAGTAGGGTTAAACAGCAGTTCCAGCAGTTAGGGACAAAGCCTGTTTGCGTTGGCGCTGAAGTTTAACGACACTCTTTTCTTCAGAAAAGTTTTCCTTTGACTTATGGGCCCACGGGGCAAAAAGGTTTGAAGTTTGTTTTCTGTCTTTTACGGAAGAAGTGTTTTTTATTGTGTTTGCAATTTCAATTGCACTAGAGACTATGACCTGAGAGTGAGTGTGTCGCATGTCACCCAAAGGGTGTTGTCGCTACTGCGAAAATCGGCGCCGGCTGAACAGAAGAGTCGCCACCGTGCGTTATTTATCCCTCAGAGCGGGAAAGGAAACGCTCGAAGTAAACCTCGCAAAAAACGGGAAAGGTATGGTCATCGCAACCAAAACCTTGGTTCGGGAGTCCGTTACGCAAGGGGAAGGTATTAACACACCTCACGTCCGTCGTACTCGACGGGATCCACGCTTGCTTGGTTTGTCTAAAGGATGCAAAACAATCTATCTACGGCTGCTAAATCTAAACGGAAGGGAAGTGACTCGATAGAGCGTCGCACTCTATGCCTACGTATTCTCAAGAGAGAAAGTCAGAGTCAACGTAGTTCGGGACTACGGGGAAATTGGCTCGCCAAGACCTCGCGTCTTGTGCCTACGTACTTCCACACTGCATGGAAGATCAGAGCTTACGTAGTTCAGGCTAACTACAGCTAAACAGGGTGTTCTCACACAGCAGTGAGAAATTAAACTGGTTTTGAAGGTACGGGAACCTATGGGAAAAACTACGGTCTGGTCTCAGATGCACTTGGGCAAGAGAAAGGGGTAACATCAGTCGTCAGCGGGAAAGTCTCGATCGCACAGCAGCGAGAGAACAAAAGGTTAGTTGTTAGTGTGCTCGCTAGGATATCGCATCCTATGCCTACATATTCTCGTCTGGTACGAGAAATCAGAGCAGCTGTAGTTTGGCTACTTCGGGACCACAACTCAAATCTCGTTTTATTAACATTTTGAAAAATGGTTACAATGATTGAGTACTGGAAAATAAACTCCTAGGAAATACTATCCTATCCATCTACCATGGAAAATCAAATGGGAAATAGTCCCCTAACAAGTGGACTTCTGAACTATCTCTAAAAAATGTAAAAAGTCCCCTAACAAATGGACTTCTAAAACTATCCCTAAAATAAACTCCATGAAGAAAATATACTTTAAAAAAATATTAAATCTACCAACTAATATTTTTTTACTATTTTTTCCTCTATTCTTTTTTTACTATTTTCTTCTTTTCATTTCTTTCTTTTTTCTATTTTTTTCTATATTTTTTTCCTATTTTTCAATATTCTTTCACATATTTTTTCTCTTTTCTTTTTTTTTCAAAATATTTCTTCAATATTCTTTCTCCTCTTCTTTTTTAATATTTCTTTTTCTTTCTTTTTCTCAATATTTTTCTCAAATATTCTCCTTCATATTCTATAATGAAAAAAAGAAAAAAAACAAAGAGAAAATGTGAAAAGGGAAGGGGGGTACAAAGGTACAAAGGGGGAGTGCTAACAGAAAAAAAACAAAAACAAAGCACTGAGGGCCCAGCCCAACAGAGTCCTTCAGCAAACAAATGGAGAAAGGGGGGGGGCGGGGGGGTGCAGGAAGTGAGAACGGGGGGTACTGATAACAAAAAAAGCCCAGCCCAATCCATAACAAAAACGGGTGTATGGCGAAAAATGAGGGGTGTGTACGGATCAGAAAATGACTGGGCCTGGCCCAATCCATACCCGGTCCATCTCCCTTCTTCGTTCACCTTCAGATGGATAACCCTAGTTCCCCCAACACTGTTCATACACCCAAAACGGCGCCCCTCAACCTCTTCCGAACTCCCTCTGTCAATCTTTCTCCTTCGTTCTCCCTTTCTGATTCAAACCCTGGCAGATCTTCCTCAGTCAAACTCTCACCAACAACCTCAATCCTTCCATCTTCATGCCAACCAAATTCAGTTCTTTCAAAACGAAAATGAAGAAGAAACGTAGAAATAGATCTATTACTTGATGAGTTCAGGGGAAATCTTTTGAAAATACGAAGATCCATTCTTGACGAAGATCCAGCGATGATACTTAAAAGAAAAACTGGGGAATAGGAAGCTTGATGTCACCGGATCGTCTTGATGTTGAACGCTTTGAAGATGCCTGAAGACGACTGAACATGACGGAGTTTCCTGATGAGTTTCTGTTAATCTTTTGAAGGTTGAATATTCTGTGAGTTAGGATGAGGCCTGATGAACGATGATTTTCTCGGATGTGCTTGGGTAATCATCTTGAAACGGATGAGCGGACTCGGAAGGATCTGGAGAGTGATGAATATGGTTGGATATTCTTGATCTGGATGTGGCGAAACTGATGAATCTGGGGAAGAACCTTGAATCTGGGATGAGGTTCTTGAGTGTTTCTGGGAGTTACTTCGAAGATGAACACGAGGATCTGAAGGAGATTCTGGAAAATCCGTATGAAGATTAAGACGAGCGTTCTTGCAGATCTTGCAAATCGTGTGAATATTTGATGAAATTGATGATGAAGATTGGCCGATTTCTGGAGATTGCCGAAGAACACGAAGGAGGTTCTTGGCGTTTCTTCTGGAGAATCTGGCGATTTGTTGACTGTCACGACCGATTGTGCTGGAAAACTTGAAGAATTCTGATGGAGGATGAAGTTGACCAGAGGAGGAAGATGAAGATCAAGGATGAAGAAGATGAATTTTTGGGTTTTTGAGGTTTCCGGCGGGTTGTTGCGGCGGCCGGAGTCAGTTGGAGGTTGGTTAGGGCGGCCGGAAAAAGTCAGGTACGGGGGTTGCATGGCCGCCGGCCATGCAACCGGTGAGGCTTAAGTGTTTCCAAGTGGCGGGGTTAGTGGAGGGAGTTAACACATGCTGGCCACGATGATGGGAGAGGGAGAAGGTGGGGTTACGCGTGGCTTGGTTCTGAGTATAGTGGAAAAATGAGGTGGCCAATTCTGGGGTGAACGAAAATGTGAGGTGGGGTCCTCTAGTGTGAACGGGTGGCCACTTTATATAGTGACAAGTGTCACACTTCTGGACTGAAAATGGACAAAACGAGTTTGCAATGGCTTTGGGCCTCCAAAAACTTCTGAGCCCACGAAAATTAAATGGAAAAACCTGAAATCTGACCCATTAACATGAATTAAACCCAATTAACCTAATTAACTAATGATCACCTAATTAAACTAATTAAAACTAAACCTAATTAACTAGTTAAAACCACAATTAAATCTAAATGACAATTAAACTATCCTAATTAAGTCTAACAAAATCAATTAAAATCTAAACAAAGATTGAATCCTAATTAACCTCTATATTAAACTAAAACTAATAAAACTCTAATAACCTCTATTAAAAAAACTATTAATTTCTATTATCTAGATTAAAATCTATATCTAAAAATAAAAAACTATAATGACTCCTATTTAAAATTCTATTAAAATCCTATTAATTCTAATAAAATCTATATTATTTAATTTCTACTTAAAAAACCTAATAAGAGAAATATTCTATTATATTCTAATAAAACTATTTAAAAAACTATTAACCTATTAAAACTCTATAAAAATCTAAAGAAAAGATTTAAAGCTATTAAAATATTAGAAAACCTATTTAAATTCTAAAAAAAACTAAAAAGCCTATTTAAAATCCGCAAGAAGCTATTAAATTTTAAAAAGGGCTATTAAATCCTAAAAAATGCAAACAAAGGCAAATAACCAATATAAAAGAGAGCATGAGGCCAGATCGAAGCAAAACAGAAAACCAGACATCAAAAATCTCAAAAATTACTGCATAAACCGAAAACACCCAGGAAGCGCGCGACTTCCCAAAATAACCTCCGATTATCCGAACTGGTCTGAGATACCCGAAAAGCGACGGCAGGGCTGTAATCCCGATAAACTCACCCTGATTGAGAAAATGCACTATATGCAGTATGTAAATGCGGATGCGAAATGCGTCGAAACATCGAGCCAGATACGGGACCCGGTTGGTCAAATTTTAGGGTGCAACAGCTGCCCCTATTCAAGCAGCTTGGACCTGAATGGTTGAAGAGCGCCCAGCCTTTGATCATTCAAAGGTAGAAGATGGTTGAATACAAACGGAACCCTGGAATTTGCCAACCGCAAAATAAACTGCAAAACTGCTTGAGAAATAGCGTCTAATAAACTGAAGTCTGGTTGTCACGGCAACAACTGATCCATTAGCGACCCTGTTGGGGATTATTTTCATCAGCCTGAAAAAGATTCTATCATCGAAGAAATCTCAACTAAACTTGTCCACGTTAGGACTCCACCTGCCGTCAACACGGAAAATCTCGGCGACTTCGCTGGGGATGACTCGTCTGCATTCTATCAGCACGAATGGATCCTATCAACATAGGGATGAATTGTCCACTTTAGGGCTAGCACATCTCGTCAGGAATAAATTGTCCACGTTAGGAATAACCTGTCCGCATCAGGACTAAACTTCTTTCCACGTAAGGAATAAACTTCTTTCCACGTAGGGAATAAATTTCTTTCCACGTAAGGAATAAATTTCTTTCCACGTAAGGAATACCTCTTTCCACGTTAGGAATAAGACTTCGTCTGGATCTGTCCACGTCAGGACTACACTTTCTACGTTAGGAATAACCTCTTTCCATGTAAGGAATCACATCTTTCCACGTAAGGAATACAACCTTCCACGTAAGGAATCACATCTTTCCACGTAAGGAATACAACCTTCCACGTAAGGAATCACATCTTTCCACGTAAGGAATACAACCTTCCACGTAAGGAATCACATCTTTCCACGTAAGGAATCACATCTTTCCACGTGAGGAATCACATCTTTCCACGTAAGGAATCACAACCTTCCACGTAAGGAATCACATCTTTCCACGTAAGGAATAAATTTCTTTCCACGTAAGGAATACCTCTTTCCACGTTAGGAATAAGACTTCTTCTGGATCTGTCCACGTCAGGACTACACTTTCCACGTTAGGAATAACCTCTTTCCACGTAAGGAATCACATCTTTCCACGTAAGGAATCACATCCTTCCACGTAAGGAATCACATCTTTCCACGTAAGGAATCACAACCTTCCCCGTAAGGAATACATCTTTCCACGTAAGGAATACATCTTTCCACGTAAGGAATAACACCTTCAACCTGCTGAGGAAATAAAACTTGTCCACGTCAGGACTCACGCCTAGCCAACACGAAGAGAGATAAACTTGTCCACGTCAGGACTTACGCATCTTATCATCACGAAGAATTATAAACTTGTCCACGTCAGGACGCACATTTCACCATTACGAAGGAAGATATCTGCTGGGAATAAATGGTCCACGTCAGGACACTAACACGAAGAGTAATCAATTTTGTCAACGTCATGACTTCACATTCAATCAATACGGAGGAATCGAATCTGTCCACGTTAGGACTAGCACATCTTGTCAACCTGAGGAAATAAATTTGTCCACGTTAGGACACCCATTTCTCTAGCGCGAAGAAATCCCGTCAATATAGGAATAAACTGTCCACGTCAGGACTCATTTCTTCATTGGTCCCAACCCACAAACTTCTTAGCACTGACGTGACAACGACTTTGGGGCGGACTCTACTGGGGATATTTGGAAACCAAACTACCGGACGCCTGTTCTGATAACCAGCGGCAGCCTCTGAAATTCTGATTCATGAAACCCTTTGATGCTGACGTAACAACAAATTTGAAGAAGATAATCCGCTGTCCGGACTAGAGAAACTTCTACAAGCCACCCTGACGGGGAAAACAAGAGATATTTACACAAATAACTCTGCTCGGGGACAAAGAGAAATTTTGCCTAATAACTCTGTGGGGAATAATGCCACGATAGACATTATCATTGAATGTCTCACGCCGAGATCTTGAATATTTGGTAATTCATTTGAGCAAGAGCTCTCTCCACCTGCAAGAGAAACAACATTTGAAAACAAAAGGGTAACCAACCTGGTTTATGTTTCAGAATGCATATGCTTGACAATGGCGTAATGCTTCACTCGACATGGAAATGCTACGCGCTTTTATTTGGTAGATGCAAATATGACACTATATGCCGATGCAAATGCAGACTCGAACTGCTGGGATACAGAAACTGCTTCAGCAAAATAAATACTGAAGACAATGCCAACTCCGCTGGGGGTAACCAGATGTTACAAAATTATTCCAGCAAAATAAATGCTGGAAAATTGAAGCCAACTTTGCTGAGGGGTAATTGAATGCGCCAATCAGGATTGGACTTCTGCTGGGGAGTGAACGGGTATCACACGGTATTCTGGCAAAATAAATGCCAGGACGCACAACCAACTCTGCCGAGGAAAGTCTTAATCTCCGAGTTCCACTGGGAGGAAAGAAAACACTTGCTGGAAAGAGAACTCCGCTGAGGACGAAACGATTCTCTTGGGGAAAATCCACTGACTCCGCTGGGGGAGAGTAAATGACCCTACCGGGAAGGGTAGACTGTCTGAGCGCAGCTCACGAGTTGGAAATATTGATCTTCTGAGACTAAACCACTCTGCTCGGGATGGGGGATCCTTTTGGGGGACACCACACTGTCTGAATACAGCCTACAATCTTGGAATCGCCAAACCCTGCTGAGGATAAACGACTTTGCTAGAGAATGTCCTTCGGCTAAGCTGCGGCTAGCTGGGGAATTTGATCCTTCTTCAGTGAGGAACAGTGTTATCTTGGAAGCGCGACCAGTGTGGGGATTCACTTCACCTGACGATCAAGTCTTTTCGTTACGAGCTTCTAGTTAGGACTCTTCAATCTCTGTACCTTGACGGTTAGATCTGAACTGTTTCTGTACGTCAAACTCCCAAACTGATGTCCCAACAACATCTTTTGTCTTTAGGGTGTTCTGCCCCGGTCTTGCGATAATCTTTTGCCCCTGACCGACTGATTCGTGGAGCAGTGCCCATAGCCGCGAGAGACTTGCCAAATCTCGACCTAATTGCCCCAGATGGACTGCTTCTTGAATGTATGACTTTACTGGGGATAACCGAATGTGCCAAGTAGGCTGGACTTCTGTACATCCGTGGCGGGTCATACACGCCTGATGATGGACAATATCCAGTCTAAATTCACGGCTCCTAGTAGAAGGGTCAATGGAGGGCAGCACGACTTCCCGATATTTGTCTCAAACTTGAAGATCGGCTGAATCTGCTCAAGTAGCTCTGAGTAACTCTGATGACACTAAGAACAATTCTTTCGCCTCTGTTATGCCCCGGCCTGCCGGAATCTCTGTGGGATAGTCTGAAAATCTGTACCCTGATGGTTTAATATGAACTGCCCCAGCATTCTGAACTTCCTCGAGATACTTCGAATCAAACGTCTCTCGAATAAAGACATGCCCCTGTCTGCAATGACTTTGCCTTAATCTGGTCCTCGGAAAAAAAACCACTCTGAACCGAAAGCACCTTGCTACAATACGACCTTGCGGTGGCTTACCCCAGTGTTTCCCTCAATTCAACAACTATCAACATCGTGACTTGCCCCGGGACGAGCGTCGAGCGACTTAACCTGCCATGATCAAACATAGCATTCTGGATAGCTGCCCCTGATTGGCTCTCGAGAAGATTCGCTTCTGATCAACTACTTCTCAAGTAAGCTGATGCTTCGGGACTTTTCCTCAGACTAATTGATCCTGAACTCACTGGAATTCGATACCCCAGATTTACAGGGTTTCCCAACATACACCATTCTGATCCAGACGGTTGAATTATTCAACCCTGTTCGATTATTCCCTGTTGGAATTTCTTTCCTGTCAACTACTAACCTACAAGTAAAATTGTTCAATCCCGAATGGTAATTTTAATGCAGTGTTCATGCAGATTTTGAAAAAATTTGTGCTGTCACTCATTTATGTGTCATGACTGTGAGTGACGAATGAACCTAAGTTCAAACGTAGTGCTGTTTTGATCAGTGAAAAATACAACAAGGAAATGACTAGCAAATCAAGAAGGAGTCAGGTTACTCAACCTTACCGTAATGCGCCTTCAGAATAAACCCTACCTCAATTAGGTCTTTTAAGGGTTGTATCGTGGTCGGGTTCACGGTTCCTAAAACAAAGGATATTTGGCTCAAATTATGTTTTGTACCCACCCCTTCTACGTGATGATCTCCGATCCTAGAGTTCGGTTAACGTGGCTCGAGCGCTCGCCTCTTCGAGAGGTACGTTGAATGGTAAGGACCATGGCTAAGGAACTCACAAGGTTTCGGAGTGACAGTTACTCCTTTTCGTTTTCGGTGTCTGTATACACGACTTTGTGACTTGTTCGAGGATTTCTCTTTTTATATCCTTTCTTTTCGTTCTTTCGATTCCCTAACTTTTGCCTGGACTGACTCCCTTTGAGTTATTTTTGATTTTTTCTTTTGAAGTCCAGTGGGATGCCCTAATTTTGGCCTAAGTATTAGCTTTCTAGCTTTTTCTTTCTCTTTACTTAGCGGGCTTTCTTTCTTCTTTCTTTTGGAACAAAGTCGTGTGACACTGGTTGTCTTGATTGCTCCGAAGGGATTGTAACTGTTTCACTCCTGATTGGTGAGGTTTAACCATTGTGGTTGGCAATGTGCGACCTCTTGAGAGGTATAAACTGATTGGTCCTCGAAAGGCAACACTCCTCTGTAAGACTTGAATGCTCGGTCAAGCTAACTGACAACTACCCTGCCCCGGGTTAAGATGTGAGGGTTTAAAAATCCGAAAGAAACTCCTACTCCTCGGCTCGAAGTGGTTAACAAGGGATTCTCTTCCTTATATCTCCGGTGTTTGGGGATTGGAAACAATGCCTTGTACGTCATCGGTAAGGCCTTATCTGAAAGCGTACGATCATCGGTTATGAGTTTAGTTTCGTCATCATCCCTCCAATCTTTGCTAGTCACAGTGATAAAGTGGAGTGAATAAAATGCAAGTGTCAATGCAATGCAATAAATGAGCGACAGCGACATGATTAATTCAGAAAATGCATAGTCACTTTATCAATATTACCATTCGAAAACAATCAATATTTAACAGCAAGTAGTAACTAACAGAAAAGAAACTACGAATGCAAATGATAAAAAAGTCCGAGGACTGCCAATGCTGAGGGTGCCCTCTTGTCTGGACCACTGGCTTCTTGAAAAGGACCCTCTGAATCTACGAGCTTAGACAGCTGAGAGTTTGGCATGAACAAACAAAACTCCTTCTGGAAAGGAAATGCACCCTTGGTCGATCAACTGCTGTACCTTCGCCTGAAACGCTTTACAATCTTCAGTTGCATGCCCTGGAGAGCCACCATGGTAACCACATTGAACTTGGGGATTGTACCCAGGAGGGTAAGGTTCTGGCACGGGCTTGAGAGCTTTCGGCTCCACCAAATAACTCTGGACCAACTGTGGCAAAAGCTGACTGTACGGCACAGGAACTGGATGAGAAAGGAGCATTCCTTCGTTCCAAATTGTTACGAGGTGTGTTCTGATTCTGACGCTGATTCTGATAACCTCGGTCACGAGTTTGCTGATTTGCAAGGGAAGCGACATAAGATTCCTGATATGGTGCCCTAGGCACGGCTGTCAAGGCATAGAAGATACTGATCCAACAGATTTCACCACTCCATCTCGAGGATATCCAACATCTGACATGATTGTATTGATCACAGCTCCTTCTTCATTCTGATAGTCATAAAGAGATTCAGCTTCACTAGCCTGACTGTTTGACATAACTCCAAGCATTCTTTCAAGGTACGGGCTCTCCAGGGAGTGTACAAACATGCTCATTAACTTTCGGTCTAGGAGCGGTGGTTGTACTCTAGCAGCAAATTCTCTCCATCTCTGAACATACTTCCTGAAAGTTTCATCGTTCTCTTGAGACAATTCTTGCAGTTGCATGCGACTAGGAGCCATATCCAGGTTGTAATCGTACTGCTTCAGGAAAGCTCTGACTAAATCCACCCATGATCGAATCTGATTACTCTCTAACTGCACATACCACCTCAAAGATGCCCCAGTCAGACTATACTGAAAGCAATGGATCATCAATTTGTCATCTCGCACAAACGAAGTCATTCTTCGACAGAACATCATCAAATGCTGCTTCGGGGAGCTATCTCCCGTGTACTTTTCAACTTCCGGCACTTTGAACTTGTAAGGCAACACCAGGTCAGGAACCAAACACATGTCTGCAGCAATCAGGTTAACAACATCTTTTTCCTCCAAAGCTTTAACTCTTTCTTCCAATACTCGGAGTTTTCTATCCGTCTCAGGAGCTCTTGGATCTTTGGTCCTGGCTATTGGAATATCTCTTCGGTAATTCATCCCAGGGAAACCAACACCTCGATTGTTAACAGGAGGAGGATGCTCATTCCGGACAACAAACTGCTCATGTCGATCTTGGTTCTCAACAGAAGGTTGTACAACTTGGTCTGCAGTAACGTTGTTCGCTTGCGGGAAGTCTTCCATGGAATCATACAGAGGTTTGGACGTCATAGTGAACCCCGTCAAGGTGTTAGGAGACTGGAAATTTCCTTCAGACATAGCCACCAATAATCTTCAGCTGACTTCAATGCTTGATTCTGCTCAAATCTACTCAACCCCTAGGTCTTCTTCTGACAATCAACAATTGCTCAATCCAAACTCCAGGTACTCACCTTCAGGCAACAAAGGCTGGATCGGAACTCTGGCTAACTGGAGGATGATATGCAATATGATGCAACACTGTTATGCACATGATATGCAAGATGCAGCAAACAACGGGATCACAACCCCACACAACAAACTGAGTGCCACTGCACAGCTGACGCAGTACGTTCTCTCTAAAAGAGAACGCCAGGATAGCTGGTAGTCTGGAAGTCAAGGTTTCGCAAAAAAGAAAAACCCCCCCACTCAAGGGTATGGACCTAAGATACGGCATCCTATGCGGTCGTCAACGTCACAGACTTTCATGAGGAATGATACGATTCCCAGAAGGAGTGGCATCGTCATCTCATGAAGAGGCCTCACTTAGCTGACTTCCAATTGATCGGTCCCCAGAGTCGACAATCCTCACGTCTGGACTCCCCTATGATCCTCAGGACCTTAGAGAAGCACCTCGGAGAGAACCTCGTCTGAGCGCAGATTTTCATAGGGAACTGTGCCTGCCCAGCAGACAGGTTCGTCTACTACTTCTCCGCAACTATGTCTAAATGCACACTCAAGCAGACCAGGTCCGGCTATCACTCAGAATATCACCCTCCCCAGCACAACGGCAACAGAAAAAAGCGATGAAAAAGAAACACCCAAAAGACAAGCAAACAAGCGCTAGGATTGACTCTCTTAGGGGACGTTGGATCCCACATGCATAAGGACTATCGCAGTCCTTAGCAGCCAGGGGACGTTGGGTCCCCAGCAGAGTCGCCAGCTGTCGCTACTGCGAAAATCGGCGCCGGCTGAACAGAAGAGTCGCCACCGTGCGTTGTTTATCCCTCAGAGCGGGAAAGGAAACGCTCGAAGTAAACCTCGCAAAAAATGGGAAAGGTATGGTCATTGCAACCAAAACCTGGGTTCGGGAGTCGGTTACGCAAGGGGAAGGTATTAGCACCCCTCACGTCCGTCGTACTCGACGGGATCCACGCTTGCTTGGTTTGTCTAAAGGATGCAAAACAATCTATCTACGGCTGCTAAATCTAAACGGAAGGGAACTGGCTCGATAGAGCGTCGCACTCTATGCCTACGTATTCTCAAGAGAGAAAGTCAGAGTCAACGTAGTTCGGGACTACGGGGAAATTGGCTTGCCAAGACCTCGCGTCTTGTGCCTACGTACTTCCACACTGCATGGAAGATCAGAGCTTACGTAGTTCAGGCTAACTACGGCTAAACAGGGTGTTCTCACACAGCAGTGAGAAATTAACTGGTTTTGAAGGTACGGGAACCTATGGGAAAAACTACGGTCTGGTCTCAGATGCACTTGGGCAAGAGAAAGGGGTAACATCAGTCGTCAGCGGGAAAGTCTCGATCGCACAACAGCGAGAGAACAAAAGGTTAGTTGTTAGTGTGCTCGCTAGGATATCGCATCCTATGCCTACATATTCTCGTCTGGTACGAGAAATCAGAGCAGCTGTAGTTTAGCTACTTCGGGACCACAGCTCAAATCTCGTTTTATTAACATTCTGAAAAATGGTTACAATGATTGAGTACTGGAAAATAAACTCCTAGGAAATACTATCCTATCCATCTACCATGGAAAATCAAATGGGAAATAGTCCCCTAACAAGTGGACTTCTGAACTATCTCTAAAAAATGTAAAAAGTCCCCTAACAAATGGACTTCTAAAACTATCCCTAAAATAAACTCCATGAAGAAAATATACTCTAAAAAAATATTAAATCTACCAACTAATATTTTTTTACTATTTTTTCCTCTATTCTTTTTTTACTATTTTCTTCTTTTTCATTTCTTTCTTTTTTCTATTTTTTTCTATATTTTTTCCTATTTTTCAATATTCTTTCACATATTTTTTCTCTTTTCTTTTTTTTTCAAAATATTTCTTCAATATTCTTTCTCCTCTTCTTTTTTAATATTTCTTTTTCTTTCTTTTTCTCAATATTTTTCTCAAATATTCTCCTTCATATTCTATAATGAAAAAAAGAAAAAAAACAAAGAGAAAATGTGAAAAGGGAAGGGGGGTACAAAGGTACAAAGGGGGAGTGCTAACAGAAAAAAAAACAAAAACAAAGCACTGAGGGCCCAGCCCAACAGAATCCTTCAGCAAACAAATGGAGAAAGGGGGGGGGGGTGCAGGAAGTGAGAACGGGGGGTACTGATAACAAAAAAAGCCCAGCCCAATCCATAACAAAAACGGGTGTATGGCGAAAAATAAGGGGTGTGTACGGATCAGAAAATGACTGGGCCTGGCCCAATCCATACCCGGCCCATCTCCCTTCTTCGTTCACCTTCAGATGGATAACCCTAGTTCCCCCAACACTGTTCATACACCCAAAACGGCGCCCCTCAACCTCTTCCGAACTCCCTCTCTCAATCTTTCTCCTTCGTTCTCCCTTTTTGATTCAAACCCTGGCAGATCTTCCTCAGTCAAACTCTCACCAACAACCTCAATCCTTCCATCTTCATGCCAACCAAATTCAGTTCTTTCAAAACGAAAATGAAGAAGAAACGTAGAAATAGATCTATTACTTGATGAGTTCAGGGGAAATCTTTTGAAAATACGAAGATCCATTCTTGACGAAGATCCAGCGATGATACTTAAAAGAAAAACTGGGGAATAGGAAGCTTGATGTCACCGGATCGTCTTGATGTTGAACGCTTTGAAGATGCCTGAAGACGACTGAACATGACGGAGTTTCCTGATGAGTTTCTGTTAATCTTTTGAAGGTTGAATATTCTGTGAGTTGGGATGAGGCCTGATGAACGATGATTTTCTCGAATGTGCTTGGGTAATCATCTTGAAACGGATGAGCGGACTCGGAAGGATCTGGAGAGTGATGAATATGGTTGGATATTCTTGATCTGGATGTGTCGAAACTGATGAATCTGGGGAAGAACCTTGAATCTGGGATGAGGTTCTTGAGTGTTTCTGGGAGTTACTTCGAAGATGAACACGAGGATCTGAAGGAGATTCTGGAAAATCCGTATGAAGATTAAGACGAGCGTTCTTGCAGATCTTGCAAATCGTGTGAATATTTGATGAAATTGATGATGAAGATTGGCCGATTTCTGGAGATTGCCGAAGAACACGAAGGAGGTTCTTGGCGTTTCTTCTGGAGAATCTGGCGATTTGTTGACTGTCACGACCGATTGTGCTGGAAAACTTGAAGAATTCTGATGGAGGATGAAGTTGACCAGAGGAGGAAGATGAAGATCAAGGATGAAGAAGATGAATTTCTGGGTTTTTGAGGTTTCCGGCGGGTTGTTGCGGCGGCCGGAGTCAGTTGGAGGTTGGTTAGGGCGGCCGGAAAAAGTCAGGTACGGGGGTTGCATGGCCGCCGGCCATGCAATCGGTGAGGCTTAAGTGTTGCCAAGTGGCGGGGTTAGTGGAGGGAGTTAACACATGCTGGCCACGTGGATGGGAGAGGGAGAAGGTGGGGTTACGCGTGGCTTGGTTCTGAGTATAGTGGAAAAATGAGGTGGCCAATTCTGGGGTGAACGAAAATGTGAGGTGGGGTCCTCTGGTGTGAACGGGTGGCCACTTTATATAGTGACAAGTGTCACACTTCTGGACTGAAAATGGACAAAACGAGTTTGCAATGGCTTTGGGCCTCCAAAAACTTCTGAGCCCACGAAAATTAAATGGAAAAACCTGAAATCTGACCCATTAACATGAATTAAACCCAATTAACCTAATTAACTAATGATCACCTAATTAAACTAATTAAAACTAAACCTAATTAACTAGTTAAAACCACAATTAAATCTAAATGACAATTAAACTATCCTAATTAAGTCTAACAAAATCAATTAAAATCTAAACAAAGATTGAATCCTAATTAACCTCTATATTAAACTAAAACTAATAAAACTCTAATAACCTCTATTAAAAAAACTATTAATTTCTATTATCTAGATTAAAATCTATATCTAAAAATAAAAAACTATAATGACTCCTATTTAAAATTCTATTAAAATCCTATTAATTCTAATAAAATCTATATTATTTAATTTCTACTTAAAAAACCTAATAAGAGAAATATTCTATTATATTCTAATAAAACTATTTAAAAAACTATTAACCTATTAAAACTCTATAAAAATCTAAAGAAAAGATTTAAAGCTATTAAAATATTAGAAAACCTATTTAAATTCTAAAAAAAACTAAAAAGCCTATTTAAAATCCGCAAGAAGCTATTAAATTTTAAAAAGGGCTATTAAATCCTAAAAAATGCAAACAAAGGCAAATAACCAATATAAAAGAGAGCATGAGGCCAGATCGAAGCAAAACAGAAAACCAGACATCAAAAATCTCAAAAATTACTGCATAAACCGTAAACACCCAGGAAGCCCGCGACTTCCCAAAATAACCTCCAATTATCCGAACTGGTCTGAGATACCCGAAAAGCGACGGCAGGGCTGTAATCCCGATAAACTCACCCTGATTGAGAAAATGCACTATATGCAGTATGTAAATGCGGATGCGAAATGCGTCGAAACATCGAGCCAGATACGGGACCCGGTTGGTCAAATTTTAGGGTGCAACAGGTGCCATACTAAACATTCAGCCTGTTGAAAAGAAGCTCTCCAACAATCCTTTCTCAGATAGCTTAAGGCTCGTAACGTACGAAAGAAATCATTCATGATTACTGTATTTTAAGCTGTTTTGAGATGAGAAGAGAACGAGCTCAACTAAAGGGAGACTATCAAGTCCTACTGTTGTCATGCCAAGGATTCATCCTATGGTTGAGGTTTGAAACAAGGAACTCCTAGAAGTTATCATGCATAGGTTTCAACCTAAAGTTCTATCATCACTTCCTTATCAAAGGAAGTGAGATTCCTAGGGGATCATGTCAATGATAAACAGGTAAAGCATCAACTTAAACAGTAAACAGATATACAGTAAATGACTGTAAAATGCATGCAATGCAAGTGAGGGAGGAAATGTGTGTGGGGTTGCAGCCTCTACAAGCTCATCTCAACCTCAAGCCAGAATGAATAACAGTAATCATACTGAAGAAATAAAACATACTATCAAGCAAAAATACAGTAAACTGCAATCATACAGATGAAAATAAAATCATGCTATCAAACAACATAAACCACATGGCCAAGGGAGCAGGGCTCTACCGAATACTCGCAAGCAAAGCCATACAGTAACAATACAAGCAGAGGGAGCAAACTCAACCTCTAGTGCAATCATGCTCCTATATTAAAGTCAATCTAGATATGAACTTATTCTAATGCATCAAGCAAGTTAAACAAGGCATATCAATACAGAAAAGAAAACAGACAAGAAAGCAGATCAACATCTCTCAACTCCAAGCTTCAGCTCTTCTGACAGCAACTCAGTCTTCAGACTTCAACCACCCTTCAAGGTTATCCTCTCTCATGACAAATATCAATTTGCTTCTCCAGGTCTCGACCCTTCAACATAAGTTTCAACTTATCCTCCTTCTCCAAGCTTCAGCTCTTCAGTCAATTCCACCTTCAGGCTTCACTCTTAACTGCAAGTATCAACTTGATTCCTTCAGGTTCTCAATGTATCAATGTAAGTATTAACTTATCCTTTATTCCTCAGCTTCAGCTTTACACTCAATCTCAATTGAATCTTCAAGTATCAACTCAGTCTTCAAGCTTCAGCTCTCTTTGCTTTACCAGTATCAACTTGGTCTTTTTCATCTACAAGCTCCAGCTTCTCATTGTAGTCTTCAATCACTTAGAAGTGCCAACTTCATCCTTCAATCTTTAAGCCTCAGCTCTTTACTCAATCTCTATTGGATCTTCAAGTGTCAACTTGTTCTTCTTGCTCTTCAAGCTTCAGTTGCAATGGCAATGCTCAAGGAATCATCCTCTTCCACACTCTTCAGTGAAGTCTTCATCTTCAAACTCAAGTCCAACATCTTTCAAGATACTCAAACCAGAAGATAATTGATTCAACAGGATGAGAGGAAATGATAAACAGCTTACTGACAACCAAAGGAAGCCTGTAAGGGTTCATCATTATGAGAGACTGGTTCCCTCAAAGTTCTACTTCCCAGATAAAGCCACTCATCCCTCCAAAGGAGGGATGTGAATATCTGAGAAGGACTTTTAGTCATTGGGAGGAATGGAAGCGCAAGATACTTTCCATGTTTGTGAAAGAAATCATTCTAACTACAAGGCTCTCCCTATGTCCTATCTCCTAATCTTCATCAGACACCTTCAGGCACCACCACATCCAAAGCTCCAAGCAACTTCAAGCCACCTCAAGCATCTTCCTCTTGTCTTCAACTTGTCTTCAATCTCAATCAAAGGCAAACCAAGCACAAACCCTAATCTAAGGGAACTAAATGAGTTAAACTAGTTGAATTAGTAATTTAGGATCACCTAAAACCTAGCACTAAAGTTAGTCCTAACTAAAATACTAAAATCAATTGTAAAATCTTACAAAAATTACTATGGGAACCTAGGTCAATCATGACTCTACCACATTAGTTTCAAAGATCAAACCATCAAATTGGACCTAGAACTAAATTCTACATTCTAAGGCATCAAACCTAAACCCTAAAAAGGAGGCCTCTAAACATCAATCTAGAAAGCACCCCTAATTTCATCACAAAAATGTAAGAAAAATTCTATGGGATCATACATGTCCAACCTAATCACACACAAAAAAATAGGCTTAAAATCATCACCATGAGATCAAACAAAATTCTACAAAAATATGCATCAAACATGAACATTTTAATATCAATTAAAATGCAAAATTCCAATTAAATCATAAATTACATGAAATGAAAATATTTTTTCTCTAAAAAATAATAGACTCAATCATGATTACTATGCAAAAAGAATGGGTTTGATTGGATTAATATTCAATTAGTTATGATTTTTACAAGAATCATGAATTAAATGGAAATTAAATGAAAATCAAATAAAAATGAATAAGCGCGCGGTGCAAGAAGTAATCATTTTCAGTTAAAAAACTGGGTTGGGCTCGCTGGGGGGTGTGAATAGCACTCAGATCACTAAGCCCAAAACATCAAATAAATGAAACGCAACGTTTCTTGCTTCAGAACCCTTCACAACTCAACTTTAAAACACAGTCGTTGGATCCTCTCCCAGTCAATGGTCAGACCATGATCTAATGGTGAAAACTTCATCTTCTCCATTTCAAATGCCTGAGCTTCGCGCCCAGCTCCGGCCACCGCCGGTGGAGCTCCGATCGTCCCCTTCAACCCTAGTTCTTCCTAGAGGCCTCCAATCCAAGAGGTCAAAACATGAAACTCATTCCAAATCTTGCCACGAATTCAACAATACCTATAGTTTCCTCTGAAACCCCAAGAATCATCATCTCCCAATCTCAACATAAAATGGTGATCTTCCTATTTTGTCTCTAATTCATCAATTAACCATCTGAAATCCATCCTAGGCCATTCTACAACTAATCTAGCACCTTAATTCAACCTAATTCTACCTAAATCATGCTATAGGAAGAAGGTTACCAACCTGGAAATTCTTGAATAACAGATGCACCAAATCTTCACTTCAAGCTCTCAAATCTTCTGTACACGATCACTGAACCTCCTCCTTGCTTCTGTATGCAAAAGATTCAATGGAAAGTACTTCAATCTTGAAACACGATGATGAGTTGCAAGTGCTGAAAACCACTTGCTCCCACACGATCTAGCCACCAATTCTTCTTGAAAATGATCTGAATTCACTCCTTGACATTCATGGAAGAAGTATCAACCAAGAAAATGAATGGAAATTGAGGAATTTGATGAAACCGATTTCAATTGCAATCTATGAAAACTCAATCTCAAACTATGCTCAATCCTTCAATGATCACCAACCTCTTCCATGGATCCATTCTACTCAATATATAGATGAAGTTTGGATGATCTAGAACCCTCTAGATCCTTCCAATGAGATTTTCCATATCTCATGTCATGAGATTTTGAATCACTTATCATGTCATGTACAACCCTTGCAAACAGCTTGGAATTCATCCCATTCACTCTTAATTTCTCCCCTAGAAAGATATTAGGGGTGTTTAGCTTGCAAAAACCCTTGCCATGCCTTGATTTTGAGTTATGCACATGTTACTTAATATGCAAGTAAGTGCTTTTCAAAGCGAGTCCACAATTTAGACCTCAAATCAAAAATGTGGCTAAACCAATGTTTTTAAAATGTTTTCTAGAGTCAAAATGATATATTACATGCCATGGTTTGGATGTGTAGGTTGAAAATATCAATTTCCAACTTTGGTTCATTTAACTTATGCCCTTATTTTAGGTCATTTTTGCAACTTTAAGCTACAAGCCTTTCCAACATCTCATTACCTCCTTACTAGCCTTAAAACATAATTTTAAGCAAGTTTGATGTTTAATATTTTTTCCATTTGAAGCTTGGAAATAGGAGTTATGGCCTTATGGTTGAAATGACCTGTAATCTCCAAATGACCAAAATGCCCTTGACTTGTCAAAGCCATAACTTGAGTTCTACAAATCCTATCAAGGACTTCTAGTACTATATAGAAATCTAAGAAGATAAGGAACAACATTCATGTTTACCAAAAGTTCATAGGAATCATCCTTCTTAGGCAAAAGTTTGATGCAAGTTGGGTAACTTTCAAAGCCCCAGATTCACATACCTCAGATGACCTGTAACTTGTCAAAGTCATAACTTGAGCTCTATAAATCCTATCAAGGACTTCTAGTACTCAAACTAAAGCTAAGCTCAAGCTCTACAACATTCATGTTGGGGGAAAGATGAGATGACAATCACATCTTGAGCTAAACTGCCTTGAAGGTAGGGGTCAAACTAGGGGATTTTACACTGTCAAGCCCTAGAAACCCTAGCCTGAAACTTCTCAAACTCTTCAATCATGATGAGTTGACCTTGGAATCACCTTATAGCATCTCAATGCATCAATCCATGATCACATGGCCCTTGGATTAGGTCTCAACCCTCTCCAAATCATCAGTTGACCTAGGGTTGACCCAGTCAAACCCTAATTACACCACTCATGGCTGAGTCTTCTTAAACTTGTGCCATGACCTATCTAGGCTTCATGATGGCTTTCAAGACACCTCATAAGCTCTCTCAAGGCTTCAAGTCTATCCTCATGGCTTCAGAATCATCTGAGGAGCTCCCACAACTCTCAAGTTAGGAGGCACACAACCTTGGTTTCAACCACTCTCTCTGAGAATCTTCTGACTTCTCTGACAAAGACATCTACCCTTGAACACTTGAATAACCTTCATAGTTAGCTTCATGGTCTTGTGTAGCTCTTTATTGGTACTCCTACCTTTTGATCTCCTGCATACATATCAATGAAATGCAAATGATAATGCTAATGTGAATGAAATGAAACATAAGCTAGGTAAAGAAATATTGGTCAAATTTTGGGGTGCAACAGTTGCCCCTATTCAAAAGGCTTGAGCCTGACTGGGTGAGAAGCGAACGGCTCTCAACCAATCAAGGTGCGAGACGGTTGAATACCGACAAACCCGGAAATTTGCCAACTGTGCAAGTACACGGTACTCTGATGAGAATAAATCTTCGAAAACTGAAATGTTAGCCGCACGACAACTAGCTGGGGGATTGGTCACACGGTAACCAATGATACATGGTCG
This sequence comes from Lathyrus sativus, assembly GCA_963859935.3. Classification (NCBI taxonomy): domain Eukaryota; kingdom Viridiplantae; phylum Streptophyta; class Magnoliopsida; order Fabales; family Fabaceae; genus Lathyrus; species Lathyrus sativus. The sequence continues at coordinate 129,971,489 of OZ012736.1, read as the reverse complement.
ATCATGCCGTCAGGTATCAAGATTCTCAGGACTCATCAGGTCAACAATCACGTTAATCATGCTGTCGGGCATTCAAAGAAAACTTTCGGGCATCAGCCGGACTTTATCAGTAAGTCGGGAATAGAATTCTCGGTCAATCATGAACCGCTCGGAGATATCCAAACTTTTGCCATCAGGTACTCCGCATCAGCTGGGAGAACTACTTCGTCAATACAGTTGGACTTCATCAGCAAGTCTGGGGCTTCGGCACCGCTGTCGGACTTCAATCATCAAGTTTCCACGGAAAGTTCAACTTCTATGTTCAGCAACCTGCTGGGGATGACGCATCTCCGCCGGGGATTCTGGAGAACTATCAAGTAACTCTGCTTCGGGGATCCAGAGATCGTTCTTGGTGAATCAACTCTACTGAGGAAATCAAGAATCATCTTGAACGAATAACTCCGTCGGGGACTTCAAGAATCATCCTGAACCAATAACTCTGCTGGAGATTTCAGGAATCATCCTGAGCACACACTCTGCCGGGAACTCTAAGCATCAACTTGAGCAACCAACTCTGGCGACTGCACTGGGGATTTTAAGAATCATCTTAAGCAAACGACTTTGTTGGGGAGAATGCAAGAATCATCTTGAGCAACCAATTCTGTGGCGGAACACCTGCAAAACAAGAACGGTAACGACCTAGGTCATGCTTATTATGCTTATGCTTTGACAATGGCGCAATGCTCCACACGGTGGAAATGCTATGCACTCATGCAAAATGTTATGCAATCATGCAACATGCTGCGATCCCGTCAGCAAAATAAATGTTGAAGGGAGAATCTTTCTGTCAAGGAGAAAGAACCACTCTGGTGGGGAGGAGGAATCATCCTGCCACGGAGAAACGGTCACGCCGATCTCAATCGAACTCTGCATGGGGAAATGAACTTCAGTTGACTGCTGCAGGGGAACGGAGCTTTACGAGAACCTGGACCTGCCGAGGAAAGCAATGTCAACCGCGGAAATAAACTGCACGGCCTTCACGGCTAAACCTCCTGGAGACAACGACTCCGGTGGGGAAATACAGCATCAGCTATTCAACACTCTACTGGGGGACAACCAATCATGGCCCGAACTGCTTCCAAGGATTCGGCTCTCTTGGGGATCTGCAGACTCGGCTGGGGAAGAAGAAACCATCCTGCTTCGGGGGGAGAGTACGACTCTATGGGGGATCTCAATTCTGCTAGGGACTTCAGTCTGGGACTATCGATTGCTGCACACTTCAGTGAACGGTCTCCTACGAGACTTGCACTTATGACCTGGTGCTGGGGAGATGACGACCCTTCGGGATGCATCTGATTGGGGAGAGAATATTCTCTGCCTGGGGAGACATATCAATGCTTTACGATCTCACGTTCAGACTCTGCGGGGAGAGACTGTTGAACCTTGCTGGAAAAGGAGGAATCATCCTGCTTTGGGACGCGTACGGCGTACTGCCTGGAATATGCTACACCTGTAACAACACAAACAAACAGACAAGATACCCTTCTCAAAGGGACCTATTAAGGTTGTCATCTTGTGGCAATGTTTAAGTAATTCATTGTTTCAACAATCAGTGGCCTAGGCCAGTAAGTTTATGTATGCGTATTTTATCAAAAACATCGGCGTTCTTTTTCGCAAACAAAACAGATAAATGCTAAACAGACAAACAGAATTGCTGAATAGTATACATTTTATTGATAACGAACCCCTAAATGGGTAAAAATGTTTTACAACAGATGCAAGCTCCTGGAATGAGGAAGCCGCGTAAAAAAGATAAAACATAAATATACATCAGTATATACAAATGTCGGCAACGAGGCGTAGACGAACACCATGAGTTGATCCCTCTATGACCCACTCGACTTCGATACTTCTCCGAGGCTTCAGCTTCAAAAGAGATTGATTCAGATGAACAACCCTCAGGTCTTCCAAACCACTAAACAAAGAAAGTCCATATGCGGACCACATTCATTTGCTTTTTCAAATCCCTAACTTTTGCGTGAACCGCCCTTTGCGGGTTTTCAGTTCACCGGGATACCCCTTTTTGCCAAAGTCGCCCATCTGGGTTTTCGACCTTGCGGGTGTACATTTTTTTCAATTTATATCCCTAATTTTTGCCTTTTTCTTTTTTATGGTTCGCCGGGATGCCCCTTTTTTGCCTGGCTATTCTTTTTCTTTCCAGCGGGTCGTTTTTAAGCAAAGTATTTTTTAACTGCGTCCGCGTTCACCGGGGATGCAAAATCTTCACCATCCATCGTGGATAACAACAAAGCTCCTCCCGAGAAGACCTTACTGACGACGTACGGACCTTCGTAATTAGTAGTCCACTTGCCCCGGTGATCGGGGTGTGGAGGAAGAATCTTCTTCAGGACGAGATCACCCGTCTGAAAGCTTCTAGGACACACCTTCTTATCATAAGCTTTCTTCATTCGGATTTGGTACAGACGACCATATGTAATCGATGCTAACCTCTTCTCGTCCATCAGGCTGAGTTGGTTTAGTCGGTTCTTAATCCATTCTGCCTCGTCGAGTTTCACGTCAACCAAAACTCGCAAAGAAGGGATCTCCACTTCTAACGGTAGGACAACTTCCATACCGTACACTAAGGAGAAAGGAGTGGCCCCAGTTGATGTACGTACCGTCGTACGATAACCGTGCAGTGCAAATGGCAGCATCTCGTGCCAATCCTTGTAGGTCACAACCATCTTCTGAACAATCTTCTTGATGTTCTTATTGGCCTCTTCAACGACGCCGTTCATCTTCGGCCGGTAAGGAGATGAGTTGTGGTGTTCAATCTTGAAACTCTGGCACAGATCCTTCATCATCTTGTTATTCAAATTCGAACCATTATTAGTAATGATCCTCTCAGGAACTCCGTAACGACAGATGATGTCCCTTTATGAATTTAGCCACCACCTGCTTGGTCACATTAGCATATGAGGCTGCCTCCACCCACTTGGTGAAGTAGTCGATAGCTACTAGAATGAAGCGATGACCATTAGATGCAGTGGGCTCAATCTTGCCTATCATGTCGATGCCCCACATGGAGAACGGCCACGGGGAGGACATGACATTTAACAGGCACGGCGGCACATGAACTTTATCCGCATAAATCTGACATTTATGACATCTCTTCGCGAATTTAAAGCAATCCGATTCCATCGTCAGCCAGTAGTATCCTGCTCTCAGGATCTTTCTCGTCATGGCATGCCCGCCGGCGTGCGTACCAAATGTGCCTTCATGGACTTCTTCCATGAGCATACTCGCCTCTTTCTCATCTACACATCTGAGTAGCACGAGATCGTGGTTTCTCTTATACAAAACTCCATCAGGATTGAGATAAAAATTTCCAGACAGCCTCCTCAGAGTCTTCTTATCCTGGGTTGACGCACCCGCGGGATACTCCTTAGTCATAAGGAAAGTCTAGATGTCATGGAACCATGGCTTGCCGTCGGCGGCTTCCTCGATCGCAAAGACGAATGCAGGTCTATCAAGACGAGAAAGGACAATTCTTGGAGCCTCATTCCAAAAATTGACTTTATACATCGAAGCCAACGTGGCTAAGGTATCAGCCATCTGGTTCTCAGCCCTGGGCACATGATGGAGTTCCACTCGATCAAAGAACGGAAGCAGCCTTCTGGCATAGTTCATGTATGACACCAAATTCGATTGGCGAGTCTCCCACTCCCCTTTAATATGGTTGATCATAAGCGCCGAGTCACCATATACGTCTAGGTTCTTGATTCTCAAATCAATTGCCTCTTCTAGACCCATGATGCATGCTTCGTACTCCGCTTCGTTATTGGTGACCAGAAACGTCAGTCTCGCAGTAAACGGGATATGGGATCGTTGGGGAGTCGTGATGATTGCCCCAATGCCACTTCCGTAGGAATTAACTGCCCCGTCAAATATAAACTTCACTGGGATTTCCTATCTGGCCCCTCGTCGGGCAACGGTTCATTGTAATCCTTCGCTTTGAGAAACATGATATCCTCATCAGGGAATTCAAATTTCATCGGCTGATAATCCTCGATCGGCTGTTCGGCAAGGTATTCAGACGATACGCTTCCCTTGATGGCCTTCTGGGAAACGTACTGAATATCATATTCCGTTAACATCATTTGCCATCTGGCAATCCTTCCCGAAAGCGCTTGCTTCTCGAAGACGTACTTGATCGGATCCATCTTCGAAATTAGCATGGTGGTGTGATTGAGCATGTACTGTCGTAAACGTTTGGCAGCCCAGGCTAGTGCACAACACGTCTTCTCCATAATCGAGTAACGAGATTCACAGTCAGTGAACTTCTTACTCAAATAATAGATGGCATGCTCCTTTCTACCCGTCTCGTCGCGCTGACCGAGATCACACCCCATACTATTCTCAAGAACTGTCAAGTACATGATTAGGGGTCTTCCGGCCACTGGGGGTATCAAGATCGGAGGTTCCTGTAGATACTGCTTTATCTTGTCGAATGCCTTCTGGCAATCGTCGTTCCAGATAATCGCCTGATCTTTCTTTAGTAGTTTGAACATCGGTTCACACGTGGCCATGAGCTGAGAGATAAACCTTGCAATGTAGTTTATTCTGCCCAGGAAACCACGAACTTCTTTTTCTGTTTTTGGCATTGGCATTTCTTGTATCGCTTTAATCTTCGCAGGATCAACCTCGATGCCTCTTTCACTCACGATAAACCCCAGTAACTTTCCGGACCGTACTCCGAAAGTACACTTGTTAGGATTCAGCCTCAACCTGAACTTCCTAAGCCTCTCAAAAAGCTTCAGCAAATTGACCAGATGTCCCTCCTCCGTTTGGGACTTCGCAATCATGTCATCAACATAGACTTCAATCTCATGATGAATCATGTCATGAAACAAAGTAACCATTGCTCGTTGGTAAGTGGCCCCTGCGTTCTTCAGACCGAAAGGCATTACCTTGTAGCAGAATGTTCCCCAGGGAGTGATAAATGTCGTTTTCTCCATGTCCTCCGGCTCCATCTTGATCTGGTTGTAACCAGAGAAGCCGTCCGTGAACGAAAACACAGAGAATTGGGCTGTATTGTCGACCTACACATCAATATGAAGGAGCGGAAAATCATCCTTAGGGCTCGCCCTATTCAAATCCCGATAATCGACGCACATTCGTACCTTACCGTCCTTCTTCGGTACAGGCACTATGTTGGCGACCCACGGAGGGTAAGTAGTGACCGCTAAGAAGCCAACATCAAGTTGTTTCTGCACTTCTTCTTTGATCTTAACGGCCATATCTGGTCTTGTCCTCCTAAGCTTTTGCTTGACGGGAGGACAATCTTCTCGCAACGGCAAGTGGTGGACCACGATGTCAGTGTCGAGTCCGGGCATATCCTCGTATGACCAAGCAAAGACGTCACTATACTCTCTCAGCATCTCGACCAATCTCTGCTTGACATCACTCTGCAATGCAGCCCCTATCTTGACGTTTCTGACGAGTTCTTCAGAACCCAGATTCACAATCTCGATCTCCTCTTCATGAGGCAGGATAACTTTTTCCTCTTGTTTCAACAAGCGGTCCAACTCTTCAGGAAGGTCTTCGTCTTCATCGATCTCTTCTTCGGCTTGATAGATCGGGCAATCGAAGTCGAAGGGAGTCGTAGAAGGTCCAGAGTCGATGTCATCTGTTTTGTGGATCCTACAATAACAAGGGTTAAGCTTAAAACAAGGATATGCAGGTTAGCACAAACCCCATTGCCATTTTATTGTTTTTCAAAACAAATATAAAACAGGAATAACAGAGATCACAATATTTGAATACGAAGAAAACGCCTTTGATTTATTAACAAAATGCATGTACATAATCCAACAAGGCCCTGACAATAAAACCGCTATGCCCCGGGTAGGACATAAGGTTGTACAATGATTGGAAAAAGTAAATCATTACTCTTCGCTTGTCATCTGGATGATATCCTTGACGGACCAGTTGGTAAGGCCCTCGCCTGGCTTGCTTGGCTGGATCCAAGAGTCGAGGACACAGTCACTATCCCCGCTGTCTTCAGACACCACGCTGATGCTTTCAAATATCATCCTGCCACTCGTAAACTGGATCGGCCCTTTACCTCGAGACGCACTGCTAGAAGAAGAAGAAGCTTCAGCTCCAGGAGAATATCCCAACCCAAACTTATCTTGCTTGTTAGGTATCTCCAAAATTCTCCCCCAGCCTGGGGTAGATCCGGCTTGGACAACGGCCCGAGCTTCCTTGAATGAGGAGAGAGTCATCTCTGGCTTTTCGGTGACTACAGGAGCTACGTCCTTAACTTTGACAGCTTCGAACGCTTGGCAAAGAGTTTCATGGATTTCCCCATCCATCTCAACATACTTGAAGGACGACAAATGGCTCACCATTATGTCTTCCTCACCACAAACGGTCACGATGCTACCTCCGACAGCATACTTGAGTTTCTGGTGCAATGTGGAGGTCACGGCACCAGCAACATGGATCCACGGCCGGCCCAAGAGACAGCTGTAGGCAGGCATGATGTCCATAATGTAAAAGATTGCGTCGAACGTTTCCGGCCCGACTTGGATTGGCAGGGTCACCTCCCCGAAAACGTGGCGTTTGGTTCCATCGAACGCTTTCACAACCAGATCACTGGGTGTGCAAATCACTCCACGAGTATCCAACTTCATTAATGCCTTCTTCGGAAGAACGTTAAGTGACGAACCCGTGTCCATCAACACGTGCGACATAATCGTTCCCCTACACTCTATCGAGATGTGCAGGGCACTATTGTGATTCCTCCCTTTTGGCGTCAGCTCTAGGTCGGTGAACCCTAACCCATTTCAAGCATTCACATGGGCTACGACCTCCTCTAGCTGATTTACCGATATTTCCTGCTGTACATATGCGGCGTTCAACACCTTTAGCAGCGCGTTGCGGTGTGCTTCAGAACACAGCAACAAGTTTAGGATGGAAATCTTCGAGGGCGTCTGATGGAGATGGTCCACAATCTTGTAGTCACTCTTTTTAATCAACCGCATAAACTCCTCGCCGTCTTTAACAAGTAAGTCTTTTTCGGCCCCACGCGGGATCTCTTCAACGACTTTACTTTTACCTTTATCAGTTGCATCAGTTCTGACCGCCTTGTCCGCCATGACCTCAGGTGGTGCAAACACTCTTCCGCTGCGAGTAATACCACTGATTCCTGCCAGGTTCTCCACAGACGACCCAAACGGTTCTAGCTCCAACTTTCGTCCGTTGCAGTAGACTTCAGCCCCATAATGCCATGGGACCATATTAGTGCTTTCGAACGGTATTGGCCCAGCTTTGGTAATAGTAATCGTGGGCGGCCTGGGTGCAGAAATAGTTATCTTCTGGCGAGGGATGGTGATGGTGGCGACCTCATCATCTTGCTTCAGCACTACCTCTCCTGATCCACATTCGTCCCTCCGGCTAAACTGTAAAATCCCTTCAGTCATCAGACTTTGAATTCCTTCTACCAACTGTTCACATCCATCGGGACTAGTGGCACAGTCCATACACAGCTCTCCGCATCCTGGAAAGAAACCTCTTTTCATCAGCTTAGCTTTAACGAAGCTAAGCGGCGTCTTCAGATCTCTGACGTCAGTCAACAAATCCAAACTCTCGTCTTTGATAATGGCGTTTACTCCACCTCCCCTATGATTCGGCATAGGATTCTTTGTGACATTTGGCACATTATCCGAGAAGTTGATGATCTTAGCGTCCACCATGTCCTGTACCTTATGCTTAAAGGCTTTGCAGTTCTCTATTGTGTGGCCCGGTGCCCATGAGTGAGACTCACAAGTTGCATTCGCGTCATAACCTGGCGGAGGTGCCCCTGTCAAGGGAGCCAGAGTTCTTTTCTGGATCAACTGTAGCTGAAGCAAAGTCTGCAATAGTTGCGCGTACGACATGGGCGATGTCTCGAGGTGACGACTCGACAGAGGTTCCCTATTCTGGTACTTTCTGTACCCTTGTTGATTCGATTGCTGCTGCTGCTGTTGTGGCTGTTGAACTGCCGGGATAGTTATGCTGGCCACCTGTTGGTGAGGACCTTTACCCTTCCTTCGAGCGTTGGACACAACGCTCGTTTCTCCTTCCCGTCTTTTGCCACTATAAGGTTTCTTTCCGCCTCCTCCAGCTGAGGACGACTCACCTTGAATTTTCCCGAGCTTGATCCCATTTTCGATGTGCTCACCCGTGATAATGAGATCTGAGAAGGTTCCAGACATACCGCTGACTAATTTCTCATAGTAAACCCCTGGGAGGGTGGCTACGAACATCTGCACGAGCTCACGTTCAACCATCGGCGGCTGAACCCTGGCTGCCAACTCACGCCACCGCTGGGCGTATTCCTTAAACCCTTCGTTGTTCCTTTGCGACAGATTTTGCAGTTGGACTCGGTTCGGGGCCTAGTCGCTGTTGTATTGGTAGTGGTGCACGAATGCTTCAGCAAGGTCCTTCCACGTGCGCAAACTGGTAGGTTCCAGACTCATGTACCATTCGAGGGAGGGTCCGGACAGACTGTCCTGAAAGAAGTGCATCAGCAACTTCTTGTCATCAGAATGAGCAGACATTTTCCTGTAATACGATCTCAGGTGGACGCGAAGGCAAGTGGTGCCCTTATACTTCTCAAAGTCAGGTACCTTGAACTTGGGAGGCACCTTGAAATCAGCAATCAGTCCCAACTTGGACATATCAACGCTCAGGGTGTTCTGGTTCTCGATATTTCTCATCTTATCCTCGTGTGCTTTGAACCTTAGCCGTGCTTCAGCATTCAGCTCCCCTTCAGCACCTCTCTGAGAGAACACATCGTCTTATTGCCATTGAGTCCCATTCAGCTCCCCTTCAGCACCTCTCTGAGAGAACCTTAGCCGTGATTCCCGACACCTGCATTGTCGTTGCCCAGCCCAGCATTAACATTAGCTTCAAGACTCCCATTACCGACGCCCGTCGTATTGCCATTGAGTCCCATGTTAGCTATCACATTGCCGTTGGCACTGCCATTCCCCCCGGTCACGGGGACGCCATTCTGAGGAGTTTCAACTAGTGGAGGAGTAGGCACAGTCCCACCATGGAGTACGCCATTGCTATCGACCCTTAAAATAAGAGGCTGAACCAAGGTTCTGAGCTGATCCTGGCCACTGGCGACCGCTTGCATGAGCTCCATGAAGCGATCCATTCTTTCACGGAGTTCCTGAACATCAGTTTGCACTTGCTCCATGATCCTGGTTTGATTTGCTTTGGTCGGATAGCGGTGGATAGGTCTCTGATCAATCCTGGAACAACCTAAAACAACCTAAAAACACAAAAGGGTTAGGAAAAACGACAAAGTGCTCGTTATGCAAATGCTTCATGCTTCATGCAAACGTGTGTCTGTGCGTTAGGGAGATTTCCCCCAATCCTAGTGCCTGAGTGCCAGTTCTGATAATAAGAAGAAGTCAGAGTCCAATCATGGAAATAACAATCTCATATATAAAGAAAGCCCATCAAGGCAGTACACAACATCAGCGAGTACAAGATGAATCAATAGCGTGACCTCAGCCAACAAGCCTGGTGATGGTCAGCATACAACGATGATCAAACAAAAGGAATACAAATAGTCAAGCACGGCCACGGGCGCGATACTCTTCTAACAACTCCTTCACTTCTGGATGATCAGGCAGAGTGAGTAACCCTTCGACGAGTAATTCCCTCTGCACAATGGTATACTGAAGACCTTCGACCGAATCTTCCCATGCTCCTTCGCCGAAACAATCTTCTAGCTTCCGCTTCTTGGTCTCAAACATCAGTTTGCGCTCCTTCAGGTTTGCGAGAGCCCTGTTGAGCTGGCCTTCAGCGGCATATCTGCGAGCGGTTTCTTCATCAAACCTCTTCTCACTAGCCTTTACCTGGGCTTCCAGCTTGGAAATCTGTAGCATCAGCTTATCCTCCCGCTCTTTCCTGGTGGCTAGGGAGGCCTTCCAGTGCTGGTTGAACTTGGATATCCTCCGATATGCTTCGTCCAAGTGCTGCTCCTTCCTAGCCAGTACGTCGTTGACAGCTTTGAAATCTTGACCCATGCGTTCACGCTCGGCTATCTGCTTAGTCAAATTTGTCCCCAGCTGGTTCACCAGCTCGGTCTGCCTCTTGAAGGAATAAACGGCTTCGTTTCTCTCGCTTCGGAGCTGAGCCAACTCTTTCTCCAGTTCTTCATTTGCCCTCTTCAATTCATCTCGCTCAGCTAACACCTGATTATGCTGCTGAATGGGCACGGTAGTATGCTCTTCAATCATTAAAGGGCTTTCCGGCTTGGCAGGAAGAAACGGCATCCCTATAGCATCTGCTCTGGCTCTGATCCAAGTCACGTACGGAGCGTAGGCTTGATTATTACTTCTACCCAGCAATGGTTTTCCCCTCTTGCTGATGCCATTCCAAGCGCGCTGAAGCTTAGATAACAGATCCCCCTCTAGAAGACCAGTGAGGTACAGAGATTCCTGCACCTCTTCATCCTTCGGCAGAGCCCTCAAAGCGTAAGCAAACTGTCGGACCAGCAAAGACGGATTGTAGTTTATACAGCCTTTTCTGCCTATCAAAGGCACGTTCAGAAACCCGCTGCAGCTGAAGATGATCTCAGTACCCAACCTATCTCTGTCAAACCAATCAATATCCTCTGCAGATAGAATCATCAAACGCTCGGACCACTCAGCTGTGGCTGCGGACGAAACAAAGGGACCCCTCTTGGGTAAGTGACTATCAAGCCATTTATAAAGCAGGGGTACACAGCATGAGACATTCTTGCCCCTCCTGTTCTCGTTTTTGTAGTGGATGGAATGGTAGACATCTCCTATCAAGGTAGGGATTGGATTCCTTGATGCAAAGATGTGGAAGGCGTCGAAGTCCACAAAGTCGGGCATATTGGGGAATAGAATGATGCCATATATGCACAGGGCGAGAATGGCGTTGAACACGACCCAACATCCGTCTTTGGCGCACTGCTGAGCCTTTCCCACTAAGAACTGCAAGGAGAAACCGGGAAACTTGTTCCAACTAGACAATACCAACTCGGAGGCATCCAGATGAAGTGAGGGAGCTAGACTAGCCAGATCAGGCTCAGCGTCCATATGAACAAAAGGCATCTGCCTCTTGATAGGCACACCTAACAAATCAGCATATTCTTCCAGCGTGGGCGCGAGAACAAAATCCTGGAAAGTAAAGCATCTCAACGAAGGGTCATAGAATTGCAGCAGAGCGTGCAACCCATTCAACTTGAACGCATAAGGTTTACAAACCAAACTGAGCAATTTGCCGTAAGACTTTCTGAATTCATCTCTTACAGAATCATCTGCTAAAGCAACCAAACCAGTCAGCTGAACCACATCAGGGGCAGGGAGCTTGTAAGCCACGGTCTTCCTTAGAGAACCCATAACAAAACAATAGGAGGCAAGAAACCCTGGATCGGGGAAAACGGTACCTGCAACATAGACACACATTAATGAAATGCAAATGCGTATGCAAAACAATGTAAAATGCAATCATGCAGCAGGAGATCAAGGCAACTGAGCTGTGGAGATTCTTCATCAACAAAATCATAACCCTGCTCTATCAAGAACAACCACTATCTCTGATAAGAAGAAAACCCTGGTGTCGGACCACAAATCTTCTCTGTCAAGAACACACACATATAGGACCATAGATCTGCTCTGTCAAGAACAAACATCTGATAATAAAGATCTCTGGTACAGGACCATAAATCTGCTCTGTCAAGAACAAACATGTGATAATAAGGACCTCTGATACAGGACCATAAACTCTGCTCTGTCAAGAACAAACATCTGATAATAAGGACCTCTGATACATGACCATAAACTCTGCTCTGTCAAGAACAACCATACATCTACTGATGAGATCTTCTGATCCCAGTCAAAACCTGCTCTATCAAGAACAAATACACATCTCTGAATATAAGGTCCTTTGATACGGGAACAAAGCTCTGCTCTGTCAAGAACAATCATATATCTGATGATAAGAACCTTCGATACCAACAAAATTGATTCACTGTCAAGAAAACCAGGTAGTCTGAAGGTCAAGGTTTCCTGCAACAAACCCAACCCTGCTCACAGGAATGGACCTAAACTGACTCAAGTTCGGCATCCTATGCGTTCATCAGCGTCACAGACATTCAAGAGGGGTGATACGATACCCAGAAGGTGTGGCATCACCAGCTCATGAAGCGGCCTCACTCGGCTGAATCGCAAATGATCGGTCCCCAGAGTCGACAATCCTCCAAACCAACAACCCCCTCAACCCAAAGGGTTGAAAAAGAAGCCAATCGGGAGAACCTCGTCTGAGCGTGGATTTCATGAGACACTAGTGCCTGCCAAGCAAGCACGCGCCCACTAATTTCCACAACTAACGCTATGTTCACTCAAGCCTGGGTCTGGCTTCTCACTCATCAGAATGCCCCTCCCACAACAGCACAGATAATCATATCATACTGAAAAATAAAGTGCGGGAAATAAAGTGCGACAAATGAACACAACCCAACAAGTAATCATACAAGCGCTAGGATTGACTCTCGCAGGGGACGTCGGATCCCCAAACTGACTCGCATACGGGACGTTGGATCCCAGGAAACTATCAAGTCGCCAGCAGAGTCACCAGCTGTCGCTTCCGCGAAAATAAGGTGCCGGCAAAATAGAAGAGTCGCCACCTTTCGTTATTTATCCCTCAGAATGGGAAAGGAAACGATCGGAAAAACCTGACGAAAAGGGTAAGACAAGGTCATCGCAACCGTTGTCTGGGTTCGGGAGTCGGTTACGCAAGGGGAAGGTATTAGCACCCCTCACGTCCGTCGTACTCGACGGGATCCACGCTTGTTGTGTTTACTGGACGGGTTGGTTTTATCTATCTACCTATCAAGGCTGGCTTAAAAGAAAAGAAAATGACTCGGCAAAGCATCGCGCTTTATGCCTACGTATTCTCATCAGAGAATGAGAAATCAGAGTCAACATAGTTCGACTAACTACGGGTTACGGGGAAGGTGGCTCGCCAATACATCAGTATTGTGCCTACGTACTCTCAACAGGTATGAGAGATCAGAGCTTACGTAGTTCGGGATAATACGGCTACGGGAATTCTGATTCATCTGTTTTATCGAGTAGGGTTAAACAACAGTTCCAGCAGTTAGGGACAAAGCCTGTTTGCGTTGGCGCTGAAGTTTAACGACATTCTTTTCTTCAGAAAAGCTTTCCTTTGACTTATGGGCCCACGGGGCAAAAAGGTTTGAAGTTTGTTTTCTGTCTTTTACGGAAGAAGTGTTTTTTATTGTGTTTGCAATTTCAATTGCACTAGAGACTATGACCTGAGAGTGAATGCGTCGCATGTCACCCAAAGGGTGCCATACTAAACATCCGGCCTGTTGAAAAGAAGCTCTCCAACAATCCTTTCTCACATAGCTTAAGGCTCGTAACGTACGAAAGAAATCATTCATGATTACTATATTTTAAGCTGTTTTGAGATGAGAAGAGAACAAGCTCAACTAAAGGGAGACTATCAAGTCCTACTGTTGTCATGCCAAGGATTCATCCTATGGTTGAGGTTTGAAACAGGGAACTCCTAGAAGTTATCATGCATAGGTTTCAACCTAAAGTTCTATCATCACTTCCTTATCAAAGGAAGTGAGATTCCTAGGGGATCATGTCAATGATAAACAGGTAAAGCATCAGCTTAAACAGTAAACAGATATACAGTAAATGACTGTAAAATGCATGCAATGCAAGTGAGGGAGGAAATGTGTGTGGTGCTGCAGCCTCCACAAGCTCATCTCAACCTCAAGCCAGAATGAATAACAGTAATCATACTGAAGAAATAAAACATGCTATCAAGCAAAAATACAGTAAACTGCAATCATACAGATGAAAATAAAATCATGCTATCAAGCAACATAAACCACATGGGCAAGGGAGCAGGGCTCTACCGAATACCCGCAAGCAAAGCCATACAGTAACAATACAAGCAGAGGGAGCGACTCAACCTCTAGTGCAATCATGCTCCTATATTAAAGTCAATCTAGATATGAACTTATTCTAATGCATCAAGCAAGTCAAATAAGGCATATCAATACAGAAAAGAAAACAGACAAGAAAGCAGATCAACAACTCTCAACTCCAAGCTTCAGCTCTTCTGACAGCAACTCAGTCTTCAGACTTCAACCACCCTTCAAGGCTATCCTCTCTCATGACAAATATCAATTTGCTTCTCCAGGTCTCAACCCTTCAACATAAGTTTCAACTTATCCTCCTTCTCCAAGCTTCAGCTCTTCAGTCAATTCCACCTTCGGGCTTCACTCTTAACTGCAAGTATCAACTTGATTCCTTCAGGTTCTCAATGTATCAATGTAAGTATCAACTTATCCTTTATTCCTCAGCTTCAGCTTTACACTCAATCTCAATTGAATCTTCAAGTATCAACTCAGTCTTCAAGCTTCAGCTCTCTTTGCTTTACCAGTATCAACTTGGTCTTCTTCATCTACAAGCTCCAGCTTCTCATTGTAGTCTTCAATCACTTAGAAGTGCAAACTTCATCCTTCAATCTTTAAGCCTCAGCTCTTTACTCAATCTCTATTGGATCTTCAAGTGTCAACTTGTTCTTCTTGCTCTTCAAGCTTCAGTTGCAATGGCAATGCTCAAGGAATCATCCTCTTCCACACTCTTCAGTGAAGTCTTCATCTTCAAACTCAAGTCCAACATCTTTCAAGATACTCAAACCAGAAGATAATTGATTCAACAGGATGAGAGGAAATGATAAACAACTTACTGACAACCAAAGGAAGCCTGTAAGGGTTCATCATTATGAGAGACTGGTTCCCTCAAAGTTCTACTTCCCAGATAAAGCCACTCATCCCTCCAAAGGAGGGATGTGAATATCTGAGAAGGACTTTTAGTCATTGGGAGGAATGGAAGCACAAGATGCTTTCCATGTTTGTGAAAGAAATCATTCTAACTACAAGGCTCTCCCTATGTCCTATCTCCTAATCTTCATCAGACACCTTCAGGCACCACCACATCCAAAGCTCCAAGCAACTTCAAGCCACCTCAAGCATCTTCCTCTTGTCTTCAACTTGTCTTCAATCTCAATCAAAGGCAAACCAAGCACAAACCCTAATCTAAGGGAACTAAATGAGTTAAACTAGTTGAATTAGTAATTTAGGATCACCTAAAACCTAGCACTAAAGTTAGTCCTAACTAAAATACTAAAATAAATTGTAAAATCTTACAAAAATTACTATGGGAACCTAGGTCAATCATGACTCTACCACATTAGTTTCAAAGATCAAACCATCAAATTGGACCTAGAACTAAATTCTACATTCTAAGGCATCAAACCTAAACCCTAAAAAGGAGGCCTCTAAACATCAATCTAGAAAGCACCCCTAATTTCATCACAAAAATGTGAGAAACATTCTATGGGATCATACATGTCTAACCTAATCACACACAAAAAAATAGGCTTAAAATCATCACCATGAGATCAAACAAAATTCTACAAAAATATGCATCAAACATGAACATTTTAATATCAATTAAAATACAAAATTCCAATTAAATCAGAAATTACATGAAATGAAAATATTTTTTCTCTAAAAAATAATAGACTCAATCATGATTAATATGCAAAAAGAATGGGTTTGATTGGATTAATATTCAATTAGTTATGATTTTTACAAGAATCATGAATTAAATGGAAATTAAATGAAAATCAAATAAAAATGAATAAGCGCGCGGTGCAAGAAGTAATCATTTTCAGTTAAAAAACTGGGTTGGGCTTGCTTGGGGGTGTGAATAGCACTCAGATCACTAAGCCCAAAACATCAAATAAATGAAACGCAGCGTTTCTTGCTTCAGAACCCTTCACAACTCAACTTTAAAACACAGTCGTTGGATCCTCTCCTAGTCAATGGTCAAACCATGATCTAATGGTGAAAACTTCATCTTCTCCATTTCAAACGCCTGAGCTTCGCGCCCAGCTCTGGCCACCGCCGGTGGAGCTCCGATCGTCCCCTTCAACCCTAGTTCTTCCTAGAGGCCTCCAATCCAAGAGGTCAAAACATGAAACTCATTCCAAATCTTTCCACGAATTCAACAATACCTATAGTTTCCTCTGAAACCCCAAGAATCATCATCTCCCAATCTCAACCGAAAATGGTGATCTTCCTATTTTGTCTCTAATTCATCAATTAACCATCTGAAATCCATCCTAGGCCATTCTACAACTAATCTAGCACCTTAATTCAACCTAATTCTACCTAAATCATGCTATAGGAAGAAGGTTACCAACCTGGAAATTCTTGAATAACAGATGCACCAAATCTTCACTTCAAGCTCTCAAATCTTCTGTACACGATCACTGAACCTCCTCCTTGCTTCTGTATGCAAAAGATTCAATGGAAAGTGCTTCAATCTTGAAACACGATGATGAGTTGCAGGTGCTGAAAATCACTTGCTTCCACACGATCTAGCCACCAATTCTTCTTGAAAATGATCTGAATTCACTCCTTGACATTCATGGAAGAAGTATCAACCAAGAAAATGAATGCAAATTGAGGAATTTGATGAAACCGATTTCAATTGCAATCTATGAAAACTCAATCTCAAACTATGCTCAATCCTTCAATGATCACCAACCTCTGCCATGGATCCATTCTACTCAATATATAGATGAAGTTTGGATGATCTAGAACCCTCTAGATCCTTCCAATGAGATTTTCCACATCTCATGTCATGAGATTTTGAATCACTTATCATGACATGTACAACCCTTGCAAACAACTTGGAATTCATCCCATTCACTCTTAATTTCTCCCCTAGTGAGATATTTGGGGTGTTTAGCTTGCAAAAACCCTTGCCCATGCCTTGATTTTGAGTTATGCATATGTTACTTAATATGCAAGTAAGTGCTTTTCAAAGCGAGTCAACAATTTAGACCTCAAATCAAAAATGTGGCTAAACCAATGTTTTTAAAATGTTTTCTAGAGTCAAAATGATATATTACATGCCATGGTTTGGATGTGTAGGTTGAAAATATCAATTTCCAACTTTGGTTCATTTAACTTATGCCCTTATTTTAGGTCATTTTGCAACTTTGAGCTACAAGCCTTTCCAACATCTCATTACCTCCTTACTAGCCTTAAAACATCATTTTAATCAAGTTTCATGTTGAATATTTTTCCATTTGAAGCTTGGAAATAGGAGTTATGGCCTTATGGTTGAAATGACCTGTAATCTCCAAATGACCAAAATGCCCTTGACTTGTCAAAGCCATAACTTGAGTTATACAAATCCTATCAAGGACTTCTAGTACTATCTAGAAAGCTAAGAAGATAAGGAACAACATTAATGTTGACCAAAAGTTCATAGGAATCATCCTTCTTGAGCAAACGTTTGATGCAAGTTGGGTAACTTTCAAAGCCCCAGATTCACCTACCTCAGATGACCTGTAACTTGTCAAAGTCATAACTTGAGCTCTATAAATCCTATCAAGGACTTCTAGTACTCAAACTAAAGCTAAGCTCAAGCTCTACAACATTCATGTTGGGGCAAAGATGAGATGACAATCACATATTGAGCTAAACTGCCTTGAAGATAGGGGTCAAACTAGGGGATTTTACACTGTCAAGCCCTAGAAACCCTAGCCTGAAACTTCTCAAACTCTTCAATCATGATGAGTTGACCTTGTAATAATCCTTATAGCATCTCAATGCATCAATCCATGATCACATGGCCCTTGGATTAGGTCTCAACCCTCTCCAAATCATCAGTTGACCTAGGGTTGACCCAGTCAAACCCTAATTACACCACTCATGGCTGAGTCTTCTTAAACTTGTGCCATGACCTATCTAGGCTTCATGATGGCTTTCAAGACACCTCATAAGCTCTCTCAAGGCTTCAAGTTCATCCTCATGGCTTCAGAATCATCTGAGGAGCTCCCACAACTCTCAAGTTAGGAGGCACACAACCTTGGTTTCAACCACTCTCTCTGAGAATCTTCTGACTTCTCTGACAAAGACATCTACCCTTGAACACTTGAATAACCTTCATAGTTAGCTTCAGGGTCTTGTGTAGCTCTTGATTGGTACTCCTACCTTTTGATCTCCTGCATACATATCAATGAAATGCAAATGATAATGCTAATGTGAATGAAATGAAACATAAGCTAGGTAAAGAAATATTGGTCAAATTTTGGGGTGCAACATATGTAATGTGTAGATGATTTCTGGATGCATTTGGTTGATGTTTGTGAACTTTTGAATTTGATGCATCAAACTGTTTTGATTCGATTTGGATTATGTGTGCACAATTAATGAAAATGGACATTGGATTTGAATTCTACATGATGAGTAGATAAGTTTGCACATAAATTTTGTCAAATTTGGTTCAGCGTAGCAACCTGTGTGTTTTGGTGGCATTGTTGTGGTGGATGAAGCTTTGGAGAAGACTACCGGAGGCGTTTTTCGGCCGTCTGGTTTCCCTCCCATTTTTGGTTGAGGAAGATGATAACGTGGCAGCATGTGGATCTCACGATTTGCTTACTTTTTGCACACACGGACTTGATTAAGACCCACGCTACACCGTTGTTGACTTGTACACACATAATTTGGTTTGAAATTCATTAATTGACGTGGTGTTCTGTGAGCCTCTTGTTTGTACTACTTTCTGATCATGTGAACCACAATGCATTCCACCGTGCGTATGTGTTGATCACTTCACACACAATCACCAAGTTTTGTTTTATTTTTGTCTTATCTGCCATTGGACCTGGGCCTCGCTTGCTAACTGCACCCCCCTTTAAGCCCAACTTGCTTTTTCAACGTGTTTTATTTGCTTAATGCACCGTCTTTTTTTTATTTTCTTTTCTTTTTTCATTTTTATTTTGTTTTGTTATCTGTTTGAATTTAATTCATTTAAAATACTTCCAATGTTCCAAAAATTCCACAAAAATATTCTATAGAAACTTAGAGATATCCTTTATTTTTAGGATATTTTTATTTTATTTTTTGGTTTTATTTTTAATTAAAATTGGAATTAAACATTGGAGTGGTTTTGAATGAGTTAATTTGTGACATTGCTTGCTTCTTGATTTGTTTCTCTCATTTCCCTTTGATCCAATGAATGAAAATTGATCCTCATACCCATAATGAGTTGAACAATTTTTGAGGACCATTTTTCCCCTGCTTTGTTGACTTTAGGGTTGACGTTTGGTGCTTTTCTTTTGACCCTCAATTCTCCCATTTCAAAGTGGTACATCTTGAATATTATTTTATTTTGATGGTGCTTTGAGGGGATATTTGCTTTGAGCTTTTGGCCTCTGGTTGCCAACTTGTTTGTGCATCTCTTGTATTTTATTTGGTAATTTTTGAGCCTTTTTCCTAATTTTGAGATGACTTGCAAGTCAAGTCATTTCCTAAGGTTGCTCATATAAGTGTATGACCTAGTTTGAGTTGGAAATAACCTTTGTGGATCCAATAAGCTCTCAACTCCTCTTGTTTCATATATTAGACATGTTGAGCTTGCTGTATGTTCATTTTTAGGTCCAAATTATGTTCATTTCTTGTTGGTTTGTGCATTTCTTTTGGTGCTTTCCATTAGGGTTTCAATGTGGAGTATGCTTGCCTTCCTTTATGTTTTTGCTTGCATTTCCTTTTGTTGTGTTTTTCTTTTTCTTTTGAGCTTTCCTCTTCATCTTTACCTTCTGCCCAATGACCTTGGAGTGTCATTTAAGGTGGCTTGGTCTCTCCTTTGGAGGTATTCGAAGCATACCTAATATGATGAATCCTTGAGGACATTTTTGGTGCTTCTTTGCATTTGGTTAGTGATGCTCATGGTTGAGTACATGATATGAGGAGCTTGCTGCCCTCATATAGCCTCCCATCCTCAATTTTATGTTGAGCTTCCTTTTCCTTTCATTTGGTTTAGTTTTGGTGGTGTGGTTGATGTTGTTTGACTTAGGTCATTTCATCCCACTTTTGGTGCATCTTTGTGTGGTTTGTTCTTGTTTGGTTGGTTTCTTCTTATGCACTTCTTTTTCTTTTCTTTTCTTGCATTTCCATATGCATGCTTGTTTGAGATGAGCTTGTGGAGGCTACTTCCCCACACTATTTTCCTCCCACTTTCATTCTATTTGTGCATCTTATGTTTGCATCTTCATTTGCATATGCTTTCTTTTCTTCTTCTTCTTCTTCTTTTGCTTTTCTTTGACATGCTCCCTATAAGTTCTCTAACCTCTTGAGGTTATGATAGAAATTAAGTGCCTAACCATGCATGATAATATTAGGTAGTTCCCTTTGAATCCCAACTTTAAGTCCACTTTGCATGATAACTTTTAAGATTGATTAATCTCCCATTAGTGTCCTTTCTTCTCTTCTCATCTTCAAACATTCATAAAACATCTAATAAAGAATGACAAGTGTGGCACGCTACGAGCCTTAAGCTACTTGAGAAATGGTGATTGGGGGGCTTCCTCTTAATGAACTAGAGTGTTTAGTGTACACCATTTGGGTGATATACGACGCATTCGCTCTTAGGTCATAGTCTTTAGTGCGACACGAGTTACAAATTAAGTTCAAAACACTTCTTCTCTAAAAAATACAAAAACACTTCAAACCTTTTTCATCCTTCGGGATCTTAACCAGGAAAATATTTTTAGAAAAAGAGTGTTGTTAACTCTTAGTTCTATCGCAAACGGTAACGCCTAATTCTCCCATGCTCGAGCTGCATACACCAACTGCTAGAACTACTTGTTAACCCTACTCGGGCCTAAAAAACTTTTGAACCAGCCGGTGTTCCTTTTAGCCCGAACTACGTTTGCTCTCTGATCTTTCATACCAGATAAAAGTACGTAGGCACAAGACGCGATGTCTTGGCGAGCAACTTTTTCCCCTTTCACCTGTAGTAAGTCGAACTACGTTGACTCTGACTTTCCCATTGCACGAGGGAGTATGTAGGCACAAAGCGGCGATGCTCTGCCGAGTCACTTCTATTTTCTTTTTCTTTTGTCCCTTAACCATTAGCATATATAGATTGATCATCCTTTTAGATAGACAACAATGCGTGGATTCCGTCGAGTACGACGGACGTGGGGGGTGCTAATACCTTCCCCTTGCGTAACCGACTCCCGAATCTAGACATGGTTGCGATGACCTTGTCTTTCCCTTTTTCATTAGGTTTTTCCGATCGTTTCCTTTCCCTCTCTTTGGGATATATAACAAAAGGTGGCGACTCTTCTGTTTTTTATGCCGATTGTTTTTCGCAGTTGTGACAATAATGATTTCCTATCTCCCTATTATTCTCATAAAAATGCTTCAATGCATTGGGTATGGTAAGATTTTTGAGAATAGACTAAATCTTTACGACTTCCCATATTGATGTGCATTCTTTAAGATGTTTTTAAAACATAGTGTTCCTATCTAAGCATTTCCATCTCTACCATTATTCCCTGTCAGATTCTTTTTCACTGTTAAGTATTCACTTACTCGTCTTTATTGGTTGATGTCAAGAGTTGAATAACGTATATCTAATCAGTGATCTGTTGTAAACTGCTAAACTTGTTTCCTATTCTTTGATAAATTTCTCTCTCTCTCTCTCTCTCTCTCTCTCTCTCTCTCTCTCTCTCTCTCTCTCTCTCTCTCTCTCTCTCTCTCTCTCTCTCTCTCTCTCTCTCTCTCTCTGCTTTTGCTCCATGTCATTTGTTTTGGAAATGATGAATTTTTGTTTCAAATTCATTTAAACCTAACTACTTTTATTGCTGATACATTTTGTCTCTACACACACACACACACACACATCATACTCCTCCTCATTTCTTTTCATTTGTCCTTCAACTTGATTTTCTTTCCCTCTTGTTTTATTGTCCTTCTCTTTCATCATGTCTATCAAAACTTTCTTTGGCAATGAGGAAGTCATGGAAGTGATTTCTGAGAAAAGACCAAACCTTCTTAGACTAAGAGACTCAGGGGTGCTCCTATCAACTAACATGCAACTTCAAGGATGGTCTGGATACTATGCAATCTTGATGGACCTATCTATCCTGTCCTTATAAAGGAATTCTGGACATATGCTAGAATAGGTGATGACAACAACTCTATCTGGTCTTCTGTCTTTGGTGTTCCATTCTTCATAACACTAACCTCCATCGCTAAGGCTATCAAATGTGTTCAATCTGGAGTTACAGTTGAAGATTTTCATCTGAACTAATCCTTTGTTGAAGATATCATAAGTATTCATGATTTCTCTCTCAACAGATTCGAAGCCTACAATCCTAAAGGGCTTCTTCCAACCGACAAAATTTGGTTTCAACTTCTGCTAACCAACTTTCGACCCCGCGGAGTGGCTAAAAATTCTTTGTCTCATGATGATAGACTCTTTATCTACTTCATGATGTACAATGTCAGGATTAACCTACCTTAGACTATCTTTAATCATCTGAAGTACTATGTTGGAATCTCTAGATATCATCATAAGTCCTTCATTCCCTATTGTAGAATTATGTCTGACTTATTCTTCAAAGCAGAAATCATTGGTTTATCCAGAATACATGGACTAGAAAATGCTATGGTTGAAGAAAGATGCAAAAGGGTTGATGAGGTTGAAGAATTTTGATGGATGGTGGGCGTGTGTTCCTATTGGTCTCTCCTTGGTCATTTGTTTTTTGTTTGTCAGTCTGAGTTTCATGTTGTTTTGTTTTTTTCTCTTGTACATACGCCTCTGAAATTTTATTAATCAATGAGAAACTTTTATCTTTTATTGCTTCTGTTCCATCTTATTGATTTTAATTTTTCTCTTGAATCAACTCCATTACTCAAATTATTTGAACTATTTTTTACCTTTTTTATTATGACAAAAAGGGGGAGTACTTTAATGGAAAATTATTTTGATAAGAATATCTTCTCTCTAAATCATAGCTCATACATTCTAACTCTTTAATTGCAGTCAATTCTTTTTCTTAGAATATTTTCAGGAACAAATTGATATGTTGATAATCAGGCTCTGATTTAACCAATCATTATCTCTATCTGATGCATTTGATAAGAATCCGACTTGAACCATCTCAGATCTTATAAGTCTAATCTGGCTCTGATATATAATCAATCGCTGTTATTCGGTATCTAATAAGAACTTCATAATCAGGTTCCGATATCCCATATTTGATAAGATTTTTATATATTAGATTCAGGGGGGAGCTTTGATAAACAAATGTTATTTCTAAACTTATCTCTATCATTTCCTATTGATTATCATCGTAAAAAAATGTGTCATCAAAATACATGGTTTTGTCATTATCAAAAAGGGGGAGATTGTTAGAAAAAGATTTGGGTTTGCAAGATATCTCTAAGTTTTGATAATAACAATGTAGTATTTGTGTGAGAACAATTATGGTATTCTAACGTTTGTTTTTATGAATAATTAACAAACAGGTTCTGACTCTGATATAGATCATATTCAACGATTAATCTAATCTGACCAAAGTTGCTTGTGCGCTATAAGAAGCAAGTCTGCTCCTGATCTACTCTCATTCAGAAAGATTCTAAGAAGACAATATATTGTTGCTGCAATGCTCTCTTGGTTTTTGCCTCTCATCATGACTCTGATACCTTACTTCTGAAGGCTTTCTAGCTTCCGAAGTCATTATCTTCTAAAGACTAAGTGCTGAAGACTCTGAAGACAAGGTTCTGTTGAATGAAGATCTAAAGACTCTAAAGACTTGAGTTTTTGAAGAATAAGTGTTGAAGAATCTGAAGACAATGTTTTGCTGAACGACGTTTTGAAGACTCTAAAGACTTAAGTTACTAGTGACTAAAGGTTCTGAAGACTGAGTGCTTATAATTCTAAAGACAAGGTTCTGGTGAATATGTTCTAAAGACTTTGAAGACCTAGTGATCAAATATTCTACTCATGCTTCAATAATTTCTATTCAGAAGCCTCTGATGTAAAGAAGAGAAACTCAGACGTTTACAAGGAAAAATAGTACATAGTACGTTTCAACGTGTCATTCCACTACCATTCCACTACCCTGATTTGGTGGTACAAAGGATAAATTTTGTGTACGATTTTCATCCTTGCATAACGAGATTATTTCAAGTTGCCAACAGATCTTTTTTAGCTATATAACGACTTGATTACTTGAAGATTAAAAAGAAGCTTTACAACGATTAATGCAAAGGTTAAACTTTGATTGAAAGCAATCCATGAAGAACTGAAGCTACAGTACTGAAGTACCAAAATACAAAGAAATAATTGTGTTCATACTGTATTAGTGTCTTTAATACATTTGAGCTATTAATAATGTTTATATTTGCTTATGTAGAAGCAATTTAATTGTAAACATCTTTGTTCAAACTGTTATTTGTAACTCCTTAAGGAACCAGTTAGGTCATAATCTTTAAGAAGAGACGGTTAGTCTTTGTTGTTAGTCACCAGCGGTTGCTTGTGAAGAGTGTAATTCCTTAAGGGACCAGTTGGGTGAGAATCCTTAAGAAGAGACGATTGTTTGTGTTGGTAGTCACTAGTGGTTGCTAGTACAGTGTAATCAGTTGATTATAGTGGATTAAGTCTGTATGTATAAGGCGAAATCACCTTGGCGGGTGGACTGGATTAGCTTGATAGTTTTCAAGTGAACTAGGATATATTATGTGCCTATCTTTCTTGATTAGTCTATTTGTGATCTTTGTTTGGGTTTCACAAAAAGCTTTCATTTTTGAAAACCCAATTAAAACCCCCAATTTCTTGTGTTTTCTCACACCTTCAATTGGCATCAGAGCTCAGGTTCTGATTGTGATAAAACGTTTTATCAACACTTCACCGTGTTCAGTACCGGTCCAATATTTGTGTAAGATATTGTAGCACCCCACAAATTTTCCCATCCTTTTTCTTTTATCTTGGTCTATGTTTCATACCATTTTGCATTAGCGTTTGTACATAGCATTAATCTTATACAGGGGATCAAGGTACCTTATCCAACAATCAAGAGAAGAGCTCCATTTTCAAGGCTCAATCAAGAGCTCAAGTTAATATTTGTGGCAATCTCAAGTCACAAGGTCTCCATCATCACTAAGGCATGTTAATCAACCACTTGAATCAAGAACACAAGCATTGGTTCCCCTCCTCCTATCTCATGGATAACTGATTAGGATTTTGGTTCAAAGGAGGTTTGTGGCTAATTATTTGGGCAAGACATGATTCTAAAGCTCAAAAAACACCTTGAGGGTTCTTTACATGGATTATGTGTCAGCATAAGTTATCACAAGAGCCTCAGCCAGTGGAAATGGTCCTAGGGTTTCATCTAGTCAATAAAAGTCAATTGTGATTCAAATAGGTCAAAACTTGGGATCTCAAGGTCAATCAAGAACATGATATTTGTTTTCAAGTGATTTCATGTGTTTGGAACAAGAAGAATCAAGGAGGAACATAAAATCAAGAGTTTGACTAAATTATGGTTTTGGTGGAAATTTTTGTATGTGTAGAAAACCGTAATTCTAGCCGTCTTGCAACTTCCATAACTTTCTCATTTATGATCCAATGAAGGCAAACTTGCTATCAAATTAAAGAGGACATCATGAACTATAAGTTTATGTAAGTAGGCATGTCCAAAGAATTCATGGTTTGGGAGATATGATGAGCTAAAGTTGGAAAATGGAGATTTTGACATTTCAACACTTAGAATTTTTTCTAAGTATAGAAAATCAGTTTGAGGTACCTACTTTCAAGCCCACTTTTCATGATGATTCAAGCTTCATATCAATTTTACTACAACATTAGAGTTGTAGAGAATCCTCCAAGCTTTCTTTTGAGTACTAGATCATCTGTATTGGATGTGTAGAGCTCAGGTTATGAGGCTCCCAAATTAGGGTTTCAAAGATGTTAAGTTTGGAAATTTGTTAGACATATTTTTCAACCAAGTTTCCAAGGAATTTTTCGTCTAGCTCTTCATCTCAAATGAATTTTCCTATAACATGAACGTTTAAGATAATTCTTCAAGCTTTCCATCCATTACAAGAACTCTCTCATTGGATCAAAACTCAGCAAGATAGGTAGCTTCAAAGTTGAGGCCTCAATGATGTGAAAAAGCTCAAGACTTAGAACTTTTCTAAGTCATCTTGGACAATTTTTAGGACATGTTTTCCAACCTTTCTTTCATGATCTTCCAAGACTTATCTCAACTTGCCTTGAACATAAGTTTTGATCACCATTCTCTAAGCTTTCCATTGAGCTCAAGAATGTATCATTTAAGCCAACATACATTAAGTTGTAGTTGCCTAAAGTTGGTGAATTGAAGTTGTTTCCTGTATGGCATGTCATAGTTTCTTAGCCAAGAGATGTAGTAAGGTTTTGGAAGCATTTTCACCTCATTCTCATGCGTATGTCCTTTGATTTGGTGCCTCCAAACATTACCCTATATGACCAAGCACACGCACACACTCTACATGCACCATATTTTGAAGTTTTTGCCAAATGAAGCAAAATAAAAATTGCATTAAAACTTCCACAACAATCTGCCTCATTCCACTCCCCTACAGGCTATTCTTCTCACAACAATTTCATGATCTCACCCCCCCAAAATTCACCATAATATCACCCCACGTGAGAGCAAAATCCGTGTACACTCCATTTGCTCCAAACTTTCAAAATTTTCAAATCAGCCTTTCTAGGCCCATTAAACTCTCAAAAACCTTCATATTTAAACTCCACAAACCCTAAAACAAAGAGAGAGAGAGAGAGAGAGAGAGAGAGAGAGAGAGAGAGAGAGAGAGAGAACTTCTTGGCATCAGAATCTGCTTCAAAAAGCTTCATCCACCTTAAACTTTTCTCTTCTTTGAACCTGCCATTTCTTCCAAGTTTTTATTGCTTCCTAGCCTGATTATTCATCCTTGAATTGTAAGAAGGCTATGAAGGGGTTGTTCTTGAGGTTTGAGCCGAAAAAAGAGCCAATGGAGCTACTCCGTTAGGTAGTTTTCATCTCTCTTTTCCATTTGTTTTAAGCATGCTCTGAGCTTATGTTGGGTTGTGCTGAAGTCCTACTATGTTGTAGGCAACATGTGTATGGTTGTTGTATTAATCTGGATACATTTCAGTTCATGATGTAAATTTTTGTGTTCCTTTTTCTTGGTGTTTGAGGAAATATAGATAACAATGGATGATGGATTCTTGATCCTTGCGAAATTCCCTGCGTTTTGATGTAGATTTTTATGCATTTTGATCATGTTTACAAGAAGCTCTGGTGAGGCTCGTCGGAGAAGATGACTGGAGCAAGGGCTCTGGCATCTGTTTTTTGTATGTGTGCATGGAAAATCTGACCGTTTGATTGCTGAGGTGTGTGTTTATGTGGCACTTACGTGGGCTGAGTTGGCTTGCTGACTCGTTTAATGAAACGTTGCGTTTCATCCTTTTGCTCCTTTTGTTGTTTTTTGTGAACTGATTGGACTGGGCTTAAGCTTGCTTGCTTTTCACCCCCCCGGTTATTGAGCCCATTTGTGCGATAACTAGAAACCAGTTCTTCCATTTATTACTCATACACACCTCTCCCTTTGTTTTTCTTATTTTATTCATTTTCTTTTTAGGTTCTATTTTGATTTTATTTAAATAGTTCTAAATATCCTAAATTTCCAAAAAAAATACTTTTCTGAAATTTTTATATCTTATTTAATTTTCCACATTTTTTATTTTTATTTTTATCTTATTTTAATATTTTATTTTGAATTAATGGTTTTATGTGTTTTGTTTGACCTAGTTTGAAACATGACCTCAATTCTTGCCATCTCCAATTAACTTTTGACTCAATATTTTGCACATACTTAGACACATTATTGAACCATGTTTGAGTGCTTGTTGGATGCTTTGATGATCACTTTTTGCTTTATTGTCATTTAGTTTTAGTTGGCCCTCGATTCTTGCTTGATTAATTGCTTGCTTTGCCTTGCTTGATGCATTTGATGATGCTCTCTTTCCATTCTTGTTTTGATGCTTTTCCATATGATTCATAACACATTTGAAATAAGTTTGAGAATTTATTTGAATTTTATTTGCCCTTGTTTCTATTTTTTATTGGTGCATCAAGTTGTTTCTACTTTGACCATATTTTGTGTGTGACTTGACCTAGTCTTTGGAGTTTGTTTCTTGAATGATTCAATGGATGTTTGATGGTTATTATATGATCTAGTTGACTTGTTTGAGGTTCTGATGTTCATATATGGATTTTCATTGCATGACCATTTTATCTCATATGCTTCACATGATTATTTGCTTCCTTCATGGGTTAATTTAAGAGATGTTTGCTTGACTTTTGTGCTTCAACTTGAGTTTGCTTCTTCTTGAATTTTATTGTTGATTTGAATTTGAGCATGATGCATATCATATGATTTTGTTCCTGAATTTGATGGATTGAAACTTGATAATCTGTACTCTTGTTGAGTACCTCTTTTCTTTGAGAATGACTTTAGTGTTTAAACTTGTTCTAGATGCATGTCTTTTTTTCCAACCTTGATTTTCCTTTTGTGAGTTCATGAGTGGATCTTTGAATTGATATTCATGTTAATGTTTCTTCCCACACTTGATTTCTTGCCCTTATCTCATATCTCTTCCTTTGAGGTTGTGTCTTGCATGCTTGTTTTGTGTAACATTGGATTTGTTTATGAATGTGATGCATGACTTAATTATTTTTGTTTCTTCTTTGATCATTGATATGATGTGGATCTGATGTGATGTTGCTACTGTCCTACTTTGTTTTCCTTATCATTTGACTTTATCCCATTTTGTTTGATGATTGAGGATGTCTATTATTAGACATTGAGTCACTTTTGTGTGTTTGGGCAGTTTGTCTTGCCACTTTGCTTTAACCTCTAATCTTTGAGTGTGATTTAACACATATGCATTCTTATTTCATTTTGATATGATGTGATGTGTGTCTTGTGTATGATTGAGTTTAGCGTTTACTTGTGTTTTTGTCTTGTCAATTGAGTTAAACTTCCTTGAGAAGTTGCTTGGTGTTGCTTATTCTCCTTCATTTCATTTGTCTTTCTTCTCTTTCCTTTGTGACTTGTTTGAATTTTGGGATTTGTTTTCATTTGTGATTAATTAGTATGGTGTTTACTTGTGCTTGCTCACATGATCCCTTAGGATTCCTAGTCCCTCTGTTTAAGATGGGAGTAGGAGAGACATTAGGCTTTCAATCCTTTGCATTATAATAATTAGGATAGTCCCTTTTACCTCAACTTTAGGTCCATCATTTGTATGATAACATTAGGTAGACTTCCTTTTCATCCTAACCTTAAGACCATTTTGTATGACAAAATTAGGGCTTTTTAGTTTCCCTTTAGTGTCTTATTTTGTGTCTTCTCTTCTCATCTAAAACAATCTTAAGGCACTTAATAAATAATGATGAACATTGTGCGCCATGAGCCTTAATTATATGGGAAATGATGAGTGGGGGGTTTCTCCTCACTTGTCTAGAGTGTTTAGTTTATGCCCCTTGGGCGATATGCAACGCATTCGCTCCTATGTCATAGACTTTAGTGCAACGTAAATCTCAGACAAATTCAATTCACTTCTCTAAAAAACTCTTAAATTAAATTCAAATCTTTTTATCCTTTAGGATTGTGTTCTTCAAACTCATTTTCAAAAAAGAGTACGTTACTTTTTTGTTCTACCGCAAACATGCATCGTCCCTAACTGCTGGAATGGGAACTTAACATCGCTCATAAAAAACACTTAACCAACCTGTGGTCTAGTTTCCCAAACTACGTTTGCTCTGATTTCTCATGCTAGATGAGGATACGTAGGCACAAGATGATGATGTCTTGCCGAGCAACCTTCCCCCATCACCCGTAGTTTTCCAAACTATGTTGACTCTGACTTTCCCATTACACGAGGGAATATGTAGGCATATGGCGAAGATGTCCTATCGAGTCTCCTTTTACTTTTCCCTCCCCTGTTTAACAATAGCCTTTTTAGATAACACACCCTTTGATTAGACAATAAGCATGGATCCCGTTGAGTACAACGGATGTGAGGGGTGCTCATACCTTCCCCTTGCATAATCGACTCCCGAATCCAAGATTTGGTTACGATGACCTTGTCTTGTCCTTTCCTTTAGGTTTTCTTTGATCATTTCCTTTCCCTCTCTTTGGGATAAATAACGTTCGGTGGAGACTCTTCTGTTTGTTTCCGCTGGCCCTTTTTCGCAGTTGCTATAGATATCATGGCTGCAGCTAATGCTCATCCTATTTAAGATGAGAAAGATCATTACCGTACCAAACTACCAGTCTTTGATGGTGACAAGTTTGACTTTTGGAAAGATAGAATTCAAATTATCTTTCTTAGTTATGACATAGATCTTTGGGATCTCGTAGGTGATGGCTATACTCACCCAGTTGATGCTGAAGGATAAACGTATCAAGAAGTGCTATGACCAACTAACAAAAGAAAGATTACAAGAATCATCACAAGGCAAGAACTATACTGCTAAATTCTATTTGCTACACTGAGTATGAGAAGATAACAAACAGAGATACAACCAAGTCCATTTTTTATTCTCTAAGAATGACTCATGAAGGAAATACTCAAGTTAAGGAGAAAAAGGTGCTTGCCTTAATCCAGAAATATGAGGAGTTCGTAATGGAGGATGATGAAACAGTTGAGAATAGGTTTTTAAGGTTTCAAATGCTAGTCGTAGGGCTAAAGTTCTGGACAAAGGATACTCAACTGCTGATCATGTCAAAAAGATCATCAGAAGCCTTTCCAAGAAATGGAGACCTATGATAACTGCTCTCAAACAATCCAAGGATCTGAATAGTATAAGTATTAAAGAACTTATTATTTCTTTAAGAATTCATGAGATAAAGCTGGAGCAAGATAAATCTCAAAAGAAGAATAAATCTATTGCTCTTAAGTCTAAACCTGAAAAGGCAAAGGCTTATAAAGCTGAGGAAGAATGAGAAGACTCTAATGAAGACTCAGAAGATGAGCTATTACTTATCTCCAGAAGGATCAACAAACTATGGAAACATAAGCTCGGGAAGTCCATAGGATTAAGATGAAACAAAGGTCGTGTTGACCCATCATCTGGACAGAAGAATCAAAGCCTTGGAAAAGAAGTCATCTGCTATGAGTGTAATAATCTAGGTCATTATAAGAATGTTTGTCCAAAGCTTAAAGATGAGAAGACAAAAAAGAACTTCACCAAAGTCAAGAAGGGACTCATGGCAACTTGGGACGACTCTAATTCTGAAGAAGAAGAATCTGATGAAGAACATGCAAATATTACAGTAGTGGTAACAAAAATTAACGGTGAAGTTCTAGAGAACCAGAAGAAAATATGCTATCAGAATCAGAATCAGACTCTGACTCTGACTTAGAGGTATTATCTAAACTCTTTCGTTGTGAATTAGAGTCTTGTCTTTCAGAAATGCTGGAAAGATATCAAGCTCTTCAAAGTAAATACAAGGATCTTAAAAACTCTCATGTAATTACTTCTGTAGTCAGAGATAAGCTTGAAGAGAATAATTATTCTTTGAATGAAAATATTTTTTCTTTAAAAAATAGTAACTATGCCCTAAAAAGCAAAGTTTCTAAACTAGAAGGAGAATATGTCTCAAATGTCTCTGATACTTGTTATGTCAATAAGTATGATATATCATTCTAACACTTTCTGGATAAAAGAATAGATAGAAGTAAGATTGCTTCCATAACCTATGGAGTTAGCAGAAGTGGTAAGAAAGGTTTGGGGTGTGCAAAATCATTTGAATATGACGAAAGTTAACCTGTAAAACAAAAACCTCTCTATGATCATTTTGTGCCTTCTGGCACTGAGCTTGATGGTTCTGAGATTGCTTCCACTTGATTATTCTATTGCACATACGCCCAAGGTTATTAAATACTCTAGGAAAACTAACAAAAGAGGATGCAGAAAGTGGGTACCTAAGGATAAGATTATCTATGTTACAAATATCCTTAGCAGCTCAGTTGAAACATCAATCATGGTACCTGAACAATGGTTAATCGCGACACATGACGGGAAGAAGGCATATGTTCCAAAGTCTAGAACTTAAGCCTAGAGGCGTCGTCGGTTTTGGAGGAAACCAGAAGGGTAAAATCATTAGCTCTGGAACTGTTGGTAATGGTAAACTTCCTTCTATTACTAATTTTCTTTTAGTCGATGGTTTGATGAATAAATTATTGTACGGAGTTTGCTAAGTCTATAGACATTCATCCCCCAATAACACTGGACACCTTCCTCCTCAAAGCACAAGCATACATCTAGTACGATGAGAAGGAGGCCGCCAGTTCTGCCTGAGATTTGAGGCATTGTGATAATGCCTGATCCTCTAGGTCCGACAAGCCCTCGACATCTCGTCGAGGAGATATAAGGCACGAAGACTGTCCTCGAGAGCCCCAGGACAACAAAGGGCCCTTCCGAAGCAGATATCGTCCAAACTAAACACTGAAAAGTTGAAATATTTCCAGTTCCACAAGAGCCACAACCATATGACCGACGAATGCATCCACTTGAAGGATACCATAGAGATACTCATAAGGGATAGACATTTGAAGCAATTCTCCAAACGAAAAGATGCTCCTCGACAATACGCCCTGAAGTCCAAGAAGGTCGAGGAAGAGGTGCCTTCCTCCAAAGAAATCGACCTTCAGGTCACTATGAACATCTCACGGCCTGAAGATTTCTACATCGCCAAGGGGCTCAGCGCCCCTCCATATTTTTCTGTGTACAACATATATGAGAATTTCCACTCCTCCATGTCATCTCTAGAGGGGGCTTCAATAAAGTCATGATAGGGTCCGTCAAAATAAAATTCGAGCACCTTATCTGCAACAGCTCGAACCGGAACTCCACCCTCGATAGGGTCTGGGGAGAGTTTGTTCCCATATTCTTTTACCGCGAGGAGCTCATCGATAGAATCCCTACCGCTAGCATTCCTCTACTTGTGAGGGCCTAGATGGAAAATTTCGACGTCCGACGAATCCTCGTCGACCAAGGCAGCTTAATTTATATTATGTATTCCTAGCTGTTCTCCACCCTCCAGCTGGACAAATCACATTTGACTCCCAATGTGGGTGTCGCTACTGCGAAAAAGGAGACCGACAATGACAGAAGAGTGGCCATCATTCGTTATTTATCCCGACAAAGGGAAAGGAAACGATCAGAGAAAACCTGCAAAAACGGGATAAGATTGGTCATCGCAACCAAATCTCGGGTTTGGGAGTCGGTTAGGCAAGGGGAAGGTATTAGCAGCCCTCATGTCCATCGTATTCGACGAGATCCACACTTGTTATCTATCTGAAGGTGATTAAAACTGTCTACGCTTAAGGTCTCATGGACAAAAGAGAAGAAAACATGACTCGACAGAGTATCACCACTCTGTGCCTACGTATTCCCTGGTGCAATGGGAAAGTCAGAGTCAACGTAGTTCGGCTAACTACGGGTGAAAGTGGGGAAAGGTTGCTCGCCAAGACATCGCGTCTCGTACCTACATATTCTCATCTGGTATGAGAAATCAGAGCAAATGTAGTTCGTGCAATTAGAACACCAGTTGGTTCAAATGTTTTACCTGAGTAGGGTTAACAAACAGTTCTAGCAGTTAGGCGTGCGCATCTCGACCATTGGAGACTTAGGCGTTACCTGTTTGCGGTAGAACTAAGTGTCGCTACTGCGAAAATCGGCGCTGGCTAAAAAGAAGAGTCGCCATCGTGCGTTATTTATCCCAAAGGAGGGAAAGGAAACGCTCGAAGTAAACCTAACGCGAAGACGAGAAAGGAATGGTCATCGCAACCAAATCCTGGATTCGGGAGTCGGTTACGCAAGGGGAAGGTATTAGCACCCCTCACGTCCGTCGTACTCGACGGGATCCACGCTTGTTTTCTAGTATGAATTGTTATTCTATCTACTCTATAGGTCTGGGGTTAAAAGAAAAAAAATGACTCGGCAAAGTATCACACTTTATGCCTACTTATTCCCGTCTGGAACGAGAAATTAGAGTCAACGTAGTTCGCCTACCTACGGGAAAGGAGGGGAAGGTTGCTCGCTAGGATACGGCATCCTATGCCTACGTACTTTCATACAGCATGAAAGATCAGAGCAAACGTAGTTCGGGCTACGGAAGACACAGATTTGTCTGACTGTTTTCTATCTTTCTGAAAAGGTTTTCTCCTGATTAAGAGTCCAAGCGGAAAAAAATGACACTTTGATGTTTGTTTTCAGTCTTTTACGCAAAAACTGTTTTTTATGATGTTCGCAATCTCTGACGTACTAGAGACTATGATTTGAGGGTGACTACGTCGTATGTCACCCTAAGGGTAACACACTAAGCAGTCATATTACTGAAGAGTGACCCTCCAGCAACCCTCTCTCAAATAGCTTAAGGCTCGTAGCGTACGACATCGATTGTCCTTATTACTGTGTTTTGAATTGTTTTGAGATAGAAGAGAAAGAACTCTAAAAACCTAGGGTTTGAAATGGGAATCAAAACTGCCCTAATGTTATCATGCATGGATTACAACCTAATGTCTGTCATAATTCCCTCCTGCATAGAGGAAATCAGAGATCCTAGGGGATAAACGGAAAAGAAACAGATATATACAGTAAACAGTAAAATGCATGAGATGCAGCAGTACAAGTGAGGCAAGGGAGTCCCACTCAACCTAGAACCTGGGAAAACAATAGGCAAAATGAAACAGTTTCACTTCAAACCTAAGGGGCAGGCTGAACAAGCCAACAGACAATACAGAAAAAGAAATGAAACCCAACATCAGCTCTGACAGCAACACCAGCTCCTACAGTAACAGCCCAAACAGCAACAGCTCTGACAGCTACAGTTGATTAACAGCCAAGGGTTGACAGTAACAACTTTCAAGCAAGACCCCCTCATCCATCTTCAACAATATTCAAGCTTTAGATAAGCTCTTGTCTTCAAGAATCTCCAAACTCTGGCAAGCAATGAACCCCCTCAACAAATAGACAGCTTCAAATAGCAGCAAACCTTAGCTTCAACAGATATCTAGCTTTGACAGGCACAAGCTTCATCTTCACCAATCTTCAATGAACTTCATCTTCAATAGGCTTCCATCTTCAATGCCACCACTCCAGCAGAGAATTAATTAATGGATGAAGTTGAAATGTTAAGGGGCTTAGTGATAACCCAAGGAAATCACTAAGATATTAACACAGCAAGTGAAAGATATCCTCAAGGTTCCACCCAACCAAAGCATGCTCTACATCCCTCCTAAGGAGAGATGGAACTTCTTTGGAGGGACCTTGTGTCATAAGATGGAATAGAGGCATAAGAAGCTATCTATGTTTGAAAGAAGAAATCAGTCTACTCTAAAGCTCTCCCTGTATCTCCTATCTCCTAAGTCTTCAAAAGCAACCTTCAAGGATAAGAATCTTCATGCTCCAAGCTCCATCCTTTGTCTCCAATCATCCTCCAATTCTTCATGAGCTCCAACAAACCAAGCCCAAGCCCAACACCCAATTGAAATGACTCAAACCCCATAAGCAATCCAAAAGCCCAAAAGGGAAACACACAAACATCACCCAATTTAAAAAAATCAGATAAAATAGTAATACTCATCATGAAATCCTAGATTAATTTCTAAGGGACCCTAACTATATACCCTATACCCCACATAAACCCCAAGGCCTAAATCAAACCCTAAGTCTCCAAATTATGCCCTAAACTACACCTAAGTGTTGTAAAACCCTAATCCTAACACCCTAAAGTTCATTATTCAAAACTAACCTAAATTTTATTCACAAAAATGTGATAAAATTTCTAAGGGTACATGCTTCCCTAACCTAATCAACCTCACAAGAATCAATCAAAAATCATGCACCAAACTCTCATACTAAATTCAGAAAAGTAAGGTACAAAAATAAAAGTGACATGAAAGCAATAAAATGTAAAAATATGCCATAAAATGAAAAATGCATGAATTAATGTTTTTATTATTTGATTAAATCCTAGATATCTTAATGAAAATAGGGAAAAAATTCCCATCCAAAAATGTTTATTTTTCAATTTATTATGAATTTTCTAATTAACCTAAAATAAAATGTGAAAATAAAAGGAAAATAAAAAGAAAATGGAAAAGAGGCGTGACAAATAGTAATGATATCCAATACAAATTCCAGGATGGGCCCAGGGTGGGGTGTGAATAAGAAGCGCGTGCTAGGCCCAATTCACTTCAGAAAATGAAATGAAAAAATCAAAGTAAAATGGAAAAAAGCTGGTATGAATAGCAAGCAAATCACGTGTAAATTCCATTGGGCCTTGGACAAGGGGTGTGGTTAGTAACAAATGACTTAAGCCCATTACAATTCATTAAGTGAAACGGTGCGTTTCACCCTCCTCTCAGAATCCTTCACAATTTTAGATTCACTCGTGGCCGTTGGATATTCATTTCCGTTAAAGTCTTACCTAGATCTAATGGTGATCCTATCGTCTTCTTCATTTGAAAGCTTGGAGGGAAAAACACCATGGATGAACAGAGCTCCACCACTATCTTCTCCAAACCTCAGCTCCACTAATCCTCACCAAACTTCAACCCTAATAACATCTTCTGGATCGTTTTTCCACAAGGAATTCACTCATGCTATCCATTTGTATTGAGACCTCCTCATTCTCAAAACACGAACAGATGTTCAGAAAATGCTCAAACATCAATCCTCACCAAACTCAAAATTGAAAAGCCTATGATCAAATACACTTCACACTGAGTAAAATCCACTATCAAACTAGGTTTAAACCTCCAAGAACTGCAAGATACGATCATCACAAGAAATCTGGTCCAACCTAATTTTGTCTCTAACTCGTGCAAATTGTCACCAGAAAGCACCTAGCCATCATCTATAACACATCTAACCATCTAAAACCTGGCAATTATACCTATATCAAGCCATAGGATGAGATTTACATACCTGCAAAAATCGAGTGAACAGACCAAGCAATCCTTCAAATTAAGCTCCAAGATCTTCCAGATACCTTCAATGATGTATGATCAAGCTTCTGTATGCATCAAATTGGGCTGAATCTTCTTGAATCACCAAACTCGATTCTGACTTGCAAGAGATGAATTCAAAGTGCTATCTCACGATTCCTCAGTGTTCTTGGCTAGAATTCTATCTGGAATCACTCACACGCTCAAGAGGAAGCTATTGAACACAAAAGAATGGATTGAAATGGATCAAAATGATGTAACTGATTCTGTTTTGCAAACTGAAAAGTGCTATCTCTCACTTCTCTCTCAATTTCCACCAACCAATGCCTTGGATCAATCACAAATCTTATATAGAACTTGTAGGAAGGCTCTAGAAACTTCAGGAATGATCCAATGAGAAGTTCAATATCTCTTGCATTTGAAAATGTCATGAGAAGTTCATACATGGCAGCTGGGTTTTTGCTTGCTTCAATGCCTTGGTTCTGGTCCAATTTCTCCTTAGATGACATATTGGAGGGATTAGTAAGGGTTAAGACCTTGGTTAAGCTCCAAAGAGTGGTTTTGCATATGTGACTTATAGTGTAAGTAACCACTTTACAAAGGAAGTCATGGAATTATCCCTCAACTCAAAAATGTGGCAATTTCATTGTTTTCACAATATGTTTTCCAATTAATTTGGTATGTCATATGGCTTGGTTTGGACCCATAGCTCAAAAATCCCAATTTTCCTCTTTGGTTCATTTAAAATCCATCCTTATTTTAGGCCATTTTTGCAATTTTGTGATACAAGCCCTTCCAATCACCCATGACCTCTTACCTGGCCCAAAAACACAATTCTAAACACATCTCATGTTGAACATTTTTTCATTTGAGGAGTGGAAGATAGAGATTTTGACCTATGTTGAAAAATGACCTATAATTCAACTTTCCCAAAATACCCCTGGGTTGCCAAGACCATAACTTGAGTTCCACATATCTTCTTGAGGACTTTTAGTACTCAAATTAAAGCTAAGATCAAGCCCTACAATTCTTATGTTGGCCAAGAATCGATTTGAAAACTCCCTCATGGGCAAACGTTGCTTGGAAGTCAAGTGACTTTCACAGATAAATTTCAATGTCCTCTGGTGACCCCTAACTTGCAAGAACCATAACTTGAGTTCCACAAATATTCTTGAAGACTTCTAGTACTAAACTTAAAGCTATTGAGAAGCTCTACAAGTTTCATGTTGGCCAAGAACCCATTTGAAACTTGAATTTTTACTTATCTGGCTTGGAAGTTAGGCCTAAATTAGGGGATTTTACACCGAAACCCTAATTTGGCAACTCCTCCCCCTCTTGATCCTCTTTGATTTATCCTTGGCACAACACCACACATGTATCAACATAATAATTCATGAATCCCACAACCTCCAATTAAGCATTGATGCTCTTCAATCACTCAGTTGACCAAGGGTTGACCTAGGGTTGACCCAGATGAAACCCTAGTTGACTGCACTTCAACTATGGCTCTTGTACTTGAATCTATAACTTGTCTCATCTTCAATATGACCCTCTAGGCATATCATAATCTTTTTACACATTCCATACCCTCAATTCATAGCTCATACCCCATGGATGACCCTCAATACACCTCAAATTAGGAGAGAAGTCCACTGGTTGACCCTCAAACTTCTCAAAGCTTCAACCCCTTCCTTGATGACTTGGATGTTCCTCAGCTTGAATAAGGCCCCTTGATGTGCTTCTTTAGATAAGAATGGCACTTGATCCCTTGTTGGATGCCTTGCTATGTTATGCCATGCAAATGATTAGATTATGTACATGATTTACTATGCAAATGACAATGCAATTGGAACATAAACCAGGTGAAATAGGTTGAGCAAATTTTAGGGTGCAACACTAGGCGTTAACGAAACTCTTGTTTATGAAAATGTTTTCTATTATTAAAGAGTCCCAAAGGATAAAATGAAATTTGATCATTTGTTTTTGAAGTGTTTGTAATTCATGTTGCACTAAAGACTATGATCTAGAAGCGAATGCGTCGCATATCGTCCTAAGGACGTATACTAAACACTCTAAGAAATTGAGAGGTATCCCCCCAATAACCATTTCCCAAGTACTTAAGGCTCGTAGAGTACAACATTCATTAGCCTTTATTAAGTGTTTTGGAAATGATTTGAGATGATAAGAGAGAGGACAAACTAAAGGGAAACTAGTTCAAACCTAGTAGTTGTCATGCAAAATGGCCCTATAGTTGAGGTTAAAGGGAATCTACCTAATGTTGTCATACATGGCTTGAATCCTAATGTCTACCATAATCATCCTTAAACAAGGAGATTATAAATCCTAAGGGAGCATGGTAAGAAAGCAAAAGAAGAGAACATGATATAAAACATGAGATAAGAATGAATGCATATGCTATGCAACACACAAGCAAAGGGAGGAAAAAGTGTGGGGTGAACACCTCCACAAGCACCTCTCAACCTTTATTAATGCGAGTAAGAAATGCACAAAGGGAAAATAACACACAAGCAAAGGGAGGAAAAAGTGTGGGGTGAACACCTCCACAAGCACGTCTCAACCTTTATTAATGCATAAGGGAAGAAAAGAAGGATAAAAGCTTACAACATTCACATATCAATTCTAAGGCACGAAACACACCAAGTGAAAAGGAAAGGAGGCAATGATTGAATAAAATGATGGGAGGCAAAGTGGGAACCTAAAGAGCTCACAAGGGCACTCAACCAATCATACCACATTCAATATGCAAACAAAAACACACCAAGAGCCCTCAAAGGCTCACTACTTATGGCATGCTTTAAGTTCTTCCTAAGGAGGGACTAATCTTCCATAAATAGGATCCTAAAGTCCTAGGACAGAAGTATAGATGAGGGTAGAATGTACACCAAGTAAATGAAAAGAAATGTACCAAAGAATGCAAATAAATCATGTAAAAGATAAGAAACATTCAACATGTGCACAAGCAAACCCCTTAAAGAAAGGCAAGTATCAACAAGTTACAAACCACATTAGGACCTATAATTGAACCTACACGTGCTTCAACATCTTAGGTGTATAAAACAACAAGAGTTGGTGCTCAAAAGTTTGCACAAATATCATTTTCAAGGCCTATTAGCTCAAGCATGTGTGTCAGCTTCAATTATAGGACACCTAACTTCTGAAACACCCTAAAAATAGAAAACAAAC
Organism: Lathyrus sativus; assembly: GCA_963859935.3. NCBI lineage: Eukaryota > Viridiplantae > Streptophyta > Magnoliopsida > Fabales > Fabaceae > Lathyrus > Lathyrus sativus. Next base: position 129,931,302 of record OZ012736.1, on the reverse strand, counting down.
TCAAAAATTGCCAAATAAAATCCTAGATGACCCCTCTGGTGTTAGGAACCAGGGGTCAAAACTATGGGGACTAAGTCTAGACAAGACTATGCAAATAGAGGTGAAACCCTAAGGGTACCTCAAATGGACAAAGGGAATCGGGGGCCACTAAAAAAGTCCTAAAACCCTAACCAAAATGCCCCTAAGCAGGGGAAAAGTTGTCCAAGAAAATCTCTTAACATGTGAAGAATATGCTAAAGAAAAATAAGCCATTAACATGAAGAATTCATCACAAAATAAAATCAAAAACATGGAATATGCATTTTTAATCCATATAAAATACCTCAAAAGTGAAAAAACAAATTTAATTGGAAATGGCTTAAACAAATAAGTGAAAAATTTGTAAAATAAATTAACATTGTAAACTGTAATATTTTTCCCAGGATTTTTAGATGCATTGTGGTATTTTTAATGGATTAAAATCTCAACTGAAAATAAAATGGAAAAAGAAAGAAAAAGAAAAGAAAATGACAAAGTTGCGTGTCAAATAGCAAATAGTATCAGTTCAAACATTGGGCTCTGAATTGAGGGGGTGTGAATAAGAAAGAAGGCCCAAGATCCAAATGAATCAGCCTGGGAGAAAAACGCTTTGTTTTACTAATCATAGGTGGACTCACACGTCAACATGGTCGAGAAATAAACAGACGTCGGAGCCACTGTGCTCCCGTCGTCTTCTCCGATTGACCAAATTGCAGGGAGTTCAAAACTCCACCAAAACACAAGATTCTTAGTCTAAACTCATCCTCTCCTCACGCTGATCACTAATCTAGGGTTCATAGTCATTTATCACTCCTAAATTATGCCATACGAATTGAACAAGTTTCAAGCAATATCCAAGAATCATCAAGAACAATGATCAAACCAATCCAGAAATGATCTATGATGTTAGGGGTTCAAGAATCCGTGAAAATGGCATGTGATTAATGCATAAACAGAGGGAAATCGTGAATGATAACTTACCTAACAGAGTGCCTCTGTTGGGCCTTGATTTGTTGATGAAACTCGTGCAAAACCAACCAAAAAGCTTCAAGGAACTTCAATAGAGCTTGCTATAACCTTGAATTGGATTGAATTTCCTTGGATTGTGATTTCACTCTTTCACTTTTTCCTCCAAAAATCTCAATTGAATTCTGTTAGAACTCCACCAATCTTCACCCCTCAGCATTTGTGAATCATCTGAGGATTATATTCAATGGATCTGAGCACAATTGGAGGCCCAATTGTAGCCTGTTAGTAGGAATTGAGAAATCCAATTTTGAAGTTCAAAGCTTGAAATGTTACGTGTGAAAATGGCTCTAATGGCTCTGCTTTTAGTTCAAATTCCTTGCTTGTGGTGTGTAGCGATCCAATGTACAGAATTAGCTCCTTGAAATGATCTTGTGGTGAATTTTGGATGTGTGCCTTATACATGAAGCAACCATGAAATTACACATGAAAGTGACCTCAAAACTCAATTCTGATTTTGGCATTGTGTTTAGTATATTCAAGGCACTCAAAAAATGCACAAACTTGTCATTATATGGTGCAAAATGAATTCAATCCAACTATGGCTTTTAAGTACTTTTTCCATGAGATTTCCTTCACCAATCCTCAAATTCAAACCAAACCCATGATAATTTGATGTTTAATGATGGAAAGGATGTCATTAGAAGCAAGTTTGATGTTGGAAAAATTCCCATTTGAAGTGTGTAAAGTCATGAAAATGACCTATAACCAAAATGACCTATAATCAAAGTTTCCCAAAATAGCCCTGCCTTGCAAGCTTCATATCATGAGCTCTACAAATCAGATGAAGGACTTCTAGTACTTTTTGGAAATCTAAGATCATAAGGAAAAACTTTCATGTTTGGGTCAAAGTAAGGAGAAACATCCTTCTAGGTCAAAAATGTCTTGGAAGTTGGTTGACTTTTGTTGACCAAAATCACATTCATCTGAGGACCCACAACTTGTCAGCCTCATAACTTGAGTTCTAGGAACCCAATGGATGAGTTCTAGTACTCAAAATAAATCTAGAAAGATGCTCTACAAGTTTCATGTTGGAGTCAAGATGAGATGAAACTTGTATCTTGAGATATGTGGTCTTGAAGTTAGACACTAAATAGGGGATTTTACACTGACATGCTTAGAAACCCTAGCTTAGCAACTTCTCACGCTCTTGATTCTTCTTGATTTGATCTTGGAATAACATCTTAGATATCTCAACACACCTTTCCATGATCACAAAGACTTGGAATTGAGTCTTAATCTCCTTCACCTTCACAATTGACTTAGGGTTGACCAGATGAAAACCCTAGCTGCACCACCTTTGACTGTGGCTTCTTGCACTTGGTATAATGACTTGAACAAGCTCCTAAATGAACCTCAAGGCATTCAATAAGCTTATATAATGTTCTCCATCCATAACCATGGACTCAATATCCTCTAATGATCTTCCCATGACCTCCAAGATAGGAGGTGAACCATATTCATTCATTTGCCTTTTTTCAAAGAACTTTGACTTTCTTCTGATGATGATAAACACTTAATAGTTTGAATAAGACTTCTTGATTAGGCTTGGAATCTCTGGTGATCTCCTCTTTCTAGGCACACCTCCCTCAATCCCTTGTACATGGACAATGGTACACAAATGCTAATGCTATGAAAATGCAATGAAACATAAACCAAGTTAGAAAAAGGTTGGGCAAATTTTGAGGTGCAACAGTGGTTCCGATCTGTAGGGTTTCAATGGGTCGGTGATGAAGCCATGGGGTTATGTAGAGCTGATCATAAACTTCAGGTCCGCTAAAATGGCCCGATAAACCAAGGTCCAGTTCCTGGTCATCGATTGCTCTTCGCTATACCAGTGCATCATCGGGCGGCCAACTCTGGTCAAATTGGTGGTCGTGCCTTCAACAGTGTACCTGAATATGAATTACTACTTTGACGAGTCTCGTGGCAACTCTACATGGAAACATTGAAGCCGAGAGGAGATGTTTCGAGGCATCTTCCAAAAGGTTGAACACCATCACCGCCAGGCCAAAGACTCTCGGTAAGTCTTCTCTGCCTAGCAGCATCGAAGAAACAAAGTCGATGCCCTGCGTCGACTCCATCGACCTTGACATTCGTTTCTCTGAAGATGACCAGAATATCCAGAAGGCAAAGGGGAAAGAGATCCAGCCATCTTCGAGCATCCCTTCCATGTCTGCTAGTAGTAGCAAAACTTTCCATCCGATGTTCCCAATTCCGGATGGAGAGTTCGAAATTGTCTTGCTCAGCGACGACCCCTAGTGGGGAGTGAAGATTGGGATCAGACTCTCTAGAACTTGTGAGGAAACAACTAGGATCCTGCCTCTGGGAGAATGCAGATCTGTTCACGTGGAGCAACACGGAGATGCCTGAGCTAGACCCTGATGTGGCCTGTCAGCACCTCACTATCGATCCCGCCGTTAGGGATGTAGCTCAACATAGACGACGAGAATCTCTAGAGAAGACAGAGGCTGGTGAATAGGCTGTAAAAGACTTCCTAGAGGCGAACTTTATCTCGGAAGCCAAGTATGCCACTTGGCTGTGCAATGTTGTACTCGTGAAAAAGAATAATGGAAAATGGTGAATGTGCATTGACTATAATGATCTTAATAGGGCCTGCCTTAATAACGCATATACCCTTCCCGACATAGATAAACTAGTTGATAATTCTGCCAGTTTTAAATTCTTAACTTTCATGGATGCATATTCAGGCTATAACCAAATACCCATGGCAAAAAGCGACAAAAGGTACACGGTCTTCATGATCAAATCGGATAATTATTCCTATAACATAATGCCCTTCGGTTTGAAAAATGTTGGCGCTATCTACCAAAGGATTATTAACAAAGTCTTCCGAGGAGAAATCAGGGACATGCTCAAAGTATATATGGACGACATGACCGTGAAGTCACATGAAGAATATGATCACACGACCCACTTGAGGAAGGTCTTCGAGCAGACCAGGAAGTACAAGATGCGCTTTAATTCGGAGAAGTGCACATTCGGGGTACGAGCGGGCAAGTTCCTTAGTTTCTATCTAACCGAACGAGGAATTGAAGCTAACCCGGACAAATGCATATCCTTCTCCGAGTTCCCAACGCCGAACTCAAAAAAATCCATCCAGTCCCTAAACGGGATGCTCGCATCCCCGTCCTGTTTCGTGGTCAAGTCTACATAGCGCGCCCTCCCTTTTTTAAAACTCCTCCACAAGGAGGCCGCATTCGAATGGACGGAAGAATACAACAAAGCCCTTATCCACCTAAAACAAGCTCTGTCGGAGCCACCAGTCCTCTCCCAGTCAGATAATAGGGAAACCCTTTATCTCTACCTCGCTGTTGCAACTGAGGTCGTTAGCGCCACCCTCATTCACGAAACATCAGACGGGAAGAAGCAAGTCTACTTCACAAGCAAGGCACTTCATGAGCTAGAGCTGAGGTACCAACAAATAAAGAAGGTGGCCCTAGCCCTTATCAATGCTACAAGAAGACTGAGGAACTACTTTCTGGGCCACACAACCGTGGTGCGCACAGACCAGCCCGTAAAGCAACTGTTAGACCGTCCAGGCATGGCCAGAAGGATGTTCAAATGGTCTCTAGAGCTATCCGAATTTGAAATCCAGTACGAGATCAGAAAGGCCCTCAAGGCGCAAGCACTGGCTGAGTTCGTCTCAGAAATAACCTTGCTCGACTACCCTACCAGCGTTGCCCGCATATGGGTTATCTTCGCCAACGGAGCATCTAGCTCAGCAGGGAGTGAGGCAGGTGTCATTTTGGAAAACGAGGAGGTAATCCTCATTGAAGTATCGCTTACATTGTCCTTCCCTACTTCTAACAACCAGGCCAAATACAAAGCCTTCCCTGTAGGCCTACGCCTTGCCGAAGACCTGGGAGCTGAAGAAGTCGTCATCTGCACTGATTCTCAGCTCGTGGCCCTCAAAGTCCAGGGAGAATACTAGGTAAAAAAACGACAACCTGTCTGAATACCTGACCCTAGTCAAAGAAAAGATGACAAAGTTTACTTCCATAGAAGTGAAACACATTCCCCACGAACACAACGTCTGGGCAGACATCTTGTCAAAACTAGCAAGCACGAAATAGGAAGGGGGAAACAAATATGTCATCCAAGAAGTACTTCTACAACCTAGCATTGAGAAAGCGTCTGATACCCTCCACATGCACGTCTTCGACGATAACCATTATTGGATGACCCCCGTATACAATTACCTAGCCAAGGACGAACTGTCGTCCGACCCCAAGGAGGTCAACATAGTGAGGCGCAGCGCCTGCTCCTACGTCCTGATCAAAAGAAAGCTTTACAGGCGAGATTTTTCAATCCGTCTCCTTAAATGTAACAAGGAAGAGATGGTCACCCATGTCTTGTGCAAGATCCATGAGGGGATTAATGCCCAGGATCCAGGGGGGATATCCCTTACCAAGAAAGCTCTAGATGCAGGATATTACTGGCCAACCATGCAGCACAACACGAAGGAACACGTGAAGAAATGTGACAAGTGCCAACGGCACAGGTGTAACACCTCAAAATTTGCCTTACCTTTTTCTTAATCTCATGGCTTATGTTTCATTTCATTTGCATCATCATTTGTGCATAGCATTGGTTCTAGGTAGAGGATCAAGGTATCTTATTCATTTCTTAAAAGGAAAAGTATCATCCTCAAAGCTAAAGAAAGGGTTTATTCTCAACCCTGCGGTATTCTCAAGCCCCAAGGTCCTCTCATCATAAAGGCATGTCTCAAAAACCATTTAAGTCAAGGTTAAAAGCATTGATTACCTCCTCCTATCGTGTGAACAACAGGGTTAGGGTTTTGGTCAAAAGGCATTTGTGGCTAATTTCTTGGGCAAGACATGATTCTAAGGTTCAATACACATCTTGAGGGTTCCTAACATGTATTATGCATCATCACAAGTCATGACAAGAGCTTGAATCAATGGATAGAGTGTTAGGGTTTCATCTAATCAAGAAAAGTCAATTGTGGCTCCATAAGGTCAAAGTCTTAGATTTCAAGGTCAACCAAGGGTATCCTATGGGTTCTCAAGTGTTTTCATGTGTTTGGAACAAGAAGAATCAAGGAGAAACTTAAAATTAAGAGTTTGATTGAATTAGGGTTTTGGTGAGATAATTTCTAAGTGTAGAAAACCTTAATTCTAGCCATTTTGCAACATCCATAACTTTCTCATCCTTGAAACATAAAATTAAGAGTTTGATTGAATTAGGGTTTTGGTGAGATAATTTCTAAGTGTAGAAAACCCTAATTCTAGCCATTTTGCAACATCCATAACTTTCTCATCCTTGATCCAAATTAAAGAGGACATCATGAACTACAAGTTTGTAGAAGAAAGAAAGTCCAAAATATCCATATTTTAAAACATATGGAGAGCTAAAGTTGAGAAAATGGAGATTTTGTCATTTCAACACTTAGAAAGTTTGCAAGTATATCTTTCATGATGATACAAGCTTCAAATGTATTTTCCTCCAACATAAAAGTTGTAGAGCATCCTCCAAGTGTTATTTTGAGTACTATAAATCCTCCATTGTATGCATAGAACTCAATTTATGGTGTCTCCAAGTTAGAGTTTCAAAGATGTCAAGTGGGACAAGTTTTAGGCAGCTTTTTGAGATAACTTTTCAAGGAATTTTTCACCAAGTTCTTGACTCCAAATCACTTTTCTTTGAACATGAAAGTTGGAGATCATTCTTCAAGATTTATATCCATTAATAAAACTTTCTCATTGGATGAAGAAATCTCAAGTTGTGATGCTTCAAAGATAAGACATTTTGAGGTTCATTTTGATAACTTAGTGAAATTCCACTAAGTGTTTTTAAGCAGATTTTGGAACATGCTTTCAAGGCCATTTTTCACATAGAATCACGTTTCAATTGAATCTCCTTACAACATGAAATTTGAAGAGCATGCTTCAAACCTTCATTAGAGCTCAAAGATGCATCAAATAGTTCAATATTCATCAAGATGCAAGGTCATAAAGTAAGCTACATGGCATGATCATAAGGAAAGTCATAGGTATATTCCTTCTCAGAATGCCTTGATTTCTTCTTGAAGCCTCTTTACACGCATCACATTCCTGCCTAAAACTTACAAAATATTGCCAAATCAAGTTAAACATGCACATATACCTTATGCACCAACTTGTGAAATTATGGCCAAAAATAGAAAGAGAGAAAACTTGTACACCAAGAAGTATCCTTCCCACTCACTCATTTTTTATTCTCTTTTCCTTACAAGAATCACTACCATATACCTAACTTGGGTATAACTCTACCATATTTATCATCCAGCATCCTTTTTTTTATTTTTCTAAAAGAATCATAACCAACTGTTTTTATCACAGTAAGTCTGCTTTAACCACACAAACACCTCTTATATAAAGCCATAAAACCCTAGCAAGCAGCCACACACTTCATTTTTGCTCAGAATTAAAACCTTAAGCTCTCATTTCTCTCAATTTTTCTGCTCTTCGAATCTTGTTTTTCCAAAGGATTCTCCAAGCTTTCTTGCTAGCTTCATACTCCTTGAATATCTTTGAGGCATTTAGTGAAGTTTATTCAAGCTTCTGCAAGTTTTGAAGAGGCAATGGACCTTCTCCACTTTGTAAGCTTTCTCAACTTTTTTCTCTTAACTCATGCGCATTCTGAACTTGTGGTTGTTGTTTTTGAGTTTCCCTAACGTTGCTGAACAAGATAGTGTGATTGTTGTTTTGTTTTATGAATTCCAGTTTGTATATCCAAGTTTTGTTTCCTTCGATTCACCATGATAATGAACTTGTTTTGTAAAATAAATGCTAGTTTTTGACTCAGTATGAAATTTGGAGTGGGATAGTGGTATTTTTGTGTATTTCTGGTTTGTTCGATGTTGCTCCGGTGAGAGGTTGGTTGGAGAAGACGATCAGAGCTAGGGCTCCGGCGTCTTTGAGGTTAAAGGAGGGTTATGTGACATCTGGCGCCACTTTTTGGATTTGAATCATATGAGATTTCCTGATCTGGACCTTTGGTTGTGGTGAGTCAGTGCCACCTCAATTAATGAGGTTGACCTGGCATGCCTTGCAACATTTATTTGTTTGATTTATGATCTGATTTGGTTTGGGCTTGTCCCTTATTATTACTCACACCCCACCAATTCCTAGCCTAATGCGCTAATAACTGATTCTATGTTATTTACATAATTGCTAGTTCACCCCTCCCTTTTCCTTTCTTTTATATGTTTTATTTTTCTATCCTTTTCATTTTAATTTATTTCTAACACTTAAAATCATTTTTAAAATCCAAAAAATTATGTTTCTGAACCTTCAACATCTTAACTTATTTTACCATATTTTCATTTTATTTTTCAATTAATTTTATTATTTCTAATGATTTATTTTGGAAAGTGCTTTTACATGTTTAACCTTGGCTAGAATTTTAGTTATTGGTGCTTTGTGCTTATCTTGTTAAGCCAATCTTTTTACCATGTTTTGATATATGATTGGTGAATGCTTAAATTTTGTTTTTGTGCCTTGATGATCATTTTTTGTATGATTCTTAATTGGTTTTGTTTGGCCCTTGAGATATGCTAGACTAGCTGTATACTTGAGTTTGTTTGGTTCAATTCATGGTGCATTTATGCAATTCCTTTTGAGATACTTTGCACATTTTTTCTTAACGGATTTAACTTGAGTTTGAGTTCCTAATTGGAATTTATTTGGTCTTGTTTCTATTTTTGGATGTTGCATCAAGTTGATGTTGTTTTGATCATGAATTTGTGCATGTCTTGACCTAGTTTCTTGATTGATCCAATTGATGTTTGATGACTCTTGTATGCTTTGGTTGACAATTTTAAGGTTCTGATATTCATGTTTAGAGTTTAATTTTATGATCACTTTGTCTCATTTACTTTATATGTTCATTTGTTCCTCTTTTAAATAGATTGAAGGGTGCTTACCTAACTTTTTGTGCTTGAACTTGAATTTGTTTCTTCTTGAGTTTGGTTGTTGATTTGGATTTGAATATGATGTGTCTTTTAAACTTGTTTATGAACTTGATGATATGATACTTGATCATTTTTGTCCTTGTTTGAATATCTCCTTTCTTTTGAGAATGACTTTGATGTATGCTTGTTTCTTGGTGCATGTCCTTGGATTTCAATCCTTATTGTTTCTCTTGTGTGTTCATGAGTGGATGTTTAACTTGATATTTATGTTGATGTTGCTGTCCTAACTTGGTTTCATGCCATAATCTCACATGTTCACTCCCTTGAGTTGTGTCTTATTTGTTTGTTTTGTGTGGCATTTGATTGTGTATGAATGTCGTGCATGTCTTGACTCTTTGTGCTTTTTCTGTGACCATTGACATGAGTTGAACATGATAGGATGTTGCTACTTCCGTACCTTATTTACCGTCTAATTTGACTTCATCTCTCTTTGCTTGATGATTTTTATTTCTTCTTGATGGGTTTAAGTAATTTGTATGTGTGTGTGCATTTTGTTTTTCCATTTGGTTTTGACTTCAAATCTTTGGGTATGGTTTGACATATGAATACATTCTTGTTCCTTTGACATGATTTTACCTTGTGTGATTAAGGTTAATGCTTTCTTGATGCCTTTTGAGTTTGAACCTTCATGTTTGTTCATAATGTTGCATCTTCTTCATTCTTCTTCTTTCTTCTTCGTCTTTCTTCTCCTCTTGAGACTTATTTAAGTTTCAATCTTGTTTTCATTTGTGATTGGTTAGTATAATGTTTACCGGTGTTTGTTCATATGATCCCTTCGGATTCCTAGTCCCACTTAATTTATGATTAAGGTGGGAGTAGGAGAGACATTAGGCTTTCAATTCTTTGCATGATAACAATTAGGATAGTCCCTTTTTGACCTCAACTTTAGGTCAATCATTTGTTTGATAACATTAGGTAGACTTCACTTTCATCACAATCTTAGGACCATTTTGTATGATAACATTAGGTTCCAGTTTCCCTTAGTGTTTTCTTTTCACTCTTTGAGTCCTTTCACTTCTCATCTCAAAACAAATTCTAAGACAACTAATAAAGATAATGAATATTGTGTGCCACGAGCCTTAAGCATATTGGAAATGATGAGTGAGGGGTCCCTCCTTACTTGTCTAGGGTGTTTAGTGTCCGTCTCGTCTGGGGGCAATATGCGACGCATTCGTTCCTATATCATAGTTTTTAATGCAACGTGAATCTCAAACTGAGCAATTCTCTTCAATAAAACTCATGAACCAAATTCAAATCTTTTTATCCTTCGGGATTATCTTTCAAGCTCATTTTCATAAAAGAGTATGTTACTTTTCCGTTCTACCATAAACAGACATCATCCCTAACTTGTAGAATGAGAACTTAGCGTCGCTCATAAAAAACACTTAACCAACCTGTGGTTTAGTTACCCGACCTACGTTTGCTCTAATTTCTCATACCAGATGAGAATAGTAGGCACAAGATGACAAAGTCTTAGCGATCACCCTTTTCCCTTTCTATCCGTAGTTACCCTAACTACGTTTGTTCTGATTTCTCATACTAGATGAGAATATGTATGCACAAGACGACGATGTTCTGGCGAGCAACCTTCCCCCATCACCCATAGTTTTCCTAACTACATTGACTCTGACTTTCCCATTGCACGAGGGAATACGTAGGGCGGCGAAGTACTATCAAGTCTCCTTTTTTCCCTATCCCGTTTCAATTTAGTAGTAGCCTTTAGATAACATACCATTTGATTATACAACAAGCATGGATCCCGTTGAGTACAACATATGTGAGGGGTGGTAATACCTTCCCCTTCTGTAACCGACTCCCGAACCCAAGATTTGGTTGTAATGACCTTGTCTTCTCCTTTCTTTTAGTTTTTCTTTGATCGTTTCCTTTCCCACCTTTGGGATAAATAACATTCGGTGGTGACTCTTCTGTTTGTTTCTGCCAGTTGTTTTTTCGCAGTTGCGGCAGCTGGCAACTCTGTTGGGGACTCTGGTTCCCTATGCGAGTCAATCCTAGCTCTTGTATGTTTTGTTTCATTGGGTATTTAGTTTTTGTGCATATGTATGTTGTATCCATTGTATATTACTGTTGTATATTACTGCATTTGATTATTGTTAGCCTATTATGTTGATGTTGTTGTGTTGTTGGATGGATTGTTCCATGAGAGATAAGCCCATTACCCGGGCTTGAGTCCATACTTAGGATTAGAGTGGAAAGTAGTAGGGACTTGCATGGCGTCTGGCTACGTAAAGTTCGCACAAAATTCACATACAAACAAGGTTTTCTTTGGTGATGCTCTATCTTGTATGTTTGCTGCATATGATAGGATGTTGACTTAGAGAGCTTATTACTTTGGAGACCGTTCATTGGGAAGTCAGTTATGACCTCCTTGATTGATGATGATGCCAAACCAAAAATGGTGAATGTATCATCATTTCTCGACCTGAGAGTCCGTGATACTGATAACCTATTAGGAAGTTTGTGTCGTCCAAGACTAGAACCCACATGTGAAAGGGGATGGGCTTTAGCAGGAAACCTTGACTTTCAATCAACCCGGTTTTCTGGTCTTCTTGTCAGTGACACTTTTGATCTTGGGTATTCTGTTTTTCTATCACCTCAGTGTTCTAGTTTTCTGGGTTTCTTATTAGAGTGGTGCTCTGGTTCTACTCAGTCAATAGCACAATAACTTATCTTGAGTATTAGATACCTTAATCCCTTGTGTGCATCTGCATAATCATTATGCATCTTAACATTGCATGTTTATGTACTTTCAGATTCTTGTCTCCCATTTGATACTGGTTATCTAGTTTTCTATAGAGATGGAGGTTGACAAAAAGAAGATCATCATATACAAGTTCCCGTCACCAGAGTTAGGACCTATTCTTGATCTGATTGCTATGGCCGGTCATGGTATCCTTGAAGTCTTCAGAAGAGATTATGGGAGGATTCTGAGTTTCGTTCGTAATGTCACAGACTATGAGTATAGAGCCATTCATACCTTGTTGCAGTTCTATGCCTCTCCTCTGTGTTGTTTCACCTTTCCAGGCTATTTGTTGGTTCCCACTTTAGAGGAGTATGCTCATATCTTAGGAATCCCTGTCCAAGATTGAACACCTTTCTTTTACTTTGAGGAAAACCCATATTTTGACAAGTTTGCTGCTGCTCTTTATTTGAGCAAGTTTGTGTTGGTGGATAACATTTTCAGCAAAGGAGGAATCTCTAGATATACCTTATCCTTCTTGGTGGAGAAAGCTCAGAAATATGCCATAGAGGGTTGTTGAGTTGTTTTCAGTGCCATATTGGCATTGTGTGTTTATGGTATTGTACTATTTCCCAATGCGCTAGACATTGTAGATATGAGTGTTTTTCGTCACTTTGTATCAAAGAATCCTGTGCCAACATTCTTAGGAGATCTATACCATTTCGTGCATTACAAGAACGAGAAGAGAAGATGAAAGATAGTTTCTTATTGTGCACCGCTTTTCCACAAGTAGTTTATGGATCATCTTCGTCGTTTCGAAGCCTTCGTTGATTCCAGGAATTCCTCTGAATGGTTAAAAATACTGATGGGTTTAACTGCCAAAGATATTGTCTAGTTTAAATGAGATATGCTTGGTAAAGAGATCATTTTCAGGTGTGGTAGCTTCCCTAATGTACCTTTGATGGGGAGGAAATGGGGAATTAACTACAACCCTTCTCTCGCTATCATACAATTTGGATATGCTTTGTGGGGACCACCAAAGGACGAAGATGTTCAAGAATCTTTGTACTTCACCGGTATAGCTGGCCCTGATATTCTGAAGAGAATCGTTGATGCATGGGGTAAAATTCATAAGAAGGGGAAGCTTTCCTTGGGTAAAGGTGATTGTAGAGCTTACGATCCTTACATGGAATTGATCCAAAAAAGGGTTGAAGAAGTGCTATTTCCTTTCTCTGTTGAAGAACCTTTGTATCCATTGGTCATTGATCAACCTTCGATGATTGATATCCTGAAATACAACAAGCTTTGGGAAGAGAAGGAAGAACTCTACAAAGAGAATGAGGAGTTGAAAAAGGAAATCAGTAAGCTGAAGCGTGAACATAGTGAAGCTGTCTACTTGGCCAAGCTGAAGACAAAAAAATTGACCAAAAAGGAACAAGAGTTGTCTGATGAGACTAGGATGAGAGAGCGAGTAGGCCAATATCTGAAGAGTACTAGTAGCCTTTTGAAACATAGAAAGAAGGATTTGGATAAAGCTTATCTGGATATATCCAAATTCAATGATCAGTGGAATGCTACAGTAACTGCCAACAAGAACAGGGAAGACGGGCTTCATAATCAGATTGATAAGTTGAAGGCACAACTCAAGGTCGAAGAGAGATAAGTTATGGTAGAGTTGTCCCGCAGACACACAAGTGATCAAAAACTCCACGAGACCCTGTTAGCTTTTGAAGATCTCAAGATTCTGGCATAATTGAAGAAGCCTAGTCTTGAAGATGTCTTTGGAGATAATGCTTGGGAAGAGTATTGTCACTGTCTGAAAGATGTCATATACAAAAGAGACATACTCATCTAGGAATTGATTGCAAGACCAGAGCATCCAGACACGAAGGAGCTACTCAAGGAAGCCCAGACTTGGTGCAAGGAGCACAATGGTTGGGGAGGGTTATCTTCAGTTGATGATATATCACAGTAATTTTTCCTTTCTTGTATCTGATCATCACCAGACTTGTCGGATGAGATCACATGCTTTTGTATTCAGTTATCTTCCTTATCTATGGATTGTATGTGGGAAGACACATAATCTTCTACTAGCTGAATGTTTGACTGTATATCAACACCTGTACTGGTGTAGTCAACTTCTGAATACTCACTAGGGAGAACAAATCAAGCTGGTTGGAGAATACAAACCCTGAATTCATGTTGAGGTTGTTGTATGTTCAATTATGGGTCTTAATTTTGTTCATAGCTTGTTAAAGTTTGTGCATCTTTTTAAGCTTGCCATTAGGGTTTCACATGATGTATGTCTTGCATTCTTTTGTGTATGTGTTGGCATTCTCTTTTATGCATTCCTTCTCTTTTCCTTTTGCATCAATAAAGGTTGAGATGTGCTTGTGGAGGTATTTAACCCACACTTTTTCCTCCCTTTGCGCGTGTGTTGCATTGCATATGCGTATTTGCATCTTTCATATCTTATGCTTTGATTATGCTTTCTTCTTTTGCTTTCTTTGCCATGTTCCCTTAGGATCTCTAATCTCTTGAGATTATGATAGACCTTAGGACTTAAATCATGCATGATAACATTATGTAGCACCCCCTAACCTCAACCATAGGACCATTTTTCATGACAACTACTAGGTTTGAATTAGTCTCCCTTTAGTGTGTCCTTTCTCTTCTCACCTTCAAATTCTCTTCACACAAGTTCAAAACACTTAATAAAGGCTAATGAATGTTGTACGTTACGAGCCTTAAGCTACTTGGGAATGGTGATTAGGGGGCTTCCTCTCAATGGCCTAGAGTGTTTGGTGTACACCCTTTGGGTGATGTGTGACGCAATCACTCCTAGGTCATATTCTTTAGTGCAACATGAATTGCAAACCCTAATGAATGCACTTCTTCTCTTAAAAGACTTCAAAAAACATTTTCAAACCTTTTTATCCTTTGTGATCCTAATAACGGAAAACCTTTTTCAAAAAAGAGAGTTTTGTTAACTCTTGGTTCTACAGCAAACAGGTAACGCCTAAGTCTCCAATGGTCGAGCTGCATACACCTAACTGCTAGAACTAGTTGTTAACCCTACTTGGGTAAAAAAATTTGAACTAACTGGTGTTCTTATTACCCGAACTATGTTTGCTCTGATTTCTCATGCTAGATGAGAATACGTAGGCACAAGACGATAATGTCTTGGCGAGCAACCTTTCCCCACCTTTCACCCGTAGTCGGCCGAACTACATTGATTCTGACTTTCCCATGGCACGAGGGAATACGTACGCACAGAGCGGCGATGCTCTGCCGAGTCTCTTTTCTTTTCCTTTGTTCTTAAGACCTTTAGTTAGATAGTAAACACCATTTTAAATAGACAACAAATGTGGATCCCGTCGAGTACGACGGATGTGCGGGGTGCTCATGCCTTCCTCTTGCGTAACCGACTCTTGAACCCGAGACATGGTTGCGATGACCTGTCTTCTCACGTTTTCGTCAGGTTTTATCTGCTCGTTTCATTTCCCTCGTTGGGATAAATAACGAACGGTGGCGACTCTTCTGTCATTGCCGACACCTTTTTTTTGCAGTAGACACAGCTGACGACTCTGCTGGGGACAGGAACATCCCCTATGTGAGTCAATCCTAGCGCTTG
This sequence comes from Lathyrus sativus, assembly GCA_963859935.3. Taxonomy (NCBI): domain Eukaryota; kingdom Viridiplantae; phylum Streptophyta; class Magnoliopsida; order Fabales; family Fabaceae; genus Lathyrus; species Lathyrus sativus. Next base: position 129,915,927 of record OZ012736.1, on the reverse strand, counting down.
TTTATTTATCTTTGGGTGTTGTATATATGTACTTTATTTTCCCGCATTTACTTTCAGCATTTTATATATCATTTTTCTGTGCTGTTGGGGGGGAGGGGGAATGTTCCACTGAGAGATAAGCCGGACCCGGGCTTGGGTACAAACATAGCATTAGTAGTGGAAAGTAGTGGTGGGCATGCATGCTTTGCATGTACTAGTTCACCATGAAATTCGCGCTCAGACGAGATTCTCTTTGATGACTTCTTTTCTAGCCCTTTGGGCATGAGGGGATTTTGGATCTGAGGATTGTCGACTCTGGGGACCGATCATTTGCGATTCAGCTAAGTGAGGCCTCTTCGGGAGATCATGATACCAAACCAGAAATGGTGAACGTATCATCGTTTCTTGAAAGTCTGTGACGCTGATGAACGCATAGGATGTCGAACCTTATTAGTGGATAGGTCCATACCTGTGAGAGGGATTGGGTTATGCAAGGAACCTTGGCTTTCAGACCACCTGGTTTTCTTTGCAGTGTGAATCTGTGTTCTTGATACCAGAGGTTCCTATTATCAGAGCTATGATATTGTTCTTGCCAAAGCAAAGTACTGGTTCTTCTCGATCAACAACACAACAATCTTGATCCCCTGTTTGCATTTTGCATTTGCATTTTCATATGCATTTTCATTAACATGTATTTATGTTGCAGTTGCATATTTCTTCCTCGATTCTAGTAATCTCGTTCCTTATTTCTGACATGGAACCCTTGAAGAGGACAGTGGCATATTAGCTTCCAACTCCTGATATTAGTTCTTTGCTGAGTTTGACTGCCATGGCTGATAGGAAGGTGATGGGAGACTTCAGACAGTCTTATGGTAAACTTCTCAGTGTTGTCTGTAAGCCTTTAGTGTACGAGAAGAATGGTCTTTATGCTTTTCTGCAGTTCTATGACCCACAATTGAGGTGTTTTGTTTTCCCTGATTATATCTTGGCGCCTACCTTGGAGGAGTATTCTATGTTGTTAGGTGTGCCTATTCTTGATCAGATGCCTTTCTTCCATACTGACGCTAAGCTTGATCTGGCTAAGCTGGCTGCTGCACTACATGTGGATGTTTCAGAGTTATAGGGGAAGTTGACCAAGTGGAATGGGGTGCCTGGTTTTCCTTTGTCTTTTCTGGTTGATAAGGCTCAACAGTTCTCCAAAGATGGTTGTTGGGTTGTGTTTAGCACCATCCTAGCTCTTTGTATCTATGGCATCATATTGTTTCCTAATCTTCCAGATTTTGTAGATTTGGATGCGTTCCATATTTTTGCTTCGTGGAATCCGGTACCTACTCTTCATGGAGAGGTCTATCATTCTGTCCACTATAAGAATGAGAACCGAAGGGGAAAGAACATATCTTATTGTGTTCCCTTGTTGTACAGGTAGTTTGCTAGTCATATGCCCAAGACAGGTTCATTTGTCACTACAACCAGTACTTCAGAATGGTCGGAGAGGTTGATGGGATTGTCTGCAGAGAACATTACATGGTTTGACAGGGATATGCTTGGTACAGAGATCATCTACAGTTGCGGAGGATTTCCTAACGTCCCTTTGGTCGGAAGGAAAGGGTGCATCAACTATAACCCAACCTTGTTAGTCAGACAGTTTGAATATGCCTTGAGAGGTCCTCCGAAGGATGAAGAGATACAGGAATCTCTGTATCCCACTGGATTATTGGAGGGTGATATCTTGCTTAGAGTTGAGCATTCTTGGAGCAATATCCACCAGAAAGGGAAAGCTGTTCTTGGGAAAAGCAACAGCCGAGCCTATGACCCTTATCTGGCCTGGATTCATGAAAGAGCTGCGAAGTTTCTGATGCCTTTTCCTTCTGTTGAGCCTCTATATCCTCTTATAATTGAGGAACCTACCACTGTGGACATTCAAAAGTACAACAAGTTGTGGTCTGAAAAAGAAGAGTTGCGGAAGGCTAATGAGAAGTTGGAGAAAGAGATCATTCAGCTTCAGAGTGAGAAGAATGAAGTTGTGCACTCTTTCAGGAGGCAGACTGAGCTTGTGAACAGATTGGGTACAGATTAGACCAAGCAAACTAGTTCTCGAGAGTGTTTGGGTTTGGATCTCAAAGCCGTTAGTGATGTTCTCGCTTCCAAGAAGAAAGAATTAGACAAAGCTTATCTAGAGATTTCGAAGTTCAACGAGCAGTGGAATGCAACCCCCACCAATAACAAAGCACGTGAAGATGGATTGAAACAACAGATTGCTAAGCTAAAGTCTCAGCTTAGAGTGAGAGATGAGAAGATTTCGACTGAAGCTTCACTCATACGTGATAGCGATTGCAGGCTGAACGAAGCACTTGCGACCTTGAAGGACTACAAGTTGAGGGCTGATTCGAAGAGGTGCAAGCTAGAAGAAGTCTTTGGTGAAGGTGCTTGGGAAGACTATGCTAAGGGTCTACATCACACTATCAGACAGCGAGAGCTACTCATCCAGGGGTTGCTCACCAGACCAGATCATCCTAAGACACAGGAGTTGTTAGAGGAGTTTCGTGCTTGGCGTCGCACTTGATGTTTTTCATTTTCTTGTAGCTTATACTTGTATTGACCATCACCAGGCCTATTGGCTGAGGTCTTTATATTGATTCTTGTACTCATTTGTATTATTTTACATTGCCTGTTGGCCTTTTCTGATATGGATGAGGTTTGGCTCTATGCTTGTCTATTGGGTTCTCCATTGTCGTGTTGTTTTTTTCGTAACTAGAATCGGGGGGAAATTTCCTTGTTGCATACATACATGTCTGCATATTGCATAGCAGGTACAACGGAACCGTTTATCTTACCTCTGTTTGCTCTATTAGTGTGTTTTTAGGATAGACAACCGGTACATTCACCGCTACGCCACAAGGGGGAATCAACTCAAAGCAATGGAACAAATTCAAGCTGAGATGCAAGAGTTCAGTGAAAGGATGAGTCAGTTTATGGACCTTATGCAGGGAGTGGCTAACGGACAAGAACAACTTCGTACTTTGGTGCAGCCCTTGATTGCACGAGTTAACAGTAACGGTGTTCTTCATGGAGGACAAACTACTAATCCTCCTCCCAATGAAACTGGGACTCCTCATGCTCACTCTATGCCTAATTTGGTTATCCCTACTGCTGAAGGGAATGGTAATGGTAACAGTAATGGTAATGGCAATGCTGCTGGTTTTGGCAATGCTGCTGGTTTTGGTAATGCTGCTGGTTTTGATAACAATGGTTTTGGGAACGCTGGAAATGGAAATGGTAATGTTCAGGGTCCTGATGTCACCTGTGCTGCACATGGTAATATGAATCAGTTATGGAATAAAGACCGACAGGATGACGTGTTCTCACCAAGGGCTATTGTTGTTGAGTTTCCCTCTGAAGCTGACAAGAGGTTCAAGATGATTGAGGAAAAGATGAAGTCTCTTGAAAATCAAAATTCCATGGGCCTTGATATGGCTAATCTGGGGCTGATCCTGGATCTGAAAGTGCCGCTGAAGTTCAAAGTCCCTGACTTTGACAAATAAAAGGGTACCACCTGCCCAAGAGTTCACCTGAGATCCTACTACCGTAAAATGTCTGCCTACTCGGACGACGAGAAATTGCTTATGCATTTCTTTTAGGACAGTATGTCCGGTCCTTCGTTGGAGTGGTATATGATTCTGGAACCTGTGAATATCCGCAGTTGGAGGGACCTAGCAGAAGCTTTCGTGAAACATTATCAGTACAACAGCGACCTCGCTCCTAACCGGGTCCAGCTTCAGAATCTGTCCTAAAGGAATAACGAGTGCTTCAAGGAATACGCCTAGAGGTGGCGGGAGCTTGCAGCCAGGGTGCAGCCGCCCATGGTAGAGTGAGAGCTAATTGATATGTTTGTCGCCACTCTGCCAGGTATTTATTACGAGAATCTTATCAGTAACATGTCGGGAAGCTTCTCTGATTTTATAATCACTGGAGAGAGGGTGGAGAACGGTATGAAGCTGGGGAAGATCTAAGCTGGAGAGAGTTCCTCATCTGGAGGAGGGGGTAAAAAAGTGTTCGGTAATAAGAAGCACGAAGGTGAAACCAACTCAGTGTCCAGTTCTCACGGGAGAAACAGAAGTCAGAATCGATATCAACAGCAAGAGGCCGCCAGTATTACAATTCCTGCGATTCCTCAACAACAGTAACCACAGCAGAATCAGAATCAGAACTATGCTCCTAGAAGATTCCAGAATCGGGGCCAGGTAGTGAAAAAAGTATTTGATGCAAATGCAGCTCATTCAGAAGAGAACTTTAACCCCATTGACAGGTGCACCTCCACCTGGGTATGATGCAAATGCTCGCTGCGAGTTTCACTCTGGTGCTCCAGGGCATAATATTGATAATTGCAAAGCATTCAAGCACAAAGTCCAAGATATGGTGGACAGTAAAGCCATAAATTTCTCCCACGACGCTCCCAACGTCGTATAAAACCCCATGCCCAACAATGGGGCGGCCGGAGTTAGCACAATCATTGAAGATAAAGGTTTAGATCTGGTAAACAATGTCAATGATTCGAAGACACCGCTAAGCTTTGTGAAGGATCAGTTGCTAAAAGGGGGTGTTTTCCCAGGATGTGAGGAATTCTGTGCTGGATGTTTAAGTCGTCCCGAGGGATGTCATAAGTTGATAAGCTATATTCAGAGTATGATGGATGCTAGGGTATTGCAGTTTGATCGGGTTGTTGAGAACAAGTCTGAAGAGTTGGTAGCTGCAGAGAGGAATGAGGTTGCCACGATCTCTATTCCATACAAAACCATTACAATTTCTGCGCCTAGGCCGCCAACAATCGTCATCACTAAAGCAGGCCCTGTTCCATATGAGAGTACCAAAGCTATCCCGTGGAACTACGGAGCTAAGGTGTATTGTGATGGACAGAAGCTAGATCTGAAGAGTTTACCTGCTGATTCAGTGGATAATCTTGTTGGAGCAGGAGGAATTACTCGCAGCGGGAGAGTATTCTCGCAGCCTGAAATGGTTGCTGACAGGGCTGATAAAGGGAAGTAACCGGTTGTAGAGGAAACTTCTCGGGTTGGGGAGAAGGATTCTTTGGTAAAATATGCGGAGGAATTTATGAGGATGATAAGGAAAAGCGACTACAAGATAGTTGATCATCTACAGCAAACTCCTTCTAAAATATCTATCCTGTCTTTGTTGTTATGTTCATAAGCGCATCGAAATGCATTGTTGAGAATATTGAACATTGCTTACGTGCCGCAAGAAATATTGGCTAACCAACTCGAAGGGGTTGTAGCGCACATCAATGCAGGAAACGGGTTGGGTTTTACAGACTTGGATTTGACACCGAAAAGCAGAAACCACAATTGTGCGTTGCACATATCCATAGAGGCCCAATGAGTTGTTTTATCTCATGTACTTGTTGATACTGGATCGTCTCTGAACGTGCTTCCAAAGAAGGCCCTAATAAAGTTGGACATGCAGAGACTGATTTGCATGCCAAGTGATCTGGTAGTGCATGCTTTTGATGGTACCAGGAGATCGGTATTCGAAGAGGTGACATTGCCTATTCAGGTGGGACCCGAAGTATTTGATGCAGTGTTCTACATTATGGACATCTAACCTACCTATAACTAATTATTAGGCCGGCCATGGATTCACTCAGCGGGAGCGGTGACCTCCACGCTGCATCAGAAACTCAAATATATGGTTGGTGGAAGCATCGTCATAGTATGCGGAGAAGAGGATATAATGGTTAGCCGTTTATCTTCGTTTAAATATGTTGAAGTGGACGGGGAAATCCACGAAACACTGTGTCAAGCCTTTAAAGTTGTTCAGGTTAAAGACAAATCTCCTATTATGAGCAAAGCGCCAGAAGTGGCCATGTCATCTTTTAAGGAAGCCCAAGCAACAGTGCAGGCTGGGGCAGCGCAAGGATGGGGTCAATTGCTGGTGATCCCCATTAAGCAGGATAAGTTTGGTTTGGGGTACTGCCCATTGTCTTCATCGTCCTCGCAGAGCACGCCGCGCTATAAGGGGCCTGTGCAGTTCACCAAAGGAGGGGTTATCTTCGAGAGGATCAATGTTGTTTCGGATAGTGAAGACGGGGATAGCGACTGCGACATGGATGCTTGGATCAAGCCTTGCACGCCAGAACAAAGATTGCACAACTGGTCTATCCAGGAGTTCATTCAAGTGACTACTAAACAATAATGATTCGTTTTCTCGATTATTGTATAACCCTATGGTCTACCCAGAGCATAGTGGTTTTTTCTTCAGGGCCTTACTTGTTTATGATTGAACATTTTTATCAATAAATCAAAGGGCTTATTTTTTGCATTCAAATTTTGTGATCCTTGTTATTCTTGTTTTGTTTTAACAATAAAATGGCAATGTGGTTTGTGCTGACTTGCACATCATTTTAAGCACTTAACCATTTTTATTGCAGGATTAACGTTGCAGATGACACCGATCCGGATCTATGACTCGCTTCGACTTTGATAATCCGATACATCAGGCTGAAGGAGAGATTGATGAAGACGAAGACGTGTCGGAAGAGCTAGCCCGACTCTTGAAACAAGAAGACAAAATCGTTCTGCATTATCAAGAGCACATCAAGATCATTAATTTAGGTTCTGAAGAAGTTGTAAGGAATGTTAGGGTAGGGGTTGCGTTGTAGAGTGACATCAAGCAAAGACTGATTGAGATGCTTCGAGAGTATAGTGACATCTTTGCTTGGTCCTATGAAGATATGCTCGGGCTTGACACAGACATAATGGTTCATCGCTTGCCGTTGCGCGAAGAGTGTCTGCCGGTCAAGCAAAAGCTTAGAAGGACAAGACCTGACATGGCTGTAAAAATCAAAGAGGAAGTCCAGAAGCAGCTGGACGTAGGATTTTTAGCCGTGACAACTTACCCTCCGTGGGTCGCCAACATAGTACCTGTACCTAAGAAAGACGGTAAGGTACGGATGTGTGTTGATTACAGAGATTTGAATAAGACGAGCCCAAAGGATGATTTCCCGCTCCCTCACATTGACGTGTTGGTTGACAATACCGCTCAGTATTCCGTGTTTTGCATCATGGACGGTTTTTCGGGCTATAATCAGATTAAAATGGCACCGGAGGATATGGAGAAAACGACGTTTATCACGCCGTGAGGTACGTTTTGTTATAAGGTGATGCCTTTTGGATTGAAAAACACAGGGGCAACCTACCAGCGGGCTATGGTCACTTTGTTTCATGACATGATTCATCATGATATCGAGGTCTATGTTGATGATATGATAGCAAAGTCGCAAACGGAGGAAGAACACCTGGTCAATTTGTAGAAGCTGTTTGAAAGGCTCAGGAAATTTAGGTTAAGGTTGAATCCTAACAAGTGTACTTTCGGAGTACATTCAGGAAAGCTACTGGGGTTCATTGTTAGCGAAAGAGGAATCGAGGTCGATCCTGCGAAAATAAAAGCTATGCAAGATATGCCAACGCCGAAGACAGACAAAGAGGTCCGTGGTTTCTTGGGGAGACTGAACTATATTGCTCGATTCATATCTCACTTGACAGCCACGTGTGAACCATTGTTCAAATTGCTAAAGAAAGATCAGGCGGCCGTCTGGAACGAGAATTGCTAGAAGGTATTTGACAAAATAAAATAATATTTGCAGGAACCTCCGATATTGATACTCCCAGTTGCTAGAAGACCTTTGATCATGTATCTAACGGTTCTTGAGAACAGTATGGATTGTGTTCTCGGTCAATAGGACGAGACTAGTAAAAAAGAGCATGCAATATACTATATGAGTAAAAAGTTCACAGACTGTGAGTCCCGTTACTCGATGCTTGAGAAAACGTGTTGCGCACTCGCATGGGCTGCCAAACGTTTAAGACAGTATATGCTAAATCATACAACCATGCTGATTTTGAAGATGGATCCGATTAAATATGTCTTTAAAAAGCAAGCACTTTCCGGAAGGATCGCCAGGTGGCAGATGTTACTGACAGAGTACGACATCCAATATGTTTCCCAGAAAGCAATCAAAGGAAGTGTTTTGTCAGAGTACCTTGCTGAACAGCCGATTGATGATTATCAATCTATGAAATTCGAATTTCCTGACGAAGACATCATGTTCCTCAAGATGAAGGACTGTGAAGAGCCATTACCTGATGAAGGTCCAGAGAAGGGTTCTCAATGGCAGATAATATTTGACGGTGCTGTGAACTCATATGGTAGTAGAATTGGGGCAATTATCACGACGCCTCATGGTACTCATATCCCCTTCACTACCAGGTTGACATTCCCTTGCACAAATAATGAAGCCGAGTATGAAGCGTGCATCATGGGGTTGGAAGAAGCCATTGATTTGAGGATCAAGAATTTGGATGTATATGGAGAGTCAGCACTGGTTGTTAATCAGATCATAGGAGAATGGGAAACCCGATAGCCTAATCTGATTCCTTACAAAGACTATGCAAGGAGGCTGTTGCCTTTCTTCGATCGGGTAGAGTTCCATCACGTGCCAAGAGCGGAGAATCAGATGGCAGATGCTCTGGCTACGTTGGATTCAATGTACAAAGTGAATTTTTGGAATGATACTCCCAGAATTTCCATTTCTCGCCTTGACAGGCCGGCATTCGTATTCGTCATTAAAGAAGCTGCTGATGGCAAGCTGTGGTTTTATGATATACAGAATTTCCTCAAGAAACAAGAGTATCCGCCAGGGGCTTCAACCCAGGATAAGAAGACTCTGAGGAAGTTGTTTGGTAAGTTTTATCTGAACCCAGATGGTGTGTTTGACAGAAGGAACCATGACCTGGTGTTATTGAGATGTGTGGATGAAAAAGAAGCTAGCTTGCTTATGGAAGAGGTCCACGAGGGTACTTTTGGTACACATGCCGGCGGGCATGCCATGTCTCGAAAACTATTGCGAGCAGGGTATTATTGGCTAACGATGGAGTCAGATTGTTTCAAATTTGCGTAGAAATGCCATAAATTTCAGATTTAAGCAGATAAGATTCATGTGCCACCGTGTCCTCTAAACGTCATGGCGTCTCCGTGGCCCTTTTCCATGTGGGGCATTGAAATGATTGGCAAGATTGAGCCAACAACATCCAATGGATATCGGTTCATCTTGGTCTCTATTGATTACTTCACCATGTGGGTTGAAGCAGCCTCATAAAGAGGGACATCATCTGTAGATACGGAGTGCCCGAGAGAATCATTACTGACAATGGTTCAAATCTTAACAATAAGATGATGAAGGAATTGTGCCAGAATTTCAAAATCGAGCATCATAACTCATCGCCCTAGTGTCCGAAGATGAACGACGTTGTTGAAGTAGCCAACAAGTACATCAAGCGGATAGTACAAAAGATGGTTGTCACTTACAAGGATTGGCATGAGATGTTGCCCTTTTCTATTCACGGTTATCATACTACGGTACGCACTTCAACCAGGGAAACTCCTTTCTCGCTGGTATATGGTATGGAAGCTGTCCTACCATTGAAGGTCGAGATTCCCTCTCTAAGAGTCCTGGTCGACGTTAAGCTCGATGAGGCAGAATGGATAAAGAACAGATTTAATCAGCTTAGCCTGCTGGATGAGAAAAGGCTAGCGTCTATTGCATACGGATGATTGTATCAAAGTCGGATGAAGAAAGCTTTCGATAAGAAGGTGCGCCCTCGAAGCTTTCAGACGGGCGATCTTGTGCTGAAAATGATTCTCCCACCACAATCAGATCACAGGGGCAAATGGACTTCCAACTATGAAGGTCCATATTATGTTCGAAAGGTCTTCTCTGGAGGAGCCTTATTGTTATCCACCATGGATGGCGAGGATTTTACATCCCTTGTGAATGCAGACGCAGTTAAAAAATACTTTGCTTAAAGAGACCCGCTGGACAGAAAAAGAATAGTCCAGGCAAAAATGGGGCATCCCGACGAACCACAAAAAGAATGGGTTCGGGCAAAAGTTAGGGATAAAAAGAAAAAGATGTAAACCCGCAAAGTCGAAAACCTGAAAGGGCGGCTTTGGCAAAAATGGGTATCCCGGTGAATTGAAAACCCGAAAGGGCGATTCACGCAAAAGTTAGGGATTGAAAAGCAAATGACTGCGGTCTGCGTGTGATCTTTCATTGCTTAGTGGATTGGGAGGACCTGAGGGCCGTTTATCCAAATTAATATCTCCTGAAGATGAAGCATTGGGAAATCATTGAGGTAAGGCGAGTCATAGAGGGATTAGCTCATGGTGTTTGTCTACACCATACTTCCGACATTTTTGTACACTTTTGTATGTTTCTGTGCATATATGTATATTTTTTGCGCAGCTTCCTCTTTTCAGGGGTTAAATTTGTTGTAAAACATTGCCTATTTACAGGCCATTTGTCAATAAACATATACTATTCAGTGTCATGTTTGCTTTGTTTTAACTTTACTGTTTTGTTTGTGAAAAATGCCCAATGTTTTTGATAAACTTGCGCATACATAAACTTGCGGGCCTTGGCCAATAACTGTTAAAACTTCGATTTAATTGAACAATGTCATAAATGATGACTGAGATAGCTCCTTTTGCGTAGGATATCTTGTCTGTTTGTTCATTTTTTTACAGGGTCGTTACCCTTGGGGCAAAAAGGTATGGATGAAATTCGTTTTCTCCCTAACTAGAGTCTGTTCCCCAGTAGTTGGAGTTTGCATCTCTATCCCCAGTAGAGTTGTACACAGGTTAAATGAGTGGTTAAGTGTGTATCTTTGTCCCCGGCGGTTGGTCGATACACATTTAATCCCCGCAGATTGCAGATATGTTCTTACTATCCAACAAGTCAGGATTGGATTTCTTTCCACCGAGTAGGTGTGGAATCTTCCCCAGCAGTTGGTCAATACACATTTAGCTCCAGCAGATTGTCTGTGTGCACTCATTCCTCAGCGGTGCAAGATTGACTTATTCAGCAGAGTAAGTAATCCCCACAGAGTTTGAACAGATGATTTTGTATCCCCTCAGAGGTCACGTTGTCATTGATGAGTCTATTCCTCATCTCCCCTAGCAGAGATTGATGTTGATTCACTCATTGCGTTATCCCTAGTGGAGTCGGAGGGGAAACGTCTCTTCCCCAGCTGAGTACTCCCAGTATATTGGAGTTTGGTCTTTGCAGTTTGCGTCGTTTCTCCAGCAGAGGTGCCTGTTCCCTTGAATGTTATATTCTGGTAGGCTATTCAGGGTTGATGTCCCTAGTAGAACATGGATAATCTAGGGAGGTGGATCGTTATCCCCCGCAGAGTCGTTGGTTCCCCAGCAGGCGGACGGGTTCCCGTGTATGGTTCTTTTTCCCCGGTAGGGTTGCCTATTCTCCAAAAGGTTTGTATGCGGGAAGGCCATTCATGGCGTTTTCCTCATCAGGATTTGATATAAGCCCCAGCAGAGTAGAATTACTGTCTGGCAGATTGTTCTATCTCCACGGCAGGTTCGTTTGCCATTCAGGAAATTTCTTTCAGGAAGCTATTCAAGGCTTGCTTCCCCAGCTTAAGTCCAATTTACTGGCGTGTGCTAACTATTCCTAGCAGGTTCGTTTTCTTTTCCCAGCAGGGTGGTTTCTGTATCTCCATCGTTTATTTTGCTGAGTCAGTTCCGTTGCATCTGCATGCGTGCATAACATCTACCCAAATGCGTAGCATTTCCATTTTGTATGGAACATTACGCCATTTTCAAACATATGCATTTGAAACATAAGCCATGTTGTTACCTCTTTGCTTTCAGGTGTATCTCCAACAGACGACTAATTTTTGTATCCCCGTGGTTTCAGAATGTAGCAAGTTGGTGTATATTTGTTTCTATAAGTCTGTACAGGTGTTCAGCCCTCGGCAGAAGATTTGTGATAGATGTGTTCATCTTATCATGTACTCCTCGTCAGAGTTACTTAGTTGGGTTTCTCTTTTCCCCAGTGGAGTCTTCGTGTGATTCATCGAGATGTTCTCAACTTCGTGTTGAGCCGGCCTTCGGGATCGATGCTCGCTTTTATTTAGCGAATGCCTGCTTCGAGGAGCAGAAGATCAACTCCGGTTGATCCGCCCTTCGCGTTCGATGCCTACTTAGATTAGCATATGTGATCAGCTTCGATTGATCCGGCCTTCGGGTTTGATGCCTTCTTAGATTAGCAGATGTTATCAGATTCGGTTGATCCGACCTTCGGGTTCGATGCCTGTTTTTATTTAACAGATGCCAGGCGGCGATGTCATATGCTTTTCTCAACTTTGTGTTGAGTCGGCCTTCGGGTTCGATGCTCGCTTTTATTTAGCGAATGCTTGCTTCGAGGAGCAGAACATTAGCTTCGGTTGATCCGACCTTCGGGTTCGATGCTTGCTTAGATTAGCAGATGTTATCAGCTTCGGTTGATCTGGCCTTCGGGTTCGATGCCTTTTTTATTTAACAGATGCCTGGAGGCGATGTCAGATGCTTTTCTCAACTTCGTGTTGAGCAGGCCTTCGGGTTCGATGCTCGCTTTTATTTAGCGAATGCCTGCTTCGAGGAGCAAAAGATCAGCTGCATGTTGATCCGGCCTTTGGGTTTGATGCCTGTTTTGGGTTCGATGCCTGGCAGCCATGTCAGATGCTTTTCTCAATTGTTATTGAGCCGGCCTTTGGGTTTGATGCTCGCTTTTATTTAGTGAATGCCTGCTTCGAGGAGCAGAAGATCAACTTCGTGTTGAGCAGTTCTTCGGGTTCGATGCTTGCTTTTATTTAGCGAATGCCTGCTTCAAGGAGCAGAAGATCAGCTTCGGTTGACCCGGCCTTCGGGTTCGATGCCAGTTTTTATTTAAAAGATGCATGGCGGTGATGTCAGATGCTTTTCTCAATTGTTGTTGAGCCGGCCTTCGGATTCGATGGTTGTAGCGTCACACAGATTCCTGTTGATATCAGATGATCTTTCCAACTTAGTGTCGTTGCCTTCAGGTTAGTAGATGTTTCTTCCGACCGTGTGTCGAGGCTCTTGGATTGGTAACCAGTTAGCTTGTCTCCAATGCGACTATCAGTTTAATAATCTTCGGAGATTTTTTTGTCCCATCAGAGTTTTTTGCAGTTTATTTCTGCGGTTAGCAAATTTCCGGATTCGTTGGTATTTAACCGTCTTTTACCTTGATTGGTCGAAAGTCGTCTGCTTTTCGCCTAGTCAGGTCCAAGTCGTTTGAATAGGGGTAGCTGTTGTACCCCAAAATTTGCCCAACCTTTTCTTTACTTGGTTTATGTTTCATTGCATTGTTCTAGCATTTGCATGTGCATATCACTGTTCATTTGCAGGGGGTCAAGAGAGGTGTGTATAGTAAGAGAAGGTTACCAAGATTCTAAGCCTAACCAAGAGGTTTATTTAAGTGGTCAAGTGCTTATCATCATCAGGAGAAAGTCAAAGCTCTTTGAAAGAATAATTAGATAGTTGTGGTATAGCTGCTATCTTGGAGGCCAAGTGAAGGTCATTAGAGGATCATGAGTCCATGGTTATGAATGGGAGATATTGGGGAAGCTTATTGAATTCTTTGAAGCCATTTTGGAGCTTATCCCAAGTGATTATATCATGTGCAAGAGGTTGCAGTCAGGGGATTGTACACCTAGGGTTTCATCTGCCTAGTGCAAGATCCACTATGGATTTGAGGGAGATTAAGACTTGGTTATAAGTCATTATGATCATGGAAAGTTGTGTCAAAGCATCCAAGATGTTATTTCAAGATCAATTTAAGAAGAATAAAGAGTGTGAGAAGTTTCTAGATTAGGGTTTCTAAGCTTGTCAGTGTAAAACCCCCTATTTAGTGCCTAACTTCAAGACCACATATCTCAAGATACAAGTTTCATCTCATCTTAATGCAAACATGAAACTGTTAGATCATGTTTCTAGATTTCTTTTGAGTACTAGAACTCACCCATTGGGTTTCTAGAACTCAAGTTATGATGCTGACATGTTATGGGTCCTCAGATGAATGTGATTTTGGTCAACAAAAGTCAACCCACTCCCAAGACATTTTTGACCTAGAATGATGTTTCTCCTCACTTTGAGCCAAACATGAAAGTTGTTCCTCATGATCTTAGCTTTTGAAAAATTCATAGAAGTCTTTTATATGATTTTTAGAACTCAAGATATGAGGCTTGCAAGGCAGGGGTATTTTGGGAAAGTAAGATTATAGGCCCTTTTCATTATAGGTCCATTTCATGACTTTGTGCACTTCAAATGGAAATTTCTCCAACATCAAACCTGCATCAAATGACATCAATTTCATCAAGGAACATTCATTTATCATGGATTTGGCGTGTATGTGAAGATTGGTGAAGGAATTCCATGAAAAAGGACTTTAAAGGCCATGATTTGAATTGGATTGATTTAAATCATTTTCATACCATATTTGTGCATTTTTTGAGTCACTTTATCATATTAAGAACAATGCACAAATTAAATTGGAGCCATGATGTGTGAAAATTCATGAAATCTCAAGTTACTTCATGTTGAAGTTACACATACAAAATCCACCATTGGATCATTTCAAGGACTGAATTCCATCCATTGGATCACCACTCGTCACCAGCAAACTATTTGAATGAAGATCAAGGCCATTGGAGCCAAAACACACGTGTATTTTTCAAGCTTCAACTTAATTTTTTATTTTTGCAATTCTCCAAATCCAGGCCAAATTGGGCCTCCAATTGATCTCAGATCCAAAATATATAAACTCGAGATGAAGAACAAACCCTGATTCAGCCATTTTTGTGGAGATTGGAGCAAATTCAGTTGAGAAAATCCAAGGAGAACGAGGTATGGACATTATGAGTATTCTGTTGTGCCATTTGGTGTGACTAATGCACCAGGTGTATTTATGGAGTACATGAACAGGATTTTCCATTCTTATTTGGACAAGTTTGTGGTGGTTTTCATTGATGATATTTTAATCTATTCAAAGAGTGAAGAAGAACATGTCGAGCATTTAAGGATTGTGTTATCTATGTTAAAAGAGAAGCAGTTATATGCTAAACTTTCTAAGTGTGAATTTTGGTTGAAGGAAGTGAATTTCCTTGGTCATGTGATTTCGAGTAGAGGTATTGCAGTTGATCCGTCGAAGGTTGAAGCAGTATCGCAACGGGAGACTCCGAAATCAGTGTTTGAGATTAGAAGTTTTCTTGGTTTGGTAGGTTATTATTGGAAATTCATTGAAGGATTTGCCAAGTTATCGTTGTCGTTGACGCAGTTGACTAGGAAGGGTCAAGCTTTTGTTTGGGATGTAAAGTATGAAGAAAGTTTTCAAGAGCTTAAGAGAAGATTGACGACAGCTCCTGTTTTGATTTTTCCGAATCCGGCAGAACCGTTTGTTGTGTATTGTGATGCTTCTTTGATGGGTTTGGGAGGTGTGTTGATGCAACATCAGCAAGTTGTAGCTTATTCTTCAAGGAAGCTTAAAGTGCATGAGAGGAATTATCTGACGCATGACTTAGAGTTAGCCGCTGTTGTATTTGTGTTGAAGCTTTGGAGACATTATTTATTTGGTACGAGATTTGAAGTGTATAGTGATCATAAGAGTTTGAAGTATCTCTTCGATCAGAAAGAATTGAATGCGGGGCAAAGGAGATGGTTAGAAATTTTGAAGGATTATGATTTTGGCTTGAATTACCATCCGGGTAAAGCAAATGTGGTAGTTGATGCATTGAGTAGGAAATCTTTGCATATGTCGATGATGCTGATAAAAGAGTTGAAAATGATTGAGCAATTTCGTGATTTGAGCTTGGTGTGTGAGAGGAGTTATTACGGAGTTAAGCTTGGTATGTTGAAGCTTACTAGTGGTATTCTTGATGAGATTCGAGAAGGACAAAAATCTGATTTGGGTTTAGTTGATCGGTTGATTTTGATCAATCAAGGTCAAGGTAGTGATTTTTGGATTGATGAAAATGGTATCATGAGGTGTCGTGATAGAGTTTGTGTTCCAGATATTGTTGAGCTGAAGAAGAGTATTCTTGAAGAAGGGCATCGTAGTGGATTGAGTATTCATCCGGGTGCTACTAAGATGTATCAAGATTTGAGGAAAGTATTTTGGTGGCCTCGTATGAAGAAGGATATTGCCGAGTTTGTGTATTCTTGTTTGACTTGTCAGAAGTCAAAGATTGAGCATCAGAAACCGTCGGGCTTGATGCAACTGTTGTTTATTCCTGAGTGGAAATGGGATAGCATATCTATGGATTTTGTGTCTGGTTTACCTAGGACGCCTAGTAACTTTGAAGCTATTTGGGTTATTGTGGATAGATTGACTAAATCTGCCCACCTTATTTCTACGCGAATGGATTACCCATTGGAGAGATTGGAAAAGTTGTACATTGAAAGGATTATCAGTTTGCATGGTATACCGTCTAGCATTGTGTCATATAGAGATCCGAGGTTTACTTCGAGATTTTGGGAGTGTTTGCAAAGTGCTTTAGGTACAAAGTTACGTTTGAGTTCTGCTTATCATCCGCAGACCGATGGTCAGACTGAGAGGACGATTCAATCACTTGAGGATCTTTTAAGATCTTGTATGTTGGAGAAGGGAGAAGCTTTGGATAGCTACTTACCTTTAATTGAATTTACTTACAACAACAGTTTCCATTTGAGTATTGGTATGGCATCGTATGAGGCATTGTATGGTAGACGGTGTAGGACGCCATTGTGTTGGTACGAGTCAGGGGAGGGTGCTGTGGTTGGACCCGAGATAGTCCAACAGACCACTGAAAAGATTAAGATGATTCAAGAGAAGATAAAGATTTCTCTGAGTCATCAGAAGAGTTATCATGATAAACGAAGAAAAGCACTAGAGTTTCAAGAAGGAGATCACGTGTTTCTTCGAGTTACTCCTGTGACTGGTGTGGGTAGGGCATTAAAGTTGCGTAAGTTGACACCGTGTTTCATTGGTCCTTACCAGGTTTTACAGAGGATAGGAGAGGTAGCCTATCAGATTGCATTACCACCGTCGCTTTCTAACCTTCATGACGTGTTCCATGTATCCCAGTTGAGGAAATACATCGCGGATCCGTCTCATGTAGTCCAAGTGGACGATGTACAAGTGAGGGATAACCAAACTGTGGAGACATCACCTATGCGAATTGAGGATCGGGAGTTGAAACAGCTTCGAGGTAAATAGATTGCTTTGGTGAAGGTTGCTTGGGGAGGACCAGCTCCTGGAAATGTGACTTGGGAGCTTTAGAGTCAGATGAGGGAGTCTTATCCCGAGTTATTCGTTTAAGGTAATTTTCGAGGGCGAAAATCTTTTGAGTGGGGGAGGATTGTGACACCCCAAATTTTAATAATTAATTATTTATATTAATTAATTGGTTTATTGGAATTATTTTAATTATTTGAATTATTGGATAATTATTTATTTTATTGGTAAGATGATTGATTACTAGGATTAGTGAGTTAGTGGAGTGTGTGAATAGTAAGTGAAATTGGGTTAGGCCCAATAACTTAAGAATTAGGGTTTTAGAGAATAGAAAAGTTAGTAAGAGAAGGAAAGGGGGAAAAAAGAGAATAGAGAGCATAGAGGAGAAAAAGAGAAGGGGGCAAGAGGAGAAGAAAAGTGGAAGAGAGAAGCTTAAAATTCAAGCATTCAAAGGGGTCTTAATTTTGTTCATAGCTTGTTAAAGTTTGTGCATCTTTTTAAGCTTGCC
This sequence comes from Lathyrus sativus, assembly GCA_963859935.3. NCBI lineage: Eukaryota > Viridiplantae > Streptophyta > Magnoliopsida > Fabales > Fabaceae > Lathyrus > Lathyrus sativus. Next base: position 129,898,300 of record OZ012736.1, on the reverse strand, counting down.
ATTAGGGTTTCACATGATGTATGTATTGCATTCTTTTGTGTATGTGTTGGAATTATCTTTTATGCATTCATTCTCTTTTCCTTTTACATTAATAAAGGTTGAGATGTGCTTGTGGACGTATTTACCCCACACTTTTTCCTCCCTTTACTTGTGTGTTGCATTGCATATGCGTATTTGCATCTTTTATATCTTATGCTTTGATTATGCTTTCTTCTTTTGCTTTCTTTGCCATGTTCCCTTAGGATCTCTAATCTCTTGAGATTATGATAGACCTTAGGACTTAAACCATGCATGATAACATTAGGTAGCACCCCCTAACCTCAACCATAGGACCATTTTGCATGACAACTACTAGGTTTGAATTAGTCTCCCTTTAGTGTGTCCTTTCTCTTCTCACCTTCAAATTCTCTTCACACAAGTCCAAAACACTTAATAAAGGATAATGAATGTTGTACGTTACGAGCCTTAAGCTACTTGGGAAATGGTGATTGGGGGGCTTGTGACACCCCAATTTTTAATAATTCATTATTTATATTAATTAATTGATTTATTGGAATTATTTGAATTATTTGAGTTACTGGATAATTATTTATTTTATTGGTAAGATGATTGATTACTAGGATTAGTGACTTAATGGAGTGTGTGAATAGTAAGTGAAATTAGGTTAGGCCCAATAACTTAAGAATTAGGGTTTTAGAGAATAGAGAAGTTAGTAAGAGAAGGAAAGGGGGAAAAAAGAGAATAGAGAGCATAGAGGAGAAAAAGAGAAGGGGGCAAAAGGAGAAGAAAAGTGGAAGAGAGAAACTCAGAATTCAAGCATTCAAAGGAATCAATGATTCTTCCCAAAGAAAAACCTAAGGTAAGGGTGGGTTTTCATATGATTATTGGGATTGCATGATAACGTATGATGGATAGTATCATTTTTAGGGTAAAAATCTCTAAATTCCATGGGTTTGAAATTGATTATTACATGATATATGTTGATAGGGTCCTAAAATATGTGTTGTTGGCTGTTATAATTGTCATATAATGGTAGGATTTTGAATTCTGGAACTGGGGATTTTTACGGAATTGAAATCGGAGGTCCGGAAGGCCTCCAACGATGGAAAACGCAGAAAATTCTACATTCTGCGCGGTTTGCGTCGACTCATGCGTCGCAGCGATCGACGCATACTGTTTATGATTTTCTGGATTTCGTTTTTGTTTGCCATGCGCCGACCAGCGGTCGACTCAAGGCTGTGTATTGGAAAAATTTATGTTCTGACGGTTTTGGCTATAACTTTTGATCCGTAAGTCGGTTTTAGTCCCCGTTCGAAGTGTTGGAAAGCGAATGAATAGATCTATAACATAGTATAGATAATATAATTAGTTGCCAAATATTTTTATATCCAATATGTTTGGGAAGTCATTGTTTAATTAAATCTTAACTAAAACATGGATTAATTGAGATGATTATTGATTATTTACTTGAGTATTGATTGATTATCAACTTTTGGTTGGTTATTGAGATATCAATTATTGTTTAATAAGCTGATTGTGTATTGAATATTGAATTCAACTATTGGTTATGGATTGATTATCCTATGTATAATCGTCGAATTGTATTGTGAGTGGTGATTGAATATAATGAATTCTTGTGCATTACTTGATAAATGTAGTGATGATGTTGAAAGTATGAATACTTTGATTATTATGAAATGTGTTGTGTGTGCAATCATGTTATAATTCTTGTGTGATGAATTATTTGAGAATTCATGGGATTAAGATGCGAGAACGGTCTTAAGTGCATATGGTTGTTGATTGCATACACATCATTTGTTGTCAAGAGGCAATGCTTGCTAGTTTCGTGGAGACTAGTGACTTGTCCCAAACCTAGAGTGGGGTTTGAAAGCCTAGGGGACAGGCTTTTGTTTGTTATTGGTCTAGGGGATGAACCCGATTTAAATGTAAAAACCAAAAAATAATAACAAGTGTTGGTACCACATGGCATGAGTTGCATCGAGTCACATGGCATATATATAATTGTTGTATGAAAGTATACGTATGTGTATGACTTGTTGAATTGAGAGTTGTGAATGTGTGATTGATGAATGATATTGGCTGAGAAAAATTGAAGTGTGAGAATATTGGTGTTTGTGCTGACATGCTTTACATTATTAATTATCTTATGATTTCAATATTGATGTGAATTCTCACCCTTCTGTTGGAATGATGTCCTATACGACATCGCGCAGGTACCAAAGAGTAGAACTGCTCGTAGTTGCGAGGTTGCTGTTGGTGTAGCTATTTAGTATTTTAATTATGTTAGGTCGAGTCATGCTCTGGTCATGTAACACTGGGATCATTTGTTTTATATCTTAGAGATACATTATGTTCTCTACGCTAGGTTTTTATATTCATTGGAATATTATGATGTTGGCCTTAGTGCCTAAGTAATGTTGAATTATGTGATGAACATGAATGTTTCCGTTATGAGAATTATGATATAAATTGAATCCGCTGCCACATGCGAAGTGTAACCTTGAAAAGCATGATTATTTACTAAAGTGTTAACGAGCATGACGGGTGGTTTTTGATGTTTTGAAAATTATGTATAACACCCTTTTGTGAATGTATGATGATTTACTCTGATTATTTATATATATTCTACGGGACTTAGAAGGGTGTTACAGGGCTTTCTCTCAATGCCCTAGAGTGTTTAGTGTACACCCTTTGGGTGATATGCAACACATTCGCTACTAGGTCATAGTCTTTAGTGCAACATGAATTGCAAACCCTAATCAATGCACTTCTTCTCTTAAAAGACTTCAAAAAACACTTTCAAACCTTTTTATCCTTCGGGATCCTAATAACGGAAAACCTTATTCAGAAAAGAGAGTTTTGTTAACTCTTGGTTCTACCGCAAACAGGTAACGCCTAAGTCTCCAATGGTCGAGCTGCATACACCTAACTGCTAGAACTAGTTGTTAACCCTACTCGGGTAAAAACATTTGAATCAACCGGTGTTCTTATTACCCAAACTACATTTGCTCTAATTTCTCATACCAGATGAGAATACGTTGGCACAAGACGGCGATGTCTTGGAGAGCAACCTTCCCCCACCTTTCACCCGTAGTCAGCCGAACTACGTTGACTCTAACTTTCCCATGGCACGAGGGAATACATAGGCACAGAGCGACGATGCTCTGTCGAGTCTCTTTTCTTTTCTTTTGCCACTGAGACCTTTAGTTAGATAGTAAACACCCTTTTAGATAGACAACAAGCATGGATCCCGTCGAGTACGACGAACGTGAGGGGTGCTCATACCTTCCCCTTGCGTAACCGACTCCCGAACTCAAGACATGGTTGCGATGACCTGTCTTCTCCCATTTTTGTCATGTTTTCTTTGCTTGTTTCCTTTCCCTCGTTGGGATAAATAACGAACGGTGGGGACTCTTCTGTCATTGCCGGCACATTTTTTCGCAGTAGCGACAGCTGTAAGGTGAGAAATGAACCTTACAATATAGTTCAATCTCCCCGAGAAACCACGAACCTCTTTCTCTGTTCTCGGCTCAGGCATTTCTTGTATAGCTTTTATTTTGGCAGGATGCACCTCAATACCCCTTTCGCTGACAATGAACCACAACAGTTTCCCAATCTCACCCCGAATGTGCATTTGTTAGGATTCAACCTTAGCTTGAATTTCCTTAGTCTTTCAAACAACTTTAGAAGATTGACCAGGTGTCCTTCCTCCGTCTGTGACTTCGCAATCATGTCATCAACATATACTTCGATCTCATGATGAATCATATCATGAAAGAGAGTCACCATTTCCCGCTGATAAGTTTCCCCATCATTTTTCAATCCAAAAGGTATCACTTTGTAGAAAAAAGTCCCCCACAGTGTAATTAAGGTAGTTTTCTTCATGTGCTTTGGGGCCATTTTGATTTGGTTATATCGAGAGAAGCCATCCATGAAGGAAAACACAGAATATTGAGCGGTGTTATCAACAAACTCATCAATGCAGGGGAGCGAGAAAACATCTTTTGGGCTCGCTCTATTCAGATCTCGGTAGTCAACGCACATCCTGACCTTTCCATCTTTCTTAGGAACGAGAACAATATTAGCGACCCACGGAGGGTAATTGGTGACAGCAAGAAAACCAACATCCAACTGCTTTTAAACTTCTTCCTTGATCTTGAATGCCATGTCAGGCCTCGTCCTTCTCAACTTTTTCTTCACCGGCGTACATTCTTCTCGGAGAGACAGTCGATGTACTACTATGTATGAATCCAGCTCAAGAATGTCTTGGTAAGATCAGACGAAGATATCCTTATAATCACGGAGCATCTCAACCAATCTTCCGTTGACACCGTCTTCCAATGCAGTCCCAATTCTGACTTCTTTATTGTCGTCTTCGGTACCCAAATTGATGACTTCAATATCCTTCTGATGAGGCAAAATGACCCTTTTCTCCTGCTTCAGAAATCTGGCCAGTTCCTCAGGTAGGTCATAGTCTTTATCAGTCTATTCTTCAACTTGATAGATAGGATTATCGAAATCATACTGAGCCATAGCCGAATCAAAATCGATGGTATCTGATAGAAAAGATCTGCATGATGATGTTTTATGCTCATTATGATATGCAAACAAAAACAAATACATTGCCATTTTTTTGTTTAATCAAAATGTAAAAACAAAAAGAAAAAAAAGGATAAAAATATTTGAATGCAAAAGGAAGTCTTTTTATTCATGATAATCTTTGAAAATATCAAAAAGGGCCATACAAAATGAGTCACTACGTCTTGGGCAGAACGTAGGATTAGACATAATAAAAAAACAAGTGGAAATTACTCTTCAGAAGTGACTTGGATGATTTCCTCCACGGTCCAATTGCATAGCTTTTGTCCGGGGACACAAGGATGGATCTAGGCATCCATGTCACAGTCACTATCACCTTCATCATCCCCAATATCATGAATCTTGTCGAAGATAATTCCACCGCTGGTGAAGCAAACAGGTCCTTTATAACTCGGAAGGTCTTGAGAAGGAACATAGGGCTTGTACCCTAGACCAAACTTGTCTTATTTAATAGGAACGTTAAGAACCTAGGCCCACCTTTGGGAAGATCCAAATTAAACGATAGCACAGGCTTCTTTAAACGATGACATTGAGACCTTTGGGCTTTTAACTTCAACAGGAGGCTTCTCCTGGATTTACACTATTTCAAAAGCTTGGCAAAGCGTCTGGTGGATCTCACCATCCACTTCCAAGTATTTAAACAACGACAGCTGACTCACCATAATATCCTCCTTACCACACACGGTAACAACTTTACCGTCCATCATGTACTTTAGTTTTTGATGCAACGTTGAAGTGATTGCTCCTGCAACATGTATTCATGGTCGACCAAGCAAACAACTGTAAGCCGGTTGGATATCCATTATGTAAAATGTTGCATCAAAAACCTCAGGCCCAACCTGTATAGGCATTATAATTTCTTCGAACACCGACCTCTTCGAGCCATCAAACACTCTTACTACCAAATCATTGGGCGTACACATCAACCCTTTAGTGTCTAGCTTCATTAACGCTTTCTTGGGTAGCACATTAAGGGATGATCCTGTATCAACCAGGAAGTGTGACATTAGGGACCCTCTGCACACCATTGAAATGTGTAAAGCATGGTTATCATTCCTCCGAGTCGGAGTTAAATCGAGTTCTGTAAAACCTAAACCATTGTCAGCATTGACATGCACTACTACCCCCTCCAACTAGTTCACTGAAATCTCTTGCGATACAAATCCCAAATTCAAGATCCTCAACAGTCTATTTCGGTGTGCCTCAGAACACAACAACAATGACAGAATAGAAATATTTGATAGAGTCTGATGTAAGTGGTCCACAATTTTGTAGTCACTTTTGCGAATGAGTCTCATAAATTCCTCGACGTCTTTTAAAAACGAACTGTCATTACTGGCATGTTGCAGCGTACTCTCCTCAACTACCACTTTTATTTTTCCCTTGTCAACTTTGTCAGTATTAACCTCTGGTGGGGAAAACACTCCTCCGCTTCAAGGGATACCACTTGTACCCACTATGTTTTCCACACTTGAATCACCATATGATGAACCTGTCAATTCCTGCTTCTGCCCATTACAGAACACTTCTACCCCATAATTCCATGGGATAGCTTTAGTGCTCTCATATGGCACAGGCCTGGGATGGTGATGATAATTGGCGTTCGCCTTGCAGGCGCTGAAATATTTGAAATCGTGGTGAAATCACTTCCATCATTAATGATTATATCATCCAAATCCTCTCTCACAACTCTGTCAAATTGCAGACAACTTTCAATAATCAAAGTCTGAATACCTTTCCTCCAGAAACTACTACCCTCTGGTTACAAAGCACACTCTGAACATTCAACCGAACATCCTGGAAAAATACCTCCCTTTAACAACTTATCTTTCACAAAACTTAAAGGGGTCTTCAATTCTTCAACATCCATTATCAAATTTAACCTCTCTCCCTCTATCACAGTATTAGTCCTGGCAACAACATGATTTGGCATTGGGTTCTGATTTACATTTGGGCCTTCATTAGTGAAGTTGATCACCTTCGAATCAAGCAAATCCTAGACTTTGTGCTTTAATGCTTTACAGTTGTAAATATGATGGCCCGGAGCTCCTGAGTGGCACTCACACCTTGCATTTGCATTGTAACCCGGACGAGATGCACTGGTGAGAGGTGCCAAGGTTATCTTCTAAATAAGTTACAACTGCAGCAAATGTTGTAATAGTTGAGAATAAGGCATTGGTGGTGTATCGAACTATCTGTTAGCCATTCTTTCACTGTCTTGGTCACAGTAAGACGCGTTGGCTGGTTGCTGAAGTGCAGCCGAGATGGATACAGTATCAACATGTTGTTGATAATGTTGTTGCGCTCGATCCTTACCTCTGTAAGAAGATATAGCACTTGAGACTCCCCCCTTTTCTTAGGATTTCTATTATACGGGTTCTTCATTCCTCCGAATGAGGATTCCTGCTCCACTTTGTATCTTCCCTGTCTTTATACCATTTTCTACTCTCTCTCCTGCCATAACCATGTCCAAAAACTTCCCAACATGTAACCCATTAGCTTCTCATAATATATTCTCATAAATCACGCCACCTCTGGGCGTACTCCTTAAACCCTTCATTGCTTCTTTGCGATATATTTTGTAGCTACACCCTGTTAGGTGCCAAGTCACTATTATACTGATAGTGCAAACAAAAGCTTCCCCCAACTCCCTCCAGCTTCTTATGCGGGTCCTTTCTAACCCCATAAACCATTCAAAAGATGGCCCTGATAAACTGTTCTATAAAAAATGCATCAATAACTTTTTATCGTTGGAACACACAAACATATTTATGAAATATGCCCGGGTATGTACTTTGTACTTGTCAAAATCTGGTACCTTGAACTTCGGGGGAATTTTGATCCTTGGCACAAGTCCCAAATTTGACATGTCGAGTCCCAAAGAATTTTGGTTCTCGTAGGCTTTCATTTTCTCCTCAATTACCTTGAATATTTTATCAGCTTCTGAGGGGAGACCAACATCCATGTGCCTCATTGAAAAAATGTCGTCTTGATTATCTTTCTCCCACTAGGGACCAGCAGCCCCATGTACAACGCACACACTACCTCCAGCACCTCCTATATGAACTCTGCTCTGAGGACCTCCGCCCAAAGGGTTAACAACTATAGGGATACCATTACCTTGAGGAATATTACCATCAACAAGTGGAGTAACAAAAACAGTCCCTCCATGTGAAATATCGTTCCCATCAACCTGTGTTTTAACGGCTGAACCAAAGTTCTTAACTGTTCCTGCCCATTGGCCACGTTCTGCATCATTTCTAAGAACTGTCTCATAAGGTCTTTGGCTTCTTGGAGTTCATTCTGAACCTGGTCCATAACTCTTTGCTGATTTCCCCGAGTAGAATATCTGTGAAAACCCGATTCCGCAATCCTGTCAACTGTTGTAGAAATAAGAGTGAAGTCTCCGGGAACAGCTTCTATTCAAATGAAAATGATGATGCAAAATGAAAATATGTATATGTGTTTCAGGGAGATCTCCCCCTTGATTATAGTTTCACAAATAATAATAGAACAATAGAGATAAATAGAAGGATCAAAGCTTTGCTCATAAATAAAATGAGAACAAAAGTCAACTTACACAAACCACTGATATGAAATACAACTGTATAAGCTTGTGACCCCATCCAACAAGTCTAGTAATGGTCAAAATACAAGACAAGAAATGAAAATACTACTGAGATACAGTACCACTGCATGTAGCTTTCTTCAATCATTGTGGTCTTTATACCATGTATAGGCTTATTTGAGCAGCCTCTTTGTATCTTGATGCTCTGGTCTCGCAATCAGTTCTTGGATGAGGAAGTCTCTTCTGCAAATGATATCCTTCAAACCCTGACTATATTCCTCCCAAGCATCCTCACCAAAGACGTCTTCAAGCCTCGGTTTCTTCAATTCTGCTCTCACCTTGAGCTCTTCAAATGCTGATAAAGTTTCTCGCAACCTCTGTTTAGCTCTGAGTTAGTTTCAAATGCTGATGCGGTTTCTTCAATTCTACGAGATGGCTCTACTGAAACTTCTCTCTCTTTATCTCTGAGTTGGGTCTTCAATTTGTCAATCTGCTTATGAAGCTCATCCTCTCTACTTTTTTTGGTGGTTACTGTAGCGTTCCATTGATCATAGAATTTAGATATCTCCAAATAAGCTCTTTCTAAATCCTTCTTTTTATGCTTCAGAATGCTATTAGTACTCTTTAGATCTTGGCCAACTTGTTCTCGTACCCAGATATCTTCAGCTAGCTCCTTCTCCCTTTTAGCCAAGGTTTCTGTCTTCACTTTAGCTAAGTAGACAACTTCATTCTTGTCACGCATTAATTTGTTGATCTCCTTTTTCAATTCTTTGCTTTCTTTACATAGCTCTTCCTTCTCTGCCCAAAGCTTATTGTATTTTAGGATATCAGTCGTTGTAGGCTCTTCAACTATCAAAGGGTATAAGGGTTTTTCAATAGGAAAAGGCAACAATGTCTTCTCATCCCTCTTCTGGATCCATTCTATGTAAGATTCATAAGCTCTGTAGTCACCCTTACCCAAAGAGAGCTTCCCTCTCTTGTGAACTTTTCCCCATGCTTCCACTACTCTGGCCAGAATATCATAATCATCAACTCCGGTGAAGTACAGAGATTCTTACACTTCGTCATCCTTTGGGGGTCCTCTTAAAGCATACCCAAATTGGCTAACGACAAGAGAAGGGTTTTAATTGATTCCCCCTTTCCTTCCCATCAACGGTACACTGGGAAAGCTACCACAACTGAAGATAATCTCTATGTCGAGTAGATCTCGGTTAATTCAGATAATATCCTTAGTTGTCAAACCCATAAGTCTCTTAGACCATTCAGATGTAATCCTCATATCAAAAAAAGCTCCAGAACGAGGGAGGTAATCTGTAAACCACTTGTGGAAAAACGGTGTACAACAAGAAACAATTTTTCCTCTCCTTTTTCCATTCTTATAGTGTACTAAATGGTATAAGTCTCCTAGGAGAGTGGGTACAGAGTTTATGGAAACAAAGATGTGAAAAGTGTCCATATCAATGAAATCTAGTATGTTGGGAAATAATATAATGCCATATATACATAGAGCCAAAATAGCGTTGAAAACTACCCAACAACCTTTTTTAGCATATTTCTGGGCTTTACCCACCAAGAAAGATATGGTAAAGCCAGAAGCTCTGTTTCTACAGACTACGACATCCACCAACTAAGAATTGCTCAAATAAAGAGCATTGGCAAACTTCTCAAGATCAGGCTCTTGCTTTGAATAAAAGAGTGGTACTTCATCTAGGATTAGAACTCCCAAAATAAAAGCAAACTCCTCCAAAGTAGGAACCAATACATGATCCAGAAAAGTGAAGCAGCGTAGTGAAGGGTTATAAAACTGTAGCAAAGCATGAATGGCTCTTTGTTCGTAGTTTGTGACTTTATAGACAAGACTTAGAATCCTCTCATAATCCTTTTTAAAATCTTCAAGAACGCCTGGATTAACCATAGAAATCAGACCAAATAAAAGTCCCAACTCCAGCAATGGAAATTTGTATATGATGATCTTCTTCATCTCAGCCTCCATCTCAATAGCAGATTAGACTACTAGAATCGAAGGAGATACGAGAACCTGAGAACACACACACATGCAATGTTAATATCTAATGCAGAAAAGGGGATCAAGATATCTGATGCTGTTGTGTTATTGACTGAATATAACGAGAGCTCCACTCTAATAAGAAAACCCAGAAATCCAAAACTCTGACAGAAAACTATAGTATCCCAGGTCAAAGGTCCACTCTGACAAGAAAACCAGAAAACTGGGTTGGTTGGAGGTAAAACTTTCCTACAAAACCCATCCCTCTCCCAGGTAGGTTCTAGTCTTGAAAGGTACGATATCCTATGCAAGTCGTCACTATCATGGACTCTCAGGTTTAGAAACAATGATACGTTCACCAATCCTGGTTTGACATCATAGTCAATCAAGGAGGTCTCAACTGGCTTCCCAATGAACGGTCTCCAGAGTCATTAGCTTTCTAATCCAACATCCCCTCAATTGTTCAAGATGCACCAGATAGGATGTCTTCAAAGAAAACCTCGTTTGAACGTGAATTTCGTGTGAAATCTTGAGTTTCAAGATGCCACACAAGTTCACACTAGTCTCCATACTAATCCTATGTGTATACTCAAGCCTGGATATTGGACTTATCTCTAATGGAATAACCCACCCAACAGCATAACAACAGTAGCATAACAAGATAATAATGATAAAGTGCATAAAGCAAAATGCAAATGCAATACAACAACAAATATACAAATACAACATACATATGCACAAAAATAAATAACCAATGATGTAAAACAAACAAGCGCTAGAATTGACACGCATAGGGAATCAGGGTACCCAGCAGAGTCGCCAGCTGTCGCAACAGCGAAAAACAACTAGCGAAAAAAAAAAACAGAAGAGTCGCCACCGAATATTATTTATCCCAAAGAAGGAAAGGAAAAGGTCGAAGAAAACCTAAGAGAAAAGAGAATACAAGGTCATCGCAACCAAATCTTGGGTTCGGGAGACGGTTACGCAAGGGGAAGGTATGAGCACCCCTCACGTTCGTTGTACTCAACGGGATCCACGTTTATTGTCTTATCAAAGGGTGATTTATCTAAAATCTATTGCTAAACGGAAACGGAAAACAAAGAAAAAGGAGACTCGATATGACATCGCTGCCCTATGCTTATGCATTCTCTCGTGCAATGAGAAAATCAGAGTCAACGTAATTCGGGAAACTACGGGTGATAGGGGGAAGGTTGCTCGCCAAGACATCACCCTCTTGTGCCTACGTATCCTCATCTGGTATGAGAAATCAGAGCAAACGTAGTTCAGGTATACTAGACCACTGATTGGTTAAGTGTTTTTTATGAGCGATGTTAAGTTCCCATTCCAGCATTTAGGGTCGATGCCTGTTTGCGGTAGAAAGGAAAAGTAGGGCACTCTTTCTGAAAATGATTTTTGAAACAAATCCTGGAGGATACAAATGTTTGAATTTGATTTAAGAGTTTTAATGAAGTGAATTGAATTGGTTTGAGATGTACCTTGCACTAAAGACTATGATATAGGAGCGAATGCGTTGCATATCGCCCAAAGGGCGTACACTAAACACTCTAGACAAGCGAGGAGAAACCTATCACTTATCATTTCCCATATGCTTAAGGCTCGTGGCGCACAATGTTCATCGTTCTTTATTAAGTGTCTTAGAGTTGTTTGAGATGAGAAGAGAAGACACAAAAGAAAACACTGAAGGGAAACTGAAAACCCTAATGTTATCATATGAAATGGTCCTAAGGTTAGGATAAAAGGGAACTCTACCTAATATTATCATACAAATGATCGACCTAAAGTTAGGATGAAAGGGAGTTCTACCTAATGTATTCATACAAATGATGGACCTAAAGTTGAGGTCAAGAAGGGATTATCCTAATTGTTATCATGCAAAGGATTGAAAGCCTAATGTCTCTCCTACTCCCATATTAATGAAAAATTAAGAGGGACTAGGAATCCTAAGGGATCATGTGAGGAAGCACAAATAAACACTATTCAATCAATCACAAATAAAAACACAAAAATGAAACTTAAACAAGTCTCAAAGAGAGAGAGAGAAGAAGAAGAAGAAGAAGAAAGTAGTAGAAGGAGGAAGATATAATCAATAAGAACCGTAAGTGCTTTTGATTGGCTGCATTTTATGGCAAAACATTAATGTATGAGTAAATGTCATAACTGATGTTAAGACATACATGAAGAGTGGTATGCAGGGAAAGCTAAGAATAAGTGAAGCTGAATGTCATGACTGAATGTTATGACATTGATCGTATGACATTAGGGGGCGCAGGTTTGTTTTTCTGTTATTAGCTCAGGCTATACTTCAGGAAACAATCCAGGAAGCATAGTTATTTTAGACAACATAACAGGCATTGTTGAGGATAACATAGAAGGCTCCTGACCTAATGATAAGTGTGCAGCTTCATGAAGAAAGGTTTATCTTGGGTAAACCTAATTTCTCCATCAAGGCCCAAAACAAGTCTGCTACTATAAAAAGCAGAAGGATCATTCAGAATGGCGCAGACCTGGAAGAGAGCTTGAAGAGAGAGCTTCAAGACAGAGATTGGAGAGTGTGATTTGTGAGTGAAGAACTTTGTTCTTCGCGTGAGTCTAGGAGTCTTAGGATTCCTTGTGTGCCAAGCAATTGTATGTTGTAAAAATTGTTGTGGTTATTGTGTATGAACAGGTGTATTCATTGAGTCACTCAAAGCTGTTAAGCAAGAGTGTGTGTCCCTTGATCAAAGCTGTGAAGCAAGATCAAGGTGTGTTTGAAGTTTCTCTTCATATTGGTTTTGTAATTGTGTTTTGTAATCAATGAGGTGATTGAGGGGGAGTGAGTGGGTATACTCAGGTCTAGTGGTCTCTAGGCTGAAGTGTCATTGCGTAGGTCTTAAGTGAGGAGTGCAAATTGGGAATGTTTGACTCTGAATTAATTATACTGATAGTGAATTTCCTCCCTGGCTTAGTAGCCCCCATATGTAAGTATGGTTGACACTGAACTGGGTGAACAATTACTAGTGTGATTTACTGCTTTACATTTACAACTTAATATTAACTGCAACAGTCAGTGTTACAGTGGATGTCACAACATCCACAATAACATCCATCGTGAGCTTTCCAGATGTCGCTTCCGCGAAAATAAGGTGCCGGCAGAACAGAAGAGTCGCCACCTTTCGTTATTTATCCCTCTGAACGGGAAAGGAAACGATCGGAAAAACCTGACGAAAAGGTATAAGACAAGGTCATCGCAACCGTTGTCTGGGTTCGGGAGTCGGTTACGCAAGGGTAAGGTATTAGCACCCCTCACGTCCATCGTACTCGATGGGATCCACGCTTGTTGTGTTTACTGGACGGGTTGTTTTATCTATCTACCTATCAAGGCTGGCTGAAAAGAAAAGAAAATGACTCGGCAAAGCGTCGCACTTTATGCCTACGTATTCTCATCAGAGAATGAGAAATCAGAGTCAACGTAGTTCGATCTACTACGAGTTACGGGGAAGGTGGCTCGCCAATACATCGGTATTGTGCCTACGTACTCTCAACAGGTATGAGAGATCAGAGCTTACGTAGTTCGGGCTTATACGAATTACTGGAATTCAGATTCATCTGTTTTATCGAGTAGGGTTAAACATCAGTTCCAGCAGTTAGGGACAAAGCCTGTTTGCATTGGCGCTGAAGTTTAACGACACTTTTTTCTTCAGAAAAGCTTCCTTTGAATTATGGGCCCACGGGGCAAAAAGGTTTGAAGTTTGTTTTCTGTCTTTTATGGAAGAAGTGTTTTATATTGTGTTTGCAATTTCGATCGCACTAAAGACTATGACCTGAGAGTGAATGCGTCGCATGTCACCCAAAGGGTGCCATACTAAACATCCAGACTGTTGGAAAGAAGCTCTCCAACAATCCTTTCTCAGATAGCTTAAGGCTCGTAACGTACGAAAGAAATCATTCATGATTACTGTATCTTAAGCTGTTTTGAGATGAGAAGAGAACAGGCTCAACTAAAGGGAGACTATCAAGTCCTACTGTTGTCATGCCAAGGATTCATCCTATGGTTGAAGTCTGAAACAGGGAACTCCTAGAAGTTATCATGCATAGGTTTCAACCTAAAGTTCTATCATCACGTCCTTATCAAAGGAAATGAGAGTCCTAAGGGATCATGTCAATGATAAATAGATAAAGCATCAGCTTAAACAGTAAACAGTAATACGGTAAAATGCATGCAATGCAAGTGAGGGAGGAAATGTGTGTGGAGCAGCAGCCTCCACAAGCTCATCTCAACCTCAAGCCAGGTATGAATAACTGTAATCATACAGCAACAATAATAACATGCTATCAAGCAGAATATAAGAAACTGTAATCATACAGAAGAAAATAAAATGCTGTCAAGCAAAATAAACCACATGGGCAAGGGAGCTGGGCTCTACCGAATACCCGCAAGCAAAGACATACAGTAACAATACAAGTAGAGGGAGCAACTCAACATCTAGTGCAATCATGCTCCTAGATTAAAGTCAGTCTAGATATGAACTTATTCTAATGCATCAAGCAAATCAAACAAGGCACATCAGCACAGAAAAGAAAACAGACAAGAAAGCAGATCAACCACTCCCTCTTCCAATTCCAAGCTTCAGCTCTTCTGACAGCAATCCAGTCTTCAGACCTCAATCAACCTTCAAGCCAAGTATCAATTTGCTTCTCCAGGTTTCAACCCATCAACATAAGTGTCAACTTATTCTCTCTTCTCCAAGCTTCAGCTCCTCAGTCAATTCCACCTTCAGGCTTCACTCTTAACTGCAAGTATCAACTTGATTCCTTCAGGCTCTTCAAGCATCAATGCAAGTGTCAACTTATCTTTTATTCTTCAAGCCTCAGCTCTTCACTCAATGTCCATTGAATCCTCTTCATAAGTATCAACTTAGTTTTCAAGCTTCAGCTCTCTTTGCTTTACCAGTATCAACTTGGTCTTCTTCTCCTACAAGCTTCAGCTTCTCAGAGTAATCTTCAATCACATGGGGGTGTCAACTTCATCCTTCAATCTTCTTCAAGCAAGGAACTCCTCACTCTTCATTCAATCTCCATTGGATCTTCAAGTATCAACCTGTTTTTCTTGCTCTTCAAGCTTTAGCTGAAATGGCAATGCTCAAGGAATCATCCTCTTCCACACTCTTCAGTGAAGTCCTCATCTTCAAACTCAAGTCCAACATCTTTCAAGATACTCAAACCAGAAGACAATTGATTTAGCAGGATGAGTGGAAATGATAAACAACTTACTGACAACCAAAGGAAGCCTGTAAGGGTTCATCATTATGAGAGACTGGTTCCCTCAAAGTTCTACTTCCCAGATAAATACACTCATCCTTCCAAAGGAGGGATGTGAATATCTGAGAAGGACTTTTAGTCATTGGGAGGAATGGAGGCACAAGATGCTTTCCATGTTTGTGAAAGAAATCATTCTAACTATAAGGCTCTCCCTATGGCTCCTATCTCTTAAACCTTCATCAGACACCTTCAGGCACCAACAATCCAAAGCTCCAAGAAACTTCAAGCATCCTCTCCTTGTCTTCAACTTGTCTTCAATATCAACAAAAGGCAAACCAAGCACAAACCCTAATCTAAGGGGACTAAGGAAGTTAAACTAGTTAAATTAGTAAGTTAGGATCACCTAAAACCTAGTACTAAAGTTAGTCCTAACTAAAATACTAAAATCAATTGTAAAATCCTACAAAAATATCTATGGGAACCTAGGTCAATCATGACTCTACCATATTAATTCCAGAGATCAAATCATCAAATTAGACCTAGAACTAAATCCTATATTACAAGGTATCAAACCTAAACCCTAAAAGGGAGAACCTAAATATCAATCTAGAAAGCACATCTATTTTCATCACAAAAATGTGAGAAAAATACTATGGGAGCATACATGTCTAACCTAATCACACACAAAAAATTAGGCTCAAAATCATCACCAAGTGATCACACTAAATTCCACAAAATTATGCATCAAACATAACCATTTTAATATCAATTAAAATGTAAAATTCCCATAAAATCAGAAAATGCATGAAATGAAAATATTTTTTATCTAAAAACTACTAGACTCAACCATGAGTAAAATGCAAAAAGAATGGGATTAATTGGATTAATTTTCAATTTATTATGAATTTTTCAAGAACCATGTATAAAATGAAAATTAAAAGAAAATAAAATTAAAATAATAACACGTGCGGTGTGGATAGCAACAAAACACAGTTCAAACTATGGGTTGGGCCATCAGGGGGTGTGGATAGCACTTAGTTCACTAAGCCCAAAACACTGAATAAATGAAACGGTGCGTTTCATTATCAGAATTCCTTCACAACTTCAAATTAAAACATGGCCATTGGATTTCTTCCTCAGTCAAAGTCTTCATCTTGATCCAATGGTATCCTCATCATCTTCTACCTTTCAAACCTCTGCAACTCGTGCCCAGCTCCGTCCACCACCGGTGGTGCTCCGGACACCATCCTCAACCCTAATTCTCTCTACAGGCCTCCATTGCAAATGGTCAAAACATGAATCTTGTCCCAAATCTTGTCACGAGTTCAACCATACCCTTAGCTTCCTCTGAAACCTCAAGATTCACCATATCTAATTCTCAACCGAAAATGGTAATTCACCTATTTTGTCACTAATTCTCCAATTAACTATCTGAAATCCATCCTACACCATTCTACAATGAATCTAACACCTTAATTCATCTTGATTCTACCTAAATCATGCTATAGGAAGAAGGTTACCAACCTGAAAATCTTGGATGAACAGATGCACTAAACCTCCAATTCAAGCTCTCCAACCTTGCAGACACGATCAATGAACCCTTTCCTTGCTTCTGTATGCAAAAGAACCAGTTGAAAGTGCTTGAATCTTGAAACCCGATGGTGAGTTGCAGGTGGAAAATTCTGACTTCAAGAGCACCAATTAGCCACGAATTCTTCTTGATTATGATCTGGAATCACTCCTTAACATCCATGGAAAAAGCTTCAATCAAGAAAGTGGATGGAAAGTGAAGAATTTGATGAAACCGAATGCACTTGCAAGCTATGAAATTTCAATCTCAATCTATGCTCTCTCCTTCAATCATCACCAACCTCTTCAATGGATCATCTCTACTCAATATATAGATGATGTTTTGATGATCTAGAACCCTCTAGATCCTTCTAATGAGAGTTTCCACTTCTCATGTCATGAGATTTTCAAACACATCTCATGATATGCACCATTCTATTTGCAGCTTGGAATCAATCCCAATCTCTCCTAATTTCTCCTCTAGTGACATTTTGGAAGATTTTAGCTTGCAAAGGCCCTTGCTCATGCCTTGATTTTAAGTTATGCACATGTTACTTAATATGCAAGTAATCACTTTTCAAAGCAAGTCCCCAAATTGAATCTCAACTCAAAAATGTGGCTAAACAAATGTTCTTAAAATGTTTTCTAGAGTCAAAATGATATATTACATGCCATGGTTTGGATGTGTAGGTTGAAAATATCAATTTCCAACTTTGGTTTATTTAACTTATGCCCTTATTTTAGGTCATTTATGCAACTTTGAGCTACAAGCATTTCCATCATCTCATGACCTCCTTATTAGCCTTAAAACATCATTTTGAACAAGTTTGATGTTGAAGATTTCTCCATTTGAAGCTTGGAAATAGGAGTTATGGCCTTATGCTTGATATGACCTGTAATCTCCAAATGACCAAAATTCCCTTGACTTGTCAAAGCCATAACTTGAGTTCTACAAATTCTATCAAGGACTTCTAGTACTCTCTAGAAATCTAAGAAGATAAGGAACAACATTCATGTTGACCAAAAGTCCATAGGAATCATCCTTCTTGGGCAAAAGTTTGATGCAAGTTGGGTAACTTTCAAGGCCCCACATCCACAGACCTCAGATGACCTGTAACTTGTCAAAGTCATAACTTGAGTTCTACAAATCCTATCAAGGACTTCTAGCACTCAAATTAAATCTAAGACCATGCTCTACAACATTCATGTTGGGGGCAAGATGAGATGACAATCACATCTTGAGCTAAACTGCCTTGAACATAGGGGTCAAACTAGGGGATTTTACACTGTCAAGCCTTAGAAACCCTGGCTTGAAACATCTCAAACACTTCAATCATGATGAGTTGACCTTGGAATCATCCTTATGACATCTCAATGTATCAATCCATGATCACATGGCCTTTGAATTATGTCTCAACCTTGTTCAAATCATCAGTTAACCTAGGGTTGACCCAGTCAAACCCTAATTACACCACTCATGGCTGAGTCTTCTTAATCTTGCACAATGACCTGTCTAGGCTTCAAAGAGATCTTCAACACTTCTCATGAGCTCTCTCAAGACCTCAAGTCCAACTTCATGGCTTCAGAATCATCTGAGGACTTCCCACAACTCTCAAGTTAGGAGGCACACACTCTTGGTTTCAACCATTCTCTCTGAGGATCTTTTAACTTCTCTGACAAGGATATCAACCCTTGAACACTTGAATAACCTTCTCAACTAGCTTCAAAGTCTTGTGTAGCCCTTGATTGGTAATCATACCTCTTGATCTCCTGCATACATGTCAATGAAATGCAAATGATAATGCTAATGTGAATGAAATGAAACACAAGCTAGGTAAAGAAATGTTGGGCAAATTTTGGGGTGCAACACCAGAATTTCAATTGGCATCAGAGCAGGCACCCTGCTTGTTATTTTCTGTGTGAGATCTAGGGAAGATAAATTCTGGTACTATGGATAGAGACATATGATTCACAAATAGACCACCAATTCTGGTGGGCTCTAATTATGACTATTGGAAACCTAGGATGATTGCTTTCTTAAAGTCGTTAGACGGAAAGGCATGGAGAGCTGCAAACTCTGGCTGGGAACATCCAGTGAAGACTGATAAAGATGGATTGTCTGTGCTTATACCTGAAGAAGAATGGACCAAAGAGCAAGAAGCCTTGGCTCTTGGGAATTCTTAAGCATTGAATGCATTATTCAATGGTATAGACAAGAACATTTTCAGACTGGTGCACCATTGTGAGCTGGCCAAAGAGGTTTGGGATAATCTCAAAATAACTCATGAAGGAACCCCTAAAGTCAAGATGTCAAGATTACAAATGTTGACAACCAAGTTTGAAAGCCTGAGAATGAAGGAGGATGAGACTATTCATGAATTCTACATGAGTATTCTTAAAATTGCAAACACCTCAGGAGCCTTGGGAGAAAAGATGTTTGAAGAAAAGCTTGTGAGGAAAATTCTAAGGTCCTTGCCTAAAAGGTTTCCCATGAAAGTCATTGTCATTGAAGAAGCCCAAAACATATGCAATATGAAGGTGTATGAATTCATTGGTTCTCTAAAAACATTTGAGATGGGCATGTGTGATCAGGCTGTGGAGAAAAAGGACAAAAGCATAGCTCTTGTATCAAATACATCAGAGGTCTCAGATGAAGACAATGATGGAAGCAAGGAGAATATCTCAGAAGTTGTAGCTATGCTTTGGAGACAATTCAACAGACTCATGAAAAGGGTGGGGAAGAAGGGTAGAGCTAGTGACAAGTTCGTCCCATCTGACATTAGCATAAAAGTTAAGCATGTAGAAAGGCTCAATCAAGGCAAAGGAGGTCAATGCCTTGAATGTGAGGGGTATGGACATATTAGAATTGAATGCCCCACCTATCTAAAGAAACATAAGAGAGGCCTAAATGTAACCTGGTCTGATGCAGACTCTGAAAGTGGATCAGAAAGGGAGTATGTCAGGCATGTCACTGTTCTAAACAGTGTATGTACATCTGATGATAACTCAAGTGAGGATGAGCTGACTTTTGATGAGCTTGCAGCTTCATACAAATAGATGTGTTTCAGAAGTGCAGAGGTATGCTAACAAGGAGAAAATAAAAAAGGGATCATTAAGAAGTTGGAGGCTGAAAAGAAGGAACATCTTGCAACAATAGACTCACTCAACAGTGAGGTCAGCCTGTTGAACTGTAAACTTGAGCAGATGATAAGATCAATCAGGATGCTAAATCCTGGGACTGACACTCTTGAAAAAATTCTACAGAGTGGTCAGATAGCAGGAGACATGTCTGGACTGGGGTTTGTTGGTGAACAAAAACCCATCTTGGGGTTCAAGAGACCAGAGTTTGAAAATCAGAGGTCAAGCCAGATGTCACGACCAATGTCACAACATCAGAGGAACAAGAACATGAAGCAGACAAGCAGAGAGTTCCAAAGGTGGAGGTGTCATTACTATGGAAAATTTGGTCACCTAAAACGTTTTTGCTTCAAACTGCATGGATATCCTAGCCACACTCATCAAAGTGCTCCTGCCAAGAAGCAACAATGGGTGACAAAGGAGGTTAGTCTGATAGCTCACACCTCTCTAAGAGTGTCAGCTAACGAAGACAGTTACTTTGATAGTGGTTGTTCTAAGCACATGACTGGAATAAAGAATCTGTTGGTGGATATCAAACCTCATTCCACTAGTTATGTGACTTTCGGTGATGGAAAAAAAGGAGAGATCAAAGGTGTTGGGAAACTAGACTGCCCTGGAGTACCTAACCTAGACAATGTATTGCTAGTGAAGGGACTAACTGCCAACTTGATCAGCATTAGTCAGCTCTGTCATCAAGGACTAAGTGTGAAATTCACTGAAGAAGAATGTGTGGTCACAAATGGTAATAATGAAGAAGTAATGAAGGGGTCTAGATCTAAAGACAACTGTTACTTATGGGATCCTAAGGACTCTAGTAGATCCACAACATGCTCTATGGCCAGAGAAGAAAAGGAGGTAAAGTTGTGGCATCAAAAACTTGGGCACCTTCATCTAAGAGGAATGAAGAAGATCATCTCCAAGGAGGCTGTGAGAGGAATTCCAAAACTAACTAATGATGACGGAAAGGTATATGGTGAATGTCAAGTAGGAAATAAAACCAAGACATCTCATCCAAGGGTTGGACACCAGACTACCTCCAGAGTTCTGGAACTATTGCACATGGACTTGATGAGGCCAATGCAAGTAGAAAGTCTTGGTGGAAAAAGGTATGCCTATATAGTTGTTGATGACTACTCCAGATACACCTGGATAAGCTTCATCAGAGAAAAATAAGATGTATTTGAAGTTTTTAAAGAGCTATGTATCAGACTTCAAAGAGAAAAGGAATGTGGTGTTGTCAGGATCAGAAGTGATCATGGTAAGGAGTTTGAAAACTCCAAATTTGCTGAATTCTGCTCATCGAAAGGGATCATTCATGAGTTCTCATCCCCTATTACCCCATAGCAAAATGGAGTAGTGGAAAGGAAAAACAGGAGTATCCAAGAATCTGCTAGGGCCATGATACATGCAAAGAAATTACCTATGCATTTTTGGGCTGAGGCTATGAACACAGCCTGCTATGTTCACAACAGAGTGACCTTGAGAAAAGGAACTTCTTCCACGCTGTATGAAATATAGAAAGGAAGGAAGCCAATAGTGAAGTACTTTCATGTTTTTGGGAGCAAGTGTTACATCTTGACAGATCGAGAACAAAGGAGGAAAATGGATCCCAAAAGTGATGAGGGCATTTTCCTGGGATACTCTATTAACAGCAGAGCTTATAGAGTATACAAAACCAGAATAAAAGTCTTAATGGAATCCATTAATGTTATCATTGATGATCAACACGAAGAAACCAATGTCATTGAGGATGTGGAAACATTCCTTGAGACACTTGCTGAGGACATGGTCAATACTGAAGAGGTTCAAAATGGACAGCCAGATTCTGAATCAGAATCTCCCAATAAAGATCCCTCTATCAGAATTCTAAAAGATCATCCTAAAGAGCTTATCATTGGAGACCCAACCAGTGGTGTAAGGACCCGAGCTAGAGAAAACATCTCAAATTCATGCTTTGTATCCAAAATTGAACCCAAAAATGTAAAGGAGGCCTTAACTGATGAATATTGGATCAAGGCTATGCAAGATGAGTTGGAACAGTTTGAAAGGCATAAAGTATGGGAATTGGTGCCAAGGCCTGAAGGAACAAACATCATTGGAACCAACTGGATTTACAAGAACAAGTCTGATGAGCAAGGAGTTGTAACCAGAAACAAGGTTAGATTAGTGGCACAGGGTTATACTCAAGTTGAAGGAATTGATTTTGATGAAACTTTTGCACTTGTTGCAAGACTTGAGTCAATCAGGTTGTTGTTAGGAATTGCATGCATCCTGAAATTTAAACTAGTCTAGATGGATGTGAATAGTGCTTTTCTGAATGGATATCTGAATGAGGAAGTATATGTGGCACAACTAAAGGGGTTTGAGGATCCTAACTTGACAGACCATGTATACAAGTTGAGGAAGGCACTCTATGGATTGAAGCAAGCTCCTAGGGCTTGGTATGGAAGATTGACTGAGTTTCTTACTACCCATGGATACAGGAAAGAAGGAATAGACAAGACCCTCTTTGTGAAAAATGAGGATGGAAAACTCATGATTGCTCAAATCTATGTGGATGACATAGTCTTTGGTGGAATGTCTGAGAAATTGGTTAAATAGTTTGTCAATCAGATGCAATCTGAGTTTGAGATGAGTTTATGTGGAGAACTAACTTACTTTCTTGGGCTACAAGTCAAGCAAATGGAGGAGTCTATATTTCTCTCCCAAAGTAAGTACACCAAAAGCATAGTGAAAAAGTTTGGCTTGGATAATGCTGGTCAAAAAAGAACACCTGCACCTACTCATTTGAAGTTATCAATAGATGAGAGTGGTACTAGTGTGAATCAAAGCCTGTACAGAAGCATGATTGGAAGCTTGTTGTATCTAATAGCCAGCATACCTGATATTGTATTTGCAGTTGGTGTATGTGCCAAATATCAAGCAAACCCTAAGGTAAGTCACATAAATCAAGTCAAAAGGATTCTCAAATATGTGAATGGAACCTGTGATTATGTTATACTTTACTCTCATGGGTGTGATCCTGCATTGTTTGGATATTGTGATGTTAACTAGGCTGGAAGTGCTGATGATAGAAAGAGCACCTCTGGTGGATGCTTCTTCTTAGGGAACAACCTCATATCGTGGTTCAGGAAAAAGCAAAATTGTGTCTCATTATCCACTGTTGAAGTTGAATACATAGCAGCTGGTAGTAGTTGTTCTCAGCTGGTCTGGATGAAACAAATGTTAACTGAAGACAATGTCACTCAGGATGTCATGACATAGTACTGTGACAATCTCAGTACTATCAATATTTCCAAGAACCCAATCCAGTATAGTAGAACTAAGCACATAGATATAAGACATCACTTCATAAGAGACCTTGTGGAAGACAGAGTGATTTCCTTGGAACATGTGTCCACTGAACTACAGCTAGCTGACATCTTTCCAAAGGCTCTAGATGCTGCTTAATTTGAGAATCTAAGAGGAAAATTGGGTATTTGCATGTATGAGGACTCATAGCAATTACTGGCACGTGAGAGTTTTAAAACTTCAATGCAGTCCACGACCTTGACCACAAAAACTCTCCACTCCACACAAATGTGCTATATCACTGCATATATAATTTTCTTCGCCTCCTCCACTCTACAGAACTCTCAATATGCACTCTGCAACAAGATGTCTTCCTATCATGATGCCTCTTCATCCAAGCGCAAGACCCCTCCCAAATCCTCAAAAGATGCCCCTCCCACTGTTGAAGAACCCAAGCACAAGTATCCTCCTCCCACTGCTGAAGAACTTAGACGAATCAAAAATAGGGAAGGCTCGACATACGTAGAAAAATCCAATGGGGAAATTGTCAATGATATCCTCAAGAAAGGACTGCCTTTTCGAGGTATCACCATTCCCTTGGCTCGCATGGATCCTCCTCATAATTCTGATATGCCTGAGGACGACTCTGATGACATCAATAAGGACATCTCATTGACAGATTTAGATGACAGTGATTCCAATTCCTCTGAGGAAGAGGAATAATGTGGGATGATAGACTGCAGTGTGGCTCAGGTAGAAGGTTGCTGAGCTGATGAGGAAGATGTGCTGCTGCTTTGAAGTTTTTTTTTTGTTTGAGTTTTTTTGGTTAAATTTTTTTCAGCAAGAATTTGTGATGCTCTTAATGAGCAGTTTTAGTAATGACCCCAGACATATGTAATGATCTATGATATTAGATTAGTATTGATCTTAATTTGTGGCTAAAAAGGGGGAGAGAGTGTTGTTAGATAACAACAGG
This sequence comes from Lathyrus sativus, assembly GCA_963859935.3. Taxonomy (NCBI): domain Eukaryota; kingdom Viridiplantae; phylum Streptophyta; class Magnoliopsida; order Fabales; family Fabaceae; genus Lathyrus; species Lathyrus sativus. The sequence continues at coordinate 129,873,874 of OZ012736.1, read as the reverse complement.
TTGAAGAACAGGTTGAAGACTTGCTTGTGCTACTAGAGCAAGTATGTGCTGCTGCTGATTTGTGTGATAACAACTTATGTTGTTAATGGTGTGTGAGTTCCTAATGAGTATAGGAATGTATGTTAGATATATGTATGTTCCTTGATGGAACCTAGTAGCTCTATAGCTGCTAGTGTTGTGTGTATCTGCAAGATGATTGCAGAATGTTGTGCATCTCCTCAGGGGGGAATAGCACAGGTTGTTCCATAGCAGGTGTGCTTCAGGATGTCATCCTGAATGTCATAACATCCAGAGCAGGCTGGATGAACATGTGTGACTGCAGGGTGTCTGCAGGTTTGTACAACTGGTGTGATATGCATCAGTTGAGGGGGAGTAACTTCTGATATGTTACTCAACAAATTATGACATCTGTAGTACTGACTAACAGATGGTGGTGTGTGACAGGTTGATCATGAGAAGCTGAGAGCTAAATGTGTGAATATATACAAATATACTAGGGTGTTAGTAGCTTACCTGCATAAAAGGTTATATGTTAGACTTCTGCTGCTTGTAAACTCTATTAACAGGGTGTTTTAGCCAAAAATTAGCCAAAGGGGGAGTTTGTAAGTGCTTTTGATTGACTGCATTTTATGGAAAAAAATTAATGTATGAGTAAATGTCATAACTGATGTTAAGACATACATGAAGAGTGGTATGCAGTTAAAACTAAGTGTAAGTGAAGTTGAATGTCATGGCTGAATGTTATGACATTGATCGTATGACATCAGAGCGCGCAGGTTTATTTTTGTGTTATTAGCTCAGGCTATACTTCAGGAAACATAACAGGCATTGTCAAGGATAACATAGAAGGCTCCTCACCTAATGATAAGTGCGCAGCTTCATGAAGAAAGGTTTATCTTGGGTAAACCTAATTTATCCATCAAGGCCCAAAACACGTCTGCTACTATAAAAAGCAGAAGGATCATTCAAAATGGTGCAGACCTGGAAGAGAGCTTGAAGAGAGAGCTTCAAGACAGATATTGGAGAGTGTGATTTGTGAGTGAAGAACTTTTTTCTTCACGTGAGTCTAGGAGTCTTAGGATTCCTTGTGTGCTAAGCAATTGTATGTTGTAAAAATTGTTATGGTTATTGTGTATGAACAAGTGTGTTCATTGAGTCACTCAAAGTTGTTAAGTAAGAGTGTGTGTCCCTTGATCAAAGCTGTGAAGCAAGATCAAGGTGTGTTTGAAGTTTCTCTTCATATTGGTTTTGTAATTATGTTTTGTAATCAATGAGGTGAATGACGGGGAGTGAATGGGTATACTCAGGTGTAGTGGTCTCTAGGCTGAAGTGTCATTGGGTAGGTCTTAAGTGAGGAGTGCAAACTGGGACTGTTTGACTCTAAATTAATTCTACTGATAGTGAATTTCCTCCCTGGCTTGGTAGCCCCCAGATGTAAGTATGGTTGACACTGAACTGGGTGAACAATTACTGGTGTGATTTACTGCTTTACATTTATAGCTTAATATTAACTGCAGCAGTCAGTGTTACAGTGAATGTCACAACATCCACAATAACATCCATTGTGAGCTTGCCAGAATTTCAAGAACAAAAATGAAAGTTCAAATGACAAAGAAGTATCAAACACATACAATCTCATTTAAGGTAAGCATTTACATCATGTTAAGAATAGCAAAGAGCAATCACAATATGAAACCAAACCAAAAGATTTGAAAACCAAAGCACAATGGCCAAGAAGAATCATCAGTCACCAAGAAAAGTAAAATAAAGTTAAATGAGACAAGAAACATGGTAGGGGAGTAGCACAACATATCATACTCAAGTCATGCCAATGATCAAAGACAGAGTACAAAGAATCAATTCATACATCTCATTCATAAACAAGTCAAAAGCTAAACCAAATGAGCATCTAAAAGATATCCCTAAAGGAAAAGGTATGTGATTATGACAAGAAATTAACATGAATCCATAACATCAACATGATCAACAAGTGAACATCTATCCATGGACACACAAAAGAGATTACATAAGTTGAATTCAAAACAAGCCTCAAGAAAGAATCATACATCAAAATCCTCCACAAAAAGAAAGGAACATCGAGCAAACACATAAGTCTCAAATGACTTGAGGAAGATCAGAATACCACTCAAAATGGATTAGAAACAAGTTTACATTATTTTTCAACTTAAAAGTAATTAAAAACTAATTCGAAAGTTCAAATAAAACCCCTAAAAAGGATAGAAATTAGTTGAAACACAAATAAAAACCCAAGAAAAACACCATAGGTCAGAGACCATCATAGGATCATGTACTATTTTTCTCAAAATTTTAAAATGCCTAAAAAAATTTTAAACTAATTAAAATCAAGCAAATACTCTAAATATTTATGGAAAATAGAAAAAACAGAAATAAAAATAAAAGAAAATCACCATAGAAGTACATATTGTTGAAGTTGCTGATGACTTTGTCTATTTAATTAATATGGTGGAAATTACTAAAGATTTCGCCAATGATGTTGTTCTAGCCAAGGTTATTGTAGGCCTTGAAATCAATGCCATGGAGAAACTTATGAGTGAGGCTGCTGACGGCTTTGACAAAGTGACTGATGGCTTGGATGATGGGATCACTGAAGATTCCAACATGATGTTGTCGCTACTGCGAAAATCGGCGCCGGCTAGGACAGAAGAGTCGACACCGTGCGTTATTTATCCCAACGGAGGGAAAGGAAACGCTCAGAGTAAACCTAACGCAAAACGGGAAAGGAATGGTCGTCGCAACCAAATCCTGGATTCGAGAGTCGGTTACGCAAGGGGAAGGTATTAGCACCCCTCACGTCCGTCGTACTCGACGGGATCCACGCTTGTTTTCTATCTAAGGGTGTGTTATTCTATCTACTCTATAGGTCTGGGTTAAAAAGAAAAGAAAATGACTCGGCAAAGTATCGCACTTTATGCCTACGTATCCCCGTCTGGAACGAGAAATCAGAGTCAACGTAGTTCGCCTACCTACGGGAAAGGAGGGGAAGGTTGCTCGCTAGGATATCGCATCCTATGCCTATGTACTTTCGTACAGCATGAAAGATCAGAGCAAACGTAGTTCGGGCTACGGAAGACACAAGCTTGTCTGACTGTTTTTTATTACCTTATGAAAGGGTTTTTCTTGATTAAGAGTCCAAGCGGACAAAAATGACACTTTGATGTTTGTTTTGAATCTTTTACGAAAGAAGTGTTTTTTAGTTTGTTTGCAATCTCTGACGCACTAGAGACTATAATTTGAGAGTGACTACGTAGCATGTCACCCTAAGGGTACCATACTAAGCAATCAGATTACTGAAGAGTGACCCTCCAGCAACCTTTTCTCAAATAGCTTAAGGCTCGTAACGTACGACATCGATTAACCTTATTACTGTATTTTTGAGTTGTTTTGAGATAAGAAGAGAAAGAAGCTCTAAAAAACCTAGGGTTGAAAGGGGAATAAAACTAACCTAATGTTGTCATGCATGGATAAGAATCCTAATGTCTGTCATAATTCTCTCCTGCACAGAGGAAATCAGAGATCCTAGGGGATAAACAGAAAAGAAAGCAAGCAAATACAGTAAAATGCATGCAATGCAGCAATACAAGCGGGGCAAGGGAGTCCCACTCAACCTCGAACCTGGGAAAACAACAGGCAAAGTGAATCAACATTCACCTCAAACCTAGGGGGCAAGCTACACAAGCCAACAAAAGATACAGAAAAACCAAAACCCCAAAGCAGAGGAGGCAGCCCAAGCAGCAACACCAAACTCCTACGGCAAACAGCAGCTCTGACAGCAACAGATGATTAACCAGCAAAAAGTTGACAGCAACAACCTTCATCTTCATGAATAACTCCCATATTCAAGCTCCAATAAACTTTCAATCTTCAACAAGCACCAGGCTTCAACAAGCTCCCAGCTTAAGCAAGCTCAAACCCCAACCAGTAACCAACTTCAACAAGCTCCTGACTTCAACTTCAACAAGCAGTAAATCCCTAGCTTCAACAAGCCACCTCATATTTTCCTTTACCAAGCTTTAACAAGCACCTCCAAGGGAGAATCATTCAACAAGATCAAATTGGAATGTTAAGAAGCTCAATGACAACCAAGGGAAGTCACTGAGAACTTAACATTATGAGAAAGACTGGCATCCTCAAAGTTCTACTCCCTTAGGCATACCCCTCATCCCTCCTAAGGAGATATGGAGCTTCCCAAGGAGGACTTTATGTCATTGGATAGAATGGATATGGACAAGATACTCCATGTTTGAAGAAAGAAGCAAAACTAGTCTAATGCTCTTCCTAAAACCCTAGTTCTCCTAAGCTCCTGACAAGCACTCCAACAGATGAGAGAATCTTCACATCCAAGCTCCTTCAAGCTCTCCAAATCATCTTTAATTAGTATTCATGATCACCCAATCTCAAAAGCAACACCACCCTAGTCTAAGGGGAACTATTGAATTAAACTAGCCAAATTAGTTCATCAGAAACACCTAGAAGTTAGTCTTATAACTAATTCTACTTAAAATACCAAACATGATTATAAAATCCTACAAAAATTATTAAGGGTTCCTAAACCTCTTAAGATTCTCTCATGCAAAAACCAGGGGGTTAACCATTCATTTGGACCCTTAACTATGCCCTAAACCTAAAGGTATCAACTTAAAACCCTAATTCTAAACCACCTAATGTCCAATGCTCAAACTAGCCTATAATTCTCTCACAAAAATATGATAAATTTACTATGGGTACATGCATATCTAAGCTAGATAGCCCAAAAAGAATCAACTCAAAATTCATCACCAATCATTCACAATAAAATCAGCAAAATGGCATACCAAACAAATTAAAAATAAAACCAATAAAAATGCAAAAAAATGCAAATAAAATGTAAAACGCATGAATTAACTATTTCTCAATCCTATTAAATTCTACATTTTTTAAGGAGTTAGGGAAAAAAATATAGCTTAAAAATGATTATTTTCCTATTTATTATGAATTTTAGAATCAAAATGGATTAAAAATAAAAGAAAATCAAATAAAAGAAATTAAAATGCTGAATTAAATGAGAGCCATTAGATCAATTGACTGGTAAACAAATCCAATGCTTCAGAGCGTGTCCATGCATGCATCCCAGTCACACGATGACTGGGATTAGTGAAACGGTGCGTTTTGCTCAAGGGGAGGCAATCTCAGTTTGAATCCTAGCCACACGATCAGCATAACAAGTCTCAAATTCAGGATGATCCAAAGGTGAAGACCTCATCTTCTCCAAACGAACTCAGGTGAAGGTCAATCTCTCAGACGGTGGTCCGGTGGTCCAACCACCGTCTTCTCCGGCGAAGCAAACCCTAAACCTCACCAAACAAGCCAATTAAAAACCCTAATCCACTCCAAATTTCACCCTGGTCACGAATATGATCCCCATTCTTAATGATTCTCACTTAAACTCCAACCCCGATAGCAAGTTCAGCAAATCATCAAACTTCCATTGTCACGATTCTTGAACCTAAAGACCCTAGCATGAACTACATGTCTCACTGATTAATTCTCACCATTCAATCACTATTAATTCTCCAAGAATCGTGAGAACCAAGCTCCAACAGAATTTGCAATGCCTTAAGTTTTGTCTATAAACATCATTCTTTCCTACCAGAATCCAACCTAACATCATCTACAATCCATCCATACATCAATTCCTAGCCAATTCCCTCTATTCTAAGCTATAATTTTAAAAGTGCATACCTGTAAAAAGTGGATGAACAGAGTGGTCTTTGCTTCGAATCAAGCTCCAATTCTTTCCAGATACCTTCAAACAATCACCCTGAAGCTTCTGTATGCAATAGTTTGGCTTGAAATCACTCCAATCCTTGAAACTGATTCTTGATGCAATGATGAATTTTCACTTTGCTATCTCTCGATTCTTCTTAATTCGTGGCCAAAAAACCAACTGAATCAGTTACAATGTATATATAGAACATGTTAGAAAGATCTAGAAGTTTCTGTAACAACTTAAATGAGATTTTGAAAATCTCTTGCACTTGAATTTCTCAAGTTATGCATTCTGCGTTTTGCTCAGTTCAGTAGCTTTCTCTTGCTTGAATTTCTCACCAGATGATAATTAAAAATGAAGGAGATGTGTATTTGCCTTCTAGCTGATCTCATGAGGTGTTTTGCATATGTTACTTCAAACATAAGTCACCAAATGTAAGTCTTGGAAAATGACCTCAAATGCCAAAAGTAACAATGCCATCATCTTTAAAATGTTGATTCTGATCAAAATGATATGCCACATGACTTGTTTTGGCCATAAATCATGAAATCACAATTTTGCCTTTTAAATGACTTTAAATTCTTCATTAAAAAGCCATTTCAAAACAACTTCTCATATGATCCAATTCAAACCTTCCTTGATGCATGGTCAAGGTTAAAACCCTATTTTGAGCAACTTTCTAGTTGAACAATTTTCCATTTGAGGAGTGGAAGATGGATATTTTGGCACATGCTTGGAAATGACCTATAATCACAAATACCCAAAATACCCCTGGATTGCCAAGATCATAACTTGAGTTCCACAAATCCCCTTTAGGAATTATAGTACTCTATGGAAATATATGATCAAGATCTACAACTCTTATGTTGGCCAAGAATCCATTTTAAAACTCCTTGAGGGGAAAAAGTTGCTTGGAAGTCAAGTGACTTTCACAGATGAATTTCAGTGTCCTCTGGTGACCTGTAATTTGCAAAGACCATAACTTGAGTTCTACAAATCTTCTTGAAGACTTCTAGTACTAAAATTAAAGTTATTAAGAAGCTCTACAAGTTTCATGTTGGCCAAAGATCCATTTGAAACTTGTATCTTGACTTATGTGGCTTTGAAGTTAGGCACTAAACAGGGGATTTTACACTGAAACCCTAATTTAGCAACTTCCCACATTCTTGATCTTTCTTTGCTTAACCTTGGCAAAAAACCACACATGTATCAACATACCAATCCATGAATCCCTTAACCTCAAGGTAGGCCTTGATGCTCTCCAATTACTCAATTGAATTAGGGTTGACCCAGATGAAACCCTAGTTGACTGCACTTCAAATGTGGCTCTCATACTTGAATCAATGACTTGCCTCAACTTCAATATGGCCCTCTAGGCACCCCATGAGATCCATACACACCTCATATTCACATCCCATGCTTCTAATCCCACTGATGATTCTCAACACTCCTCAAGATAGGAGCAAAACCCACATGTAGGCACTCAAACTTCTCAAGACTTCAAATCCTTTCTTGATGGCCTGAATGATTTCTCAAACTTGGATAACACTTCTTGCTAGGATCTTCTCTTGATAGACACCCTTGATCCCTTGTTAGATGCATGTTATGCTATGATATGCAAATAATTGAACTATGTACATGATGTACCTATGCAAATGAAATGCAATGAAACACAAATCAGGCAAGAAAAGGTTGAGCAAATTTTGGGGTGCAACAGCTGCCCCTATTCAAACGGCTTGGACTCGACTGGGTGAAGAGCGAACGGCCTTCGAACAATCGAGGTACGAGACAGTTGAATACCAATAAACCCGGAAATTTGCCAACCGCAGAAATAAACTGCACTGCTTGGGGAACGACATCCACCAACAGAATCTGGTTGTTACGGCAACAACTGGTCCAACGTCTGTTAGTAATTCTGATTTCAACTCCAACTACCTATGTAACGCCACAGGTTCTAAACTATCTTTGCAAAAAACACCTCCGTCCACACTGGACTAACCTTGTCAACACAAGAAGAGAAACAACTTTGTCAACACGAATAGAGATTCTGTCATCACCAGGGTAACCTCGCACACATCTGGACCCCAAATTTTGGCAAATCACGAATACCCACCTGTCCCCGTTAGGACTCACATCTCAACAACACAAGAATAGAACTTTTTCCACGTCAGGACGCTTGTTTCGTCAACACGATAAAATCCCATCATAAACTTGTCCACGTCAGGACTCAACCTGTCGTCAACACGGAAACATCCCAGCGACTTCGTTGGGGATAACTCGTCTGTATTTCATCAGCACGAGGGGATCCTATCAACATAGGAATAAATTGTCCACTCAGGAATAAACTGTCCACGTTAGGCATAAACTTTTCCCCGTTAGGAATAAACTTTTCCCCGTTAGGAATAAACTTTTCCTTGTTAGGAAATAAACCTTTCCCCGTTAGGAAATAAACCTTTCCCCGTTAGGAAATAAACCTTTCCCCGTTAGGAAATAAACCTTTCCCCATTAGGAAATAAACCTTTCCCCATTAGGACTCACGCCTCGCTAACACGAAGAAAGATAAACTTGTCCCCGTTAGGACTCGTGCATCTTGTCAACACGAAGAACTATAACCTTGTCCACGTCAGGACACACCTTTCACCATTACGAAGAAAGATATCTGCTGGGAATAAATGGTCCACGAAGAATAATCAATTTTGTCCACGTCAGGACTCCACATTCTGTCAACACAGAGAAATCGAATCTGTCCATGTTAGGACTAGCACATCTCGTCAACCCGAGGAAACCAATCTGTCCACGTTATGACACCTACTTCACTAGCACGTAGACCTCCCGTCAATATAGGAATACATTATCCACGTCAGGACTCGTATCTCGTCAACACGAGGAACTCCTATCAGCATAGGCAATAAAATTTTGACGACTTCCGGGGAAATCCTTCTGTCAGCCAGTAAGAAAATACATCCGTCTGTTCATACGGGAAGATACTCTGAATACTGTTTCTCTTTTTTTATCGCTTGCAGTAGCTAACTCCATTGGTCCTAACCCATAAATCTTTCGGTACTGACGTGACAACGACTTTGAGGAGGACCCCACGGGGGATATTTGGACATCAAACTACCGGACGCCTGTTCTGATAACCCGTGACAGCTTCTGAGGTTTTGATTCATGAAACCCTTTGACGTTGACGTAACAACAAATTTGAAAAAAACAATCCGCTGGCCGGATAAGAGAAGCTTCAACAAGCCACTCTGGCGGGGGAAACAAGAGACATTTAAACAAATAACTCTGCTCGGGGACAAAGAGAAACTTAACCAATTAACTCTGTGGGAAAAATAGTAAGATGAACCGTATCATCACACGTCTCACGGCGAGACCTCGAATGTCTGGTAATAGATCTGAGCTAGAACTCCATACTCCTGCTGAGCAAATACACCTGAAAGCACAAAGGTTAACCAACTTGATTTATGTTTCAAAATGCGTATGTTTGAAAATGGCATAAGGCTCCGTACGGCACGGAAATGCTACGCATTTGAGTAGATGCAAATATGACGATATATGCAAATGCAAATGCAGGCTCAAGCTGCCGGGGCCATTCTGATGTCTCAACAACATGAATGCTGAGGACAAAGCCAACTCCGCTGGGGAGAACAAGTATCACAAAATATTCTGGCGAAATAAACGCCAGAAACACAACCATCTTTACCAGGGAGAGATTAAACACCAATTTCCACTGGGCGGAAAAAAACAAACCACCCTGCTGGTGAACCCCCTCATCTGGGGAAAGAAGCGACACTTTTAAGAAAAACACACTGTCGGGGCACAGTTTACACATTCAGAGCCTCAGACTCTGCTGAGGGTCAACATCCTGTCAATGTCAAGACGACCTGTGCGAAGCAAGAAAACCATCCTTCGCGGATATAGACCCTTCGAACCAACAACTCGGTTAACTATTGCGGGAATCTCCCATGTCGGAGACTGAACATGCCCATCTTCGATTTGCTGAGGAGTGCAACCTATGCAGGGGACATTGATTTTGACTTGCTGGGATTAATCCTATGAACGGCTTTCCATGAGGACACTCTCCTGGGGAATATAATTCCCTCCTCCGGGAAGGGATAGATGTCATTTCAAATCTCGGGGATAAGTTGCGACTAGCTGAGGAATGACATCAACTGGAATCAGGTCTTACGCCAAGCAACCTTGGCTGGGGAATACAATTCCTGATCATTTGCTCCAAAGGTAAGAACCCTGCAAAACACAAACGAGACAAAACAGGCCTATACAACAGAGTCTATCCGGGTTAGCGTCTGTGACATTACTTCAGTCAATTCGAAGTTTTAACAATTATTGGCGAGGGCCAGCAAGATTATGTAAGTGCAAATTTATCAAAACATCGACGTCTTTCACAAACAAAACAGTAAAGAATAAGCATCACGTACTGAATAACATGTTTTATTGATAATGAGCCTCTGAATAGGCAAAGTTTTGTACACTGGATGCAACTCCTGAAAAGAGGAAGTTACGCACACACATACATACATATATGCACAAGAAGCATAAATAAAACACAAAACAATATTTGTATACATGTCGGCAACGTGGCACAGACAAACACCATGAGCTGATCCTCCTATGACTCGCCTGACTCTGCGCTTTCCCGGTACTCGATCTTCGGAAGAGATTGTTTTTGGATAGACGGCCCCCAGGTACTCCCAAACCACTAAGCAATACCGTATCAAATCCGGACCGCAGTCATTTGCTTTTTCAATCCCTAACTTTTGCGTGAACCGCCCTTTGCGGGTTTTCAATTCACCGGGATACCCTTTTTTGCCGAAGTCGCCCTTTTCAGGTTTTCGACTTCGCGGGTGTACATCTTTTCAATTTTATCCCTAACTTTTTCCCGAACCTTTTATTCATTTTTTATGGTTCGCCGGGATGCCCCGTTTTTGCCTGGACTCTCTTTTTACTGTCCAGCGGGTCACTTTCAAGCAAAGTATTTTTTAACTGCGTCCGAATTCATAGGAGACGTAAAGTCTTCACCATCCATGGTGGATAGTAACAAGGCTCCTCCAGAGAAGACTTTTCTGACAACGTAGGGACCTTCGTAATTGGGAGTCCACTTGCCCCTGTGATCTGTTTGTGGTGGGAGAATCTTTTTCAAAACAAGATCGCCCGTCTGAAAGCTTCGAGGGCACACCTTCTTGTCGTAAGCTTTCTTCATCCGGCTCTGATATAACCGACCATATGCGAGAGAAGCCAATCTCTTCTCATCCATTAAACTGAGCTGATTCAGTTTATCTTTAATCCATTCTGCCTCGTCGAGTTGGACATCACGTAAAACCCTCAGGGAAGGAATCTCGACTTCCAATGGTAACACCGCCTCCATTCCGTTACCAATGAGAAAGGGGTTGCCCCGGTTGATGTGCGTACCGTCGTACGATAACTGTGCAAAGCAAAAGGTATCATCTCGTGCCAGTCCTTATACATCACAACCATCTTCTGAACAATCTTCTTTATGTTCTTATTGGCCGCTTCGACAGCGCCATTCATCTTCGGCCGGTAAGGAGAAGAGTTGTGATGCTCAATCTTAAAATTCTGACACAGCTCTTTCATCATTTTATTATTCAAATTCGAATCGTTGTCAGTGATAATCCGCTCAAGGATTTCATATCTGCAGATAATATCTCGTTTGATAAATCTGGCTACCACTTGTTTGGTCACATTGGCATATGATACTGCTTTCACCCACTTGGTGAAGTAATCGATTGCCACCAAAATGAACCGGTGCCCGTTTGATGCCGTAGGCTCAATCTTACCAATCATATCAATACCCCACATCGAGAAAGGCCACGGTGATGACATTACATTCAGAGGGCTCAGAGGTACATGGATCTTGTCCGCATAAATCTGGCATTTATGACACCTCTTTGCAAACTTGAAACAGTTTGTTTCCATAGTTAGCCAATAATAACCTGCCCGCAGCAGTTTTCTTGTCATAGCATGCCCGCCAGCATGTGTACCAAATGTACCCTCATGTATCTCTTCCATGAGCAACTTCGCCTCTTTCTCATCGACACAACATAGCAACACCAAGTCGTGGTTTCTTTTGTATAGGACACCGTCAAGATTCAGATAGAAATTGCCAGCCAATCTCCTGAGAGTCTTCTGATCTCGACTGGATGCCCCAGCCAGATACTCCTTGTTCTTCAGGAAGTTCTGGATGTCAAAGTACCAGGGTTTACCATTGGGAGCCTCGTCAATGGCAAATATGAATCCAGGCCTATCGCGCCGAGAGATGACAATCCGGGGAGCCTCGTTCCAGAAGTTAACTTTATACATTGAAGACAATGTCGCCAGGGCATCAGCCATTTGATTTTCTGCTCTTGGCACGTGATGCAATTCCACCTTGTCAAAGAAAGGCAACAATCTCCTTGCATAATTCATATATGGTATCAAATTGGGCTGACGTGTCTCCCATTCTCCTTTAATCTGATTCACCACTAGAGTTGAGTCTCCGTATACACCCAGATACTTGATTCGCCAATCAATGGCTTCTTCCAGACCTATGATGCAAGCCTCATATTCAGCCTCATTATTGGTAACAGGAAAGGTCAATCAGGCAGTAAAGGGGATGTGCGACCCCTGAGGAGTGGTGATAATTTCCCCTATTCCGCTACCATAGGAATTTACAGCTCCGTCAAATATCAACTATCATTTGGAGCCCAACTCTGGTCCTTCGTCCGGCAACGGCTCTTCACAATCCTTCATTTTCAGGTACATGATATCCTCGTCAGGAAAATCAAATCTCATCGATTGGTAGTCCTCAACAGGTTGCTCCGCAAGGTACTCTGACAGAACGCTACCTTTAATAGCCTTTTGCGAGACATATTGGATATCGTATTCGGTTAACACCATCTTTCATTGGGCAATTCTTCCGGAGAGTGCTTGCTTTTCAAACACATATTTGATTGGATCCATCTTTGAAATAAGCATGGTTGTATGATTCAGCATGTATTGCCTCAAACATTTGGCGGCCTAGGCTAGCGCGCAACACGTCTTCTCGAGCATTAAGTATCTGGACTCACAGTCGGTAAATTTTTTACTCAAATAGTATATCGCATGCTCTTTACGTCCGGTCTCGTCGTGTTGACCGAGAACACAACCCATACTTTCCTCAAGAACCGTCAAATACATAATCAAAGGTCTTCCGGCCACTGGGTGTATCAAAACAGGAGGTTTCTGCAGGTATTCTTTTATCTTGTTGAACGCCTTTTAACAATTTTCATTCCAGGTCAACATCTGATCCTTTTTCAACAACTTGAATAACGGCTCGCATGTTGCAGTTATGTGAGATATGAACCGAGCGATGTAGTTCAACCTCCCTAAAAACCCACGCACTTCTTTTTCTGTTTTAGGCGTCGGCATTTCTTGTATAGCTTTTATCTTTGCAGGATCAACCTCTATTCCCCTTTCGCTCACAATAAACCCCAGCAGTTTACCCGATCTCACCCCGAAGGTGTACTTATTAGGGTTCAGTCTCAACCTGAACTTCTAAAGTCTTTTGAATAGTTTCAGCAGATTAACCAAATGCTCTTCCTCCGTCTGGGATTTGGCAATCATATCATCAACATAAACCTCGATCTCTTTATGCATCATGTCATGAAAGAGAGTCGTCATAGCACATTGATATGTTGCCCCAGCGTTCTTCAGTCCGAAGGGCATCACTTTATAATAAAATGTTCCCCAGGGAGTAATGAAGGTGGTCTTCTCCATGTCTTCTTGCGCCATTTTTGATCTGATTATAGCCTGAGAAGCCGTCCATGAAGGAGAATACAGAGAATTGAGCAGTGTTATCAACCAGCACATCAATGTGAGGAAGTGGAAAGTCGTCTTTCGGGCTCGCCCTATTCAGATCACGGTAGTCTACACACATTCGCACTTTGCCATCCTTCTTCGGCACTGGTACTATATTAGCGACCCATGACGGATAAGTTGTAACGGCTAGGAAACCAGCATCCCACTATTTTTGAACTTCCTCTTTGATTTTCACGGCCATGTCTGGTCTGGTTCTTCTGAGTTTCTGTTTAACCGGCGGACATTCCTCTCGCAACGGCAGACGGTGCACAACCATGTCCGTATCTAACCCAGGCATATCCGCGTACGACCAAGCAAATATATCACTACACTCTCGCAGTATCTCAATCAGTCTTTGCTTGACGTCGTTCTGCAGCGCAGCCCCTATACGGATATTTCTCACAACTTCTTCCGATCCCAAGTTAATAATCTCAATTTCCTCCTGGTGAGGCAGAATGATTCTCTCTTCCTATTTCAACAAACGAGTCAACTCCTCTGGCAGGTCGCTATCCCCAACAATCTCTTCCTCTGCTTGGAATATCGGGTGCTCGAAGTCGAGACGAGTCATAGGCGGTTCGTAGGAAATGTCATCTGAAATATTAGTCCTGCAAAGGAAATGGTTAAACGCTTCAACATGCAAACAAAGCAAATAACCACGTTGCCATTTATTGTTAAAGTAAAAACAAGAAAAACAGGGATCACAACATTTGAATAAGAAAAACGCCTTTATTTCATGATTAAACAGTGCAATACACATAATCAAGTAGCCCTAATGTAACATCATTATGCCCTGGGTAGGACATAGGATTATTCAACAATTGATAAAACAAATCATTAATGTTTAAAAGTCATTGGGACAGTTTCCCGGATGGACCAGTTATAGAGACTTGTCCTGGCACGCTTGGCTTGATCCACGCGTCCATATCGCAGTCGCTATATCCGTCTTCGGCATCGGAAATAACGTTGATAGTCTCAAAGCACAACCCACTTGGCGTAATCGTGACCGGTCCCTTGAACCTGGGCGCTCCTGAAGATGACGCTGACGACGTAGGTCGATACCCTAGCCCAAACTTGTCATTCTTCACGGGAATCTCCAGTACCTGCCCCCAGCCTTTAGTCTCACCAGTCTGCACTAAAGCCTGAGCCTCTTTGTAAGATGACACTGCCGCATCTGATATTTTGCTGGAACCCTGAGCTTTGTCTTTAATCCGCAACCCTTCGAAGGCTTGACAAGGTGTCTCGTGTATTTCTCCGTCGACCTCCACATATCTGAATGATGACAGGTGACTGACCAAAATATCCTCCTCCCCGCAAATGGTAACTACACTATCACCCACCATATACTTCAACTTCTGATGTAATGTGGATGTTACGGCCCCTGCAGCATGGATCCATGGGCGCCCAAGAAGGCAGCTATAAGCTAGATGGATATCCATGATGTAGAATTCGGTATCAAAAATTTCCGGCCCCACCTGAAGCGGTAATGTTATTGACCCAAACACTGATCTTTTCGTCCCGTCAAACGCCCTCACAACCAAGTCGCTGGGTGTGCAAATAATTCCTCGTATGTCCAATTTCATCATGGCTTTCTTTGGCAATACGTTCAACAACGATCCAGTATCCACCAATACATGCGACAGTACGGTGCCCCGGCACTCCACCGATATATGCAAAGCCATGTTGTGCTCTCGACCCCTGGGTGTTAGGTCAAAATCTGTGAAACCCAGGCTATGTCCAGCATTGACATGCGCCATTACCCCCTCTAACTGATTTACAGAAACTTCTTGAGGCACAAATGACGTATCCAGTATCTTCAGCAAGGCGTTCCTGTGGGCTTCGGAACATAACAACAACGACAAGATAGAAATCTTCGATGGCGTCTGCTGTAGGTGTTCAACAACTTTGTAGTCACTTTTGCGAATCAGTCTCATGAATTCCTCTACGTCCTTGAGCGACGTATCTTTTTCTTTCGACTGAGAAGGCCCGCTTTCATTTACTTTGGCTTTAATTTAGCCAACCTCTCTGCTTCTATCTCGGGTGAGGTAAAGATCCTTCCGCTACGGGTCATGCCCCCCATTCCCACGACATTATCAACAGCCCCAGCTGGCTGGTTATTCACCACAATCTTTTCACCATTGCAATACGCTTCTAATCCGTAGGTCCACGGGACAGCTTTTGTACTCTCAAAGGGAACAGGCCCCGCTCTGGTAATTGTAATAGTTGGTCGCTGGGCGGGCGCCGTTATCGTTATAGTCTTCCTCGGGATTGTCACTGTTGCAACATCATTCTGCTTATCACATAATGCCTCCACAGGCTTCTCAACCGCAGTTCTATCAAATTGCAAGGTCCCTTCGTCGACCATGGCCTGAATGCCCTGCTTCAAATCAGTACAACCCTCGGGCTGGGTCCAACACTCTAAACAGTATTCATTACAACCAGGGAATACTCCCCCTCTGAGCAACCTACTTTTCACCTCACTCAATGGTGTTTTCAGTTCGTGAACATCCATCACCAAGTTCAAATTTTCTTCTGTCAAGATAGCATTTTCCCCATGATTAGGCATAGGATGTTGTACAATATTAGGCCCAGTTTGACCAAAATTGATGGCTTTACTGTCCAACAAATCCTGAACTTTATGCTTGAAAGCATGACAAGATTCTACATCATGTCCGGGCGCCCCTGAATGGAATTTGCAATGCTTATTAGCGTCATATCCATAAGGAAGTGCCGGTCCTGGAGGCGGTTCCAAAGTTCTTTTCTCAACCAAATTCAACCCCATCAATGTCTGAAGAAGCTCTGCATATGTCGACGGAGGCTTATCAAATACCCTCTTCGGCTTTGCATTCTGAAACCTTTTCTGACCCTGATTCTGCCTTTGCTGCTGTTGTGGTTGTTGCTGCTGCTGTTGTTGTTGAGGAATTGGAATAGTAACACTGGCTATTTGTTGAGGTTGACTATACTGATTTCTACTCTGCCCCGGCCTCTGCCACTAAATACAGCGCTTGTATCACCCTGTCGTCTTCCGCCGAACGCTTTTCTCGCACCCCCAGCTGAAGTAGATTCGCCTGCCTGAATCTTCCCAATTTTAATTCCATTTTTGATCCTCTATCCCATAAGGATCATATCGGAGAAACTACCCATCGAAACATTGAGTAACTTGTCATAGTACATTCCTGTAAATGTCCCCACAAACATGTCATTCATCTCCCTTTCAACCAAAGAAGGGTGCACCCGAGCTGCCATATCGCGCCACCGCTGCGCATACTCTTTGAAACTTTCACCATTTTTCTGCGACAGACTCTGGAACTGAACTCTTTTTGGCGCCAAATCGCTGTTATATTTGTAATGCATAATAAAAGCATCAGCCAACTGCTTCCAGCTCCTAATCTGGGTGGGCTCCAGCCCCATGTACCATTCCAATGATGGTCCAGATAAGCTATCCTGAAAGAAATGCATGAGCATCCTTTCATCATTGGAATATGCAAACATCCTTCTATAATAAGAACGTACATGGACCTTTGGGCAGGTATCTCCTTTGTATTTGTCGAATGTTGGAGCCTTGAATTTCAATGGCAACCTCAGCCCTAGTACCAACCCCATAGTAGTCATGTGTAACCCAGCGGAGTTCTGATCAACCACCCCTTTCATCTGCTCTTCTAGCATCCTGATCCTTTGAACAGGGTCAATAGGGCCTTCAGGTCCCATACCCCTTCCTGAAAAAGCGTCCTCCTGTTGATCCAAATTCCAGTCATTGCCATACCCATCGTAACCCATGTTACGGCCAAATCCTTGCTGATTGAACACAGGACCCTGTCCTCGGTTGCCGAACCCTAGATTGACCCCAGCAGGTCCAAAACCATTGTTGAAAGGAAATGCCCCAGCGCCATTCACATTACCGAATCCACCATTACCGTAGCCATACCCCTGATTGTTGCCGTAATTACCGAAGCCTTGATTGTTGAACCCGAAGTTCCCGTCCTGATTGACATTGCCATACCCATTGTTTCGAAAGCCAACATTGTCAATGAATCCTTGATCGGCATCCACAGTGTTGCCTTTGTTGTTAGCAACATGCCCATCACCACCATTTCCAGTGTTGCCGTTACCAGCGTCAGTACCAATGTTTCCGTTGACAGTCACAACAGGTGGAGTAACAACTACCAGTATCTCATCCTCCCGGCGAGGAGTTTCAACAGAAATATGGTCAGTGTTGCCATTTCCGTTCACCCGCGTTAGCAGCGGCTGCACCAAGGTCTGAAGATTCTCCTGGCCCTTGGCCATGCTCTCCATGGCTTGCATGAACAAAGTCAGCTTCTCACGAATTTCCTGCATCTCAACTTGAACTTGATCCATTATCTTCTTGCAGTTGTTTTTGGTTGAATAGCGGTGGACTCTCTGGTCGTCAATCCTGAAAAACCTATGAGATGCAGGAAATAAGATACAGATTCAAAAATACTGGCAATGCAAAAAATGAATATGCAGATGCAATGCGTGTCTGTGCGTTAGGGAGATCAACCCCTGATTCTAGTGCCAAAGTGCTGGTGCAGTGATAGTGATAAGAATCTGGACTCCATTCATGGGGATAAAGTTCCTCATATATTGCTGAAAAGAGCCCAACAAGGCAGAAATACAATATCACTGAGTGTACAATAACAAGAAGGCATGACCTCAACCAACAATCCTGGTGATGGCCAGCACAATGCAAATAAAGCATATACAACAGCGCATAAGGTAATCAAAGGTGACCATAGGCCCGATACTCCTCTAACAATCTCTTAGTCTTGGGATGATCCGGCTGGGTGAGCAACCCTTCGACGAGCGAGTCTCTTTGCCTGATAACACGCTGGAGATCCCCAATGGATTCCTCCCAAACACCCTCTCTAAAGTAATCCTCTAGCTTTCGCTTCTGGGATGCAGACTCTTTCTTACGCTTGATAACTCTGTTCAACGAACTCTGAACGTCATATCTCCGCATAACCTCTTCTTCAACCTTTTTCTGGCTAGCTTTCAACTGATCCTCCAGCTCAGAGATTTGCTGCTTCAGTTTGTCTTCTCTTTCTTTATTACCGGTCAGTGTGGCATTCCCGGTTTTGTTGAATGTGGAGATCTCCCGGTAGGCTACATCAAGTGTTTTCTTCTTGGACTCCAGCATGTCGTGAGAGCTCTTGAAATCTATCCCCAAACGTTCACGCTTCTTTCGTTGTTCAGTCAGTTCTGCACCTAACTGGTTCACCAGCTTTGTTTGCTGCTTGAAGGAATATACGGCTTCATTCCTTTCGTTCCTGAGTTGCACTAGCTCTTCTTCCAACTTCTCATTGGTTTTGATCAGCTCATCTTTCTCCTTCACAACCTGCTCATATCTCTCAATAGGCACCGTATTTGGCTCCTCAACCATGAGGGGAGCAAGAGGTAATACTGCAGGAAATGGCATCAGCGCCTGCTTTGCCCTATCTTGGATCCAGACTTGGTACGGAGGATAGGCTTGACTATCATTCTTACCCAACAACAACTTCCCTTTCTTGCGGATGTTATTCCAAGCATGCTGAAGCTTGGATAACAATTCTCCACTCAGTACACCCGTGAAGTACAGAGATTCCTGCACTTCCTCCTCTTTTGGCGGGCTTCTCAAAGCATAACGAATTGCCTGATCAACAATGACGGATTGTAGTTAATGCACCCTTTCCTCCCGATCAGAGGAACGTTAGGATATCCTGTGCAGCTGTAGATAATCTCAGATCCTAGTAAATCCCTATCAAACCAGACAACATCTTCTGAAGAAAGCCCCATCAGCCGCTCAGACCATTCCACCGTAGCTGCGGACTCAGCAAAGATACCCTTCTTGGGCAAGTGACTATCAAACCACATATACAACAAAGGCACACAACAAGAGATGTTCTTGCCCCTCCTATTCTCGTTCTTATAATGCAGAGAGTGATAGAAGTCTCCAATCAGTGTAGGCACAGGATTACCTGAAGCAAATATATGGAATGCATCCAAATCAACAAAGTCGGGCATGCTAGGGAACAGTACAATGCCATAGATACACAAAGCAAGGATAGCATTGAACACAATCCAACAGCCACTCTTGCCGTACTCTTGTGCTTTCCCAACCAAGAACTTAAGAAAGAAACCGGAAACTCCATTCCACGAGGTTAACAGCAACTCTGAGGAATCTAAATGCAAAGCAACAGCCAAATCCTCCAGCTTGGGCTCAGCACCCATATGAATGAAGGGTACCCTGTTCTGAATGGTTAACTCCAAGATCTCAGCATATTCCTCCATGGTCGGAGCCAGAATGTAGTCAGGGAAAGTAAAACACCTTAGCGGGGGATCATAAAACTGCATAAGCGTGTACACTCCACTCAGCTCATACGTGGATGGTTTGCAAACCAACCTAAGCAGTTTACCATAACTCTTCCTGAAGCTTTTCTTCACATCATCATCAGCTAAAGACATCAACCCGAGCAAAGGAGAAACATCTGGAGTAGGCAACTTGTATGCCACAGTCTTCTTCAAAGTATCCATAATAGCAGCAGACAGAAATCTGGGCAACTAGAATCAGAAGGTATGAAATGCACCTGCAGCACAGACACACGTTAATGATATGCAAAATGAGTATGCAACATTGCAATATGCAAACATGCAACAGGGATCAAGTGACATATTGCTGAAGAGATCCATCCCCAATATCTGTCTCAACAGACCCACAATACTGCTCAACACTGGTCTCAACCGACCCATAACAATGCTCCATTTTGGTCTCAACATACCCAAAACAATGCTCCAGCTTGGTCTCAATAGACCCATAACAAAGTCCTGATGAAGAACCCCAAGTAATCACACATAATGATCCAATGCTAAGAAGATCGGGTAGTCTGGAGGTCAAGTTTCTTGCATGTCCCGATCCCTCTCACAGATAGGTGTCCTATCAACTGACACAAGGTACGGCATCCTATGCGGTCGTCAGCGTCACAGACTTTCAAGACTGATGATACGATACCCAGAAGGTGTGGCATCATCATGTCCTGAAGAGGCTCACTTAGCCAACTTCCAATTGATCGGTCCTCAGAGTCGACAATCCAAATAACCAACAACCCCCTCAACCCAAAGGTTTGAAAAAGAAGTCAACCAGAAGAACCTCGTCTGAGCATGGATTTTGCAGAACACTGGTACATGCAAAGCATGCACGCGCCCACTACTTTCCACAACTAATTCTAGGTGCACTCAAGCCCAGGTCCGGCTTATCTCTCAACAGATCACCCCCTCCCCACAACAGTAATAACAATATAAAGCTGACAATAAAATGCGGAAAGTAAAGGCAGAAATGTAAATCCATACAAAACCCACGACGAGAAAACAAGCGCTAGGATTGACTCGCGTAGGGAACCGTTGGAGTCCCCAGCAGAGTCGTCAGTTGTTGCTACTGCGAAAATCGGCACCGGCTAGGACAGAAGAGTCGACACCGTGCGTTATTTATCCCAACTGAGGGAAAGGAAACGCTCAGAGTAAACCTAACTCAAAACGGGAAAGGAATGGTCGTCGCAACCAAATCCTGGATTTGGGAGTCGGTTACGCAAGGGGAAGGTATTAGCACCCCTCACGTCCGTCGTACTCGACGGGATCCACGCTTGTTTTCTATCTAAGGGTGTGTTATTCTATCTACTCTACAGGTCTGGGTTAAAAAGAAAAGAAAATGACTCGGCAAAGTATCGCACTTTATGCCTACGTATCCCTGTCTGGAACGAGAAATCAGAGTCAACGTAGTTCGCCTACCTACGGGAAAGGAGGGGAAGGTTGCTCGCTAGGATATCGCATCCTATGCCTATGTACTTTCATACAGCATGAAAGATCAGAGCAAACGTAGTTCGGACTACGGAAGACACAAGCTTGTCTGACTGTTCTTTATTACCTTATGAAAGGGTTTTTCTTGATTAAGAGTCCAAGCGGACAAAAATGACACTTTGATGTTTGTTTTGAATCTTTTACGAAAGAAGTGTTTTTTAGTTTGTTTGCAATCTCTGACGCACTAGAGACTATGATTTGAGAGTGACTACGTAGCATGTCACCCTAAGGGTACCATACTAAGCAATCAGATTACTGAAGAGTGACCCTCTAGCAACCTTTTCTCAAATAGCTTAAGGCTCGTAACGTACGACATCGATTAACCTTATTACTGTATTTTTGAGTTGTTTTGAGATAAGAAGAGAAAGAAGCTCTAAAAAACCTAGGGTTGAAAGGGGAATAAAACTAACCTAATGTTGTCATGCATGGATAAGAATCCTAATGTCTGTCATAATTCCCTCCTGCACAGAGGAAATCATAGATCCTAGGGGATAAATACAAAAGAAAGCAAGCAAATACAGTAAAATGCATGCAATGCAGCAATACAAGCGGGACAAGGGAGTCCCACTCAACCTCGAACCTGGGAAAACAACAGGAAAAGTGAATCAATATTCACCTCAAACCTAGGGGGCGAGCTACACAAGCCAACAAACAATACAGAAAAACCAAAACCCCAAAGCAGAGGAGGCAGCCCAAGCAGCAGCACCAAACTCCTACGGCAAACAGCAGCTCTGACAGCAACAGATGATTAACCAGCAAAAAGTTGACAGCAACAACCTTCATCTTCATGAATAACTCCCATCTTCAATCTCCAATAAACTTTCAATCTTCAACAAGCACCAGGCTTCAACAAGCTCCCAGCTTAAGCAAGCTCAAACCCTAACAGGTAACCAGCTTCAACAAGCTCCTGACTTCAACTTCAACAAGCAGTAAAACCCTAGCTTCAACAAGCCACCTCATCTTTTCCTTTACCAAACTTCAACAAGTACCTCCAAGGGAGAATCATTCAACAAGATCAAATTGGAATGTTAAGAAGCTCAATGACAACCAAGGGAAGTTACTGAGAACTTAACATTATGAGAGAGACTGGCATCCTCAAAGTTCTACTCCCTTGGGCATACCCCTCATCCCTCCTAAGGAGATATGGAGCTTCCCAAGGAGGACTTTATGTCATTGGATAGAATGGAGATGGACAAGATACTCCATGTTTGAAGAAAGAAGCAAAACTAGTCTAATGCTCTTCCTAAAACCCTAGTTCTCCTAAGCTCCTGACAAGCACTCCAACAGATGAGAGAATCTTCACATCCAAGCTCCTTCAAGCTCTCTAAAGCATCTTCAATTAGTCTTCATGATCACCCAAGCTCAAAAGCAACACCACCCTAGTCTAAGGGGAACTATTGAATTAAACTAGCCAAATTAGTTCATCAGAAACACCTAGATGTTAGTCTTAAAACTAATTCTACTTAAAATACCAAACATGATTGTAAAATACTACAAAAATTATTAAGGGTTCCTAAACCTCTTAAGAATCTCTCATGCAAAAACCAGGGGGTTAACAATTCATTTGGACCCTTAACTATGCTCTAAACCTAAAGGTATCAACTTAAAACCCTAATTCTAAACCACCTAATGTCCAATGCTCAAACTAGCCTAAAATTCTCTCACAAAAATATGAGAAAATTACTACGGGTACATGCATATCTAAGCTAGCTAGTCCAAAAAGAATCAACTCAAAATTCATCACCAATCATTCAAAATAAAATCAGCAAAATGGCATACCAAACAAATTAAAAATAAAACCAATAAAAATGAAAAAAATGCAAATAAACTGTAAAATGCATGAATTAACTATTTCTCAATCCTATTAAATTCTACATTTTTTAAGGAGTTAGGGAAAAACAATCTAGCTTAAAAATGAATATTTTCCTATTTATTATGAATTTTAGAATCCAAATGGATTAAAAATAAAAGAAAATCAAATAAAAGAAATTAAAATGCTGAATTAAATGAGAGCCATTAGATCAATTGACTGGTAAACGAATCCAATGCTTCAGAGCGTGTCCATGCATGCATCCCAGTCACACGCTGACTGGGATTAGTGAAACGGTGCGTTTTGCTCAAGGGGAGGCAATCTCAGTTTGAATCCTAGCCACACGATCAGCATAACAAGTCTCAAATTCAGGATGATCCAAAGGTGAAGACCTCATCTTCTCCAAACAAACTCAGGTGAAGGTCAATCTCTCAGACGGTGGTCCGGTGGTCCAACCACCGTCTTCTCCGGCGAAGCAAACCCTAAACCTCACCAAACAAGCCAATTAAAAACCCTAATCCACTCCAAATTTCACCCTGGTCACGAATATGATCCCCATTCTTATTGATTCTCACTTAAACTCCAAACCCGATAGCAAGTTCAGCAAATCATCAAACTTCCATTGTCACGATTCTTGAACCTAAAGACCCTAGGATGAACTACATGTCTTACTGATTAATTCTCACCATTCAATCACTATTAATTCTCCAAGAATCGTGAGAACCAAGCTCCAACAGAATTTGCAATGCCTTAAGTTTTGTCTATAAACATCATTCTTTCCTACCAGAATCCAACCTAACATCATCTACAATCCATCCACACATCAATTCCTAGCCAATTCCCTCTATTCTAAGCTACAATTTGAAAATTGCATACCTGCAAAAAGTGGATGAACAGAGTGGTCTTTGCTTCGAATCAAGCTCCAATTCTTTCTAGATTCCTTCAAACAATCACCCTGAAGCTTCTGTATGCAATAGTTTGGCTTGAAATCACTCCAATCCTTGAAACCGATTCTTGATGCAATGATGAATTTTCACTTTTCTATCTCTCGATTCTCCTCAATTCGTGGCCAAAAAACCAACTGAATCAGTTACAATGTATATATAGAACATGTTAGATAGATCTAGAAGTTTCTGTAACAACTTAAATGAGATTTTGAAAATCTCTTGCACTTGAATTTCTCATGTTATGCATTCTGCATTTTGCTCAGTTCAGTAGCTTGCTCTTGCTTGAATTTCTCACCAGATGATAATTAGAAATGAAGGAGATGTGTATTTGCCTTGTAGCTGATCTCATGAGGTGTTTTGCATATGTTACTTCAAACATAAGTCACCAAATGTAAGTCTTGGAAAATGACCTCAAATGCCAAAAGTAACAATGCCATCATCTTTAAAATGTTGATTCTGATCAAAATGATATGCCATATGACTTGTTTTGGCCATAAATCATGAAATCACAATTTTGCCTTTTAAATGACTTTAAATTCTTCATTAAAAAGCCATTTCAAACCAACTTCTCATATGAGCCAATTCAAACCTTCCTTGATGCATCGTCAAGGTTAAAACCCTATTTTGAGCAACTTTCTAGTTGAACAATTTTCCATTTGAGGAGTGGAAGATGGAGATTTTGGCACATGCTTCGAAATGACCTATAATCACAAATGCCCAAAATACCCCTGGATTGCCAAGATCATAACTTGAGTTCCACAAATCCCCTTGAGGACTTCTAGTACTCTATGGAAAGATAAGATCAAGATATACAACTCTTATTTTGTCCAAGAATCCATTTAAAAACTCCTTGATGGGCAAAAATTTCTTGGAAGTCAAGTGACTTTCACAGATGAATTTCAGTGTCCTCTGGTGACCTGTAATTTGCAAAGACCATAACTTGAGTTCTAAAAATCTTCTTGAAGACTTATAGTACTCAAATTAAAGTTATTGAGAAGCTCTACAAGTTTCATGTTGGCCAAAGATCCATTTGAAACTTGTATCTTGACTTATGTGGCTTTGAAGTTAGGCACTAAACAGGGGATTTTACACTAAAACCCTAATTTAGCAACTTCCCACATTCTTGATCTTTCTTTGCTCAACCTTGGCACAACACCACACATGTATCAACATACCAATCCATGAATCCCTTAACCTCAAGGTAGGCCTTGATGCTCTCAAATTACTCAATTGAATTAGGCTTGACCCAGATGAAACCCTAGTTGACTGCACCTCAAATGTGGCTCTCATACTTGAATCAATGACTTGCCTCAACTTCAATATGGCCCTCTAGCCACCCCATGAGATCCATACACACCTCAGATTCACATTCCATGCTTCTCATCCCACTGATGATTCTCAACACTCCTCAAGATAGGAGCAAAACCCACATGTAGGCACTCAAACTTCTCAAGACTTCAAATCCTTTCTTGATGGCCTGGATGATTTCTCAAACTTGGATAACACTTCTTGCTAGGCTCTTGTCTTGATAGACACCCTTGATCCCTTGTTATATGCATGCTATGCTATGATATGCAAATGATTGAACTATGTACATGATGTACCTATGCAAATGAAATGCAATGAAACACAAATCAGGCAAGAAAAGGTTGAGCAAATTTTGGGGTGCAACAGATGCTGGTTACCAAAGAAGCCGCATATAGTTTTGTTAAGATGGACAAGGCTGCTGAAGGCCTTGATCTGGACTTCTGCAATCTGAACCTTAGTGATGGTGTCGACATGGACATAAATATGGTCGAGATTACACAATATAAGACCATGGAAGTCGATGAAGCAAGTTTCCAGAAAGAGCAAAACAAAGTGGCGTATCTAAAATAGGAAGAGACCATTGTTGAATTCCTTCATTGCTGCCAAAAGAAGGGTTCAGGTGTCATGTTATGCCTCAGATGCAACGCAATCTTCGATTAGAAGGCTGATCATAAGCTTGAAGAGGTGCGAAAGGCTAAGCAGAAGTCAGAGAAGGCCAACCATGGCCCCCAAAGTTTTGATCCAAGAAGGTCTGAGTTGAAGGCTAGAGCACCAGGAGCGAGGCCTGCTACATTCAAGCCATTTGCTGAACTTTATAACGGCAAATGGGTCAAACCAAATTGTGAGGGCAAAGCCTCATATACTATACAAGCGTGTTTCGATGATGTCAAAACGCAACCACGTGGAAGAATTGATACTTGGCATTATTACCAAAAGGCATAAGCATACCTTATCTCTTATGTCTCATTTGCTTGCATGTTGTGTCGTCAAATTAGTGTTATTCAAGTCAAACATCATTGGTGTATTATATGTTGCATCTAGAAGAGTCAAAAACATAAAAATAGGCATTTTTGCAAAATACAGGTCTTTGAGTCGACCATTCATCTGCTCCGATCGACTCATAGAAGGTGTCTCTAAATTGCATTTTCCACGGGTTAGCGCACGTCGACCTACCGGTCGACACATACTGTTATCATTTCTATTTGTCAAAAGTTGAAGGCTCTGCGTCGACGCATAGTCCTGTTTTGGTCGATGCATAGATGTTTATTTTACAGAATATGTTTTCACATGTTAAGCTTTGGTCGACCGCTGCCTTCTGCATAGGTCGACCGTTCATTGTTTGCTGCATAATTTTTGGTCTGTCTATCATTTTGAAAAGTAGTTTTATCAGTTATTTTTGGTCTGATATAAATAGAAAGTTCCTCATTTCATTTTATAAAAAATTGAATCAATTGTAAAACAAGAAAAGTGAAAGAGGTGCCATTAGTTCCCATCATCTTTATCTTCTACATTTCATACCACAACAATCACACACAATAATCATTGTTGTGCATTATGGAATGTTTGAAGTGATAACTTCTGAAGTCGTTGATTGAGAATCCGATTCGGTTGAGATTTTGGTAGGTTTTTCTTGAATAAAACCTTGAGGGTTTTGTCCTCCAAGATTCACTGAATTTGGGGGTTTTGGTACGAATCTTCTCAAGATATATTCGAAGGTGATCGAGGAGCGGTATGTTTCGTCGATCTAGTAGCGGTAATCGGTGATTTGTGAAGGAGAGGTTCGGGTTCGATTGACAAGTGTTTGATATCAGTCGGGTTGGGGTTGAAGACGTAAGGTTGTTCAACCAAGGAGCTGTAATCGGAGGTTCATCCACAAGCAATCGAAGGGCTTGATTCGATTTGAATCAAGGGACAAGAAGAGAAAGCATCTTCAACAATAGGGGGAGTTTGGTTGTGCATTTGCTATTCTATTCTTGTATAAACTATTCAACAAAAGGTTACATTTATATTATACGAGCTCAATTCTATTGTTAGAATTGAGGGCAGACGTACCCTGAAGCGAGGAAGGCGGGGGAGCTGCCTCAACAAATCCTTGTGCCTTTTACATTACGCTTTTACATTTGCTTAATATTTCCGAGATTTTCGTACAAACAATTATATCGAATTTAGGACTGTTTTGAGTAAGTACTGAATTAATATTGACTCTAGTACAATAGTTTATTGTAAAAGGAAACTAGAGCTACTTACTCAAAGCTGAACTCACTTGGAGTGCTCCATACGCCAAGTGTTTGATAAATTGTCTGAACCAGAATTCTCGTGTGCTGTCTATTTATTTTGTTGGCATTTTAAGGCATTGGAACTAGTCAAACCAAGTAGTGATCTAAATCAAATTGGTGGTGTGACTAGTGTGGTGATTCTCATTTCTCATTATCAATTTCCAAAGGCTAGACGCATATTTGGTCTTCTAGTAACGGTTCGTTATAGACGGTAATTTTTCCACTGCCGCTTCCGCAAATTAAACAAATTTTTAAAAATCATTTTATTGGTAGCGCCGACTCATTTTTAAATAAGGGATCTATTCAACCCATTTCTAGATCTATGCCATCGTCTAACACAAATGAGGATAGATAGAAAGGTCAGCAGAAATGGGAAAACTTCGACGTCAACAGGGGCTCTTCGATCACCTATCGTAAGGAGTTTCAATCCTCTAAAACTGCTTATGTTTCTGAGAACTATCAAGGGAAGAACCCGATGTCGCGATCTTGATGGAGGAGAGAACAACGTAGAAGGATGGCTCTCAGAGAGGCTCAATCAAAGGACCAAGGAGAGTCCAGTACTAATGTCTCTACTGATAATAACAGAGGGAATCAAATGAAGATTGTTGAAAAAGTTCCAGTGGGGCGGAAATTGTTTTCCTCTCAAGAGAGAAAACATGAAAAGACTGTCGAGGATGATGAAAAAATGACAGACAACTTCGACTCTGATTCTGATGCTTCTTTGGATATCCTAGTCAATATGGTATATGTAATGCCTAAGGGCTTCGATCAAATTGCAGACGTTGAAAATCTGGATGCTTACACTGAAGCGAAGATGGCAGCACACAAGCTCGTGTGCTACAATATCATGAATAATGGGTGTGTTGAACAGTAGAACACCTTCTTCGAGCGACCTATAGAGGTAATGAAAGGTCACCTGAAGCCCCTTTACATCACTGAGAAGGTGGAGAATGTACCAGTGAACAAGATATTGGTGGATTGTGGCGCAACAGTAAATCTGATGCCACATTTCTGATTGAACAAGATTGGCAAGTATGACACTGATACTAAGCCACATAATATGGTTCTTTCAAATTACGAAGGAAAAGTTGGCTTCACAATAGGTGTGATACGAGTTAACTTAACAATTGGGTCGATCACTAGGCCTACTGTCTTCATGGTAGTGGAAACAAAAGCCAACTACAATCTGCTCCTAGGACGTGAGTGGATACATGGCATAGGTGCAGTGCCATCTTTGATGCATCAACGAATCACCATCTGGAGGCCAGATGACATAGTAGAGAACATTGAAGCTGATCAGGGGTATTTCAAGGCACCCATAAATCATGTCGATAAGAAACAATTCGACAAGCACCTGGCTCACATTTCCCCTTGTGGCCCAGCAGATTTTGAGTTTGTCCCAAATGATGAAACATTCTGCTCATTGTACTTACACTCTATCGATGGTTTCCAGTGGGATAAGGAGGTGCCAGGAGAAAGGCTCCCATACCTTGGAAAGCCTGCAGTAGACCCCACAGGGTGGGGAAGCGAATTCAGTGACAATGACTGAGTTCGAAGCATTGAGAAGAATTTCGGCCCATGTGGCTGAAACCAAATTACAGGCGGCTTTGGAAGTCAAGGCCAATTCTGATTTCCACCAAGAAGGTCCTATTAAGGACTTCGACCCAGAGCCACCTGATAAGGTTCAGGGTGTGGAACAGGGCCAGAGGCTTGATGCCATCTATGATGATGAGCCTTTGGGGTTTAAAAAGGATCTGTTGGCGAACGACATTAAGATGCTAACGCATGACCCATTAGAAGAAATCAACCTAGGAGAGGGGGTAACCAGAAGGCCAACAAATGTCAGTGCCAATATTGACCCACGACTTAAGGTCGAAGTCACCCAGTTGCTGCAGGAGTTTATGGATTGTTTTGCCTGGGACTATGTTGAGATGCCTGGTTTGAGTAGAGAGTTGGTCAAACATAACTTTCCAATCAAGCCTGGGAAGAAGCCAGTAAAAAAGAATCCAAGATGGTTTTCCCCAAAAATTCTCTCAAAGATAAAGGAGGAAGTCGAAAGACTCCTTCAGTGCAAGTTCATCCGCACTGCCAGGTATGTTGAGTGGTTGGATAACATTGTACTTGTCATTAAAAAGAATGGTTCCTTAAGAATTTGCATAGACTTTAGAGATCTAAATTCTGCAACTCCAAAGGACGAATATTCTATTCCTGTGGCAGAAATGCTAGTCGATTCCGCCGCATGACATGACTATCTCAGTATGTTGGATGGGTACTCGGGCCATAACCAAATATTCATTGTTGAAGATGATGTCCTCAAAAAAGCTTTTCGTTGTCCTGGAGCCTTAGGCACCTACGAATGGGTAGTGATGCCTTTTGGCCTCAAGAATGTTGGGGCAATATATCAACGAGTAATGAACTCAATCTTCCATCATTATATAGAGACTTTCATGCAAATATATATTGATGATATTGTGGTTAAGTCTATTTTAGGGAAGAGTCACTTGGGCCATCTTCGATAATCCTTCGAGAGGATAAGAAGATATAGCCTTAAGATGAATACTCTTAAATGTGCATTTTATGTGCAGGCAAGGGATTTTCTAGGTTTTGTGGTCCACAAAAAGGGGATCGAGATCAACCAGAACAAAACCAAAGCCATCATGGAAGCAAAAGCGCCATCAACAAAAAAGGAGTTACAATCACTGTTGGGCAAGATAAATTTCTTGAGAAGGTTCATATCGAACTTAAGCGGAAAAATGCAGGCCTTTTCACCATTACTTCGATTCATCAAAGAGGGGTTCTAATGGGGGAAAGATCAGTAGGGAGCCTTCGACAAGATCAAGGAATACATGAGCCATCCCTCAGTTCTTTCACCGCCTTGTAGGAATAGGAGTATGAGGTTGTACATAGCTGCGTCATACAAAACCTTATGGAGCATGTTGGTTCAAGAGGATGAGGATGGCATTGAAAGGGCAATCTACTACCTCAGCAGAGTTTTAAATGATGTCGAAACTAGGTATATCATGATAGAAAAATTATGCTTATGCTTGTATTTCTCTTGTACAAAATTGAAGCAATATATAAAACCAGTTGATGTTTATGTTTCGTCTAATTTTGATGTTATTAAACATATGTTGTCTAAACCTATCTTGCATAGTCAAGTTGGTAAGTGGGCACTAGCATTGACTGACTATTCCTTAACATGAAAGGTTCTAAAGGAAATTAAAGAACAAGTGGTAGCTGAATTTATAGTCGACCACTCCATAAACGAAAGCACTTTGAATTACGTCAAACTAGAACCTTGGAAGTTATGCTTTGATGGCTCTAGCCACAAAGATGGAACAGGCATATGCGTGCTAATTATTTCTCCTGAAAAAATTCCAACAAAATTCAAGTACAAGGTCGAAGGACTTTGTTCCAACAACGAGGTTGAGTATGAAGCCTTAATAGCAGGACTTGAGATTTTGTTAGAATTGGGGGCAACTCGAGTCAAAATAATGGGAGACTCAGAGTTGGTTATAAAACAAATTACAAAGGAGTACAAATGTGTTAAGGAAAATCTTATCATGTACTTTGTAATAGCCAACAGACTACTGAAGAAATTCGAAGTGGCAAGCATTCGATACATATCTCGACTAGAGAATCAAGTGGCTAATGAGTTAGCTCAGATTGCTTCTGGGTATAGGGTTTTGAAGGAAATTTTACAAGAGGCAATCGAAGCTAGAGGTAAGGTCATGTCTATTGGATTATGCCCATCATATCTAGAAGTGACGAAGTTTGGATACGCTGATGAATAAAATTTTAATATCTTTGCAGTAGACAACCTGGCAGACAAAGACTGGAGGAAGCCTTTAGTCGAGTACTTACAGAACCCATCAGTGTCCACAGAGCGAAGGGCCAAGTATCAATCTCTAAGTTATGTTCTTCTAGGAAATGAGTTATTTAAAAAGACTCCTTACGGAGTCTTACTTAAATGCTTTAGTGAATCAGAGGCGTATTTGGCCCTTTCGAATGTTCATAGTGGGGCGTGTGGGGCACATCAAGTAGGCCATAAGATGAAATGGCTATTGTTTCGGCAACGCATGCATTGGCCTACTATGCTAAAGGATTGTATTTAATTCGCTAAGGGATGCCACGAATGCCAAGTTCACGCTGGCATACAGCATGTCCCTGCAAGCGAGTTGCATTCCATAGGAAAACCGTGGCCTTTCAGAGGATGGGCTTTTGATTTGATTGGAGAGATTCGACCAACATCCTCCAAGAATCAGAGATACATTTTGGTAGGAATTTACTACTTTATGAAGTGGGTCGAAGCGATACCTTTACCAAGTGTGGATTAAGAGGATGTGATCGAGTTTATTCAGAAATACATCATTTACAGGTTTGGAATCCCATAAACAATCACAACAGATCAAGGATCAGTCCTTACTAGTCGAGATGCAGGAGTTTGGTAAGGAGATGGGGTTCAAACTCTTAACCTCTACACCTTATTATGCTCAGGCTAATGGTCAAGTCGAAGAAGCTAATAAAGTGGTGATTGGTTTGATCAAAAAACATGTAGGAAAGAAGCCTAGAAATTGGCATAAGACATTAGACCAGATCCTCTAGGCATGTCAAACCTCTCCCAAAGAAGCAACTAACACTACTTTATTTCGATTGACTTTTGGTCATGATGCAATGTTACCCGTTGAGATCTACC
Source organism: Lathyrus sativus (assembly GCA_963859935.3). NCBI lineage: Eukaryota > Viridiplantae > Streptophyta > Magnoliopsida > Fabales > Fabaceae > Lathyrus > Lathyrus sativus. The sequence continues at coordinate 129,841,350 of OZ012736.1, read as the reverse complement.
TGCAGTTGACTAGGACTCAGAGACATCATGAAATTCCTCCTGAGTCTTATTGGAATATGATGTTGGATGAGTTGGTAGATTTGGACGAAGAAAGACTTAAAGCTCTAGAGCTTTTGAGGAGACAAAAGAAAAGAGTAGAAAAGTCTTACAATAAAAAGGTTAAGGTTAAGACCTTTTTTCTTTGAGATTTAGTTTGGAAGGTAATCATGCCTATGGATTGAAAGGTTAGAGCCTTGGGCAAATGGTCCCCAAAATGGGAAGGCCTGCTTCAAATTACACAAGTATTTTCTAATGGAGCCTATGAAGTTGAATAATTAAACAAGGATAAAAGAATCTTGAAAGTAAATGGAAAGTATTTGAAAAAATATAAACCAGTGCTTTAAGATATTAAAATATCTAAAGAATAATTTGATATAAAAAGGCAGAGCCAATAATGGTACTCATAGGTGCCAAAATGGCTTTAAGTCATTACATAATAAAGTCTCAAAAGACCATGGAACATGATATTTAAAAAGTAAACATTACAAAGAAAGTAACAAGCTAAAAAGGGATATTCTCTTTCATCTTCAAATCCTTTGACTTCTTGAGTTCAAGACGCCTTTCACACAAGGTTTTGTCAGACCTTAAGCGTGAAACTTCTTTCTCCAGTTGTCAAGCCTCCTCAGTAAAAGTTATAGCATTGCCAAGCTCTTTCGATAGGCCAGAATCATCAAAGGAAGACAACTCAGCGTTGCATTTTTTGGCCTTCGAGATCTTGGCTCGAAGCTTCTTGATCTTTCACTCCCATAAAGCAATATTTTGTTCATTAGAGGAAATCTACTGCTTTTTTTTCTTTGGTTTCCTCCAATTCTGCCTCGCTTCCAGATTTGCTCGAAATGGCTTTCTTAATTTGAGGCGGACGCTTAAGGTCACCATAAACTTGGCCAATCATAGTGCCAAGCTCTAGAATAATGGTGGCAGATTCAGGGGAGACAACATGGATGTCGACTTGTTGGAGAAGATTTTTCAGAGAGATGCGGGTAATATTATCCATTTGCAAGAGTGTGAAAAGGTCACCCTTAAATATTTTTTCTTTGATCTTCTGAAGGATGTTATCCTCAGGCTTGCTCAAAGGTTGGTCTTCAGAGGTAGTTGAAGCACTGAGAGTTTTTCCAGAGGAACTTCCTCGACTGCCAAGAAGGATCTTGATGTATTGTTGAGGGTTGCTGACCTTCAAGGCGTCGAGTTCCTTTTCAAAAAGGCATGCTTCGTATAGAGTGGATATTACCTTGCCTTCAGTAGCAGCAGTATGGCTGGAGTAGTAGTGGTCTCGACATGGGTCATCTCATTATCAAGTCCTTTCTCAATTTTCTCCTCCTCACTTTTGCCCTCATCTTCTTTGTCTTCATCCATTTCGTCACCAGCGTTTTCATCACTATGTCTATCAAGTTCAGACTGATGCATTGTCTCATCATCTTCCTCTATCTCCTCACTCCCTTTTGGATCATCATTTTTGTGACCAAGAGTATCGTCCACTGGGGAGTCGCCTTTATAATCCAAGGTTGCGATTTCTTCCATATTGATGTCTCTTGGATCTTGTGTCTCAAGATTCTGCTGATCATCATCTTCCTCGTGGTCAGAGCCATCTATTTGAGATTGTTGAGTAGCAGTCTTTTGTATGCAAAGGGGGAGCTATTTCAAACCCAGGTTTGTTAACTTCACCAAGTGAACTCATTCCAGAGCCCAAATTAGAAGTGGGATGGTATGTAGGCTCACCTTGGCTATTCAGAATGGTGGCTGGAGAAGGGAGATTATCCATTGTTGGCTTCGAGCCACCTGCATCAGCCTGAATAGAAGGGGAAGCGAATTATGTTAAAAGGAAACAAGGTAAATAAGTGGGTATTTCAAAAATTGAAGTGATGAGTTACCTTGACATCCTCAATAGCTGGGCTAGAATTATCACTTTCAGCAAGACATGTGGCTGGTTTAGAGGCAGCCTTAGAACAGGTTTCCACAACACCACTGGTGGGGGTGATCTTTCTGGAGACCTTAGCCATTCTAGAATCAGATTGGCTACCAGCAGCATCTGCCTCTTGATGGCTTTCTTCCTCTTCCTCAGCTTTAAGTCTTCGGGAGGAGATTGGCCATCATCCTTTGAGTCAATAATGATTTGCGCAGTGGCCCTTTTCAACTTCCTCGGAGGTGTTAAAGGTAGTTTGCGGGAAGCCTGGGTTAATAAGAATCATTAGAGGAAATAGAGACTAATCACAGAAAGAAAGAGGTATGTGAAGTACATTGCTGCCTTCAGCCTTTGTCTCAACCAGCTGTTGAGGTGTGTTTTCCTGGGTACATCTGCAAATCAAACAAAGTTACCACAAGTTAGTAATGATAAAGTTCAAATAAAAGAACACAAAATTTAAGGGTGACGACCTTCACATATTTCAGATTCGATGCGAACATCTTCTATACCGATATGAAGGTGCCTTTTGAAACTGTCTAGCGTATGCTTAGTCGGGACCACCCGTTGAGCCTTGGCTTTCGACTGCTGACAAAGGATCTTTATAGAATCCTCACAGATGAACCAATATGGAAATGGAGGGGCAAGTGCCACTCCAAAATCAACAGATGGCCGTCGAGGGGTCTTCGGAGGAAATAGTGCGAAAGCAACTTCTTAGCATTTCTCAGGAGGAACGTATGAAGGGAGTTTCAAATTCTCCATTTTCTTTTAAAAAAATTCTTTCAGCGTAATTGTGGCTTCGTAGACGGTTCGACTAACATCATCTGGTCGATAAATAGTTTCAAAGTAATTTTGGAAGGCTTGAATCTCTTTGATATGAATGAATATACCTTTCTTGATCTTCTCCTGCACACCAATAAAATCTTGGTCAATCAATTGAGCAAAGCTAGAGATGTCGAGGAACTCTACAGTATAATTCCTCGACCACCAGTTGTAGAACTCCTGGGTGCAAAGGTGAGAGGGCTCAAAGTAGACAGGAGTAAGGAGTGATTTATGGGCATGTTGAGCAAGGTATGTTGAACTATCTATGCCATTGTAAATAGTATGGGGAAGGATAACATGGACCTTCTTGTCATACATACAGTTGGGCAAAGTTTGGACTATACCAAATTGTCGAGAGACAAGATTTGGTTGGTAGGCCATCAAAGTTGTTTGGCCCCTTAGGAAGTTGAGTTAGTGAACAGTGAGTCGAGGGATCAGAAAACCCTCCCAGACAAGCTTCGAATTTGCCTCAGGTTTCTTGAATGTAGAAGGGAAGGCCCTAGTGAACCATTCAGGACCATACTTTCTCTCTACAAATGGGGCCATCTTTAGGGTAAACTCATATCGTTTGGCAAACATCCTGATGAAGACAGAGAAAGATGCCCTAAGTGTCTGCCCTTCTTCACTAGGGTTTATCTTCACCAGTCGAGTCTATTCAACTTGCCTCTCTTTGATTTCTGAATCTTCTTCGTTGACCATCCCTTTGTTAGTGAGGCTACTCTCAAATATGGCATTAAGCCAGAGTTGGAGCAACCAGAAAGGTCCTGACAACAAGATATTCCCATTGCTCTTTTGGTCTTTCAGTTGACCAGCACCTTCACTTAAAGATTCATACTAGCTGGCCAATATCATTTCACTTAGGCAAACTCCTCGATTAATATGTAGGTTGTTGGCTAGAGTGAGGTATTTCCTTGCCACCTGCAAAGATTTGGTGCAGAACACACAGCGAGAAAGCCACATAGCCAAAAATGCTATATGTTCTTGGTCTTTGACTGTGTCAGTTTGTTTGTTATGGTAGTGGTTGATGAAGTGGGTGTAAGTGTGCTTGGTGGTGGAGAACCCTATGGTGTCTTGAGCGTCTACCTCAGAGTCATAAACCAATCCATGTGGTTTCAGCCCTGTAATAGCGGCTATGTCGAAAAGGGTGGGTGTCATCATCCCACAAGGGAGGTGGAATAATGGGTACTATCCCAAAAATACAAAGAAGAAGCCACCAGAATTGGAGAGTAAGCAGAACCTGTCTTCGACATCATAATCAAGTCATAGATCCTGGTTTTCTTCCAAGTTGCAGCCTTAACTTTTTCTACCTTGGTTAACCAGTTCAAGTAGAGGTCAGAATCTTTGAAATATGGGGTTGCTCTAAACAACCTAGACCCATCATTCAAGTACTTTAAATCTATGTTCTTGAGGGCTACACTATCATGAGGTTCAGCGGTTACCCTGGTTTGATCTTTTTTCCCTAAGGGTTTAGTTTTACGGTAGGAAGGGAAGAAGTTACTAATGGTTGTATAATCTGCACCTAAAGTGGATAAAGGACCAGATAGAGCTAGGGGCTTTCCAGAAACAGTCACATGAATCATTACCTGAGATTCATAGATGTGTCTCCTTTCTTCTTTGAGAGGTTCAGGAATGAACTGTTGATTCTTCACTACGTTGGGTCCGCTTAATGTAGTAAAAGGGGGAAGTAATGACACGCTCTTTGGCCCTTTGACCTTCGGGTTTTTATTTTGATCTTGAGTAGCAGCGGTTGAATACGCCATTGTTAAGGGTTTGAAGGAATTGGGTTTACTGAAGGTGAAGAGTTGAGAGTGTTTGAAGAAGAAGAAAACGTTTAATGATTGCTTTAGAGTGGGAAAAGTAAAGATAGTTTCTGAAGGAACTATTTATAAAGTGTGTGGAAGTAATAAAAAGTCACTAATCATCATTAAGAGCTAAAAGCTAGTGGGACACGTGGCTTCCCAGGAGCGGAAGTGGGAGTGGTGGCAGTTATTACCTATGCCCACGATCTCATAGATCCTAGGAGAGGTGATGATGGTCTGGGATGTTATGTGATTTTCAAGAAATTGTTTTCATAATTGGCCATGACGTCATGAATATGTTTGAAAAGAAACTGAACAGTTTCCTGAGTCATGGGTTGTTCAGTTACATTAACACCTATGTGGGGTCGAAAGATGGCGTCCAATAGGACAATATCAAAAAATGGCCTTTTTCTTCAGCACTGTCGAAATGGACATTTTTGGGGGGAAATTTGTTAGCTCAGAAATTCGACGCCCATATTAAATTGGAAGTATTGGTTGGAATGTTGAATTCTTGAAGAGGTGTAAAAGGAGTCTTCGACTGGATCTTCATGTTAAGTTTTAGTCGAAGACACTTACATAAGAAAGGGATACTTTTTGGACTTAGAAAATATTTCTAAGAATTAAGAAGCTACCTTCGACCAAGAATGTTGTCCAATGCTAAGAGAATTTGAAATTCAAATAAAGGAGGGAATAGTTATTCTTCTCCACTCCTGAATAAGACAAGTGGCGCACATCCAAGAAGCAGAAGCATGCAGCGCGACACTTGTCATATGTAAATTATCTTAGGAAGTTAACACCAGTTAATGTTATTAGTATAAATAGGAGTTATAGAAATAGGATTAGGGGTGTTGTGATCATTTTGTACAAGTTACTCCAAATTCACTCAAAGTATCCGTTTGTAGAGAAAAGAGTCTTGGGAGAACGTACGTGATGTAAAACACCATTTTCTGCTTTAATGAAATTTACTTTCACTTTTCATCAAAAGAGTTTATCTTTTACTTTCTTGCAAGTTATATTTCAGCATTATGTCTTATTTCTTTTAAGCTTTTCTTTAACATCTTCATCCCTTCGCTCGATTCAATATTCTTGTGTTTATTTCAAACCATACGTTCAAATAAATTTTTCTTTATAAACATCGTCGAAGTGTTTAGTCTTTAGAATTTTCTTTGAATTAATATTTAGCACATGTCCTAGGATCAATCTAATCAATCATGTGAGTCACCAATGTTAGATTTGGAAGATCAACGGTTGTTTTCCAATTTTCACGGGAAACACATTCACAATACCTCCTTTCTCAGATATGAACCTAATAATCGAGAGAGGCTTCTTCCTACTGTTAAAGCTTGGTTTAACCTTCTTCTGAGTAACTTTTGACCTCGGGGAGTAGACAAGAATGTTCTGTCCCATGAGGACAGACTTTTCATCTACTTTCTGATGAAAAATATCTGAGTCAATCTGCCTCAAACCATATTTAACCATCTGAAGGACTCCGTTAGTATCTCCAGAAGACAGCATAAGTCCTTCATACCTTATGGAAGGGTTCTTTCTAAAATTTTCTATAATGTTGAAGTTATTAGTTTGGCTAGGAAGCTTGGACCAGATGGTGCTGCTGCTGGAGAAAGATGTGAAGTAGTTATAAGCTTACTGGATTGGTAGACTTTTCTGCTGGATAGATATGTGGTGTTTTGGTGCTTTTGGATCTTGTGGCTTTTGTAGGGTGTATGTGGTCATTTGGGTTTTCTGATGTTTTGTCTCTTGTGGTCTTGTTGTCATCTGTTTAAATAGTTATGGTTGTATTTATTTTTCCCTTGTTCTTCATCTACCATATTTTTTCCTGTACTCCTTCTATAATTTGAATGAAGTTTTTGATTCTATTTCTTTATTTTTCTATCTTTTGGTTATTAACTATTTTTTAATTCCTTTTTTATTTCTGACAAAGGGAGAGAAAGTGAAAAGATTTTGGTATACCTATTCTCATAATCTTGATCCCAAATACTTATTTTAATATGTTTTAACTTCTAACCTGTGTTTAATATTTGATCAGGAACTTTGTAAAAGCTCATTGTCTTTTAGAACAGGTTATCAGAAGATATGACCAAGAAGAATGCTCTAAATAAGCTTGCTCTGATGCAATACATTATTCAATGAAGAATTAGTTTTGACAACTCATTAATCAGAAGCAAAGGATAATCTGAAAGAACGTCTGTGATTACTCTGATACCTCTGGCATGTCATAACTTATGAACTTTCTGAAAGCATGGTAGATAGACTCTAATACTTCAAAGGTCCTAGACGTTATAAACATCTGATCAAGACATGGTCATTCAAGAAATTGATCAAGTTTTGCACCTCTTGGTGACATGCTCCATTCTGCACCTTTTGGTGATATGTCCAAGATATTGAAAGAACTAAGCTCTGATACATATTGTGATTCACCAAGCAAGTTACCAATCAGATTCTAATACGTGATTGTGTTATGGTAGCAAGCCAGGTTCTGAGATGAAGACCATACATTTCTAGTCAGACTCTGATGAGACGCCATTGAGAGGTATTCCTTCTCTGTTCTTATGCTCTGTAACTTAAAATTATTTTGTGAGTCTTGGGATCAGGGGAAGACTCTGAACAAACATAAATGAATTTTGAGAGTAACAGATTCAGGGGGAGCTGGTTAGCTAAACTTTGATTTTGTGGTTTATGGTTATTACCCTGTATGAATTGCTCTATTAAAATACATGGTTTCTCATCATCAAAAAGGGTGAAATTGTAAGAACAGCATTGGTTCTGCATCTAACCTTAAGTTTTGATGATAACTGCACATGTTATGTTAGAGAACAATTTGATACTCTATGGTTTCTGTCTAGTGTGTAGCTTTTTCTAAACAAGATCTGACTCTGATAGAAAGGTGTGTGATGTCATCAGACTCTAATCTAAACACTCTAGAAGAAAACATATGGTGTTCCTTGTTAAAGTCAAGTTTCAGGAACGCTCCTAATGCAACGTTTCTAACGAATGTTATTACTAGAGTTTCTGATCATGACTTTGTGTGTAAAGCCTTGAAGGATTTCTAAGAGATGTGCTTCTATCACTACAAGCTCTGAAGATTCGAAAGACAAGGTTCTATTGAACGAAGTTCTGAAGAATCTGAAGACAAGTATGTACTGAACAAGTTCTGAATATTCTGAAGACAATATTCTGATTGAACAAGCTCTGAAGCTTTTAAAGACATCACTTCTAAAATACCAAGTATTGAAGACTCTTAAGACAAGGTTCTGTTGAACGAAGATCTGAAACTCTGTAGACCTAGGCTCTGAATTTACAAGTATTGATCCTTCTACAACATGCTTCATCAAATATACATCTGAAGCCTATGAATAACTAAAAGACAGAAGATCAAGAAGTGTTGGATAATTTGTTGAATATAAAGGTACAAAGTAGTCTTGACGTCTACCTAGATAAGGTAGTGCAAGGACAACACTTTTGTATTATAACGTGACCATTCCTTCAAGTGACCCTTGGGAACTTACTGTTAGAATATGTTTCCATCTATACCCTCCAACGGATCTATTCTGAAGCTCTATATATTGAAGATCTGAATGCTTGAAGAAAAGTGACCAGAAGAGATGAGAAGAAAAGAATAACAACAAGAGAAGAATAAGAAAAAGAGAGAGAGCTAACAAAAACATGAGAGTATGTGTGCAAATCGGAAGCAAAGCGCCAAGCCATAAGCTTAAAAATAAGATGCTTAATGCTCAAACAAAAGATAAAGTGTTGCTCTACAAGAAAAAGAGAGAAGAATTAAAAGAAACTTTTAAGCAAAAAAAAAACTCATGCTGATACGATGCAAATCTCTTGGAGATTATTCTTAATATAGTTTTATATATTAGCAAGGAACTGCTATTCATATCTTATTTGAAACACTTTTGTGTTTGATGTAAGTAAACTTGTGTAATTTGCTTGGTTAGAAGCAACTTTTTGTACACATATTTCTAACACTTTTCAAATTGGTTATTCCTCAAGTGACTAAGTCGTTAGTTAGTATACTTGATAGGGATAATTTGTTTTCTAACACTTAGAGAGGTTCTGTTGTAATCTTTCAAGATTATTGGATTAAGTCATTTTCTAAGTAGAAATCACCTTGATGGATAATTTGGAGTAACTTTGTCAACAGTGAAACAGGATAAAAATAATCGTGTCTATTGATTTTTATTCTCTTGTTAGCATTGACGTTTGAATTTTGTAAAAGTTCACATTTGGTGAAACCCAATTCAAAACCCCTCTTTCTTGTGTTTCTCTCCCCCTCATTTTGGACCACATGGTTCCTTTGGCTAGTAAATTAAAATGAAGGATAACTCCTATGGATATGGGCCAATTTGACATGGCCATTTTGAATCTTGGGCCGAATCACCTGCATGCCCATTCTAAAAATGTTTTACTTAGCCCTGGTCCATGTTCTCTCCATGGAAGTTTCACAAAAGTTCAGATGCATGACTTTTCTTTTACGCACAGTGAACATTCTAAATCTCCTTCCATTTCCCAATCTAGTTCGCGCAAGTAGAGAGTTAAGGATTTGTCGTCTTCTTCCTTTTATGTGGAATCGTGTTTTTCTGGTGCTCGTCCTTCTTCACCAGTGGTGATCAGCAACTCTTTTCTCTCTCTTTGGAGACCGCGGAAGCTTGAGGATGGTGGTGATTGCAATGCGCTTGGTCTAGTTGTTGTAGCAATTTCGGTAGCTTCTGTTTCAAGAGACATGCATGTTTATTCTAAGCAGCCATTGGTGGGAACTCCAGTTGTTTTGGGTGAATCAGTTAGCAATGACATTTCAGATTCTTGTTTAATGCAGGGTAACAAGAGGTTTTGGGAAAAAGAGGGGGATGAAGTGGCTTCCAAATTATGGGGCAGAGCTTCAGCGTATGGGGTAGAGGGAGGTGCATCAAAGGAAGTTTTGATTGAAGCAATAAAATCTATAGAGATAATAGATTGGATAATCAAAAATCAAAAGGAGGTCCACAAAACAGGTGAATCATGATTTTTCTTTCTTACAATGCAAGAGGGTTGGGCAGTTCCATCAAGAGGAAACAGATTGGTTGCTTATTGAAAAATGAGAGCATCGAGTTTTGATTGCTTCAAGAAACAAAATTTTTTCATTTTTCGAATAGATTGGTGTTCAAATTATGGGGAGGGGGTACAGATGTTGAGTGGACTTTTAAACCCTCCGTTGGTAATTTTGGAAGGCTTGTTATTATATGGTTATAAGGTACTTTTTCTTCTATTTTTAGTTTTTTTAAAGGTTTTATTGGTGTTTGTGGAATTTGAAAGGAGCGCTTGATGTATGTGGTGAGTATTTATTCATCGTGTTTTATTGTTAAGAAGAGAAGGTTGTTGAGGGAATTGGAGGCACTTAAAGGGAAATTTTCGGTGGGTGATTAGGTTTTGGGTGGTGATTTTAATGCGGTTATAAGCGATTCTGAGCGGAAGGGTAGTAGTAGGTATGTGAATATGCAAGAGATGGAGGAATTCAACGATCTCATTGAGAAACTTAATTTGGTTGATCCTTTTCCAATTGGAAGGAATTTCACTTGGTATAGTTTGGGTGGGAGGGCTATGAGTTGTTTGGATCGAATTTTACTTTCGGAAGGGTTGGTGGTAGGTTCGATAGATCTTTCGGACCATTGTCCCATTTGGCTAAAATGTGGGCCGACTAATTAGGGTCCAAAATCGTTTAAATTTTTCAATTGTTGGACTAGGCATGGGGAGTTCTTTGCTTTTACGGAGAAAAGTTGTTTGTCAGAAAAAATAAGGGGTAAGGGGAATTTTTCTTTCAAGGAGAAGTTGGTGGTGTTGAGAGGTTCTTTATGGAGGTGGAATGTTTAGGTGTTTGGTTTTTTGAAACTTGAGGTGGAATCTGCTTTCAAAGATTTGAATGATTTGGATGTGTTCTCTTCGGGTTCAAGACCATTGGATGCGGTAAATTTGGCTTCAAGAGATCCTTGGCTTACTCTAAAGTGTGGGAATCAGTTCGTTTTAAAGACAATGTTCTTCATCAAAAAGCAAGATGTTTGTCGCTAGCGGAAGGACACTCGAACTCTAAGTTCTTCCATAAAGTCATTAAGCTTCGTGTTAGAAGGAATTCTATTTTGGGCTTGAACATTCCTAATGGTTCGTTTGTTGATGTGGATTTGGTTAAACAGGAGGTTAGGAAGCATTTTAAATTAAAGTTTACGGAAACTATGTTTTCAAGACCTCTTTTGGATGGGATTTCTCTAAATTTCCTTTCGATGGAAGAAGCATCATTTTTGGAACTCTCTTTCTCGGAGGAGGAAGTGAGAGATGTCATTTGGGGTAGTGACTGGGATAAATGTCCAGGGCCGGATGGTTTCTCTTTATGTTTTTATATGACTTGTTGGCCTTTTTTGAAGGCGGAGGTATTGGATTTTGTGAACGAGTTCCATGCTAATGTCGTGTTACCTAAAGCGGTCACCACTTCTTTCTTGGCTCTGATCCCCAAGGTTGATAATCCTATCTCCTTGGATGATTTTAGGATGATTTGTCTCATTAATAGCATGTATAGGATTTTGGCGAAGTTGATTGCTTCTAGATTGAAGTTAGTGGTGGGTAAGCTTGTGTCGAAATGTCAATCCGCTTTTATACCAAGTAGGAATATGTTGGATGGGGTGTGTAGCGGGGAAATTTTCAGTGTAAGCTATTGATTAACTTAACTCAAAATGCAAGAGTCGCCACCGCACATTTATTTCATCCAAAAGGAAAGGAAAAAGAGCAAAAATAATCTAAACAAGTTATAAAACAAGAACAAACAGAGAATGGATAAGGGGGTTGGTTACGCTAAGGGAAGGTGTTAGCACCCAAAACGTCTATAGTAATCTATAGAAGCCCTTTGAAATATTTGTGCTTTTTGGTTTGAAAAGGTTTGTTTGAAAAGAGATTGGAGAGATGAGAAAAGAAATATTTTTTAAGATTTTTGTGTTTAGAGAGACTTATCGCCTCACGCCTACGTACCCACAAAGTTCAATATAGGATCAAAACCCCATAGTTCATGGTACAAGTAACAAAATTTGTTTGTTTTTATTGGATTTAAATATAAAGACAAGTCGGTATTTTAAGGAGGAAACTACGACTAGTCGCCCACAAGTATAAGACAACATTTACGTCATCTAAAAATGGAGGATTTTGCTTGAATTAAAATCAACAAGTCCATCACTCAATATTTAAGTGGAAAATGTTAACATCTTAATATTACGGGGAATAGGAGAATTGCATATCAACTATGAAAATGACTCATGGCTAAACTTTTTGAAAAGTTTTAAAAGAAGAAGTGCATAAAAGCACATATGGTTTGAATGAGTTTAAGTATTTTTTTTAGTTTTTTTGAAATTAGTCAAAGTATGATTAACATTGATTGACATTTATTTAAGAAAAAGATTTTTGAAAATCACTTGACAAAAGTCAAGGTTTTATTGTGAAAGAGGTTTAATTTTGAAAAACAATAAGGTTTTTTTAAAAAGGGAAAAGATTTTGAAAATTAAAGGAGGGGAGGAGAAGAAGTGACTACCCTAAAACACAAAATAAAAGCCAGAGATGGGAATATCTAACCACACATGGAGCTAACACTTGACAACAAGTCAACATAAACAATCCTCTTACTTTTGGATTCAAACCACAAGCATAATAACCAAGTGAAATAAATGATTCGAGGAAATTCCAAGTTAAGTCATAGCAAAGTCAAAGCAATGTCTTCTCAAGGGTTGAAAGCCAATTAGGAGAGCCATGTATCAGATGATTTTCTAGGTCAAAGTATCAACACCTGCACATAGAAAAATTCCAACAAAAAGACAATAAACATCAAGGTCCAAGGTATCAAATCTCCAAGAGCAAAGGGCAAGGATCTTAGAACTAAGTCTGAAGTCCAAGTCACAAAGTCCGAGCATAAGGTCATAACAGTCCAGAATTAAGAGTCAAGTCTTTTAATGTTTAAGTATTTATTAATGTTTTAAGAGGAGTATGGTCCAAATGGAGAAAGAGAAAAAGAGTAAAAGCATAAATAAAGGTCCAAATGGACAAGGAGAAAATAAGATGATAATAACATGAAATGCTAAATGTAAAGGCATAAAAGTAAATGACAAGAAAGTAAGGAGCGAAAAATTAAAAGGAAAAAAGTAAAAGTTAGTACAATTATAGTTAGTATGTTAATTTTTATAATGGAGAACAATTTGTTGTTTTTTGGAGAATACACGATAAATCAAACATAAGCGTGAGGACATGAATCCATACATCATTAAGGGAAGGGTTCCAACTATGATAAAATCGACGAATATGGCAACTAACTCCCTTAACGATAAGGAACCAATCTATCCCAAACCACACTATGGAGATTAGGAGGTTGATAATTTGCTTACAAAAACAACATTGATTCCAATTTAAAGACAATTTAGCGCTATGTTAATCAATCGTAATCAGACTTATGTAGAAGCCACGACTATCTAAGGCTGGTCAATAATAATGTTCGTGTTAATACAAGTTAGAGAAATGAATTGTAGATCATTCTCCTAAAACTTGCCACACTAAAAGAAAATAGGTAGTGGTTTCATCTTGATCTTAACTTCAAAGAGAAGTCTAATGATATGTAAGATTTTCATTGACCAAAAGAAAAAAAGAAGAAGAGGGGAAGGGAAGCCAAATTGAATTACACTATTTGAATCATTCCATCTTTAAGTTCCATCACTCTTCTTGGTGGATTAAGGCATTAAACCTATCATTAATTCAAAGCACCTAAAATGAATCCAATGATCCATTTAAAGATAGATTTAAACTAATGAAGGTTTATCCAACCTCATCAAACATCCAAAGTCTATGAAATTTAAAGAGAAACTTGATCAACAAACACCACAATTCAAGGCAAAATAAAAGGAAATGGAAGAAGGAAGAAAAGAACTCAAAACAGTCCGAGAACAAGCCAAAATACACATTCTGACTTGTGTTAATCGATTAACCATTTCATGTACAAATTTGGTTAATTGATTAACACTAGCAAGACAATAACAACAAAAATTTAAAAAAAAAAATATCAGCATTCATGATTCTATCATTTCTTCAAACACCTCATGATCATGAATGCAATTTAGCATGAAAGTTTAAGTAAAATAACAGCAAATGACAACAATGAAACACAATTTGCAAGATCCAAAGATCAAGCAATAAGAATCAATAAAAGATCACATTGTGGAAGATGAATCAAGCACAACAATGGTGGAATAAGAGTTTACCACTTCAAAATCTGAAAATGCTTCAAATCAACTTCAAGCATCACACTCCAAAGCCTTGATCTACAAAATTTGATGTTGAAGAAGTGTTTTGATGGAGGTTTATCTCAAAGATTAGTAAGATTTAATAAAAAGCTTACTAACTTTTAATGGAAGAAAGAGCTTTGGTGAGTTTGGTGGTTGAAGGGGATTGAGAGAAATTTTAGCAAGGTTAATTTGGCTATAAAAAGCTTGAAGAATGAATAAAATGAGGCCTCTATTTATAGAATTTAGACTTGGAAATTTTGGTGGTTTGGAATTTAATCTATGCTTGGAAATTGAATTAGAAGCAAAATCAAAGATCAAGTGGTTCATATGTGTGATTAAATTAGGGTGTATGATAGAAATAATTGTGATTATGTAGGGGAATTAAAATGAGGTGATCTAGAATATTCTCATGATGAAACAAGTGGATTTTGGTGCCAAAATGTTGCAGAATTTGAAAATTCTAATTTTTAGCCAAAAACGCAATGGTTAGTCATTTAACTAATTTGTTCATGTTTTGGTTAATCGATTAACACAGTGAAAAATAAACGAAAAAAGGCTTTTTAATGTGTTGTCTTGGCTCTGGCTCGTTTCTTTTTACTTGGCAAAGAAAGCATGGAAGTAAACACATGAACCTTAGAGTCTCTTGAGAAATAAAAAATCAAATCTTGGAAAACACTTGATCAAATGATTTTTGAATTGTTTGCAAATCAACTTTGACTTTGTTCAGATGAATTTCATATGAGGGGTAAAAATTAGGGTATTATATCTACCCCAATTTAAGTTTCTTCTGTCCGTATATATGAAGATTGACACCTTTGTCTCAACGACATAGAAATGACTTAAATATAACAATAAGCACAATTTTTGGCCCTAAGAGACGACAAAATGATATAATTATTTAGATGGTATGCAAGCACAAAACCTTTAAGGGGAAAATATGTCACATGAGACAAAGAAATGTTTGTAGGAGAAAACTAAAGAGTAAGATTCCACTGAGGGAAAATTACCAACACTATAAATAAAAGAGGGATATCTCATCCCAACAGGGGAGGTGAAAATCTCTGTTGGGGAAAATATCATATACTACCAGGCACTCGGTAATAACACGATCGAAAGAGAAGATTACCAACTACCAACCAAGTGGCAGCTATGACAAGGTAATCAATCAACATGGTACGAGAAATATTATATACTACCAACTAAGGGTAGTACGACAAAGGTAATAAACTAAAAAAGGAGAGAGATTACCAACTATCAACTATGTGATAGCTACGACAAGGTAAATAAACCAAGTTATCTTAACTACTACCAACTAAGGGCAGTACCACAAAGGTGATAAACTCAAAAGGTAAGAGAAATATTACCTACTACCAACTAAGGGCAGTACCGCAAAGGCAATAAACTCGAAAGGAAAAAGATTACCAACTATCAACCAAGTGATAGCTACGACAAGGCAACTAATTCAAGAGGAAAGATTACCAACTATCAGCCAAGTGATAGCTACGACAAGGTAACCAAACCGAAAAGGTACGAGAAATATTACCTACTACCAACTAAGGGCAGTACGACAAAGGTAATAAACTCGAAAGGAGAAAGATTACCAACTATCAACCAAGTGATAGCTACAACAAGGTAACCAAACCAAAAAGGGTACGAGAAATATTACCTACTACCAACTAAGGGCAGTACGACAAAGGTAATAAACTCGAAAGGAGAAAGATTACCAACTATCAACCAAGTGATAGCTATGACAAGGCAACTAACTCAAAATGAAAGATTACCAACTATCAACCAAGTGATAGCTACGACAAGGCAACCAACTCAAAAGAAAAGATTACCAACTATAAACCAAGTCATAGCTACGAAAAGGTAACAAGCTTCCGCTATCAGAGCAAGGGACCAAAGTTCAATCTAGGAATAAACCAGAGAGAAATGGTCAAACGAGACTCTATCCGGTGAGGAAATATCTCAACTGAGGATTAATTCCATCCAGACAAATGAACTGGGGAAAAAGGCTAAAACAAATATCTTCCACGAGGCATAAAATAACAGCACCAGAGAGCAACGAAGCACTAACACAACTCTAAGATGCATAACGCGACAACAATATGTTATACCCAACAAATGAATATGTATGCAATGCATATGAGTATGAGCATGTTGATAAAACAGACATAAGGATGAACAAAGGGCGAATAAACATCACAACACCACTGAATACTCAGCTAATCTCAACAAGATAGAGACATCATTAGAAACTCTGCTAGGGATTCAGTCGAAGAAGTCCTGCAAGAGATAAACAAAAGCCATCAAAGGAAAATAAATCCTACTACAAGGCTCGAAACGTGCTGGAGAGGAAAATAGTGTTTGGAGAGAAGCTCGAAGATTAATCTTCTAACATCAATGATCCACAAAGAGGATAACAAAATAAACTTTTTTCCAAGAAATGGAGAAAATCTATTGGGGGTATGACACTTCGAATCCTTCTGACTCTTCCCGAGGATAAGAAAAATTCACATGAACTTTTCCTCATGGAATAAAGAGATCTACTGTGGAAAAATAATGGATCCGTTGGGGATTATAATCATATAAACAATTACACAAAAATCCACTAGAAAAAAAATTTGTTGGACATAATAAGGAAACTCTCTGGGGATTAACCAATTATGAGCAAAGCATTCGGGATTTGTTAACGAAAATAAGAAGTTAACATCACAGTAAAAGGTAAATCTGCGGAGAATATTAGATCAATACTCAATATAGATGAGAGAAAACCCAAAAGGCGACTACTATATCAATACTCCTTAAATAGAAACGTCATCAGCGACTTCACTGGGGGAAGTAGTGATACACTACCTTCACTGGTGATCGGCGAGGATAAATCTTTGAATAAGAACAACCTAGAGAGAAGGACATCCTGGACTTACCGAGGAAAGTAAGAAGTCAACATCATAGCAGAAAATCAAGCTTCAGGGAAATTTAAATCAATTCCCAACACAAGGCAAGAGAAAACCCGACAGGTGACTACTATATTAATATTTCTTAGAGGGAAATAACTTTGCTCTCCGCTTGGGGACATCCAAAGAAACAACAACATATTTAAATGGTAAAACTCTGAGTGGGGATTCCTCATATAACTTTTGCTAGGGACAGCAAAAGATGAATCTTAGAGTTACACATCAAGAAGAAGTGGACCTCAAAACCGCTCAACTACTTGGCCATAACATAATCAGTTGGAGAAGATCTGGATCGAGACCTACCTGGGGAAAAACTGAACAGTACTCATCTGGAGAAAAAGACTCAAACTGATATTCAACTAAGAAAAATAGATCTTATGATTCCAACACATCATAACAAATCTTTGAGGGAACTCATCATCTTGTTAACAACTAAAAGGGGAAACCTGGTTATATCCATAGGAACAAACTCTGCTGAGGAACTATCAGCAAACTCTACTAGGGGAGTAAGAACGAACCCTGATTAGGAAAACACTAAGCTTTGTGCTTTGTAATTTTACCATTCTTTGAGTAACCGTTGATATTCCTTTTTATATTCATTAATCAAAGGAAAATGCTTTTATAATTTTCAAGAATTTAAATCAATTATTCACATTGTTTTTCAAAAATCATCATCAATAATAAATGAAATCACTACAACAAAAATGACTTTTGGCAACAACTCAAAACCACAACCTAAAGTGAAATAACTGTAGCCTAAAGGTTTAGGTGGCGGTTTATCAGACGTGGAATTAATGGTTGTTGCCTATTCATTTAGAGCGCGGTTTTTTATTTTTAACCACAGATTCAAAACACCGCCGCCTAAATTATCAAATTCCACGATTTTGGTTATAGTTTTAGGCCGCGGTTTTCTAGTAAAAACACAAAATAACCATCCCCAAAATATGAATATACAACGGTTATAAAAAAGCAACAAATGAAAACCGCAGCTAGTTTATAATTTCATTTAAAGAACCGCGCCTAAAACTTAGGAAAAGTCCACGGTTTTTAATAAGCAACCCTTAAAAAGAGATGCCTATAAATTGAAAAATATTTGGTAAATATTAACTTTAAACTTAAAGATATAATTATTAAAAAATTTCCTATTCATTTATATGGTGATACATTTCAACCATAAACCTTCATTTTATTCTAATATAGTATAAGTCAATATTATTAATTAAATGAGAAGAAACACATGTATAAATTAATCAAAACATATAAATATGAAGTATTAATAAGATGAAGTGTAATAAACACTTTGAAATGTAAGAACAAATATTTTCAAAATAAATCCAAACTCTTTGAAATATAATAAACTAATTAGGTGGTTTGTGTAACTCCATAAAACAAAAAATAATTGTCTATATTTGAATCAGTGAAGATCTTCATCATATTCATTGTACTGAGAATCATGAGAATCATCATCTTGAGAACTGTCAACTTGATCATATTGAAGATCATCATCTTGATCATATTGGAGATCGTCATCAAGATCATAATGAAGATCATCATCATCCTGAAGATCTTTGTCATCTTGGAGAACACCATCTTGTTCATCTTGAGGATCATCTTCATTTCTAACCTGTAAATATGAAGAATAGTCAAATTTAAACATTTTTACTTTGACCATGAAAAATGACAATACTCACATACATATACATAATAAACACATAGTAACACATACCACATAATACTAAACTAAACAAACATGTTTCATTTCATTCTTTAAATATTCTAAGACTATGTCAATAGAGATAATTAATTGTCATCACTGATTTTTCATCAATATGAGTAATACTACCATGATTGCTCTCATACTTACAATTCTTCCATCATATTAGTAGCAAAATTTGGTAAGAAAATACTAACTAATCCTAGGGGATAACTCGATATAAGCAACATAAATTAGTATACTAAAGAAATACCAACTCAACACTTAGTAAAATAAATGTCAATTTTAATTAATATCAATTGTAGTACCTTTTGATGAGCAGGAGCATAGGTTGATGTCGATGAGCGCGGTGTTGGAATATTATCATTGTGCAAGGCTTCTCTCATCTTATCGTTTACTTCCTCTTCACTTAAATATGGATTTTGTTGCATATACATGCTTTTCAAAAGTGCCTCCATTGCTCCCATCTTTTGTGTCATGTCAGAAATTTTACCATCATATTGCATTTTTATTAAAGAAATTTCTTCATTTTTTTTCAACAATGATGGTGTAACAGTTCTTCCATAACATCTCACTCTACCGGGTTTTTCTTTTCCAAGCAGTGATTGAAATGTTTGTGTTCCAGCTTTAGTTGAAGTTTCAATAGATTCTTGAAGTTTATCCTAATATATCAAACTATCAATTTTGAACAAAATTAAAAACTACATGTGCAATTAAAATGGATATAATTTAACTTACAATCACAAATTGGGTTTCCTCATCCACTTATTTTCCCTTGCGACATTTTTGAGTTTCAATAAACATCTCAGCCTGAGTGACTTCTTGTCCATCCTTGTTTTCCTGCTACATTATTATTCATATATTAAAAATACAAAATATTATTTAATAAGATATTGAAAAAACACATTATTCTATTGAGAATCACGCACAAATACCATACCATTTTTGTACGAATTCTAGCAAAATTTGTCGGTCCTACACGATGCATAAACTTTTGCTTGCTCCTATTAACTGCATTCTTTTGGCTAATATCCTATAATAAAAAAAAACAAAATTGGGTTGTTAGCCAAAAATGACAAACAACTTATAGTTCACTATAAATAAGATTTAGCAAGTCACTACAGGTATCTTTCTTCACTATACATACTATCATCCAAAAACTTAAGGTGCCAGCTTTGTTTCTTAAAATACATAAAACACGAAGACCCCTTCATCTCATAACTATAACAAATAGTTCATGATAAGATATAGTTCATCACACAAACACACACACGATTAACAACTAACACAATTTCTTAATAAGTATCTATAATTTGGTAAAATAAGTATAATACACAGGTCATTAGCTTCATCAACAGTGGGTAGAATCGTTTTGCTTCATCAACAATAGTAGTTATCTATGCAAAACAACAAGGGTATTAGGTTTACCAAGAAGAAAAAACTCATCAAAATAATATCCAGCTTTTGCTTAATGTTTATAATAATAGATTTATTTTATCATGTTGATTGAACAAGGAAGTTGGAAACTAGAAAGCTTAAAATGAATGAATGTCACCATCGCATCATAAAATTATAACCATCAAAGAGTTGATGCATAGTATTGCACCTAAACAAGCATCTAGTAGCCAGTAGTGATTTACTAGTGTCACATGGACTTCAAAATGCAAAGACATTGACATTGGACTTAACACCATCATGTACAATGACTCAACACTATGAAGCACTGGAAAATACATACATTGAAAAAAGTGAAGTCATTTTGGTCCTTAATGGCAACGAGGCAGTGTCACGATAGCCCTTAAGTGTATCAAAATTACTTCTAAACCTCAATTTGTAGTTTATAATTATGACACATTCAGATACTACACGAGTAATTACTGAGCAAAATAAAGTGAAAGCATAGTAACATTCAACCAATAAGATATAGAATTTGCTAGAGCAGCACCTCTGCCTCCAAGTCCAGATTTGAAAACCAAAATCCAACACAAAAGAGCATGTACTAAAGTTATGACAGCAGAGGTAAACATCATTGGAAACACAATATTTTGTGCCTGTAAGAATCATGAGAATCATCATCTGATTTATTTTAGAGGCAGTTCCAAAAATTATTGAGCAAAATAAATAACTTACTTGAATATGAGTATCTTTCCAATATACTAACAATTTCTTGAAATGAACTTCAGATATGCTCTTTGGATGGTGTTTTAATATATCCTTCATATTAGAGTACTTTAGAAAATGATCTTTCTTGATAGAGTATTTGTGGCGTCTCCAAGCATCGTTTATTCGAGCATACATTGCTTTTTTTCCTCTCTCAGGAATGTTGAACTTTGTCTGCAAGAATAAAACAATGTTTGTCATCAATTATAGATACTTGATCATTAAAAAGTTATGAAATTTTACTTCTCATACATTAATATATTTCCAAATATGATAATTATGACGCTTAGGATCTGTTTCATCTTTAAGCAACTCTTTGAAATTTGTATAAATCAATGGAAAAAAATTTGCATTCCTTGTTATAGTTCTGAGGAAATAGCCTAAGTCAGAAAAAGTTTGGTCATCAGGTCCAATTGGCTCTCCAAAGTCATCTAGAGTAACTTCTTGACGGTTTTTACATCTCTTGCATATATTTTTAAACAACGCGTTGGTCCCCGTGTTCTTTTCTTAGTTGTCCCTGTTTTGACATCAAATAATATAATGTAAAATAAATTATCAAATACACACACATATTAGTAATAAAATAAATTAATAATAAAATATTTTCTTGGTCTTAAATAAAATGAAACATCACCATTTTTTCTGCATCTCCCTCATAGTCCACATTTTCTTCTTGTTCTTGTTCTTTTAAAACAATGTTTTCCTCATCTTCAATTAAATTTTCCATCTCCTTCTCAACATCTCTTCCATTTTTTTCAAGAAAATCACCAATTAACATTGATTGGCACAAAGGACTTCTTTTTGTCTTCTTGCAAGCACTTTGTTGCCTTGCCATTGATTCCTCTTCAGCCACTACCATTTTCTTTTGTTGATCTTTTTCCCTTGAATTGTCATTTCCAAACATTCTTTTTTTGTTGTTGATTCTTATTGTTACTTTCATGTTTTTCCCTTGACTCATCTTCGAAAAATATTCTCTTAGATTGTTCCTTTGACCTTGAAATGTCATTTTTAAGAGATTTCTTTTCTGCAATTTGTTGTCTTTCCAACGGTCCATCTCCAATTACCGTCTTTTTCATGGATTGCCTATTTGGAACCTAAATATGCATAGGCGTAGATCTTCTAACTTGAGACAAAGACTGTCCTTTTGAATTTTGGATTTTAGAAACTAAAGGTTGATTCCTTTTAGAAATCAAAGATTGACCTTTTGGATCTTGAATCTTCAATCCTTTGTTTGTTTTTAAAGATACTTCCCTCTTTATACTTTTTTCAGCATGAATGTTAGGTAGTTTAGTCCTACTTGCATTATCTGAAACATTTTTCTTTGGCTTAGGCTCTTTGTTGGAAGTTGTTGCAAACATAGATAACTTGAATTGTGGAGTAGTTAATGTCTGGTTTTTTTTTGTTCCTAAGAGCTTCAACTTCTATTATAGGTGCACATATTTTTTTCATGTTTGGTCTGTCTTTCCTCCAGTTTGATGCTGAAATTTCTTGCCAATTCAAAACTTGATTTGACCAGTGGTAGCTCAAAACTGGAAGCACCCCTCTGACCTTTCACATGACACTTCATATTTTTCTTGTTTTCTTCCTTGTTCATTTGTCCTATAAAATATTTAAACATAAAAAATATTTAGAGATAGACAAGAATGGACAAGAGAAGTCACATTGATACGAAACAGTAAGCATTTTACCATAAAATTTATCATATATATGAAAAAACTTACTGGTTAAGAAATTGTCTATCTAGAAATCATATATATGAAAAAACTTACTTACAAATTTTCACATTGATGCAAAACATTAAATAAAATGAATGACTTAGACCCCATCACTCTACTAGTCCAACAAAGTATTGTCAAAATCAGAATCATCTTCATATCTTGCTTCTTCCATAAAAGATGGAGGCTTATCAATAATTATTCTAGGTATATCTTCTCTAACCCAATTAAGTTCACCATCGAAAGGATCAGTTTGATAAGATTCTTGGACCATTGAATCTGATAGGTCACCCATACTGTATAAATCTCTAGGATCTGTTTTCGTGACATACTGCCTACTTTAATCAAGTGGATCTTGGATATAGAAACATTGATGAACTTGAGATGGTAGAACAAAAGGATCATTTTGGTAACATTTTTTGTTGAAATATACACAAGTAAGCCCATATTTGTCTTCTTCTACCTCGAACTAATCACATTCAAACAAAACAAAGTTGAATTGAGAGTAATAGTCTAACTCGATTATATCTATAATTGCTCCATAATAAGTTACAGCTTTCATCCTAGGATTTTCATCCTTAGAGCTTGCAAAACTTGGAGTCAATGAAACCAAAGTAACACCTGAATTTTGAGTTTTGCGTCTTGCATCTCATTTTATAGTATGGAATCTATATCCATTGATGAGGTAGCCTGAAAACCTCTTTGCTATATCACATGGACCTCTAGAGAAATCTTTCAGCTGAATCGATACATCATCTTTCAAGGCTCGAGTTTTAAACCATTCACTAAAATCGTGACTTTGGGTTTTGGCCTTGACCCACCTTCGTCCTTTAGTTTAACTATTGACAATATCATCATGTTTCCTACAAAGATAATTTATCATCTATTAGAAAATAACACTAGTGTGTGTGTGTGTGTGTGTGTGTGTGTGTGTGTGTGTGTGTGTGTGTGTGTTTTATAAATGAACTTAATATATTATGGTACCTGATGAATGTGTTAACTTCATCACAATTGAACAAAAGGTATCTGTGGGCTTGGGATTTTGTAGTTGAATCTAGAAAAAATGGTTTACAACTTTTCTTCCCACATAAGGAACGACCAATACATGAAAAGTAATCGCTTAAATCCACATCACACAAGCCACTATTGTCATAATTTTGACTCTGTCTATTTAACCTTGTTTCTATATTGTCATGCAAATATCTTGAGCAAAAAGTCAAAGCTTCTTCATCCAAATATGCCTCAGCAATAGATCCTTCAGGATGAGCTCTATTACGAACATAACTTTTAAGTTTGCATAAGTTTCTTTCAGTGGGATACATCCAACGAAATTGAATTGGACCGCCCAATCTAACTTCATTTACCAAATGAATAGGCAAGTGAACCATTATATCAAAACAACTTGGAGGAAAAATCATCTCCAGTTGACAGAGGATATCTGCAATATCGGCTTCTAAGAAATTCAAATCTTGCTCCCGGATAACTTTTTTACACAAAGAGCGGAAAAATGACCATAAGCGAATTAGAGGTTCAGCCACTATATTGGGCATGGTGCCTCTTACTGCTACTTGTAATAAGTAATGTAACATGAAATGTGCGTCATGACTCTTGTAGCCAAACACTTTCTTATTACTAACTTGCACACACTTTGAAATGTTTGATGCAGTCCCATCTGGTAATTTGGCAGCCTTTAAAACACCACAAAAAATAGTTTTCTCATGTGCACTCATTGAAAAACAAGATTTTGCAATCTCTGCACGACCTCCACCAATCTCTTTTGGATGAAGCTTCTTTCTTATTCCCATATCTTTCAAATCATAACGAGCATTAACATGATCTTTTGTCTTCCCTGGTATGTCTAAAAGAGTTCCAATAATATTATCAAATATATTTTTTTCAATGTGCATCACATCAAGATTATGACGTAATGTATTTTCAGCCCAATAAGGTAACTCAAAAAATATTGATTTTTTCTTCCATGGACCATCTTTTTTCTTCTTTTTTGTTTTACCAAACTCATTATGAAAATCTTTTAGGGTTTTCACAATATATGTCCCTTTTAACAAAGAAGGGGCAGACCTAAGTTCTTTCTTTCCATTAAAGGACCTTTTATTTAACCTCCAAGCATGGCTCATTGGTAAAAAGACACGATTACCCATGTAGTACATCTTGTGGCTATTTTTTAAATATGATGATTCAGTGTTATGATTGCAACACGCACATGCAAACCTTCCTTTGGTGCTCCAACCTGATAACATAGCATACCCAGAATAATCACTAATTGTCCATAGGAGTGTTGCACGAATTTTAAATGTTTGATTTTTTGAGGCATCATATGTGTCTACTCCTAATTCCCATAACTCTTTTAACTCCTCAATTAATGGTTGAAGGTACACATCAATGTCATTCCCCGGTGATTGTGGCCCAGGAATCAACAATGACAACATTGTATATTCAGATTTCATGGACAACCAAGGAGGGTAGTTGTATACTACCATCATGACAGACCATGTACTATGTGATAAGCTCATGGTCCGGAATGGATTGAAGTCGTCACTTAATAAGCCAAGTCTTATGTTACGAGGCTCAGAAGCAAAGTCATGATGAAGTCTATCAAAATCCCTCCATGCTTGTCCATCCGCAGGATGCCTTAATTTTCCATCCTTTGAGCGTTCTTCTTCATGCCACCTCATTTCCTTTGCTGTCTTTGAACACATAAATAACCTTTGAAATCGTGTAATCAATGGAAAATGTCTCAAAACCTTAGTAGGGACTTTATGATCATATTTCGCATGCTCAGAAGACTCGCTCTCTACTTGAGGAAACTCCTTCCATCGTGAAGCCTTACAAATATTGCAAGAGTTATCGTTCTCATGTTCTTTCCAATATAACATGCAATCATTCGAACATGCATGAATTGTTTTATAATCGAGACCCAAATTACTAATCATCGCCTTTGTTTTGTTAAAATATTTAGGAATGTTTATTTCTGGAATCACTTCTTTCAATAATTCTAAAAGGGGAGTGAAAGATGCATTGCTCCATCCATGTAGACACTTCAACAAGTAAAGTTGAATTATGAATGATAGAGTAGAGAAGCTTTCACATCCGGGGTATAACTCTTGTTTTGCCTCATTAATCAACTTGTGGAACTTTTTCGCATCCTCATTGTGAGCTTCACTACTTTCCTCTGCTTCAACCACATTTCTAAATGTGTCATACAATAAACCACCAATGTCATCAAGTGAGTTCTCTTGCTCTTTTGTGTCCTTATTAATTTTCATAGGCGACGATATATCCTCTCCATGGTTTACCCAAACATCATATCCTTTCACAAAACCTACTGCTATTAAATGATCGCGGACCACATGTCTTCTTTCCCGTTTACAATTTGCACAATGAGCACAAGGACAAGAAATTTCACGTCCTTGAGGTCTTCCTGTGGTATAGTAAAAATCTAAAAAAGACTTAACACCTTTTCTATAGTTCTTCCAGTGTCTTGGGAGTTTAGTACATGCTTTATCCATACCTTTAGTCTAATTTAATTACAGTATTTTAAACATCCATCAATAAAGTTATAAACAAATAAAATGTATAAACACATAAGGATACACTATTATTTACAAACTAACACAATATTAACACATAAAATAATTTAACTATCAATAAACACAGTATTAACGTATTATATAACTAACAACTTAATATCACTATTCACACATAAAATAAATTGTTAATAATCAGGATAGGAAAACTACTAAATATGTGTATTTTATCACCTAATATCTATATGTGCACTCAAACAAATAGATGGTGTAACAGCAGGGCTATCAGTGCTAGTTGACACAACCATGTGAGGAATTGAGGTTTGAGAACGGAATAAAGGCATCCCGATCCCAGAAATACCATAACAGAAAATAAGTAACAATATGTAGCTATTCTTAAAAACATTCTTATTTTTGACATAGCCTAAACTATTAATACCTTCTTATATTTATGCTTTGAGATATGTCCTCTAATTTTAGGTGTCAATTACCATAGCTCATAGGATTATACAAGCTAAGCATATTAACAAGCAAAGGCAATGAGTTGGTAATATGAGTGCTTGAACCAAACTGTAGTAATTTGAATGGGAAACTTGAAAAAAAGAGGTGTTGATCAATAAAATTAACTTCCCAAACTTCGTATGCAGCAGCTGGGAACATATCCAAAGGGATACCAAAGTCTCCCCATAACCACCTTCCATTACAGAATCTACCCATGCAATAAAAAAAGAATGTTTTGAAGAACTAATAAAGAACAGATATGCAAAATCCTCCCTTAAACTATTACTACCGTTCCAAACACCGAACCAAAACAGAATCGTCAGTCCGTCATGCCACCTCCTACAACAAACCTATAGTTCCTAATAAACATATCTACCTCTCACTTCTTCTCCAAGGATAAAATATCAGCCCACCAAGTAGATTTAGAGACTAACCTACTGCTATTATCTTCCAACAAAATATGAGAAACAATATCACCATACATTGCCTTTAAAATAGAAATCCACAACTTCCTTGATGAGCTCCTCAACTTTATCCTCTTTAGTTTTTGAAGAATTCTCTAGCTGCTCAGCTGAATGTATGAGAACATTTCCCTTAATTTCAGTTATAGATGTATCAACGCCACCTGCAAACACAACAACCTTTGCCTTTTTCATTCTCTTTATACTACCAACAATATCATTTCTCAGAACCATTCGCCGAACAACTGTACTATTATGCAGCCCTCCTCCCAAGAGTTTTGCAACATGAACATTGTCCACATTAAAGTTTACATAATTTTTTTGACACACTTGAATACATGCAGCAGCAACAAGGGAGCATATAGTATCTTCTTGACCAAATTGCTTGCTGGAAACAATTTCTTTTATTCAATAAACAACTTGCTCCTTATCACATACATTCATATTATCTGAACCTTCCTCAACAAGTTAGTCCAATTTTTCAACAGTCTTATTAATAGCTTTGGTATATCCATTAAGATTCTTACTGTGGGACGAAATCTTTTTCCTTCCACGCAACTAAGCAACAAAAGCCCAACAAAAGCCAAAAAAAACTGCCAACCAAAGGTCTTTAATATAAAAGGCACTGTCATTTTCCAAACCATCTTGAAGACAGAACTTGAATCGTCAACAAAACTCACAGCAGACAACAAATCAAACAAAATCTTGTATCCCGAACTCACCGTGTAAACCCCATGTTCATGATGAATCCATACCACTCTATCCATCCACGAACCGTCCAAGGACACCAAATCCAGCCGTTGTTTCAAAACCAGAACTTTCTGCTGCAGCAGCTAGGAACATATCCAAAGGGATACCAAAGTCTCCCCATAACCACCTGCCATTACAGAATCTACCCATGCAATAAAAAAAGAATGTTTTGAAGAACTAATAAAGAACAGATATGCAAAATCCTCCCTTAAACTATTACTATCGTTCCAAACACCGAACCAAAACAGAATCGTCAGTCTGTCATGCCACCTCCTACAACAAACCTACAGTTCCTAATAAACATATCTACCTCTCACTTCTTCTCCAAGGATAAAATATCAGCCCACCAAGTAGATTTAGAGATAACCTACTGCTACTATCTTCCAACAAAATTTGAGAAACAATATCACCATACCGTGCCTTTAAAATAGCAATCCACAACTTCCTTGATGAGCTCCTCAACTTTATCCTCTTTAGTTTTTGAAGAATTTGATAACCTACTGCTACTATCTTTAGTGTTTGCTAAATTTGATACTAATAATACTACTGGAGCCAAAATACCATCTTCTATAACATGATTTTGTGAGCCATTTACAGCCCTTCAATGAGAAGATATTCACTGTGATGCTAAGTTTTAGAAATTGGATTTTGATTTTTAAAAAAAAGCTAGCATAAGAAACACTTAACTGTTAACAAACATAACTAACCCACGTACGACTATTCTATTATATATAAGAAGTAAAATACCTGAAAGTGAGAATAATACTGAAATCTGAAATTGAAAGGTTGGGTTTAAGAATGAAAGTCAAATGCAGAACTAAGATTGAGAGTGAATACCCTAGAGAAAAAATATGAACATGAGAGATTGAAAATTGCACATTATTATTATTATTTAGAAAATGAGAATGAGAAACTTAGGTTTGAGAGGTGTAACCAATGGATGAGAGAAGGGAGGACGGTTTCCGGCATGAATGAGGGTGAAAACGTTACAGTTTGCGTTCGCGGGTAGAGAGATGAAAAAGTTAGGGTTTAAACAATCCCTAGTTTTTAGAAACTATATGGTGCTACTAGTATTTTTCGGATGAAAATTTTCAAGTTTTAGAATAGATTAATTAATTAATAACTTTCGAATTAAAATTAAAACCATATGGCGTTATTGCTCTAGTGGTAGCGAACTCTTTCTACAAAGCAAAGTACTTGGGTTCAAGGCCTGGTTGTGCCATTTTTTTAAATTAATTTTTCAATCATATTTTCAAGTTTGAGTTAGAGCACTTCAAGGACAGGGGTTCGATCCCCACTTTGTACATTTAATAATATGCGAATAATTAACATTAAATTTTAAAAAAAAAAAATCAAAATTCCACACTTCAAAAGCGTTGTAAAAAAAGGAATAAGTTGCGGTTCTTATATGCTACGCTTATGAAACTGTGGATAGAAGTGAATACGCGACCGTTATATTATAACCACATTTTCAAAATCGTAGCATATAATAAATAAGGGACGGTTTTGAAAAAAAAATGTCAACGCGTAAAAATGCGTAGCCTATGTTACTTATAGGGACGGTTTTACAGTCGTTGTCTATTCCTCCGTTGCCTAAAGTCATTTTTGTTGTAGTGAATTTTGCAAACAAAAATAAATTAAGAATTGCAAATAAAGGGATAAAGCCCAAATTTTATTAATAGAATGGTAGTCCGTAAATGGTGCAACTCCATGGATCATTACAAAGTTTGAAAATGGTAAATACATGGGAAGGGTTACATTGAATTCCAATGACCACTATTCTCCCTAACAACTTTGAATTCCACTGTGCTCAAAGCTTCTGCCGAGAACGGTTGAAAGAGAATCACTGACAGGCAATGTTGCTTCAAGTGATCAAGACTGGCTGAATGCAATTACTTGCCATAATCCCTAACTTTTTCCAAGATTGTCCTTTTGGGTTTTCAATCTACCGGGATGATTATTTTTGTTTTTGTCTCTAATTTTTTTCTGGACCGCCCTTTCGAGTTTTCAGCCCACCGAGACGCCCATTTTTTCCTAAGCCGCCCTTTCGGGTTTTCAACTTAGCAAGCAGTTCTTTTTATTTTTAGGCGAAGTATTTCTTGACTGCATCGGCATTCACAAGACGAGTGAAATTTTCAACATGCATAGTTGTAAGGATTAATGCACTGCCAGAAAAGGCTCTCTTAACAACATATGGACCTTTATAATTAAGAGTCAACTTACCCCTAGAATCGGTGACAAAAATCAAGATCTTTTTAAGCACGAGGTCGCCTTCTCTGAACGCTCGAGGTCGAACTTTCTTATCAAATGCTTTATTCATTCTCTGTTGATATAATTGGTCATGACACAAGGTCTTCATTCTTTTCTTTTCAATCAAATTCAACTTATCGTATCTACTCTGACACCATTCAGCCTCAGACAATTCAGCTTCCATCAAAACTCTTGTAGAAGGGATTTCAACTTCTATTGGGAGTACTACTTCTATATCATAAACGAGAGAGAAAGGGGTTGCCCATGTTGAAGTGCGGACAAATGTACGATACCCATGTAAAGCAAAAGGGAGCATCTCATGCCAGTCCTTTTATGTAACAACCATCTTCTGAATGATTTTCTTAATATTCTTATTGACAGCTTCAACAGCCTCATTCATCTTGGGTCTGTAAGGAGAATAATTATGATGCTCAATTTTAAACTCATCACATAATTCCTTTATCATCTTATTGTTTAGATTTGGCCCATTATCGGTGATAATCTTGCTTGGAACGCCATACCAATAGATGATTTGGTTCTTAATAAACTGGACCACGTCACATTGGTATATAACGCCACTTCAACCCACTTGCCATAATCCCTAAATTTTTCCTAGATTGTCCTTTTGGGTTTTCAATCTAGCGGGATGATTATTTTTTTTTTGTCTCTAATTTTTTTCTGGACCGCCCTTTCGAGTTTTCAGCCCACTGAGACGCCCATTTTTTCCTAAGCCGCCCTTTCGAGTTTTCAACTTAGCAAGCAGTTCTTTTTATTTTTAGGCAAAGTATTTCTTGACTGCATCGGCATTCATAAGACGAGTGAAATTTTCGACATGCATAGTTGTAAGGATTAATGCACTGCCAGAAAAGGCTCTCTTAACAACATATAGACCCTTATAATTAGGAGTCAACTTACCCCTAAAATCGGTGACAAAAATCGAGATCTTTTTAAGCACGAGGTCACCTTCTCTGAACGCTCGAGGTCGAACTTTCTTATCAAATGCTTTATTCATCCTCTGTTGATATAATTGGTCATGACAATGGTCTTGATTCTTTTCTCTTCAATCAAATTCAACTTATCGTATCTACTCTGACACCATTCAGCCTCAGACAATTCAGCTTCCATCAAAACTCTTGTAGAAGGGATTTCAACTTCTATTGGGAGTACTACTTCTATATCATAAACGAGAGAGAAAGGGGTTGCCCATGTTGAAGTGCGGACAAATGTACGATACCCATGTAAAGCAAAAGGGAGCATCTCATGCCAGTCCTTTTATGTAACAACCATCTTCTGAATGATTTTCTTAATATTCTTATTGACAGCTTCAACAGCCTCATTCATCTTGGGTCTGTAAGGAGAATAATTATGATGCTCAATTTTAAACTCATCACATAATTCCTTTATCATCTTATTGTTTAGATTTGGCCCATTATCGGTGATAATCTTGCTTGGAACGCCATACCGATAGATGATTTGGTTCTTAATAAACTGGACCACGTCAGATTGGTATATAACGCCACTTCAACCCACTTGGTAAAATAGTCAATAGCCACCAGAATGACTCATCATCATTTTTTTTCTTCTACTCTTCTTTTAATTCATTTTTCATTTTTCACTTTCATTTTTTTTATTTTTGCAGACATTCTTCCTTTAACGAAAATCTATGCTCCACAATATCAGTATCAAGACCTGCATATCTTGATAAGACCAAGAAAAAACATAAACAAATTCTCTGAGAAGCTCTATTATCCTCTTCTTAATATCTCGACCAAGAAGTGCCATAATCTTAACTTCTTTTCTAGTTTCCTCCATACCCAAATTAACCAATTCCACCAGCTCATCATGAGGTTGAATGGTCTTTTCCTCGTACTCAAGAAACCGGAAAATTTTGTCTGGAATCTCCTCGATATCCCCTTCTTCCACTTCAAACACAGGGAATTCAAAGTTGGGAGAAGGCATATGAACATTGTATTCAATGAGTTTAACAATCAATATGCATAATAATTTTATGTTTGGTTTTAGAATTTGAACAAAAAGTGCAAGTATCATGTAGATAAAAGTGATCATCAAATTATTATTTTGGTTTTTTATGTTAGCATTTTTCAGAAATAAAGTAAAAAGGGAAAACATAATATGGATAAGCAGAATAACATTTTATTGATGATGGTAATAGTTGAAATAAAGCCCTCAAAAGTTCACTTTCACCTTGGGCAGAGTGAAAGGATTTTTTTATAGAAAACAAAAACAAAATTACTTTGAATCATGAACAACAATAGGAATGTCAACAACTATCTAGTTTTGGCACATCAATCTATGTGTCACAAAGTTGGGAATTTCTTCCTCTTGATCTTCTTCAATGATGGCACTGACTTCATATTCAGGTTCTTTAGGCCTCGGTCGAGGGGTATGAGAAGGTACATATGCATCTTCTGTCTCAGAAAAGTATCCAGGATCATCAAGGTACGGTTTCCATTCTTGAGGATCAATCTCATCTTGTCGGTCATCTTCAATAACTACAGTAGTAGAATGATCCATGGCATTGATAAACCCAGCACTACGGAAAACTTCATGAATACTCTTCAGCTCTTTGTGGGTTAAACCGGGTGAGAAACCCAAACCAGCCCTATTTATTTTCTCAGCAACTTCAATGACTCAGTCCCAACCATCAGCTTGACCACTTTTCAAAACATGTTGAGCATCCTTCATAGAAGACATGGACACACCATTCTTCTTAACAACACTATCAATGACAGAAAGAGCCTAGAACGGAGTTCCAACATCTTCGTCAATATCGATATAAGAAAAAGATGACAAACTTCCCACTAACATAGCTTGCTCTCCACAACACGTTTGCCATTCTGAACAAATTTTAACTTCTGGTGAAGTGTCGAAGTAACTACCCCATCTTCATGAATCCAAGGGCCTCCAAGAAGACAACTGTAAGTAGGATGAATTTCCATAACTTGAAAATTAATCTGGAATACGCACGAATCTATCTTGACATGGAGATCAACTTCTATGATCACGGTTTTCCTCGAGCAATCAAAGGCTTTCACAATAACTTCGTTGAACCTCATAGAAGTACCCTGATATGACAGTTTAGACAAAGTTATTTTTCAATTACATTCAATGATGATTCGGTATCAACCAGCACACTAGACATAGCATCCTTCTGGCAATTCACAGAAATATAGAGAGCCAAATTATGATTCCTTCCATGTTCAGTTAGTTCTTCATCACAAAAGCTCAAATTTTTACATGCACTAATATTGGCAATAATACTATCAAACTGATTAACAGTTGCATCATGATCCATATAAGCCTGTTCCAATACTTTCTGAAGAGATTCTCAATGAGCCTCGGAGCTCATTAGCAAGGATAGGATAGATATTTTGGACGGCGTATGCAAAAGTTGATCCACCACATTATATTCGCTCTTTTTGATCAATTTCAGCATCTCATCATTATCTAATTTCTAGTTTACATCACTAGATTGACCAACCTCAACAGATTCTTCAACTGAGTATTCTTACCCAAACATCTTCACTAGTCTTCGAGGGTACATTAGAAAATACTCAACCACTTCTGGTCAAACGAACTACATCTGCAATAGTCACGACTGAAGGGAGAGAAGGAATGAGAACCTCTTTTATATCCTCCAACATGGTAGCATTATATCTGTAAGGAACAATTTTGTTTGATTCATATGGCATTGAGCCAGGAAAACGGATAACCAAAGGTGTAACAACAGATTTCTGTCTATCATAAGAAATTACAACTCTCTCTGGGATGTTGAAGTGAGGAACTATGACATTCACCTCATTCTCATCTTCATTTCTATTTGCAGTGACCTGAATCAGATTCTGGTCGATCATCTTTTGTAAATCTCTCTAAACAATCACACACCCACGGGAGTTCACAGAACAAATACAACAAGTGACATAATCATGCTCAATATCACGGTATTCACTCAAAGTAGCATGCATCTCAACCAATGATTTTTGGATTTAGCGGATATCAAAGATACAATATGTGCCAGGATAACCATACACCATATTAATATAGGCGTTACCATGCCTAGGCAATGAATGTGATTGCACATTAGGATTGGTGTCTTCAAAAGACAAGATGCCACATTTAACCAACCTTTGTACCTCCATCTTCAATGGATAACAATTATCAGTGTCATGCCCAGCTCCTCCCTGATGGAAAGCACAATGAACCTCGGGTTTATACCACCACGGTGAATCTTTTGGAACAACAGGTGGTGC
This sequence comes from Lathyrus sativus, assembly GCA_963859935.3. NCBI lineage: Eukaryota > Viridiplantae > Streptophyta > Magnoliopsida > Fabales > Fabaceae > Lathyrus > Lathyrus sativus. The sequence continues at coordinate 129,807,167 of OZ012736.1, read as the reverse complement.
ACGAGTTTGAACAAGGTTTTTTTGAATCAATCCAGAAAGCAATTTCGAGTAAGTCATCGTAATTGGATCCAAGTTCTTCTGAAAACGGCTATGTCGATTGTTTTGTTGGTGAAAGAATTATTGGGTAGGAGCTGCCTGAACAACGGGAGTTGAATTGATAGTAGGTGTAACAGATGCAACATGTTACTGACATTGATTATTCCTACTATAATTCTTTCTGCGTCCTCCACGAGAAATAACATTGATCTCGCCTTCTTTCTTTTAGAAAAACCAGCGCCATGCTTATTTGCACTTCCAGAATTACCTTCTTTCGTCAAACATCCTTCCCAGATAGCTTTCTCTAATCTCATTCCCATGTTAACCATCTCCGTAAAATCACTAGGTGCACTTGCAACCATCTTTTCATAATAAAACAAGCCCCAAGTCTTCAGAAAGATTTTGGTCATCTCCTTCTCTTCAAGCGGAGGACTGGTCTGCGCAGCAATCTCACGCCATCTATGTGTATACTCTTTAAAAGTTTATTTCTCTTTCTAAGACATAGTGCGGAGCTGATCATGGTATGGCGCCATATCTAGATTGTACTTATACTTACAGACAAAATAATCTGGGAACTATCAAATCCCATATACCATTTCAGTGGAGCACCAGTAAGACTATCCTGAAAATAATGAACCAGCAACTGATGGTTGTCAGTATGAGTGGACATTTTTCTAGCATACATAACCAAATGGTTTTATAGACAAGTATTCCCTTTATATTTCTCAAAGTCTGGAACCTTAAACTTCAGAGGAATCTTCACATTTGGGACAAGACAAAGCTCATAAGCGTTCTTTCCAAATAACTCATTCCCTCTTAAAGCCTCGATTTCATTATGCATCTCAGCAAACTGATCTTGAAAATCATCTATACAATCAAGGGCATCCAAACTCTCGCTCGGAGCAATGTGGAAACAATTTTCTTCAACATAAGGCACAGTGTGACCCACGGGTGGTGGCACAGATACAATAGCAGGAATAATCGGAATCTCAGTAGGAGGAATATTATTGACCACAAGAGGTGGCATAGTCACAACAGCAGGAACTCTTGATTCTTCAAAAGTAGGAGGTTGATATCCCTCTGACACATAATTGGAAGGCATGCCCCCAAGGAAAACCAGGAGGCATCTGATGTTGAGAAGAATTAGTCGGGGCCACAGAAATGGGCATTGATACAATCTCTAAAATCACTATTCTCTACACAGGAGAAGAAGGAAGCGGTGGTGGCTGATTCTAAGCAGCCACCAGAGCTTCCATCATTGTAGAAAGTCTCTCTAAATTGTCCTTCAGAGTTGTTACCTCTTCACGAAGCTCACGATTTTCTTGTTGCAACTGATCCATCTTTTTTCTCTGATTAGCCCGAGTATTCTAGTGATGCGACAGCTTGTCTGAATGAAGACCAAAAGGAAATAGATAAGACACTTGGAAAAGGCAAAACACAATGCACAATGATGCATGATATGCAAATGCAAATGCAAATGCAAAGATTTCAAGGAACCTTAAAGTGAATTGCAAATATTATTGAAATAACACAAACTCAAAATACTGAAAATCTCATTTCATTGATATTGGAAAAAGGATTACAAAGTCTAAAATACAATCTCAAATAGTCTCAATACATAAGAGAAATAAAACTATATCTATGGAATCATATCAGAAGATGATCCAATCCTAGGCTAATACTTCTCACGAAGCCTCTTGATCTTTCTCTCATAATGAGCCTTCATGGTGGTCTTCTCTAGCACGAGTCGGTCTGCAATACCCTTCCATACTCCAGAGGAGGGAGGATGAACGGATGGTGAAGTTCTATAGGAAAATAAACCCTATGGCTCCCTAGATCTCTTTGTAACACGTCGCTCAAGTAACTCGATCAAATCATATTTCTTCTTTAGCTGTTTCTACAACCCCGTCTTCTCTTTGTCGGAAGTATGAAACTTTCTCTCCCATATCTCTTTCTTTGGCTTCAACTTATTTAGGTCTTCTTGAAGCTTCACCTTATCATCCACGAGAACAAGAGAATATTAAAAACAGGAAATAATGGCTTCTCAAGAGGATAAAGCATCTTGAGTTGACAAGCTCTATCACGGGCCCACTGTATGTAACACTCAGAAATAGCATAATGTTGCCTTCCTAACTGACCCTTATATTTCATATTGACCTTGCGCCAAGAATGCACAATCCTATTATTAAACTCTAGGCTATCTGCTTCATCAAGGAAAAAGAAACTCGATAATGCAAGACTACTGGGTTTAAAGGTTCTACGATCATCAACTTCTCAAACTCTCAGGTTAGAAAAAGTAATGCCAATTATGATTACTCGTATGACAACAATAATCCCAAAGAGGCTTCCACTGAGTGGTGGATCTCGACTTGACAGCAAAGGACTAACCAGAGAACATCTCCTCGATTATACCATACATCCTATCTCAAGAGCTCTCAAGTCCGAGAATAGGACTTATTTCACACAGATCACCAAGCACCCAAACAGAACAAGCAATAACAGACAAATCAAACAAAAAGCACAAATAAACAAAGTAGGCCAAACCCACTAAGTACTAGATTTCCCAGCAGAGCCGTCACTTTTTCTATAGCGGAGAAATTGTTACTGTAAGCTCTTGATTAACTTAACTCAAAATGCAAGAGTCGCCACCAAACTTTATTTCATCTAAAAGGAAAGAATAAAAGCAAACAAAACCTAAACAAGTTCTAAAACAAGAACAAGCAGAGAATGGGTAAGGGGTTAGTTACGCTAAGGGAAGGTATTAGCACCCAAAACGTCTATAGTACTCTATAGGAGCCCTTTGAAATATTTGTGTTTTTTGGTTTGAAAAGGTTTGTTTGAAAAGAGATTGGAGAGATGAGAAAAGAAATATTTTTTAAGATTTTTGTGTTTAGAGAGACTTATCGCCTCATGCCTACGTACCCAAAAAGTGTAATATAGAATCAAAACCTCGTAGTTTATGGTACAAGTAACAAAAATAGTTTGTTCTAACTGATTTTAAATGTAAAGATAAGTTATCATTCTAAGGGTAAATCTATGACTTGTCGCCCACAAGTATAAGACAACATTTGCATCATCTAAAGATGAAGGATTTTGCTTGGATTAAAATCAACAATTCTATCATTCAACATCTAAGTGGAAAATGTCAACATCTTAATATTATGGGAAATAGGAGAATTACATCTCAACTATGAAAATGACTCGTGTCTAAACTTTTTGAAAAGTTTTAAAAGAAGAAATGCATAAAAGCACAAAAGGTTTGAATGAGTTTAAGTATTTTTTATGTCTTTTTGAAATTAGTCAAAGAGTGATTAACATTTATTGACATTTATTCAAGAAAAATATTTTTGAAAATCACTTGACAAAAGTCAAGGTTTAATTTTGAAAACAAGAAGATTTTGAAAATTTGAGAAGGGGAGGAGAATAAGTGACTACCCGAAAACACAAAATAAAAGCCAGAGATGAGAAGATCTAACCACACAAAGAGCTAATACTTGACAATAAGTCAACATAAGCAATCATCTTCCTCTTAGATTCAAACCACAAGCATAATAACCAAGTGAAATAAAGCATCCGAGGAAATTCCAAGTTAAGCCATAGCAAAGTCAAAGCGAGGTATTCTCAAAAGTTGAAAGCCAATTACGAGAGTCATGTTTCAAATGATTTTAAAGGTCAATGTATCAACACCTGCACACATAAAAATTCCAACAAAAATACAAAAACACCAAGGTCCAAGGTCTCAAATGTCCAAGAGCAAAGGGCAAGGATCCTAGAACTAAGTCTGAAGTACGAGTCACAAAGTCTGAGCTAAGGTCATAACAGTCTGGATTTAAGAGCTAAGTCTTTTAGTGTTTAATTATTTATTAATGTTTTAAGAGGAGTATGGTCTAAATGGATAAAGAGAAAAATAGCAAAAGCACAAATAAAGGTTCAAATGGACAAAGAGAAAATAGGATGATAATAATATGAAATGCTAAATGTAAAGACATAAAAATAAATGACAAGAAAGTAAAGAGCGGAAAATTAAAAGGCAAAAAGTAAAAGTTAGTACAATTATAGTTAGTATGTTAATGTTAATAATGGAGAACAATTGGTTATTTTTTGGAGAGTACTCGACTAATCAATCATAAGCGTGAAAACATGAACCCATACATTATTAAGGTAAGGGCTCCAACATGGATAAAATTGACGAGTATGCCAACAAACTCCCTTAACGATAAGGAAACAATCTATCCCACACCACACAATGGCGAGAAACCAAAATAAGGTTGTAGCCTCTGTTTGATTTGGGTGACATAAGCTTGTTCAGGTCGACACATACTATTATTTGTGACATTATGTGTTGGCACATACATTGTTCAGGCCGGCACATGTTGTTTAAGTAGGTTAGTTCTGTTATTTTTTTTTTACTCTAAAAATTACCTCTTTGCCACCAATCTTCAAAAAATATAAATACATCATTCATGCTTCATTCCAAACTGGTAATACCATAAAATTATCCTGCATCTTCTCATCATCTTCAACCTCTGTCCTATGTCTACACACTGACAAATCACACATGATAATCTTTTGTTGTGGTGTCAGCTAGGCGAAGGCCTGATAAGGTCCAATTGGGTTCTTGTGTAGCCAAGATATTGGGTTGAGATTTGTAGGGGTCTTCATCTGGAAAAACTGCGGGTTTGTCCTCTAAGATCGAGTGAAGATTTGGGGGATTTCATGCAAGATGTTAAAGAGACGATTGCAATGTTGTGAAAGTCTTTGGAGATAAAGTATGCAAAGGACCCTTTGGAGATAAAGAACACAAAGGAAGTAACAGAGAACGGTGAATCGAATTTAAGTCTTGTGGAATAATCGGTGCAATTGATCGTGCGTGAAAGCATGGAGATAAATAACACATAGGAGTAGAAATATTGACAAGTCAATTGGCATCCATTGTTTTCTTGGTCTTACTCAAGATCAAAAGAAGAAAAGGAGTTTAATCAACATCAGAATCGGTAGTGTTTGTATGGTTGCTCTTGAACACTTTTCTTGTACATTGACTTTTTACATAGTAAGAAAGTATCCTAGTTCCACATTGGAAATTTGGCGCAGACGTACCCACACGTGAGGACGAAAGTGGGGAACTGCATGAACAAATCCTCGTTTCTATCTCTTTATTATCTCTTTACTCACTTTATTTTTTCATTACGCAATTTGTCAAATAACATTGATTAATCGATCAACTCATAAGAATTTTCCTGTTATCTTTCTGTTTTAACTTGGTCGTTGATTAGCTTATAATTAATTTTGATTATATGTGTTTTTCATATCAACAACACAAAGGAAATTCTGAAAATTCGCTTGCACACCATGTGTTTGATAAATTGCTTAGTTCAAAATTTTCGGCTTATTATATTGGAAATAGCATTACTACGTAATTAGTTTAAACGAGTAATAACGTGATACTCGGCTAAAGGTTGAATTCGATTATTGCGTTTGTCATTCCATAATTGGCTTTGCATATTTGAGTTCCAATAACTAGGTTCATGTGGACAACTTTTGTAGATTCACACTAAAACCTTTCGCATGCACTCTTTTTCAAATATCTTTAAAACCCAAATTTTATTTGGTGATTTTGGCTTGGATGTCTATTCACCCCCCCCCCCTCTAGACAAGTCGTTGTTGTAAAACAAGTGGTATAAAGAGCCCTTTTGATTCCGTGCTTCAAAATGCTTATTAGAAAGTGGCTCACGAACCTAAAGGGGATTATAAAAGAGCTCCAATATTTACGGGAGAAGCCTATGGTTATTGGAAAGCTTGTATGCAAATTCTTGTGAACTCTTATGATAAAGTTGTTTGGGAGGTCATCTGAAATGAACCTACACCAATAACACATGTTATGGATGGTGTTACCTTACCTAAGCCTGAAGCACTATGTAATGAGGAAGATAATAAGAAGTGGTCACATGATTGGAAAGCGAAAAAGATTTTGATATCCGCTCTCGGTGTCGATGAGTTTTATCGTGTTTCTCATTGTGAGACCGCTAAGGCTATGTGGGATGCTCTACAAGTTGCCCATGCGGGAACTAATAAGGTCAAACAAGCCCAGATTAACATACTTAATCAAGAATTTGAACTCTTTCACATGAAGCATGGTGAGACCATTGCTCAAATGCAAGCTAATGATAGTGACTCGTGTGATGAAGAAAACTCGGGTGATGAGCAAATGGGAATTTTTGTTAGGAAATACAATCGATACATTCGAAAGAATGGTGTCCAACACTTTGAAAAAAATCTTGTAAGATTCAAATGACAATCTACATCCTCCAAAGATGAAGACAACAAAAAGGACAAGAGAAAATGCATATGCTATGAATGTACAAAGCCGGGTCATTTTAGACCGGATTGTCCATCTCTTGTTAGTAAGAAAAGAAAAAGCCAACAAAACAATTATATGAAGCCTAGAAAGTCCTATGTTGCTTGGGATAGCAAAAGTAATACCTCAAGCGAGAAAAGCTCAAGTGAGAGTGATGAAGAAGAAAATTATCGTTACATGACTAATCAACAACAAGGCAAGAAAAAGAATGTAAGTCATTCTAAATACTCTAAAGTTAATAAGTTGTCTTTTCTTGATTTGAAATTTTTTTTTTAAAATCTACAAAAGGAAGTGATTCATGCTTATCAGCAATTAGATTCCAATAAAAAAAATTATAGACTTGGAAGCTAAGGTTGAAGAGACCGAAAAGAAATTTGAAGCATTGAAGCGATCTATTGTAGATGATCAAAAATATAAAAAAGAGGATGAGGACCCATGTAGGTTCGGTTGTGTAACTTGTCAAATTTGACAACAAGAAGATAGTTCTCTTGAAACAAAAGTACACAAGGCATCACAACCGTGTGATACTCTTGCTATTTTCTCCTCAAAGGTTGAAAAGCCTCATAAAAATTACAATTTATTTAAGAAGGAGTCAAATGGCAAAAGTAAAGTTCATCATAGATTGATCATAACTTCAAAGATATGTCTAAAGATATGTAAGATTTTCATTGACTAAAAAAGAATAAAAAAGAAGAAGAGGGGTAGGGAAGTCAAATTGAATTACACTATTTGAATCATTCCATCTTTAAGTTCCATCACTCTTCTTGGTGGATTAAAGCACTAAACCTATCACTAACTCAAAGCACCTAAAATGAAACCAATGATCCACTTAAAGATAGATTTGAACTAATTAAGGTTTATCCAACCTCATCAAACACCCAAAGTCCATGGAATTTAAAGAGAAATTTGATCAACAAACACCACAATTCAAGGCAAAATAAAAGGAAATGGAAGCAGGAAGAAAAGAACTCAAAACAGTCCCAAACCAAGCCAAAAAAAACACATTCTGACTTGTGTTAATTGATTAACCATTTCATGTACAAATTTGGTTAATCGATTAACACTGGTAGGACAACTAAAAAATTTGAAACAAAAATTAGCATTCATGATTCGATCATTTCTTCAAACACCTCATGATCATGAATGCAATTTACCACGAAAATTCAAGTAAAACAACAAAAAATGACACCAATGAAACACAATTTTCAAGACCCAAAGATCAAGCAACAAGAATCAATAAGTGATCACAATGTGAAAGATGAATCAAGCACAACAATGGTGGAACAAGAGTTTACCAATTCAAAATCTAAAAATGCTTCAAATAAACTTCAAGAACCACACTCAAAAGCCTTGATCTACAGAATTTGATGTTGAAGAAGTGTTTTGATGGAGGTTTAGCTCAAAGATTAGTAAGATTCAATGAAAAGCTTACTAACTTTTAATGGAAGAAAGAGCTTTGGTGAATTTGGCAGTTGAAGAGAATTGAGAGAAATTTTAGCAAGGTGAATTTGTCTATCAAAAGCTTGAATAGTAAATGAAATGAGGCCTCTGTTTATAGAATTTAGGCTTGGAAATTTTGGTGGTTTGGAATTTGGTTTAGAATTTAATCTAGGCTTGGAAATTGAATTAGAAGCAAAATCAAAGATCAAGTGGTTCACATGTGTGATTAAATGAGGGTGTATGATGGAAATAATTGTGATTATGTAGGGGAAATAAAATGAGGTGATCTAGAATAATCTCATGATGAAACAAGTGGAATTTGGTTCCAAAATGCTACAGAATTTGAAAATTCTGTTTTTTAGCCAAAAACGCATTGGTTAATCGATTAACCAATTTGTCCATGTTTTGGTTAATCAATTAACACAGTGAAAAAATGAGAAAAAAGACTTTTTGGTGTGCTGTCTTGGCTCTGGCTCAATTCTTTTGACTTGTCAAAGAAAGCATGAAAGTAAACACATGAACCTTAGAGTCTCTTGAGTAATAAATAATTAAATCTTGGGAAACTCTTGATCAAATGATTTTTGAATTGTTTGTATATCAACTTTGACTTTGTTCAGATGAATTTCATTCAAGCTGAGGAACTGCTATTTGATGTTCTTGATCCAAACTTCCTTCTGAAAAGGTTAATAAAAGGAAAAACAAACACACATTTTTGGATTTTGATTAAGGTTAGTAAACATAAACAATCAAATAAAAGCAAATAAAAAACACACATGTGCTTGGTGATCTCCCTTAGAAGCAAACCTACAGAGGAGGGTAAAGGGAACCAAAGCTTCTGATCTTATTTGTGGTATATGATGCAAATGACATGTGAGATCTTAGGGGTAAAAATTAGGGTATTACAGGGTGTTAGTTGTAAATGAATTGTTAGAGTATGCTAAGAGGTTTAAGAAGAATTGTATGATGGTGAAGGTATATTTTGAGAAGGTATATCATTGTGTGTCATGGGATTTTCTTAGATACTTGTTAAGAAGAATGAGGTTTGGTGTGAAGTGGAAATTTTGGATTGAATCTCTTGTCCTTAATATTTCTATATCGATTCTAGTGAATGGTAGTCCGACTCGGGATTTTTTAGTTTTTAGAGGTATAAGGCAAGGGGACCCGCTTTCTCCCTTTCTCTTCTTATTGGTTGCGGAAGGTTTGGCGGGCATGGTTAATGTGGCTTCCTCTTTAAGAGATTTCAAGGGTTTCCATTTGGATGATCAAATCCATTTTGATATTCTTCAATTTTCCGATGATACTATCTAGATCGGGGAAGATTCTTGTAACAATCTTTGGGCGTTTAAGGTTATTCTTCGGGGTTTCGAGCTAGCTTTCGAATTGTGTGTTAACTTGAATAATAGTAAGATTCTTGAAGTTAATTTAGACACAACTTTTATTCAAGTGGCTTCCTCTTTTCTCAATTGTGAGATTGATTCTTCATCTTTTTCTTTCTTGGGTATTTCGGTTGGCATTAATCTGAGGAGATGTGATGTTTGGATATCGATAGTGTCGAAGCTTAGAAGAAGACTTGGAGGATGGAAAAATAGGCATCTAAATATTGGTGGGAGGGTGGTTCTTTAAACTCAATCTTGTCAAGTCTACCAATTTATTTCTTCCCCTTCTATAAGGTGCCTAAGCCCATCATTAAAGAGATTATCATGCTTCAAAGAAATTTTCTTTGGGGTGGAGATGAAGAGAAAATTAAGATTAGTTGGATTTGTTGGGATAATGTTTGCCTTTCAAAAAAAGAGGGGGGGGGGGGGGGGGCTAGGTGTGAAACATTATGGGAAGCTCAACATTGCTCTTCTTAGCAAATGGAAGTGGCATATTTTGAATGAGGAGAATTCTTTATGGTCTAACTTTCTTCCTTGCAGGTATTGTGACATTAAAAGAGAAATGTTTGATGTTTCATCTTTTAATTCAATGAGTAAAGATTCTCTTTGGTGGAGGGATCTTTGTATGGTTGGTTGTTCGAATTCGAGCCAATATGGTAAATGGTCTACTTCTTCTATTTCTTGCAACCTTGGATTGGGCTCTTTTTGTTGTTTTGGCATGATCATCGGATGATCACAACTCAGCTTAATATTCTATTTTCGGATCTTTTTCAATTGACAGATACTAGTCTTTCTAAGGTAGCGGAAATGGGAATTTGGTGTGGGGATGTTTGGAGTTAGAATTTGCATTTTCGGCCGCCGGATGAGGACCGGGCAGCAAGCATTCAAATGTGTGATATGTTGATGTCCTTGCAAACGGTCCAGCCGTCTCACTTGGTTTCAGACCAGTTTGTGCAGTGGAGAAACCCAAATGGTTTTACGGTTAGTAACACTTATGACACACTCGGTTTGGGTGATTCTTGGACACCGGTGTTGGATGATAACATTTCCTTAGCTTTATCTCGGTTGTGGAATTCTAAAATGCCTAGTAGAATACTTATTTTTGGTTGGAGATTGATTTGGAATAGACTTCCCACGAAGACGGAGTTGTCAAAGCGTGGAATTTTATCGGGACCACACTCTTTGGTTTGTCCTTTGTGTTTTGGGGTTGAAGAGGAATTAGATCATTTATTTTTTGGTTGTCCAATTTCCAAAATATGGTGGAGTGAGATTTGTCATTTGCTTCGGGTGGAAGACTCTTCTTCGGCTTGTTCTATTTTGGAGCGTCTTCTTTTGTTGGATACATCTTGTAAGTCCGTGTTTATCTTAGATTTGGGTTGGTTTTTTGGTTTGGTTATTTGTTGGGTAATTTGGAAATGTAGAAATGAAATCCTTTTTAAATGTATCTTTTTGTCTAATTTTGATGGTGTGGGGTTGATTAAGCTCTTTTCGTAGGAATGGTTTGTAGTGTTCTTTAAACTTGGGTCTAATATGTCTTGGTCGGATTGGAGCAATGACCAGACGATTTTTTTTAGATGAATTCGGGTTTTGGTGATTGATTGTTTTTGTGAGATTTGGTCCACTTCTTTTCTATGTTGTATTTTTTAGTTAAGCACCTCTAATACTTTTAAATACATTCTCTTTACTTATAAAAAAAATTACCAACGTTCACAAAAATATTTTTAAAAAGATGTGTTAATGTGAATTAACTCTTAAATATAATTTCTCGCACTTTCATTATTAATACATTTTAATTGTATAACACATTTGTAACGTATTTTTTACAATTCAAAATTGATTTTTTTAGACTACCAAATTACACTTTTATGACTTGAAAGGTCAAAGAATGATATGGTCAGAAAGTATACTAAGAATTCTACACTCCACTAAATCGATGCTTGTGATATCAATTGTTAGGAAAAACTTAGGATTCCGTTTAGATATTGATTAATTATGGTATGATTTTTTCGATGACAGAAGTGGGAAAAACTTAGGTGAAAATTGGAGCAAAGTATAACAAACATTTTTGTGGTAGAAATAGTTTCTTCCCGCAGACCTAGTTCCAAAATTGAGAGCAATATATGCATGGCTTGCTAAACTATCTACAATATTATTCAATACCGTTGTACGTAGCTATATATATTTAACTGGTCCTGATTCATATATTATTCAATACCGTTGTACGTAGCTATATATATTTAACTGGTCCTGATTCATATTATTTGTGAAATAGCTAGGGACGACACCATATTAGAAAAATAAAGGAGATTTCAAAACTTAATTTGTTTTCAACTTCCAAATATTAGCTATACCACATTCAAAAGTTGAAGACACGTTTACATATGATATTGTTTCTAATTAAGATATTATTGATTAAATTATTGAGGTTAAGGATTGGCAGGGCCACTCATCCCTTAGTCTACTAAAAGTTAAACAAGTGCCTTAGGCTACAATTATAAAGCCAATTAAGATAAAACAAAAAAAAAAACCCACTATTTGGTCTAACACGTGAGTTTAATCAAGCTAACTTATTTATTTTGGATTTTGTCTTCTTGTGTTTGGTGAGAATACAAAGAATTATACTAGATAATTTTTTAATTTAAACGAAGAGAAATGAACATAATTTTTTAAAGAGAATTCAAGAAAAATACGCCGAAAATTCAACGAGTAAAAGGAAAGAGAAAGAAGTTGGTACTTCGATAATTTGAAAGATACATAGTTATGAGAGTGAGGAAGGGAAAATTCAAAATAAATTTGTGGTGTGTTTTGGAATGAAATAGAGAATTTCCTTATATAATGAAGTGAAGAAGGAAATATATCTCACCTAAGTAACGTGAGGCTAAGGAATTTTTTCAACTAACACACAATGTGAGACTTAACTTAAGAAACATTTTCAAATTCATCTCCCTATATTAGAATATTGACATAATGTTCCAACAACCCCCCTCCCCCCCCCCCCCCCCACTTGAATTTAAAAAAGTGTTTTAAAAGTAACATCAAACGTTTCTAAGATTGTGTATAAACAAATGTGTCTACGACTTGAATCTTTGCGTAGCAAGTAGGATTCATATTCAACAAGAGTGACACAATTGTCTTGAACTCTATCTCAGACATCAAACTCGCACACAATCTTTTATTAAGGTGTATTCTAACAACCCGTGTATTAATGGCCTTACACGTGTATCCCGATTTAGTGAAGGCTCTAGGAATTCTACCTCAAAATTTCATAGGAACCGGCCTAAGTTCCACAATCACAAAGGTGAGCCTATCAAGAGTACTATTGTAGCCTAGGTACTCCCTCATACAGAGTATAGATCTCATTAAGAGTTTCTATCATCTCATCCTCTTATCGCTTCAGGATTCATTCTTCTCTTATTTACCCTGGCATGATCACCTCATATTACTCACAACTTGTTATTACTCATTGAACCTATTTTTTGGAATCTCCAATGATTTAGGTCGGGTTACCATCATGAGCAACTCATTTTTCTATAGGCATTAGTCTCATCTTATTGGGTGTATTATGTAACACCCATTTTAATTATTTAGCCTTTCTGGTGCTATTTTATTTCGGCGTGTCTTTGTGGAGGTTATTTAAGAAACTATAGACTTTAATATTAATATTAATATAATTAATAATGATAGTAATTCAATAATTAATAGTATTATTATTATTATTATTATTATTATTATTGAGGTTAAGTGATTAAATGAGGAATAAGGGACTTAAGTGGGGTATTGGAGAGTTTTTGGGTAAGAAGGAAAAGAAAGAACACGATAAAGAAGAGTGGAGAGAAAGAGTGAGGAGGAAGAACAAGAGGAAGAAGAAGAAGGCTAAGGCTGTCGGATTCTTGGGGGTTCTTCATCAATCGAAGCAACTAATCGAGGTAAGGGGGAGAAACGGATTGGGATTGGTAATTGCATGAATTGGGTAGTTGGGGATTCCTTAACCCCATAGGGATTTGATGAACATAATTAGTATGTTGTTGTGTTTCTGATCATTGTTGTTATGGTGAACTTCTTGCATGTGGTTGTAGGGTGATTGTTTGGATAGTCTGGGTGAATTGGTGTAGTTTACCATTGTGGGTCGAAAATGATTTAATCGGTAGATTTGATGTTTTATCAGGTAAAATTTGGAATAAGTCGTGTAGTTTAGTCGTAGAATGTTAGGCTAAGACTACAGGGACTGGGTTGGTGAGAATCAGACGATTTTTGAGTTTCTGATGAATTTCTAAACAGTGACGGTTTTGTGAAATCGCAGACGTTCGCCAGCACCTTCGCTGAGCGAGCTAGTAGCAAGCATTCACTAGGGATTCGCTAGGCGAGTTGGGTAGCGAACACTTCCAGTAGCCATTGTATGCCTTCGCTAGCGAGTCTGCTAGGCGTGTAAGGCAGCGAGCGTTCGTTGAGGCCTCGCTGGGCGAGTAAGCCAGCGAGCGTGACAGAAATGTGATTTTGTGTTGTTTTGCTTTGTGATTCGTTTTGTAGGATTCCTTGGGTTATGTTAGGTAGAGAGATGGTGTTTGGTTGTAAGGAGTGTATACTTGGTGTGGAAAGGTGCAATTATGAAATATAGAATTTAATTGACATAATTAATTGGTGGGTAAGACATATATATGTAATATATATATATGATGCATAGCGAGGTGATCGGGAAGATCGTGTTTACTCGGTGTTCAAATGTAAATTTCCCTATTATTTGATTTGATTAACATAATTGCTTGGTGTGTATATATATGTATGATGTATGGTGATCGTGTGCACTTAGTGTGCTTGATGTTTGGTGTTGTGCATTTGGTGTCGTGCATATCATTGTGTTTTGGTGGGATGGATCATGTCTTAGGAGGAGCGTAAGTGATCCATCCGTAATCCTTTGTGGAGAATGGTGGGGTTGAATCATGTCTCAAGAGGAGCGTAAGTGATTCACCCATACTCCTTTGTGGAGAATGGTGGGATGGATCATGTCTTAGGAGGAGCATAAGTGATCCATCCGTACTCCTTTATGGAGAATTGCAGAGTTGAATCATGTCTCAGGAGGAGCGTAAGTGATTCACCCGTACTCCTTTGTGGAGAATGATGGGGATAGATCATGTCTCAGGAGGAGCGTAAGTGATCTATTCCGGGATTCGATTGAATGAACCAATGAGTCGGTACCGCATGCATGGTGTTGCGTTGCATTCTTGTATTATTGTATGTTGTGTTAATGATTGGACAGTAGGTCGTGTTTGATGTTGGTGGGGTGATGATTTGTATATTTTACTGCCTTTTATTCATGTATTTTATTACCGATAATTTTGATCATGTTTTCTCACCCCTTTGTTGTTGTTGTGGCTTGTGCTTCTTCGGAAGTACAGATAATCCAGGTGCATAGCTAGCTTGGATAGTGGTGTGCGGGTCGAGTCTTAGGATGCTCTGATACGTAACACAGGACTTGGGTGTTTGCTTTTATTATGATTGGATTTGTTGTATTCCTGTGGCGTATCTTATTTTGGTGCAATTCTCTTAATGAATGTTTTGTGTAAATTGGCGGATGGCCGAGAATGATGTACTAATGACAATTTTCCGCTGCTTTATTTTGAAAACCATCTAATGAAGTGTTTGTTGAATTTTTGTGAATGTGATATCCCACTTCTGAAGGGAAACTCTGATATTTATTTGATTTAACTGTATCTTATTTTAATTTGGGAAGTGGGGTTTTACAAGTTGGTATCAGAGCAGGTCCGGCCGGCCGGCCAGTGTAGTAATTGAGTCTGTCTTTAGGATAGAGGTGGTGTGCCTTTTTAACCCAGTGTTGTTATGGTTGAGCAGTATGGCAGGGAGGAATGATGCTGCTTTGGCTGCATTTATGCAAGCGATGGCGCAGGTGGTTGCTAATCAGAACCAAGTTGCGGGTGCGCAATTCAGAGATTTGGCACAGTTTCAGAGTAACAAGTCACCGACGTTTGAAGGAGGAATTTTGGATCCTGAAGCTGCACAGAAATGGCTGAAGGCAATTGAGAAAATTTTCAGGACAATGGGTTGTAGTGATGAGCAAAAAGTGAGGTTTGGTACCCATATGTTGGAAGGTGAAGTTGAGGCTTGGTGGGACAACAGTCGCCAAAGATTGGAGGCTGCAGGAACTGCTATTACTTGGGATGTGGTTCGAACTGGTTTCCTGGAAAAGTATTTTCCAGAAGATATACGAAGTGCTAAGGAGATAGAGTTTCTGGAGCTGAAGCAGGGTAATCTGACTGTAGCAGAGTATGCTGCTAAATCTGAAGGGCTGGTACAGTATTGTTCTCATTACGATACTGAAGAGGTGATGACTTCCAAGTGTTTGAAGTTTGAGAATGGGCTGCATCCGAAGATTAAGATGGGGATCGCTTGTCAGAAGATCAGAAATTATCCTGAGCTGGTAAGCAGAAGCAGAATTTATGATAATGACAATCGGGCCAGGATTGCACACTATAAGGTTGTAAATGACCGTAAGGGTAAGCAGAGATTTGGTGGTACCCCTTACAGTGTTCCTGCTAATAAGGGAAAACATAAGGCTTCTGCTGATAAGAAGCACAGAGAAGGGAAAGCGTCTGCTGGTGTGAAATGTTTTCGATGTGGTGGCGCGGGGCATCCTGCTAATGATTGTCCCGACGAGGTGAAGAAGTGTTTTAAGTGTGGTAAGCCAGGCCATGTAATGGCGGATTGCAGGGCTGCTATGCCTACCTGTTATAACTGTGGTGAGAAAGTTCATATCAGTACCCATTGCGAGAAGACGAAGAAGTCTCAGGCGCCTCAGGCCAGTGGTAAAGTGTTTGCGGTGGTAGGGACTCAAGCTGCCAGTGAGGAGCGTTCTATCAAAGGTACTTGTTTTATCAATAATGTTCCTTTGACTGCTATGATTGATACGGGTGCAATCCACTCGTTCATTTCTGTTGATTGTGTGAAGAGATTAGGATTGGTGTCGTCTACTCTTGAGCAACGAGTGACTATTGAGACTCCCTCTATTGATTCAGTGACTACTTCTTTGGTGTGTTTGAAGTGTCCACTGACTATTTTAGGTAGAGACTTTGGGGTAGATCTGATTTGTCTGCCACTTGGTAAGCTGGATGTTATTCTGGGTATGAACTGGTTGGAGTTCAACCGAGTCTACATCGATTGTTTTTGGAAGGTGTTGTAGAGGAAGCATTGGCTGATTCCTTGTTTAATGAGGAATTGAGGATCTTGTTAGAGGACGAAGCTAAAATGTTTGCTTTATTTGCATCATTATCTGTTGACAACAAGGCGTCAATGAAAGAGTTGGCGGTGGTGAATGAATTTCCCGAAGTGTTCCCTGATGATATTACAGAGTTACCTCCGACGAGAGAAGTTGAGTTTAGCATTGATCTTGTTCCTGGTACGAGATCTATATCTATGGCGCCGTACAGGATGTCAACAGTGGAATTGGCTAAATTGAAATCTCAGATTGGAGAATTGTTGAATAGGAAGTTTATCAGACCGAGTGTGTCGTCGTGGGGAGCTCTAGTGTTGTTGGTAAAGAAGAAGGATGGTGTTGCACCCTAATTTTTGACCACGAGATACCACCTCTTTTTGCGTTATTTTGACAACTAACCAACTTTTACGGATGCAGAAAGTCCAGGTAGAATTGATGTTTGTTCCCACAATCGAGCATTTTTAGGCATGACTAAATGATCCTGACTTAAGGTTGCTTCGAGACCTCTATTTGGCCAAGGCTCCGATCCTGGGTTTTATCACTATATTATGTTTTTTTTTCTTCTGTGTATTTATTGTTATTATTATTTTCATTATTATTTATACCTAGACTATATTGTACTCATAAGTCAAGTTTGTTGAGCTTTAGGTTTTTTTGACTTGAGCCATGTAATTAAGGCTTGGCTGCAGGCAGTATCGGTTGGGGACTTATGATGTTTCAGATAAGGTTGGTCATTTTTGAGAGCTTCATTGGTGTTCATCAAAGCATGTGAATCAAGATTCACAAATTGTTAGCTTGGTGGTAAGGATCATGACGTGACCTCTAGTTCACCACGAGGTCTAAGCACCCCAATCCCGGCAACGTCTTTTAAAATTCAATTCAAGCTGATGTTGGAATTCAAGTTTTTCTAGACTATTCCCCACATGTTCCATTCAACCTTCCCAAAGTGTTCATAATTTATTCAAAGCTAAGGATACGGTTAAGAGGTTCAAATATTAAAGATTCGAATCTAAATTTATACTCCAGGAGTTCAAGACTGATACATTGAGTTTCTGCATAAAAGAAGAAAAAACTTTCACATGGAGATACAATTCTTGAACTACGAAGCGTTTACGACCCTTTGAAAAGAGGCCCCGCGATGAGAAGAGTTCCTACAGACGAAAGAAGTTGTTCCCTATAACCTATCACTTCTGAGCCCCTTGAAGATATCACAGCCACATTGATGGGTGATTGACTCCCTCCCAAAAGCCGAATCCTGCCGCCTGTGTAATACCATAGAAACAGCCAACATGTGATGTCCTTATTATCAAGCAAGTCTAAACTTCATAATAGGATTTATCCCCCTACTTTCCAAAGCTTTCTCTAGCAAAGTGATAAGGTCTCAACACAGTCCCTGGAGGGCCGAAGGATACTTATTTCCAAGAAACCTCACTTTCCGGTGCCATCGCCGTAATGCTACCTGCAATGTATCAATTGATTAGCAATCCTCATTACAAAGCCAAAGCACATTTGCATTCAGCCACTGCCAAGAAAATAGACCAAGGGAGTTATGATCATCAAAACGCATAACACACTAAGCAACAACTTCATACTAATGCAAGAAGCCAATAAGTGCTAGAGGGTGTATGAAAGTATAGATGGAATGCATACCAGTCCAAACATCTAGGTTATAACGTGCCAAGCTTCATGTACACGAAAGAGAAAGCGAACAATGCATATTGAACAAAACTACATGGATTCCCGCCACTACCAACTTATCAAGCCCGCGATAACTGTCTGCTTCGCCAACTAGCACAGGCAAGGACAACCAAGACGAAATAGCGACGAGCACAAGTGCGTCACTCCAAACATCATCATCCAGCACATGAAAAGGAAATGTTCAGATTCGTATCAGTTTGAAGAAAAACTAAAGGATTAGAGTCTGAATTGGGAAAAGAAATATACCCTGCGCAAAGAGCAATTGCAGCTGTTACTCTTCATCACCAACTTCGTGGGAGCTCTCACCAACGTAGCAAGCGCAGGTTTCGTTCTGAACTTTTAATTATTCTTTGGGCCCAACTCCTTCGCTTTCTACAGCCATCATAGAATCCAACTCGGCGGCACCTACACAGCAGGACACGAAGAAATGAGAAAGTTTCTGATGTAAAACTCACGCGGAGAAGCGAACTCAATGCCTAATCACAGCAAGAAGCAGCATACCATTCTATGCACAAAGTTGTTATGAATCAAAGTACATCGGCGACATGAATTCTGGTACATCATTAAGTGCTTGCATTGCAGAGGGGGCCATGACAGTTGATATGGAATTCATAAGCATCCTACGTAAATCGCAACAAATCATAACCTGCATATGAAATACACAAAGCCCAAATAGATTGAAGACGGGATTCGAAAACACAACAATAGAAACAGAATTAATTCCAAGTTTACTTCCCAGGCGAGATCATACCGAAACGGATTCACAAGGTCGCAAACTTAATCAAGCACCTCAAATGAAATCATCACAATCTCATCCAAGACAGTTCGCAGAAGACCATAATATGACAGACTGGATTGAGGAGGAGAATTTATGGGAAATCTTGGTCCTGTACAAACAAACAGCAAAGATTAGCAGCAGAAGCTCAAACAAAATCTGTTAATTGTGTTACAAGTATACTGCATTTAACAAACTCAATTTCATCCAAATGCAACCATATTCAACCACCTCAGTCACACCAGTTTCTAGCCATCCGAATGTTGTCGCTGCAGGATGGTTGAGGAGGTCATGTTCATGGAGACATTTGTTTGACCAAATAACCAAAGTAAAGAGGTGATAACACAAGAGAACGCAAGCCTCTCACACGGAAGTCACCATTCCAACAGTACCAGTATCCTTCATAGTATCGTCCACCAGCAACATCCCTGGGCTGTTAATTTCTCTGGGCCCAAACCCTTTCACTATCCACACCTGCCAACAACAATCACAAAATCAGATATGACCGTTAGAGGATATTCCTTGAAACAATGGAAGATTCTATTCAGACTAAATCAAATCCAATCTCAATTCTCATCAACATTAACTCAATAAAAATGGAAAAGGAAATATTGCCAATTTCAGCTAAACGAAAACAGAAGGTCCAAATCCACAATTAATTGGATTTTAATCAAATTCAGTGGAAATCCCAAATTGGAGTCTATATAAGAGCAATCGAGAATCATCACAAGGGGCCTAAGGATCGTAACCCTAAAAGAGAAAAGAAAAAACCTAAGAGATCAATTGAACCATATACAAAAAAGAGGCCGAATTCAAAACCTAGAAAGGGGGAGAAACTTATCTCGCCGCCAGAAGCTCGCGTTGCCGCTACTCGCACCACCGCAAATCCACCGTCGAAGCTCCCACCTTCGCTGCTACCGCCTCAGACACCACCGCCGCCGTCCACTTTCGGTAAGCCATCAAGCTAAATTAGACCACGAACTTCTGATAGTTTGGTTTTTATTTCAGGTTTAAAGTAAGCGAAACAGGAAGGAGAAATGAGAAGCCGAAAGAGATAACAGAGAGAAGGGGGCGTGAAAGCGAGAGAGATGAGAAACGGAGAGAATGCGATCGGACACGACGAGGGGGGGCTTCTCCGATTTGGGGATTCACGGGGATTTAGGGTTTTCTTTTTTCTCTGTTCTGTTTGTTAATCTTGTTTCATCGTTATATTAACACACTAACACAGCACTATCACACACTAATCACCGATTAACATACTAATCAACTTTTCTTATAAAATTAATAATAATCTTTTAAAACCAACAATTTAATTAACTAGGTTTATAATCAGTTTTATAAATAATTACTTTTAAAATCACGTTAAACTATTTTGTTTAATAAAATGTTATTTATTTAAATTATTAGGTTGCTATTAAATCCTGTTCTTTTTTTATATAAATAATAATATACCACTTATTTACCTTTCAAAAAGCAAATATTAGTAAACCACTCTTTAATCAAATTAACATGCATATTAACTAATTAAGTTAGTCTTATCTTTTTATTAAATTAATTAAAAATTAAATAGTTTTTTATATATAAACCTAAAGGTCGTTTTCACCATCTAATCAAAACTAATTAGATTTTTTTATAAACTTAAGTTTGTTTTTCAATTAACTAAATTTAAATAGATTTTTTCTTATAAACTCAAAACTATCGTTCATTTTATCAATTAATTAACTATCCTTTTATAAACTTAATGATTATTTCTTAACATTAAAAACTAAATGAGCTTTTTATATATAATTCAATGAGTGTTATTTTATAAACAAATCATTTTCATAATTTAAGAGATTATACTAAAAGAAACTATTTTTATAACAAAAACATTTTCACAATCTAAAAATAAGCTTTTTACAATAATTGAAAAAGAGCGTTTTCAAACTTATAAAATTCAACCCACCTCAAAACGACAACTTCCCGCTTAAGTCAGTTAAAAACAATCTCATCACACCAATCAACGTTTTTTTCTCAAAATCAAACGATTAAAACCAATTAACATCGCAAAAATATAATCAATCGTGCACACTCACTCACGACAATTGCACCTACACCTCAGCGCTTTCATGCGTACTTGTATGGTTTACTTTTCCGCAATTTACCTTACTGTCAATTACATCACCGTATTTGCATTATCGTATTTACAATCATGCATCGCATTCCGTCCAAAGGAAAAACCTACACATAATTCAACGTTGTGTGTAGTTGCACATCATAAGCATCATATTCCCCTTGATCCTTGATCCCATTCAAGTCGATCTTCTTAGGATAGATCCTACCCCATAGGAAGGACCCTAATCTTTACAACATAGAACAAACAAAACAATACAACTTAAAAACAATATAAACACAATAGAGAATAGATGTTAATCATCTTAAGCGAGATATAACTTGTCACGCCCCACAACATAAATACAATCAATATCTCTTGATCGCTTAAGAGAAGACAGAGGCGTACTTGTCGACCCTTCCAAGCGCTCGAAGCCCTTCTCTTAAGACGACATACACAAATACAAATTTTTTCTACACACTTGTGGTGGCTAAAACTGAGTAATCTCTCTTAAAATGAAGACTCGTCTCTTCTCCTAGACCCAATCAAAACAACTACCCTAAACCCGTAGGAACTTTGACCATAGTCAAAGAGCTCCTCTAACCCTTTAGGGTGAACTACAACATACTCTGATTCCACTCCCGTAAGGATATGTAGGCACAAGGTGCGATGCCTTATCGAGTATACTTAGAAATAAACCCCTAGGGTTTCTAAACCATTAAGCAGATAAACACTTAGCAGTAAACAACATAAAACGAGAGGTTCCTGTAGAGTACTACAGAAACTTAGGATGCTAGTACCTTCCCTAAGTTTAACCAACCCCCGAACCTAAAACAATCTAGCTTGCATTTGCATTGCATTGTGGGAATTTCGATCTTTATCCCTTCCTTTGGACAAATCAAAGTTTGGTTGCAAAATGAATTAAAGATTCAAACTAATCAATAGTTTGGTATCCGATTTTCACCGCGACAGATGGTAGTATGCGTTTGTGCACCGATTACCGTCAGTTGAATAAAGTGACCATTAAGAATAATTATCCTCTTCCAAGGATTGATGATTTGATGGATCAGTTGGTGGGAGCTCGTGTGTTCAGTAAAATTGACTTGATTTTGAGTTACCATCAGATCAGAGTGAAAGAAGGCGATATTCAGAAGACGGCGTTTAGAACTTGTTATGGACATTACGAATATACTGTAATGCCTTTTGGGGTGTCTAATGCGCCAGGAGTGTTTATGGAGTATATGAACCGAATATTCCATTCTTATCTGGATCAGTTTATTGTTGTGTTTATTGATGATATACTGATTTATTCTAAGTCTGAAGAAGAACATGCAGGACATTTGAGAATTGCTTTGCAAGTGCTGAAAGATAATAAGTTGTTTGCTAAACTATCAAAGTGTGAGTTTTGGATGAAGATGATGAGTTTCTTGGGGCATGTGATATCTGGTGACGGTGTAGCGGTGGACCCATCGAAAGTGAGTGTGGTGCTGTAGTGGGAACCGCCGAAGACAACAACGGAAATTAGAAGCTTTTTGGGTTTGGCAGGATATTACCGAAGGTTTATTGAAGGGTTTTCTAGTTTGGCGTTGCCATTGACCCAGTTGACGAGGAAGGATCAAGTTTGTGTATGGGATGCTGCTTGTGAAGAAAGCTTTGAGGAACTGAAAAAGAGATTAACTACGGCACCGGTGTTAATATTGCCAAATCCGAGTGAACCTTTTGTGGTGTACTGTGATGCGTCTAAGATGGGATTAGGCGGAGTTCTTATGCAGAATGGTAAGGTAGTGGCATATGCTTCGCGGAAATTGAGAGTGCATGAAAGGAATTACCCTACCCATGACCTTGAATTGGCTGCGGTAGTTTTCGTGTTAAAGATCTGGAGGCACTATTTGTACGGTTCGAGATTTGAGGTGTTCAGTGACCATAAGAGTCTGAAATACCTGTTTGATCAGAAGGAGCTAAATATGAGACAGAGAATATGGTTGGAATTCTTGAAGGATTATGATTTCAGTTTGAGTTATCATCCAGGAAGGAGAATGTAGTAGCCGATGCTCTGAGCAGGAAAACAATTCATATGTCAGCTTTGATGGTAAAAGAAATGGAGCTAATTGAGCAGTTCGGAGATTTGAGCATGGTTTGTGAAATTACGGCAGGTGGTATGATGTTGGGCAAGTTGCAAGTGAATAATGATTTCTAGGATATGATCAGAGAGAACCAAAAGCTAGATGTGAAGTTAGTGGATTTGATGCTTGGAGTAGGAAGTAACTCTGATAGTGATTTTAAGTTGGATAGTACAGGTGTGTTGAGATTTAGAGGCAGAATTTGTGTGTCGGATAATGATGAGCTGAAGAAGTCAATTCTGAGTGAAGGACATCGTAGTAATTTGAGTATCCATCCGGGAGCTACGAAGATGTACCACGATTTAAGGAAGATATTTTGGTGGTTTGGTATGAAAAGAGATATAGCTCAATTTGTTTACGCCTGTTTGGTATGTCAGAAGTCGAAAGTGGAACATCAGAGACCCTCTGGAATGATGCAACCGTTGGAAGTTCCGGTTTGGAAATGGGATTGTATAACTATGGATTTTGTTACAGGTTTTCCGAACACAGCGGGAGGATTTGATGCTATTTGGGTGATTGTAGATCGACTTACGAAGTCTGCACATTTTGTACCGATCAATATCAGTTTCCCGTTGGAGAAACTAGCAGAGATTTACATTCGGGTAATTGTGAAGCTACATGGTGTTCTGTCGAGTATCGTGTCGGATAGAGATCCTAGGTTTACTTCATAATTTTGGAAGAGTTTACAGGAAGCCTTGGGTACTAAGTTGAAGGTGAGTTCAGCTTACCATCCGCAAACTGATGGTCAGTCAGAGAGGACTATTCAGTCGCTAGAGGATTTGCTAAGGGCTTGTGAGTTGGAAAAGGGTGGTGTGTGGGATACTCATTTACCGTTGATCAAGTTCACGTACAACAACAGCTACCATTCTAGTATCGGAATGGCACCGTTTGAAGCTTTATATGGAAGAAGGTGCAAAACTCCTCTGTGTTGGTATGAGACGGGTGAGAATGTAGTATTGGGACCGGAAATTGTGCAGCAGACTATTGAGACAATTCAGATGATTCGTGAGAAAATGAAAGCGTCTCAGAGTAGGCAGAAAAGTTATCATGATAACCGGAGGAAAGAGTTAGAATTCAGTGAAGGTGATCACGTGTTCCTGAGAGTTAACCCAGTGACTGGTGTGGGTCGTGCGTTGAAGTCCAAGAAGCTGGATCCTAAGTTTATTGGGCCGTATCAGATTTTGCAGAGAATTGGTGTTGTAGCTTTAGGGTGGCGTTGCCGCCTGAACTATCGAATTTACATGACGTGTTTTATGTGTCACAACTTCGAAGGTATGTCTCGGACCCATCTCATGTGATTCAGAGAGATAAAGTTCAAGTCAGGGAGAATCTTACCGTTGAGACAATGCCGTTGAGGATCGAGGATCGTAAGATGAAGCAACTCCGAGGGAAGGAGATATCTTGGGTGAAAGTGGTTTGGGGAGGTGCTGCAAGAGGCAGTGTGACCTGGGAATTGGAGAGCAAGATGCGGGAAGCGTATCCGGAATTGTTTCCATCAGATAATTTTCGAGGACGAAAATAATTAAAGTGGGGGAGAGTTGTAACACCCATTTTAATTATTTAGCCTTCCTGGTGTTATTTTATTTTGGCGTGTCTTTGTGGAGGTTATTTAAGAAACTATAGACTTTAATACTAATATAAATATAATTAATAATGATAGTAATTCAATAATTAATAGTAATATTATTATTATTATTATTATTATTATTATTATTATTATTATTATTATTATTATTATTATTGAGGTTAAGTGATTAAATGAGGAACAAGGGACTTAAGTGGGGTATTGGAGAGTTTTTGGGTAAGAAGGAAAAGAAAGAACACGATAAAGAAGAGTGGAGAGAAAGAGTGAGGAGGAAGAACAAGAGGAAGAAGAAGAAGGCTAAGGCTGTCGAATTCTTGGGGGTTCTTCATCAATCGAAGCAACTAATCAAGGTAAGGGGGGAGAAACGGATTGGGATTGGTAATTGCATGAATTGGATAGTTGGGGATTCCTTAACCCCATATGGATTTGATGAACATAATTAGTATGTTGTTGTGTTTCTGATCATTGTTGTTATGGTGAACTTCTTGCATGTGGTTGTAGGGTGATTATTTGGATAGTCTGGGTGAATTGGTGTAGTTTACCGTTGTGGGTCGAAAATGATTTAATCGGTAGATTTGATGTTTTATCAGGTAAAATTTGGAATAAGTCGTGTAGTTTAGTCGTAGAATGTTAGGCTAAGACTACAGGGACTGGGTTGGTGAGAATCGGACGATTTTTGAGTTTCTGATGAATTTCTAAACAGTGACGGTTTTGTGAAATCGCAGACGTTCTCCAGCACCTTTGCTGAGCGAGCTAGTAGCAAGCATTCACTAGGGATTCGCTAGGCGAGTTGGGTAGCAAACACTTCCAGTAGCCATTGTCTGCCTTCGCTAGAGAGTCTGCTAGGCGTGTAAGGCAGCGAGCGTTCGTTGAGGCCTCGCTGGGCGAGTAAGCCAGCGAGCGTGACAGAAATGTGATTTTGTGGTGTTTTGCTTTGTGATTCGCTTTGTAGGATTCCTTGGGTTATGTTAGGTAGAGAGATGGTGTTTGGTTGTAAGGAGTGTATACTTGGTGTGGAAAGGTGCAATTATGAAATATAGAATTTAATTGACATAATTAATTGGTGGGTAAGACATATATATATATATATATATATATATATATATATATATATATATATATATATATATATATATATATATATATATATATATATATATATATATATATATATATATATATATATATATATATATATATATATATATATGTAATATATATATGATGCATAGCGAGGTGATCGGGAAGATCGTGTTTACTCGGTGTTCAAATGTAAATTTCCCTATTATTTGATTTGATTAACATAATTGCTTGGTGTGTATATATATATGTATGATGTATGGTGATCGTGTGCACTTAGTATGCTTGATGTTTGGTGTTGTGCATTTGGTGTCGTGCATATCATTGTGTTTTGGTGGGATGGATCATGTCTCGGGAGGAGCGTAAGTGATCCATCCGTACTCCTTTGTGGAGAATGGTGGGGTTGAATCATGTCTCAGGAGGAGCGTAAGTGATTTACCCGTACTCCTTTGTGGAGAATGGTGGGATGGATCATGTCTCAGGAGGAGCGTAAGTGATCCATCCGTACTCCTTTATGGAGAATTGCAGAGTTGAATCATGTCTCAGGAGGAGCGTAAGTGATTCACCCGTACTCCTTCTATTCTATTCTATTTGATTGTGTTTTATCAAATTTATTTTTTGTAAGTCTTGGGATCAGAGTATGTCTCTGAACAAGCATAAAAATGTTTTTAAGATTAACACATTCAGGGGGAGCAGTTGCTTAGAACTCTGAATAGGTTAATGCTTGGTGATTACCCTGTATAAAATGTTCTATCAAAATACATGGTTTTGTCATCATCAAAAAGGGGGAGATTGTAAGAGCAAGATTTGTCTCTACAGGATAATCTCTATGTTTTGATGATAACAATTGAGTATTTGTGAAAGAACCATTTTATGGTTTAATGTTTGTTATGTGCAGGTCATATTAAATTAAATATATTAGACCAAACAAACAAAAGCAACGTGTGCAGCTAGTAATATATGGAATTACTATGTGTAACGTCATGAAGCGCTTGGGAGAAGCTAGTTTGCTTATGTATCTGATCACCATCAGTAAGGAACCAAGGATGCTGTATATTGCAGTTGCAATGCTCCTGTGGTTTATGATCTGAAGAAGTGCATCTGATCTAAAAGCAAATGAAGCTCAGTAAAGAAGCAAGTTTGGTTCTGCATCTGATCATGTTCAATAAAGAATCAAGGATGCTGGATATTGCAGTTGCAATGCATCTGTGGATTCTGATCTGAGTTATGCATCTGATCTGGAAGCTAACGAGCGTCTCTGAAGAGTGAGCCCTCTAAAGAACTGAAGTGCTGAAGAATCTGATGACTTGAAGTTCTGAAGGCTGAAGGCTCTGAAGACCAAGTGCGTCAAGACTCTGAAGACATGTTCTGAAGGACAAAACTCTGAAGACTCTGAAGACATGTTCTGAAGGTCAAGACTCTGAAGACTCTGAAGACATGTTCTGAAGGTCAAGACTCTAAAGATATAATCATCTGAAGAAGTTTGTGCTGAAGACTCTGATGACTTGAAGTTCTGAAGGCTGAAGGCTCTGAAGACCAAGTGCAAAAGACTCTGAAGACCAGACTCTGAAGAAGAAAGATTATGAAGCTTCACCAGACAAGACGTGTTCAATCAGATGAGCTGTTGCTATCAACTCTGATGAACAAAGTGCTGAAGTCAGAATCTGATGTTTACTATGCTATCTATACCAAAGTAGTTTCTGAACTACTCATCTGTAACATCATCAGAAGAACCAAGCCAGAAGCAAATTTGTCCAAGCTGTTAAATGAAATATTACCGTTGCAAGAAAAGGACAAGTAAGTGATGTCATCCAACACGTGCCTATCTATCCGTTGAAATATGACCGTTGGAAATAGAAAGGACTTTTCTATCCTTACAACGTCATTCTTGGAAGCACTATAAAGGCAGAATCATTTGATTATTCAAATGCTGCTTGGTGAGCTGAAGTGGTTACTGGTGGCTAGAGCTGTTGCTCTGTTGCTACTGTTGCAAAGAGAAGAAAAGCTTAAATGAAAAGAAGCCTTAGTGCTCACACACAGAAAAGCTTTTAAGCAATATGGAAACTGTACTCAATAATCTCTTAGAGATTTATTATTAGATTAGTTTCTATATTAGAAAGCAAGGAGTTGTTGCTCAATACTTGCTAGGAACTTAATTAGGAGTAATCTGCTTATTTGAGAAGCACTTATGTAATCTCCGGCAACACAAATTCTATTTTAGAATTAGTGGTTCCTCAAGTGATCTTGTGAAGATCAGTATACTTGAGATGACAAGTGACAGTAGTCATTTGTGGAAATCCTAATAGGAGATCTTTAGTGATCGGATTCTATTAAGGTGTCAATGAACGTTATATCCTTGGGGATCCCTGAACGTGTCATTGTCAAGTTGTTAGTCACTTGCAGTTAGCTTGTGCAACTGTAATCTGTTTGGTTATAGTGGATTAAGTCCTTGCAGTGAGTAAGGCGAAATCACCTTGGAAGGGTGGACTGGATTAGCTTGAGAGTTGCTCAAGTGAACCAGGATATATCTTATGTTCTTTACTTGTTTAGTTTATTATTTATGCTTCCGCATTGCTACATCTAGAAACAACACAGAAGAAGATGGCAAAAGTTTTTAAGTAACCAAATACCCAATTCAAACCCCCCCCTTTCTTGTGTATTTTTCACACCTTCAGTTGGTATCAGAGCTCCGGTTCTGTTATTGATGGATATCAAACACCTAACAGTGTCAGATAAAGATCCATAGGCTGTGTGAAGAAATACTTTTGGGGATTTTTCACCGTTCTTACAATTTCAGTCTCATATCAGTTTTTGAGGATAATGTGTACTAAAATTGTAATCTATTGGGTTACCTTGAGCATGTCACTGATTCTGTGAAGTTTGAAGTTTGAAGTGTTGAAGCCTTCAACAGCAAATCTCCTCCAGAAGATTCTGAAAGAAGAATGAAGAATCAGCAGACAAGACAGATTCATCAGATAAGAAGATATATCTATTTGAATGCTATCTTAGAATACATTTGGATTTACAATGTATTTGCTCAAAGTTCAAATCTTCAGCAAGCAAGAAATCTTGATTGCTAAAGATTAATTTTTGTGAGTATGAGATGTTTTCAAGAAACGGATTAGTCCACACTTGACTTTCTCATGAAAATTCATTGGAATTTATCTTAAGTAAGAAAAGATATTATTGCTGTTAATGGAATTTATTCATCAGAACGCCAGAATGAAGTCTGCAGAAAAAGGTAAGTTCAGAAAAATATTCAAATCTGGAAGAAATGATTCTTCAGATTCAAAGCATTTGAAAGTTGCTCACCTTGAAGAGTTTCAAAGAATTCTGCAGAGGTTTCAAGAAAGGCAGTGTTGTATCAACTCATCTGGATATGATGAATTCAGAAGATCTGATTTTAAGCAGAATGGACAATTAAGTTCTGTTAACTTGAGATGTTATCTCAGTTGAACAAACTAAAATTAGTCAGATGTTTTCAGGCATTATTTTTCAGAAATTCTTGATAAATGTTTTGAGAAACAAGTTATGAAGAAAGATACAATGGCAGAAGTCATTCTGTCTGATTTAAAAAGGATTTAAGTCTCTGGTGTTATTCATTCTGAATAATTCAGTAGACATTCTTTTTCAAGAACAGATGTACTGTCAACTCTGATGATCTAACTTTTTACAAGTTAGCTCAGCATTGTAAGAGCAAATTGCCAGTCAGACTGTGTCTCTTGATACATCTGAGTTTGATGATAAGTGTATCTTGTTTTGGATCTGTATTTGTTTCAAGTAGACAAATTCAGCAGTTAAAGCCTGATGGAAGCTAGATGCTCTCTACACATGAAGATCAGATTATCTGTGCTCTGAGGATGTCTCTCAAGAATCAGATGGATGTTGTTGTGTTGATGAAGATGCTGCAGAATGCTAACAAAGGAATTGAGATCTGTTCAAGAAGAGTTATTCAGAATATTCTACTTTAGTTGCTGTTACTGGTTTGTCACACAAGATGTTGGAGAATCAGAAGCAGAATGTGTTCCAGCTGAAGAATCAGAAGCTACTCCAGATGCTATTCAATTAGCTGCTTCTGAAGAATCAACTCTGAGAAGTTTCCCCCCAGAATCAAATCTTCTTTTCCAGAAGAGACGTTCATTGGAAAGAAGGATGATTCCAGAAGAACAAGATTCTTTCTTCTCAAAGATTGTCAGCAAGAAATTCTTGACTATACAGAAGACATATGCTTTTGTGACAAGGTTAGAATTCATATTCTTTTCATCTCGTTCGTTGATCAGTATAACATCAATATAAATCAGATGAATATTAAAAATACTTTTAAATGGTTTTATTGAAGAAGAAGTATATGTTCATCAACTTCCCAGTTTTCTTTTTGAAAATTATTTTGTCAAAAGTAAAGTTGTTACTACTCTTCTTCTTAAAGACTATTAAGAAAGATATTTTAAATTTGTCAGATTTATTTACATTGATGATACTTCTATTTAGAACCATATACTTCACTTGGAAAGGAGTTTGTTGAGTGTATGCAGGCAGTAGCTAAAACTAGCATTCTAGAAGAGGCTAGTGAAGTCAGATCAGTAGCTGTACAGAAGGTTCTGTAACACTGATTTTGTAGAGGCTCTGTCAATCAAGACATCTCTCCTTCAATTGTTGGTGACTCTGAAGCAAAGCTATAGAAGATAGTTCAAAGCATCAGAAGCAAAGCAACTGAGGCAGGATACTGAAGACACTTAAGTTGGTATCAGTATAGACTCAGAAGAAAAGCTACAGAGGGAAATTTACAGAAGAATGTGATGAAGCAACGCTAAAAGGAGACTCTGAAAGTTTGTTGAGAAGCAACTCTACAGAAGACTCTGAGCAGTTGGTTGATATGTCAGCAACATAGCTCACTTCTGGATAATAAGGACACCTGAAGAATGAAGATCTGGTTTGATCTGAAGCATACCTCTGGATGAACGGTTGGTTGAATCATTCTCTAGAGCTAAGCTGCATAGATCTGAAGCAGAGGATCTAATGCAAGGAATCATTTCCACAGTTGTTCACTTAATAGACGCTAATCAAGATAAGTTGGGTTGTAACTTCACTGTCAGAAGAGTCTACTTTGGATATCATAAAGTTGGTATCAGACTCTTATCAGTCTCCAACCTTCTGAAGAAGCACTTCTGGGTTTGATGTTATTAATTGAGCTAACATCTGTTGATTAAGTGCTTTTGGGCAAAGGCTGATTGTTGATGATCAGAAGAACTTACTAACATAACAGAAATAGTTATGGTTAGAAAGTCTGATGTAGAGAATCTCTTCAGAATATTAAGCAGAAGCTTTGAAGATTTCTGAAGCTAATTCAGAAAGGAAACGTTGTCTCAATTGGTATCAAGTATTATCTAATGAAGCACTGATGCTAAGATTCAAGTTTTGATAACAAGCTTGGATTCAGAAACCAAAGGTGGAGAAACCTAAGGTGATTTAGCAGAAGATCCTACTCCATCTATTGGTACTCAGAAGTTCTCACACCTTCAGTTGGTACGAGAATTCTAGAAGATGAAGTCACCCTCAGATACTGATTGATAAGAACAAGATTGTCATTCAAATCAGTTCAAGAAATTCATCTTGGTTTGATGATAATTTATGATGATCAACCACGTCTGTCCAAAGGATAAATTCTTGGTGCAAGAAGATATAGCTTTCATCTGGAAACAAGTCATCTTGAAGATAAAGAAGCATGATCATCGGCATCCAAAGATGGATGATCAGAAGATGAAGACCAAAGGAGGAATCAGATAAAGAATGTAGCAGATAGAAGGATAATCTGTTAGAGAGTAGCCATCTAAGACTCTCATGTTTTTAACGTACACTCTGAGAAAGAAAGAGGTTAGTAAAATGGTAGATCAGAAGCTCTACAAAGGTATGAGTTGTACTCTTCTGTATTTTACTGTTTCTAGTCCTGACATTCTTTTCAGTATATGTGTATGTGCTTGATTCCAATCAGATCCTAAAGAATCTCATTTAACAGTTGTTAAGAGATTTCTGAGGTATCTGAAAGGTACTACTAACGTGACTCTGTGTTGCAGAAAACCAGATAACTATTTTTAGTAGGTTTCTGTTATGCTGATGATACTGAAGTCAGAGTTAGTTGCAAAAGTACCTCTGGATAGCACTATCCCTTAAAGAAGCAAAATACATCAGATGCTGATTGAAGTATCAGATGCTCTGGATGAAGTGTCAAATGAAGGACATTGATGTACAGATGATTGAAGGATCAAATGGCACATCACCTTCAATTGATATCAGATGATATCTGAAGATCTGAGCAAATCTGAAGTCGTAGACTATCAGAAGATTTGGATCATCTGGAGATCTGGATAAAAGATTCAATTAGAAGATGAAGCAAAGCGTCAGATAACTCTGAGCAAAACTTCAGAAGATGTTTGAGTGAAGATACAGAAGATTCTGGGCGCAGAATCAAGAATCAAAGCAAAGGCCAGAACAAGCACTTCAACTCTGGAACTTGAGACTTCTTGAGATATTTTTCAGAAGTAATTAAACTCTGAAATTGGACGTACTTCAAGTTGCTCTAAGGACTGGAATTATTGGTATCAAGATCAAGCTAGAAGGAAGAAGAGTTTTCAACCTTCTTGTCTAAATCTAGCAGAGGAAAATTTCAGAAACGAAACTTCCAGATTAGTACAAGAAGCTGAAGATGCTAAGAAGACTAAGCAAAATGTTGTAGTTGGATTCTCTTGTGAAACTACTTTTGTACGTTGAGAACGTGACATTAGTAAGTTTAGAGGAGATCAACAAGCTATGAAGGATGAACAACAAGTTGTTAGAGAAAGTTCTGTTGAATAGAAACCTGTCAACAATCCTCGTCAGAGCATGCTTCTACAAATTCTGAAGAATTGTCACTCTCAAAGAAACAGGGGGAGATATAGAAGATGAAATCTGAGAAAAGATATCAATCTACCTTAATTGGTATCAACCTGTAAGAATTAAGTTCTCAAGGGGAGAAATGAAAGATGATTAAGTTCTCAGGTGCTATCTCTCAACTCTTATCTTTTTAATTTCTGACTTTAAAAAGAGAAATTTTTTTTAATCTGTTTTGATGAAAAACTCAAATTTTTTGATGATGTCAAAAAGGGGGAGAAATGAAAGATGATTTTGATATTATCTGGAAGAATAGAATATAACTTGGGGAGAAATGGAAAATGTTTTTGAGAAATAGAATATAACTTTGATATATTTTATAACCTGAAAGAGAATGCAAAAACATATAAACTGCGTTTATTACTAATTATCTGTTTGATGTTTTCCAAGGAACTCTGAACAAGTTCACTAGGCATTCTAAACAGGATAAATGAAAGAAATCTGAGTTCAAATGAACTGGTGTTCATATAATAGAAGTTATACACTTCGTGAACATAGATTCAGAATCAGATGGACCCAATACTGTTCAGAGATCTGAAAGTTAAAGTCATCTGGAATCATGATGTTCAGAAGATGTAAATTGTCTGTGAAAATGACAGTCAGAGCATAAGAATCAGAAATCTTCATAGAGCAAGATTTGGATTCAGACTCAGAATCATGAGTATCATGTATTGGTATCTGTCTTAGAACCAACATTGGTATCAGATTCAGAAGCTTGCTAATTGGGATCAGACTATGCTTCAAAAGATCAAGAAGTGAATCTGATCAATGCATTGAGCTCTGATAAGACCAAGAATCATAGATGAAAGCAAATCTGAGAAAGCAAGAATCAAGACTGTATAAAGCTCAGAAGATCCAAATATCTGATCTATTGTAGCCAGGGGGAGTTCTCCCAGGAAGGTTCACAAGTCAGGATATTTGATTTTCACCCAGTCTGAAACTCAGGGGGAGTTTCTCATCTGAAAGATGTTCTAAGGAATAAGAGAAAATGCTTTAGAAGATTCTGAAGTTATATGACCCTGATACAATGCTTAGAGAAGATAAGTTCTAAAGATCTGAAGATGGAAGTTCTGATTGAACTAGTCCAGATGCTGAAGACTCATGCTCTCTTATATTGTAGGGAAGTATTCCTTCTATTCTATTCTATTTGATTGTGTTTTATCAAATTTATTTTTTGTAAGTCTTGGGATCAGAGTATGTCTCTGAACAAGCATAAAAATGTTTTTAAGATTAACACATTCAGGGGGAGCAGTTGCTTAGAACTCTGAATAGGTTAATGCTTGGTGATTACCCTGTATAAAATGTTCTATCAAAATACATGGTTTTGTCATCATCAAAAAGGGGGAGATTGTAAGAGCAAGATTTGTCTCTACAGGATAATCTCTATGTTTTGATGATAACAATTGAGTATTTGTGAAAGAACCATTTTATGGTTTAATGTTTGTTATGTGCAGGTCATATTAAATTAAATATATTAGACCAAACAAACAAAAGCAACGTGTGCAGCTAGTAATATATGGAATTACTATGTGTAACGTCATGAAGCGCTTGGGAGAAGCTAGTTTGCTTATGTATCTGATCACCATCAGTAAGGAACCAAGGATGCTGTATATTGCAGTTGCAATGCTCCTGTGGTTTATGATCTGAAGAAGTGCATCTGATCTAAAAGCAAATGAAGCTCAGTAAAGAAGCAAGTTTGGTTCTGCATCTGATCATGTTCAATAAAGAATCAAGGATGTTGGATATTGCAGTTGCAATGCATCTGTGGATTCTGATCTGAGTTATGCATCTGATCTGGAAGCTAACGAGCGTCTCTGAAGAGTGAGCCCTCTAAAGAACTGAAGTGCTGAAGAATCTGATGACTTGAAGTTCTGAAGGCTGAAGGCTCTGAAGACCAAGTGCGTCAAGACTCTGAAGACATGTTCTGAAGGACAAAACTCTGAAGACTCTGAAGACATGTTCTGAAGGTCAAGACTCTGAAGACTCTGAAGACATGTTCTGAAGGTCAAGACTCTGAAGATATAATCATCTGAAGAAGTTTGTGCTGAAGACTCTGATGACTTGAAGTTCTGAAGGCTGAAGGCTCTGAAGACCAAGTGCAAAAGACTCTGAAGACCAGACTCTGAAGAAGAAAGATTATGAAGCTTCACCAGACAAGACGTGTTCAATCAGATGAGCTGTTGCTATCAACTCTGATGAACAAAGTGCTGAAGTCAGAATCTGATGTTTACTATGCTATCTATACCAAAGTAGTTTCTAAACTACTCATCTGTAACATCATCAGAAGAACCAAGCCAGAAGCAAATTTGTCCAAGCTGTTAAATGAAATATTACCGTTGCAAGAAAAGGACAAGTAAGTGATGTCATCCAACACGTGCCTATCTATCCGTTGAAATATGACCGTTGGAAATAGAAAGGACTTTTCTATCCTTACAACGTCATTCTTGGAAGCACTATAAAGGCAGAATCATTTGATTATTCAAATGCTGCTTGGTGAGCTGAAGTGGTTACTGGTGGCTAGAGCTGTTGCTCTGTTGCTACTGTTGCAAAGAGAAGAAAAGCTTAAATGAAAAGAAGCCTTAGTGCTCACACACAGAAAAGCTTTTAAGCAATATGGAAACTGTACTCAATAATCTCTTAGAGATTTATTATTAGATTAGTTTCTATATTAGAAAGCAAGGAGTTGTTGCTCAATACTTGCTAGGAACTTAATTAGGAGTAATCTGCTTATTTGAGAAGCACTTATGTAATCTCCGGCAACACAAATTCTATTTTAGAATTAGTGGTTCCTCAAGTGATCTTGTGAAGATCAGTATACTTGAGATGACAAGTGACAGTAGTCATTTGTGGAAATCCTAATAGGAGATCTTTAGTGATCGGATTCTATTAAGGTGTCAATGAACGTTATATCCTTGGGGATCCCTGAACGTGTCATTGTCAAGTTGTTAGTCACTTGCAGTTAGCTTGTGCAACTGTAATCTGTTTGGTTATAGTGGATTAAGTCCTTGCAGTGAGTAAGGCGAAATCACCTTGGAAGGGTGGACTGGATTAGCTTGAGAGTTGCTCAAGTGAACCAGGATATATCTTGTGTTCTTTACTTGTTTAGTTTATTATTTATGCTTCCGCATTGCTACATCTAGAAACAACACAGAAGAAGATGGCAAAAGTTTTTAAGTAACCAAATACCCAATTCAAACCCCCCCTTTCTTGTGTATTTTTCACACCTTCACAAATGGTCCCTCATATGTTGGAGTCCACTTGCCCCTAGGATCACCCTGTGGTAATATGATACGCTTGATTACCAAGTCACCAGCCTGATATACCTTTGGCTTAACCTTCTTGTTAAAAGCTTTGATCATCCGTTTCTGGTACATCTGGCCATGACAAACTGCTGCTAACCTTTTCTCATCAATCAAATTTATCTGGTCAAGTCGAGTCTGAATCCACTCATCTTCATCCAAGCCTGCATCCTTCATAATTCTCAAGGAGGGGATCTGAACTTCAATAGGCAGAACTGCTTCCATACCATAGACCAAGGAGAATGGGGTTGCCCCGGTTGAAGTACGTATTGTAGTACGATAACCATGCAGAGCAAATGGTAACATCTCGTGCCAATCCTTGTAAGTAACAGTTATCTTCTGTACAATCTTCTTAATGTTCTTATTAGCAGCTTCAACTGCCCCATTCATCTTTGAAATCAACAAGGTAGTATGGGTCAACATATACTGTCTTAGTCGGCGAGCAGCCCGTGCCAAAGCGCAGCAAGTTTTCTCGAGCAGTGAGTATTTTGTTTCACAGTCGGTAAACTTTTTGCTAAGGTAGTATATTGCCTGCTCTTTTCGACCAGACTCGTCATGTTGCCCCAATACACACCCCATTGAGTTGTCTAATACTGTTAAATACATAATCAAGGGTCTTCCATCAACTGGTGGCATTAAAATTGGAGGTTCTAGCAAATATCTCTTGATTTCATCAAAGGCAGTCTGGCACTCATCATTCCATTCCATCACCTGATCTTTCTTCAACAACTTGAAGATTGGCTCACAGATGGTAGTTAATTGGGAAATAAATCTTGCAATGTAGTCCCAAGAAACCTCTAACCTCCTTCTCAGTACGGGGAGCTGGCATCTCTCGTATAGCTTTCACTTTTGCAGGATCCACTTCAATACCTTTTCCACTGACAATGAAACCCAGGAGCTTTCCAGATCTAACTCCAAAAGTACACTTGTTTGGATTTAATCTCAACCTGTATTTCTTCAACCTCTCAAACAACTTGTGCAGATGATCAAGATGTTGTTCTTCATTCTGAGACCTGGCTATCATATCATCCACATATACCTCTATCTCATGATGAATCATATCATGAAACAAAGCCACCATAGCACGCTGATATGTTGCCCCTGCATTCTTATGCTGAGCAGTGTTGTCTAAATCAGCCCCTATCTGGACCTCTTTTCTGTTTTCTTCAGTTCCTAGATTCACAACTTCGACTGGCTCTTCATGTGGCTGTATAGCTTTCTCTTCTTGTTGTAACAACCTAGCAAGCCCTACAGATATTTCACAATCGTCCTCGTTTCCGTCTTCAGTTTGATAGATCGGATTCTCGAAATTGTAATTGGCAATAGTAGAACTGTTATTAATTGGATCCAGAGTGGATGAGGATCGGCATTTTAGTGACGTGGGTGTGTGTAAGAACACATAGCTGATAAAGCAAAAATAAAAGAAAAAGAAAGATAAGGAACACAATATTTACGAAAACGAAACGTCCACTGATTTTATCGAATGAAGTATGCAAATGAGATGACAACCCGTAACAAGCACACCATTGTGCCCCGGGTAAGGCACATGGCTTGAAAGTTTTAATTGTTCCGGAAATTATAAATTTAAAAACATAACACAGTAATAGTATTTACTCCTGACTAAAGGAGATAGGGATAACATCTTCAGCTGTCCAATTATTGAGTCCAGTACCCACAGTAGGAAAAATCCATGCCTCCAAGTTGTAGTCTTCATCTTGATCTCCCACAGCATTGATAACCCCTTGATTGGTGATACGAACAGCACGGGCACGACGGACAGCCTTCTGGGACTCTGCAGTGAAACCCAAACCAAACTTGTCAGACTTGTATGGAATATCAGGAAGCTGACCCCAAATAGTACAACCACCTTCTTCCACCACAGCTTTTGCATCATTGAGGGAGGCCATTGCCATTGTTGGAGGGTTTCTGATGACCACAGGAACCTTCTTCACAGCAGGAGGAGTCACACAATCCTTAACAGCCCAGGGAACCACTTCAAATGACTGACATGGAGTTTCAATGTATTCACCTTCTACTTCCAGATACTTGAAAGTGTTTACATGGCTGACAAAGTATTCTTCCTCTCCAAAGACAGTAACAACTTTTCCATTCACCGGATATCTCAACTTTTGATGTAATGTGGAGGTCACAGCACCTGCCCTATGGATCCAGGGACGACCAAGCAGACATGAGTACGAAGGACGAATATCCATCACATAGAATGTAGCAGTGAACACCTGAGAGCCAACCTTGATTGGAAGATCAATTTCCCCATGCACTACTCTTCTAGAACCATCAAAAGCCTTTACCACAATATTACTGGGCTTCAATACCGTATCTTCAGGACTCAGCTTGTTCAGGACTTCCTTAGGCAACACATTCAGAGAGGAACCATTGTCTATCAGCACATGAGACAGGGTAGTGCCCCTGCATTCAATTGAAATATGCAAGGCCCTGTTATGATCCCTCTTGGCAGGGGTCAAGTCAGCATCAGAAAATCCTAACCCGTTGTCATAGGTCAGGTGAGCAACACAATTCTCAAACTGGTCCACAGAAATTGCACTGGGTACATGAGCCATCTTTAGAAACTTGATCAATGACTTGGCATGAGTCTCAGAACATAATAACAGGGAGAGCATAGAAATCTTTGAGGGAGTATGCCCCAGCTGATCAACAATATCATAATCACTCTTGCGAATGATTTTCAATACTTCTTCCATCTGCTTAGAGAGGTCATCAGCAGCTGGCACATCAGTAGATACAGGCTCAATAACAGGACCCTTGCCCCGAGCATCAGTGGTGGAAGTAACAGCAGGAGTAACTGCACTCTTAGAAGCAACTGGAGGAGAGAAGACTCTTCCACTACGAGTGATCTTGCTAGATCCAGCAATATTATCAATGTCAACAGGCATATCGGGTAAAGGCTCCTGCTTGACACCATGGATGTAAACATCAGACCCATAGTGCCAAGGCACAGCTTTGTCAGATGTATAAGGAATAGGACCAGGAGTGGTAATGATCAGAGGAGCTACTCTGGCTTCAGCAACAACTTTCACAGGACCTTCAGCAGTAATCTTGATTGGGCCCTGATGAGTGATTTTAATGGGACCCTTTGAAGTGATTCTTAGTGGTACTTTGTCAACCATATCAACCTCTTCAATCTTCTTACCCTGAGTCAGATGATCTACCATACTTTCTACAGATGCTGGTCTTCTTTCAAACACTATAGTATACTTATCCATGAGACGTTGAATCCCATCTCTCAAAATGAAGCAACTATCCGGCTTATAGGTACAATACAAACAATCTTCACGACAACCTGGAAAGATCCCAGCTTGTACTAACCTCTTTTTGATAACAGACAATGGTGTGCTCAACTCCATAACCGAATAGACATGCAGATCTTCATCAATATCTTCATCAATGGCGTTGACAGTCTTCTCGTGATTTGGCATTGGAGCTGTAATCACATTTGGAGTACCTGGTGGATCAAACTCAATTTCTCCAGCATCAATCATATCCTGAATTTTGTTCTTCAAGACCCAGCAGTTATTAGTATCATGTCCTGGACAGTTTGAATGATATGCACATCGTGCATTGGGATTGTACTTGGGAGAGGTAACATTGGGATTCTGAGGAGCCTCCCTCAGGGTAATAAGTTCAGCCTTCAACAAGTGTTGCAATGCCTGAGCCATTGACATGTTGATCTTCGTGAACTGTCTTCTAGCCCTCTGTTGGTTGCCTTGAGGCCGCTCTGTTGTTGCAGGAGTTGGATTTGAAATATGAACTGCACTAACAGACTGATGCCTTCTGTTACGATCAGGCTGACCATACACAGCATTAGATTCTTTCTTCCCAGTGGGAGGCTTCTTTGCAGCTCCTGATGAAGAATTGCCCACTTGGATCTTACCACTCTTGATACCATTCTCTACTCGCTCTCCTGTCATGATCAACTCAGTGAAGCCAGATGATGAGCTTCCAATGAGATGACTGTAAAACGGTCCATTCAGCGTACACATGAACATATCAACCAACTCCCTATCAGTCAAAGGGGGTTGAACTCTTCCAGCTAAGTCTCTCCACTTCTGAGCATACTCCTTAAAGCTTTCTTTGGCACCCATAGACATGCTTTGCAGCTGCATGCGAGTGGGGGCTAAGTCAGCATTGTATTGATACTGCTTGTAGAAAGCTTCAGCAAGGTCATTCCAATCTCTGATGTTGACACTCTCCAATTGATAATACCACTCTAGCTGAGCTCCAGATAAACTCTCTTGAAAGAAATGGACCCACAACTTTTTATCAGCAGTGTGGGGTTGAATTCTTCTGACATAAGACCTCAGATGCAATTTGGGACAAGAGACCCCATCATAGACAACAAATGTAGGAACTTTGAACCCAATGGGTATGACCACCCCAGATATCAAGCTCAAATCCTCAAAATCCAGCCCAGATGATTTCTGTAATTCCATAGCATCCATTCTATCCACCAGCATCTTGAATTTGTCTTCGTTAGGCTCATGGTAGTAGTTAGCCTCAGAATCAGAGTCCCCCATAGTGTTGTGGAGACTGCCTCTCTCCTGCTCAGATTCTTCAGATTCATAGTCTTCAACCTGTTCCTTGGTCTTGGCAGGACCTTTGAACCTTCTTCCCATGTTGAGCAACCCAGCAGACCTTCTAGCCTTCTTAGTCTTCTTGGCCAGCAGTGTCTTCAATTCATCCTGCCCCTTGGATAGGTTCAGGATCAGCTCTTGGAACTGTGCATTCTGTGCCTGGAGATCCTTAACTGATTGTTCAAGAGCCATTGCTGAAATAAACAGCGAGGAGATGAGAAACCTGTGCACAATTATAAACCTGTGATGCAATGATATGGGAATGCATATGCAATGTTTTCAAGGACCGCAGGATTTAAATTTGCTTGAACAAACAAGAAAGTAACTTTTTATTAGTAATAACTTGTTTTGCCTTTTAGGCTTACAAAAAATGAAAACGAAATAAGTACAAAAGATGGGGTTTCAAGTCTCCCATGGACGTTTCCTCTTTGTGTTGAGGTATGAGTTGAGGTTTCGTTCCTCATGAAGTAGCTTTGTTAGCTCTAGGATCCTTGCTTGGCTTGCTTTGTAATGAGCCTCGAAAGTATCCCTTTGCTCTTTCAGTTGGATCCATGATCTCTGCAAGTCTTCCATATCAGTAGGCATGTCTGGGTGAAGGATGGTATAAGCTGTGTCTCCTTCAGCAACAGGTTCCATGGTAACTGGTAGGACGGCAGGATATGGCATCATGAGTGTCTGAGCACGAGATCGTACCCATCTGAGATAAGCCTCCATAGGAATAGTGTACTTAGGCTCCAGTGTCTTGCTGTCAATCATGTTTACCTTTCCCCAAGCTCGTATGAATCTCTGACGGTAACTCTGAAGATCGTTGTCGTAATCAAACACAATGCCCTGAATCAACATGTCATGTGGACCATCGCTCCGGGCGTAACCAAACTGTCGTAAAGCTAGAGATGGGTTGTAGGTGATGCCTCCTCTTATGCCTAGAAGTGGCACATTAGGAAACTCCCCACAACGGTCAATGATGGTGACATTCTCCATAGATCTGGAGCACCAATGGATGTCTGAGTGAGAAAGTGACATGATCCTCTTGGACCATCTGAACCCTTGCTCATTCTTCATTACCGAGCGAGGAAGGTGAGAAATAAACCACCTAGAAAGTAAAGGTATGCAGCACATCAAAGTTCCTCTTGCCCTTGTAGTACGGGTGTGAAGAGAATGTAGGATGTCTCCAAGTAAGGTAGGCACTGGATTGTGACTCAGGAATATGTTGATGGCATGAACGTCTATGAACTGATCAGGATTGGGGAACAACACTAAGCCATAAATCAATAAGGCTAAGATCTCCTCAAAAGCATCGTAGCTCATGGCCTTCAAGAACATTTGAGCTTTATCCACTAATACCTTGGCAAGAATACCTTTAACTCCACTTCTCGTCTCTAGAACAATGTCAGACTTCTTCAGATGTAGAGCTGCAGCAATAACTTCTGGTTTAAGCTCCTTCTCTAAGCCTGTGAATGGCTTCTGATCAAGAACAGGTATACCCAGAAGTTTAGAGAACTCCTCCATGGTTGGAACCAGCTGATAATCAGGAAATGTAAAGCAATGGTGCTTAGGGTCAAAGAACTGAAACAGCACACTCATCATGTCTTCACTGAACCCTGAAGTAACTAGATCCAATAAGTGACCATGTCTCTTGTTGAACTGGGAATGATCAGGCACTAGGGAAACCAACTCCTTGAGCTTAGCAGGTATCCCTACAAAGTTGATCCTGATGGTGTTTCTACGAGCAGAAGCCATGACCTGCAACAAAGAACAAAGATAAATCCTTTGGTCCTTGAAATGGTTAGGGAAAATGATATGCTCATGATGCATGATGATGTCATGATGTCATGCTCAATCACAAACATGTGGCACACACAAACAAGTCACACCATAGCCCTAGGT
Source organism: Lathyrus sativus (assembly GCA_963859935.3). Lineage (NCBI taxonomy): Eukaryota > Viridiplantae > Streptophyta > Magnoliopsida > Fabales > Fabaceae > Lathyrus > Lathyrus sativus. The sequence continues at coordinate 129,764,665 of OZ012736.1, read as the reverse complement.
TTAAAGGCTTGCATGAGGTTCAAAGGCAAGTACCCTCCCCTGAAGTTAGATGGTTCATCCTGTCCTACAAAAGTAACCAGGTTCTAAGGGATCTCAATATCATTGATCCTTCACAAGGGTGGTTGTTCAGAAGGCAACTTACTTGCCAACCAAAACCCTCCAAGTTTAAGATCTCAATGAGCGTAGTATCGAGTGTCAACCAACTTCAGTCTGCACCAAAGCCGGTTACCTCACTACTTTCTAAAGGCCAAGATGAGTTAACTAGGGTTCTAAAAGTCAGTTAGTGCATTGACAACATATGGCAGCCTCAATATTATCCTCAACTTGACTTAAGGAATATAAGCACCAACCAAGAAGTCGCACTAACTATGGCCACCAGATCAACCGTATCGATATACGTCGTACAGCTTCCTTGGTCTATTGCCATTTACCTAAGGTACACTAGATCCGGGTTAGGACCTTTCACACATAAGAGCACCCCAACAATATAATAATAAAGCAAACAAGGCAAACAATTTAAAGTGATCTTAATTCCTAAGGGTACCCCTCTTAAATAAATCCCCAGCAGAGTCGCCAGTTCTGTAACACGGTGGGAGAACTGACTTTAAACAATGTTGCGGATAGCAAGAGTCGCCACCGACTTTTATTTTATCCATAAGGAAAGGTTATAAAAGAACAGGAAAGACCTTAGAGAATATTTTGGGTCCGGGGGGTAGGTTATGAAAAGGGAAGGTGTTAGCACCCTTTTCATCCATGGTTATCCATGGGCTCTTAGGTACTTAAGCTCACTTTTGAATTGTTTTGAAAGTGTAGTGTGTGAATAGGAAATTTTCAGAATAGTTAATAAATAATCCATGTAAGGATGTGTTAAGAACTTGTTTGAAAACTTGTTGAAAATTTGTTTAAGTGTGAAAAAGTTTTGAAGTGAGCAAGTATCTAGGAGTAGCCTACCCTAATGTTTTAAGGTCTTTCTTATTCTTTATCCTTTCCTTAGTAAGACTATCCCTACTATAATGGAGTAGGTAGTCCTTACTTTGGATGTTAAGGGACATGTGAGGGACAATTGGATTTTTGAAGGCCATTGTGGGGTGTAATAAGCAAACTGGAGGGACTATCATCATTTTTCGAAAGGGACTCGATTCGTAAAGGCAACCATAAGGGACTTTGATGATTTTCTTTTTGAGGGACTTGCTTTATACACCCCACTTAACCAATATTCATAGGCAACTTGAGGGATATCCTTAAGAAGTGAGACGGCGATTAAAATCGACTTACGTGTGTGAAATGTTTAATTTAATTATCTTATATTAAAATGATTTAATTTATTTTTTTAAATATCATACATATTAGCACTCCCTAATTACTAACCATAATGATAATAATAATTAAGTAATTACAATTTACATCCAAGAGGCAATTACAAAATAAATAAAAAAAATAACAAATAAGCAAATAAAATATTAGGGTTAGTAAATAATAAGAAAAATTAAATAAGGTTAGTATAAATATAAAGTTAGTGAAAATAATTAGTTGAAACAATAATAATGAGAAAAATAGACAAAGTTAGAAAAAATAATAAGATAGAAATTTCAAAATAATAATAAGCAACAAAATATGATTAGCAATAATAATTAATTAATAACGTGATTAAACATAAGATTTGATTTTTATTTAGAAACATAAATGATTAAATAATTACTATAATATAAAGTTCTAAATATCATAAGATTTGATTTTTATTTAGAAACATAAATGATTAAATAATTACTATAATATAAAGTTCTAAATATCATAAGATTTGATTTTTATTTAGAAACATAAATGATTAAATAATTACTATAATATAAAGTTCTAAATATCATAAGATTTGATTTTTATTTAGAAACATAAATGATTAAATAATTACTATAATATAAAGTTCTAAATATAACATAATTATAAATTTCTTAATCATTTACAAAAATTTAATTATCTCTAATTATATATTAACAATTATTAAGAAAAATATTTACACATTATGATGAAAACAAATTTTAACTAATCAATAATCACATTCACCAAAATTTTACATTAAGTGTTTATAAGGTTTAATTTTATTTACAAAAATTTACAAGAATTATAATAAATATATACATAGAATCATATAGAAAATTAAAATTAGGTTTTCATATTAATTTGGAAAAAAGATGTTAATGTCATTTATTTTAAAAAATAGATTTTTATATTACAACAAATTTTAATAAATTAATGATAACAATAATAATAATAATGATAATAATGATAATAATAATAAATAATGATAATAATAATAATAATAATAATAATAATAATAATAATAATAATAATAATAATAATAATAATAAAGCAATAATGAATTTTAAATGTGCCAAATAACCCAACAATGTTGCTAACGCAGAAATGTGCTCATCGCAACCGGATCTAAATCAGACGAAACAAAATTTATCGCAAAGAAAAAGAAATTAAGCAAAAAATAGTATTATTGCTCACACAAAAATGCGATCATCGCAACCAGATCGAACTAACACAAATGTCACGCGTCATGCACACAAATGTGCAAACATCGTATCGACATAATTCGATCAACAATCTTATATATATAAACTCTAACAATTTAAAAATTATATATATATAAACGCAACAGTAATAGATAAAGAAAAAGAAATAACGGTAATAGATGAAGAAAAAGAAATAACGGTAAAAGATGAAGAAAAAGAAACAACAGTAATAGATGAAGGAAAAGAAATAACGGTAAACGATGAAGAAAAAGAAACAATAGTAATGGATGAAGAAGAAAACTAAATAACGGCCAACGGCACTCACTCCTCTTAGGTTTTTTTCATTCTCTCCTTTTTTCCAACAAGGCAACACATGTATATATAGGGAACAAATTAGGGTTAACACCAAATTGTCAATAATGTCCCTAAAGCCCATTTTAAAGCCCAAACTAAATAATTAGTTAAGAAAAAATAAAATTTAAATAATTTAAAATAATTAAAATAAACTTAAAATAAAAACTAATAATCCTATTGATTCCTAAAATAAAAAATATTATAAAAGGAACAAAATTTTTTTCAATATTTTTTATTTTATGATTTTTTGGATATTTTTATGAATAATTTAGAAAAAAGTGAAAAAAATAATATTTTAAAAAATGATTTAATTAAAATACGAAAATAATAATTAAATAATAATAAAAAACTATTTTTGTTATTTTTTTAATGAAAGATAGAAAAATTTAGAGTAAAAATAATAAAAAACAAAAAAAAGTGACAAAGGTGAGATTCGAACTCTCAACCTCTCACACTCATAACTCCTTACACATGTCCTCCTGCCAATTGTGCCATTTTTACTTTTTAGAAAAAAAATGCATGCCATATGATATTTACCTGCAAAAAGTCAAACGACTACACAAATTTGTTAGTAATTGATTAAATGCAATGAAATGCGACGACAAATCTTAGGGCAAAATTTGGGGTATTACAGTTATTATGATAATATTTCTCACCCAACCTCTCTTTGATGTTGGCAAAAAAAATCATGAAGTTTGACTTTGGTTTGACCACAGTTGACCTCAGTTTGACCTTTTAACTGCATTGACTGCTTTTGACTTATCTGATCATCTGACTGAGCAAACTTTTGAGAAAAGTCTTGAAACTTGACATGGGGGTTCTTATACACATATAAGATGTTATGAAGCTCACTTGAAGTCTTGGAAGTCCATTTAGCCTGATTAAAGTCAAAACCCTAGTTTTGGATGCACTGCTTAGGAGGTGCATTGTCTGAGGGAATTGTCAACTCTTCTGACCAATTATGAATTTTGTGAACCTTGTGAACCTTCTTGGAACACAAAGTCTTGTATTTTGAGGGCAAATTTTGGGGTGCAACACATATCCATTACCATTTGCATTTCACTAACGTGTGTCTGTGCTGCAGGTGCATTTGCATTTCCCTAGTTCTAGTGCCCAGACTTCTGAGTGTTTGATCATGACTAGCTTAAGGAGAACGGTTGCTTACAAATTGCCTACGCCTGATATTGTTCCTCTACTTGGGTTGGTCTCTCTTGCTGATGAGGGTGTTCGTAGGAGCTTCCGGATGAGCTATGGTAGACTATTGAGATTGGTGTGTAAACCTACAGAGGTAGAGTGGGATGGGCTGTATGCTCTGATGCAATTCTACGACCCTGCTTTGAGATGCTTTACGTTCTCTAACTTTATTATGGGACCAACCTTGGAGGAATACGCTGAGTATGTTGAGCTGCCCGTGCAGAACCAGGTTCCATTCATTCATTATGACGCCAAGCCCAAGCCGGAGGATTTGGCAAAAGCTTTGCATATTGATGCTTCTGAACTGGTGACTACTGTTTCCCGTGGAGTTCCAGGCTTCTCACTCCAGTTCTTAGTTGGTAAAGCCCAAGAGTATGCCAAGAGCGGGTGCTGGGTTGCTTTCAATGCTGTGTTGGCCTTGTGCATTTATGGCATAGTTTTGTTTCCCAACATACCGGATTTTGTGGACTTCGATGCTTTCTACTTGTTTGCCGCTGGTAATCCTGTACCCACCTTACTCGGAGATCTCTACCACTTACTGCACTACAAGAATGAGAAGGGAAGAGGGAAGAATGTTCATCTGTGTGTACCCTTGTTGAGTATGTGGTTTGAGAGTCACCTTCCTAAGAGAGGATCTGTTGCAGAGACTACAGTCCCAGTTGGTTGGCCTGAGCGCCTGATGAGGCTATCGTCGGAAGATATGGAGTGGTTTGATAGAGATCTGTTGGGATCTGAGCTCATCTTCAGTTGTTCTGGGTACCCTAATGTGCCGTTGATAGGAAGAAAAGGGTGTATCAATTACAACCCTTCTCTATTCATTCGCCAGTTTGGATATGCGTTGAAGAACCCACCAAAGGAGGAAGAAGTACAGGAATCTCTGTACTTCACCGGTGACGTGAAAGGGGAGTTACTAGCCAAGCTGCAACATGCCTGGACGCGTATTAACCGCAGAGGGAAGCCGTTGTTAGGAAAGAATGACTGTCAGGCCTATGCACCTTACAGGGTCTGGATCCAGGAAAGAGCAAGTCAGTTGAAGATGCCATTTCCAGACGCACCAATCCTCGCTCTTATTCCGGCAGAAGAGCCAACTACTGTTTCTAGGGAAGTCTATGAACAAGTTGTGAGAGAAAAAGAAGCCTTGATGAAGATTAATGAAGGGTTAGAGCAAGAGTTAGCCCAGGCACGCAGTGAGAAAAACAAGGCCGTATATGCTTTCCAACAACAAATCGAGCTGCTAAACAGGGTAGGGGCTGAGTTGACTGAGGAAAAGAAAAAGCGTGAACGTCTGGGGCAAGAGTTCAGAAGCTCCCATGACATGCTTGAATCCAAGAAGAAGGCGCTTGACATCGCTCACCGAGAGATCTCTTCTTGCAATAAGACTTGGAATGCCACACTCACCAACAATGAGAAGAGGGAAGATAAGCTGAAGCAGCAAATTTCCGACCTCGAAGAGAAGTTGAAGTCTAGCATCAAGAAGTGCGAGGAGGAAGTGATGACCCGGTATAGTGTCCAGCATGCACTGAACAAGGCAATCAAATCCAGAGATGAAGCAGTGTCTCAGAAGCGAAAGTTAGAAGATTGCTTCGGAGAAGCAACATGGGAAGAAACTGCTGAAGACGTACGCCGTGTCCTTAAGAGGAGAAACCAGCTTGTTGAAGGGCTGCTTGATCGACCAAGCCATCCGGAGACCAAGAAGTTGATAGAGGAGTACCAGACTTTTGGGAGGACTTGATCATTTCATGTAGTAACTTGTATGCTTTATTTGCATAGTGCTGACCATCACCAGGATTGTTGGTTGAGGTCATGCCTTCTTTGTACTCTCAGTGACATTGTACCCTGGGTTTATTGATTCTCCCTGCAATATATGAGGCTTTCTATGATTCAGCTCCGATATTCCTATTGTCAACACTGTCACTGCACCGGCACCTTCGCACTAGAACTGGGGGATGAACTTCCCTAAGGCACAGACACACATTGCATTGCATTCATATTCATATTGCATTACAGGTAATCTTTGAGTGGTGTCTTATTTCCTGCTCTGTATCAGGTACTTACCAGGATTGCAGATCAACATCCGCACCGCTATTCTACCCGCTCCAATTGTCGAAAAATCATGGACCAAATGCAGAACGAGATGCAAGATGTGCGCGAGAAGCTCGCCCTCTTCATGCAGACCATGGAAGCTATTGCAAAAGGGCAGGAGAATTTGCAGGCCATGGTCCAGCCTCTGTTGGCCCGAAGCGCTGGTCATGGTAATGAAGATCATCAGTCTGTCCGGGTCGATACTGCTCAGGGAGACGGTACTCCCACGCCAGTGGCTCCGCCTGTAATCAATACACCTGCTGCTAATGTCAACAACGCTACCGCTGCTGTGAATGGTAACGTTGGAGTGGGAATGAGACTGCTGTCCATAATGTGGGGCTGGGTGATGTCAATTTGGGAGATAATCTAGGAGGCAATGGCTTTGTCAATACTGGATTCGGATTCAACGATCAGGGATTCGATAACACTGGGAAGTATGGATTTAATGCTCAAGGCTTTGGGCAAGATGGTTATGGCATGGTCAATCAGGGTTACGGAGGCTTTGGAAACGGGAACGGTACTGGATTTATGGCTTTTGGTCCTACTGGAGGTGTTCAAGGGTACGGCAACAGAGGCCGAGGTCCGGGGATGAATCAGATCAGAGCTGGACGTAATAATGGATATGATGGGTACGGAGCTGGAAACGGTATGTGGCAAGAAGATCAGCAGGAGGATGCCTTCTCCGGAGGAGGTTTTGAAGGGCCGATGGATGATTCCCAAAAGATTAGAATGCTGGAAGAGCAGATGAAGGGAGTCTTAAATCAAAGTGCTGTGGGATTGGACATGGCAACAATGGGTTTGGTACCTGGCTTGAGGGTGCCAATTAAATTCAAAGCTCCTGCGTTTGACAAGTATAAAGGAGACACATGTCCAAAAGTGCATGTGCGAGCTTATTACAGAAAGATGTCTGCATACTCAACTGATGAAAGAATGCTAATGCATTTCTTTCAGGATAGCCTGTCGGGCCCTTCCCTAGAGTGGTACATGGGGTTGGAGCCAACTGATATCAAGACATGGAAGCAATTAGCAGAGGCATTTGTAGCCCATTACAAGTATAACAGCGACCTGGCACCCAATCGGGTCCAGTTGGCCGGGCTTTCGCAGAAGAAGGGGGAGAGCTTTAAAGAATACGCGCAAAGGTGGCGCGATATGGCTGCCAGGGTCCGTCCTCCGGTGGAAGATAAGGAAATGAATGACATGTTTGTCGGCACATTCACGGGGCTGTTTCATGATATGCTGTTTCATACGTCTCTGGCCAGTTTTTCAGACCTGATTCTGATGGGGGAAAAGATTGAACGTAACATTAAGCAAGGAAAGTTCCAAGTCGAGGAATCAACTGCATCTGGCAGTAATAGGAAAGCTTATGGTGGGCGCCGTCAGGGCGAGGCAAGCGCAGTATTTGGAGGCCGAGGCCGGGGCCGAGGCAGGGGACGAGGTCAATATCGTCAGCCGCAGCAGGTGGCGAGTGTTACTATTCCCTATCAGCAACAACCACTCCAGCAACAACAACCGGTTCAGCAACAGCCAATGCCACAGCAGCAGCAGCCTCAGCAAGGGGCACAGCAGGCTCAACAAAGATTCCAGGGTAGTAAACCGAGAAGAGTGTTTGAGAAGCCTCCCTCAACCTATGCCGATTTATTGCAGACATTGTTGGGATTAAACCTGGTAGAGAAAAGAACTCTGGCGCCGATAACGGGAGCTCCCCCGTTTGGTTACGATGCAAGCAGGCACTGCGAGTTTCATTCTGGGGCCCCGGGTCACGATATAGAAGGTTGCCATGCTTTTAAGCACGTTGTGCAGGATCTTTTGGACAACAAGACTATCAATTTCGGAACGGAAGGTCCGAATATAGTGCAGAAACCCATGCCTAATCATGGGGCAAACGCCATTCTGACTGAGGAAGGTCTGAATCTGATTATGAATGTGGAAGATTTGAAGACGCCGCTGAGCGAGATAAAGAGCCGACTGTTACAGGGAGGTGTTTATCCAGGATGTAACGAGTATTGCTTAGATTGTTGGACCCTAGCTGGGGGGTGTGAGGATTTGAAGAAAGGCATTCAGGCTTTAATTGATGAGGGCATATTGCAGTTTGATCGAGCGGCAACTGACGAGCCTGCAGGGGCAGTAGTGGATAATCGGAGTGATGTGGCCACGGTAACGATTCCTCGGAAGACGATCACTATTGCAGCACCAGCTCAGCGACCACCGATCACCATAACTAAGGCCGGGCCAATCCCGTACGAGAACACGAAAGCAGTCCCATGGTCATATGGGTTAGAGGTGTATTGTGATGGGATAAAGATTGATGTTAACAAGCAGCCAGTGGAGATTGTGGATAATGTTGTTGGTTCAGGAGGCATGACAAGGAGTGGCAGGATCTTTATATCTCCTGAAGTGGAGGCTGAAAGACTAGCAAAAGGAAAAGGGAAAGCGGTTGAGAATGTTCCGGTACAAGCAAGTGAAAAAGAAGCAGCATCGAAGGATGTGGAAGAATTCATGCGCTTAATTCGAAAAAGTGATTATAAGATTGTGGAGCATCTGCAGCAGACACCGTCCAAAATATCTATCCTATCATTGCTGTTGTGTTCAGAAGCTCACAGAAATGCTTTGCTGAAAGTCCTGGACACTTCTTTTGTACCCCAAGATGTCTCCGTAAATCAGCTAGAAGGAGTATTGGCACATGTGAATGCAGGCCACAGTCTGGGTTTTACCGATTTTGACTTGACTCCGAAAGGGAGAGATCATAATATGGCACTGCACGTATCTGTTGAGTGTAGAGGATCAGTAATGTCGCACGTCTTGGTTGACACCGGGTCGTCTCTGAATGTGTTACCCAAGAAGGCGATGATGAAGCTGGATGTTCGAGGAATTTTGTGTACACCCAGTGATTTGGTAGTCAGAGCATTTGACGGCACGCGGAGAACAGTCTTTGGATCGATTACCTTGCCTCTGCAAGTGGGGCCGGAGGTGTTTGCCACTGAGTTTTATATCATGGATATACAGCCTGCATACAGTTGCTTGCTCGGAAGACCCTGGATTCATGGGGCAGGGGCCGTCACGTCTACCCTGCATCAGAAATTGAAATATATGGTCGGAGACAGTGTGGTCACCGTGTGCGGATAAGAAGACATCCTGGTCAGCCATCTATCGTCGTTTAAATATGTGGAAGTCGACGGAGAGATCCACGAGACACCATGCCAGGCATTCGAAGGTTTGCGCATCAAGGACAAAGGTCCCGGGCCGAGCAAAGTGCCAGAGATAGCTGTCTCATCGTATAAGGAAGCTCAAGCTCTAGTGGAAACAGGAGAAGCCAAGGGCTGGGGCAAAGTGCTGGACATTCCTGTGAAGATGGACCGGTTCGGGCTGGGGTACCAACCGTCGTCATCAATTCCTTCCGTGGGGGCCCCCCGTTTCAGAAAGCCAATTACCATCTCTGCCAGTGGAGTATGTCATGAGACTGTCAATGCTGCTTCGGAGTCTGATGAAGGAGACAGCGACTGTGATATGGATGCCTGGATTCAGCCAAGCACGCCAGGACAAGGACTGTGCAACTGGTCTATTCAGGAGCTTGTTCCTGTGACTTTTAAACAGTAATGCTTTGCTTTATTAATTGTTGAATAATCTGATGTCTTGCCCGGGGCATCAGGATTTGCTTAGGGCTGTGTTGTTATAAACATTGTGTGTTAATCATTAAATAAATGGCGTTTTTTCATGTGCAAATACTGTAATCTCTGTCTTTCTTATTTTGTATTTTTCAATAAAATGGCAACATGGTTATTCGCTTTATACGCATTTTGAAGCACTTAACCATTCCTTTTGCAGGATAACATTTTCAGATGACATCCTTGAACCACCTATGACTCGTCCCGACTTTGAGCACCCGGTGTTTCAGGCTGAAGAAGAGGTTGTCGAAGATAGCGACGTTCCTGAGGAACTGTCTTGGTTGGTGAAGCAAGAGGAAAGAGCCATTCTGCCTCACGACGAGGTCATCGAAATTATCAACTTCGGGTCGGAAGGGGTTGAGAAGAATATTCGTATCGGAGCCGCACTGCAGAGTGATATCAAGCGAAGACTGGTTGAAATGCTTCAAGAGTATAATGATGTATTCGCTTGGTCATATGAAGATATGCCGGGGCTCGATACAGACATGGTTGTGCATCGCTTGCCACTGAAAGAAGATTGTCCGCCGGTCAAACAAAAGCTCCGCAGAACTCGACCAGATATGGCCATGAAGATCAAAGAGGAAGTACAAAAGCAGTGGGACGCTGGTTTCCTGGCTGTGACGAAGTATCCTTCATGGGTTGCCAACATCGTACCAGTGCCAAAGAAAGATGGCAAGGTTCGGATGTGCGTGGATTATAGAGATTTGAATAAAGCAAGCCCAAAAGACGATTTTCCACTTCCTCACATTGACGTGTTAGTTGATAATACTGCCCAGTACTCCGTATTCTCCTTCATGGATGGCTTTTCAGGCTATAATCAGATTAAAATGGTGCCAGAGGATATGGAGAAGACTACTTTCATAACGCCTTGGGGAACATTTTGTTACAAAGTGATGCCCTTTGGTTTGAAAAATGCTGGGGCAACATATCAGCGTGCGATGACGACTCTTTTCCATGACATGATGCATAAAGAGATCGAAGTTTATGTTGACGATATGATTGCCAAATCCCAGACGGAGGAAGAGCATCTGGTGAATCTGCTGAAGTTGTTTAAAAGACTTAGGAAGTTCAGGCTGAGGCTGAACCCTAATAAATGCACCTTCGGGGTGAGATCGGGTAAACTGCTGGGGTTTATCGTAAGCGAAAGAGGAATAGAGGTCGATCCTGCTAAAATAAGAGCGATTCAAGAAATGCCGACGCCTAAAACAGAGAAAGAGGTGCGCGGGTTTTTAGGGAGGTTGAACTACATCGCTCGGTTCATATCTCACCTAACGGCCACGTGTGAACCATTATTCAAGTTATTGAAGAAAGATCAAGCTGTAACGTGGAACGAAAATTGTCAAAAGGCGTTCGATAAAATAAAGAAGTATCTGCAGGAGCCTCCTATTTTGATACCCCCAGTGGCAGGTAGACCCTTGATAATGTATTTGACGGTTCTTGAGGGAAGCATGGGTTGTGTTCTCGGTCAACACGACGAGACAGGGAGAAAAGAGCATGCGATCTATTACCTGAGTAAGAAATTTACAGACTGTGAATCTCGATACTCAATGCTGGAGAAAACTTGTTGCGCGCTAGCCTGGGCCGCCAAGCGTTTGAGGCAGTACATGCTGAATCATACAACCATGCTCATCTCAAAGATGGATCCTATCAAATATGTATTCGAAAAGCAGGCGTTGTCAGGTAGAATTGCCCGTTGGCAGATGGTCTTGACTGAATATGATATCCAATACGTCTCGCAAAAGGCTATAAAGGGGAGTGTGCTGTCTGAGTATCTGGCGGAGCAGCCTATTGAAGAATACCAATCGATGAGGTTTGATTTTCCTGACGAGGATATCATGTACCTAAAGATGAAGGATTGTGAAGAGCCGTTGCCAGACGAGGGACCAGAGTTGGGTTCCAAATGGAAGATGATTTTTGACGGAGCTGTGAATGCTTACGGTAGCGGAATAGGGGCAATCATCACTACGCCACACGGGTCGCATATCCCGTTTACTGCCCGATTGACCTTTGCCATTACCAACAATGAGGCCGAATACGAAGCTTGTATAATGGGGCTCGAAGAAGCCATTGATTTGCGAGTCAAACATCTAGACGTATACGGAGACTCAGCTCTGGTGGTGAATCAGATAAAGGGGGAATGGGAGACACGGCAGCCTAATTTGATACATTACATGAATTATGCAAGGAGATTGTTGCCTTTCTTCGACAAGGTTGAATTGCATCACGTACCGCGGGCAGAAAATCAAATGGCTGACGCCCTGGCCACTTTGTCTTCCATGTACAAGGTCAACTTCTGGAACGAAGCTCCCCAAATCACTATCTCTCGGTTGGATAGGCCAGCTTATGTATTTGCTATTGATGAAGCATCTGATGACAAACCGTGGTATTTCGATATCCTTAATTTCCTGAAGAATAAAGAGTATCCGGCTGGGGCATCCAGTCAAGATCAGAAGACTCTCAGGAGATTAGCGGGTAATTTCTACTTGAATCCAGATGGCGTCTTGTACAGAAGAAACCACGATTTGGTGTTGTTGCATTGTGTAGACGAGAAAGAGGCAAAGCTTCTCATGGAGGAAATTCACGAAGGTACCTTTGGTACGCATGCTGGTGGGCATGCTATGACGAGAAAGCTGCTGAGGGCAGGTTACTTTTGGCTGACGATGGAAACTGATTGTTTCAAGTTCGCGAGGAAGTGCCACAAGTGCCAAATCTATGCTGACAAGATACACGTACCTCCGAGTCCTCTAAATGTGATGTCATCTCCATGGCCATTCTCGATGTGGGGAATCGATATGATTGGCAAGATCGAGCCGACGGCTTCTAATGGGCACCGGTTCATCCTAGTAGCAATCGATTACTTCACCAAGTGGGTGGAAGCGGCGTCTTACGCGAATGTAACGAAGCAAGTGGTGGCTAGATTCATCAAGAGAGATATCATTTGCCGATATGGGATTCCCGAGCGGATAATCACGGATAATGGTTCAAATCTGAACAACAAAATGATGAAGGAGCTCTGTCAGAATTTCAAGATCGAACATCACAACTCCTCCCCTTACCGACCCAAGATGAATGGCGCTGTCGAAGCGGCCAATAAGAATATAAAGAAGATCGTCCAGAAGATGGTGGTGACCTATAAGGATTGGCATGAAATGCTACCTTTTGCTTTGCACGGTTATCGTACGACGGTACGCACATCAACCGGGGCAACTCCGTTCTCATTGGTATACGGAATGGAAGCGGTATTACCATTGGAAGTTGAGATCCCTTCTCTGAGGGTATTGCGAGACGTTCAGCTGGACGAGGCAGAATGGGTAACGAATAGATTGAACCAACTGAGCTTAATGGACGAGAAGAGGCTAGCTTCCCTAGCATACGGTCGTTTGTACCAGAGCCGAATGAAGAAAGCGTACGACAAGAAGATACATCCGCGAAGCTTTCAGACGGGCGACCTTGTGCTGAAGAGGACTCTCCCGCCGCAAGCAGATCACAGGGGCAAGTGGACCCCCAACTACGAAGGGCCATACGTTGTCAGTAAAGTCTTCTCAGGAGGAGCGCTGTTGTTGTCCACCATGGACGGAGAAGACTTCACGTCACCTGTGAATTCGGACGCAGTTAAAAAATACTTTGCTTAAAATAGACCCGCTGGACAGAAAAAGAGAGTCCAGGCAAAAATGGGGCATCCTGGCGAACCAAAAACAGAATGAAAGGTTCGGGCAAAAGTTAGGGATAAAATTGAAAAATGTACACCCGCGAAGTTGAAAACCTACACTGGGCGGCTTCGGCAAAAAAGGGTATCCCGGTGAACTGAAAACCCGTAAAGGGCGGTTCACGCAAAAGTTAGGGATTTGAAAAGCAAATGACTGCGGTCCAAATTGGATAATTGCAATAAGCATCAATGCGGGAGAATATACTTGAGGGGTCGACTATCGGATACAGTCTCTTCGGAAAAATGGACACCGGGAAAGCATTAGAGTCGGATGAGTCATAGGAGGATCGTTTCGTGGTGTTCATCTGCATCCCGTTGCCGACATGTGTACAAAATTTAATTTGTCAAAATATTCATGCTTCTTGTGCATACTTATGTATTTGCTTTGCGTAGCTTCCTCATTTCAGGAGTTACATCTCATGTATAAAACTCCGCCCATTCAGGGGCCCGATCAATAAAATATGTTATTCGGTACTTGATGCTGATTCTTTACTGTTTTGTGCATGATAAAACGCCTAAGTTTAGTGAAGCTAGCATGAGTATAACATCACTGGCCCTTGCCAACAATTGTTAAAGCTTTGAATTAACTGAGTGTAACGTCACTAACCTGAATTGATTTGATTGCATAGGCCTGTCGTGTCTTGTTTGTGTTGTTGCAGGTTTCATAACCATACGAGGAAGATGATCAAAAGATTGCGACAACGAAAGACTTAATCCCCACGTAGGTCATGCATGTTCTTCCTGAAGAAGGATAGAATTCCCCAGCTAGCCGTAGCTTATCCAAAGGACGCGCTCCAGAAAAGTTATTCGTCCTCAATAGAGTTTGGCGATTCCAAGATCGTGAGGCTGTATTCAGACAGGTTCATCTTTCCCCGCAGGGTCATGCACTCTATCCCAGCGGAGTCAGTGGAGTTCACCCCAAGAGAATCATCCCGTCCCTAGCGGAATTCTCTTTGCAAGTGTTTTCATTCCTTCCAGTGGAACTTGAAGATTAAGACTCTCCCAAGCAGAGTTGATGGTGGTTCTTGTCATTTATTTCGTCAGGGATACTGTGTAATATCAGTTCACTCTCCAGCAGAAATCCAATCGTACTGTGCACATCTGCTATTCCCCAGCAGAGTTATATTCCCCAGCAGGATGTTACCTCAACAGGGTGTTTGGTTTGAGTTCCCAATTTCCCAGCAGGGTTGACTTCATCCTCCCAGCATTTATTTTGCTGGAATAATTCTGTAGCATCTGGCTATCCCCAGCAGAGTTGGCATTATCTTCAGCGTTTATTTTGCTGAAGCAATTTCTGTACTCTAGCAGTTCAGGTGAAGAGAACTCTTGCTTAAATGAACAACCAAACATTCAAGATATCGGCATGAGACATCCAATGATAATGTCAGTTTCGGCAGTATTCCCCACAGAGTTATCAGGATAAGTTTCTCTTTTGTCATCAGGGGTTCCATGAATCAGAATTTCAGAGGCCACCGCAGGTTATCAGAGCAGGCGTCCGATAGTTGGTTTCCAGACATCCCAGTAGAGTCCGTCTCAAAGTCGCTGTCACGTCAGTGCTAAGAAGTTTGTGGGTGTGGATCATTGAGAACTAAGTCCTGACGTGGACAATTTACTCCTAGATTGACGGGATCTCTTCAGAAGTGGGCGTCCTAACGTGGACAGGTTTATTTCCCCGGATTGGTGAGGTGTGTTAGTCCTAACGTGGGCAGATTCGAGTTCTCGAAATTAGTGGAATGGGAAGTCATGACGTTGACAAAGGTGATTACTCTTTGTGTTGGTGCCCTGACGTGGACGAATCAGACAAGGGTGTGAGTCCTTACGTGGACAAGTCTTATTTCCTCAGCAGGTCGAAGACGCCTGAGTCCTAACGTGGACAAATCAAGACGAGATCAGTGTCCTGGCGTGGACAAATCAAAGAGATTATTATTCCTAACGTGGAGAAGTGGGTCCTAACGTGGACGATGTAGTCCTTACGCGGACATATCAAGTTGGATTCCGTACGTGGAAAAAGATAGTTTCCTTACGTGGAAATGACAGCATTCCTGACGTGGAAAGAGGGGAGTCCTTACGTGGACAGATTACGATGGCATTCCTTACGTGGAAAAATGTAGTCCTGACGCGGACAAATTGGAAAGATTGGGGTTCCTTACGTGGAAAATTTGTGATTCCTAACGTGGAAAAAGAAAGAGTCCTTACATGGACAAAGCAAAAGAAGACGTATTCCTTACGTGGAAGAGTTTGACAAAGCAGAGAAAAGTCACCCCTGACGGGGAAAAGCGATGTATTCCTTACGTGGAAAGGTGAGTCCTAACGTGGACAGTATTATTCCTAACGTGGAACGGTTATTCCTTACGTGGAAAGGTGAGTCCTAACGTGGACGGTGGTATTCCTAACGTGGAAGAGTTTATTCCTAACGTGGACGATTTATCACTGACGAGAAGGCAGACGAGCCGTCCCCAGCAAAGTTGTTGAAGTTTTTTCCGAGTTGACAGCAGATAGAGTCCTGACGTGGACAAGCAAAGGACGAAGTTTCCGATAATTCAATCTTTTTCAGGATGATGAGAAGAATCCCCAGCACGGTCGCACGAGATCAGTGGGTTGCCGTAACAGTTAAATTCAGCTGATGAATGTCGTTCCCCAAGCAGGGGCGCAGTTTATTTCTGCGGTTGGCAAATTTCTGGGTTCCTAGTATTCAACCGTCTCGTACCGCGAATGTCTGAAGGATCAAGGCTCTTCACCCAATCGGGTCCAAGCCGCTTGAATAGGGGCAGCTGTTGCACCCTAAAATTTGCCCAACCTT
The DNA here is from genome assembly GCA_963859935.3 of Lathyrus sativus. Lineage (NCBI taxonomy): Eukaryota > Viridiplantae > Streptophyta > Magnoliopsida > Fabales > Fabaceae > Lathyrus > Lathyrus sativus. The sequence goes on along the minus strand of OZ012736.1, from coordinate 129,748,351 downwards.
ATTCACTTGGTTTATGTTCCAATGTCATTAGCATTTGCATATAGAGTCATGTACATAGACTAATCATCTGCATAGCATAAGCATAGCAAGTCATTCAACAGGGGACCAATCATTATTCTCATCTCTAGAAGCCTATCAAGAGGTTATTATACCAATTCAATCTCATTCAAGTCATCAGGAAAGAATTTGAAAGCAAAGAGTTCAGCAGATCAAGCCTTGAGTCCATCTCCTAGCTGAGGGTATCTGAGGGTCAACAAGAGGGTTGTGAGCTGTGAGTTGAAGGCAGGGAGAGTATCTAGACATTATGAGAGACTTAGAAAGTCATTTGGAGAAGGAGACAAGTCATTGATGAGAGCACAAGAGCTATAGCTGAAGGCAGTCAACTAGGGTTTCATCTGGGTCAACCCTAGGTCAACCCTAGGTCAATTGACTGATTTAAGGGGCATTCAAGTCTAGTGGAGATATATGGGGTCCATCATTGGACATGTAAAGAAGAATATGGAGATATGCCAAGAAGAATTCAAGAGAAATCAAGGAGAAGAGGAGTTTCTAAATTAGGGTTTCTGTGTAAAATCCCCTAGTTTAGGTCAAATTTCCAAGCAAGATAAGTCAAAATTCAAGCTTCAAATGGATCCTTGGCCAACATGAAACTTGTAGAGGATCTCAATACCTTTAATTTTAGTGGTGGAAGACATCAAGGAGATTTATAGAACTCAAGTTATGGTCCTTGCAAGTTACAGGTCATCTGAGGTATCTGAAATTTTGTCTGTGAAAGTGACTTGACTTCCAAACTAGTTTTACCCCTCAAGGAGATTTCAAATGAATTTCTGGTCAACATAAGAATTGTTCCTCATTGTCTTAGCTTTCTAGAATGGTATAGTATGCCCTCATATGATGTGTGGAACTCAACTTATGGTCTTGGCAAGCAAAGGGTATTTTGGTCATTTGTGAATTACAGGTCATTTTAACCTATGCCCAAACCTCATACAAGGAGGCCTCAAATGGAAAAACTTACAACATCAAACTTGCTCCAAATGACATTTTGAGTCTAGAAAGAAGGTCACAAATTGTTGGAAAAGCTCATAACATGAAGTTGCATGATTGGTTAAATTTGAACTAAAATGGCTTATAACTTGAATAAAGTCAAAGTGAAAAATGGTTTGAGAGATTTATAAGTCCAAATGGGGACTTCCAATATATGATTTTGGGTCCAAAAGACATTTTAGAGACAATGGTTCAAGCACTTTTTTGAGTTTAGAAGGAAAAAGAAAAGTTATTCATGGTTACTTGCGTTTGAAGAAACATAACCAAAATCAATCAAAGTTGGAAGGCAAGGGAAGTTGTAAGATGGATCTAGAAGTTTCCATTGAGCCCTATATATTCATGAAATCAGAATTGAGCAAGGGTTGGATTCATTTTTCACCAAAAATTTCCCAAGTTCTCTCTATTCTTTCTCATTGCAATTCCCTCCAAATTTCCCAAAATCTTCATCAATTATCATCAACATTGATCCTCCTGCATTCAATCATCATCATGGATCAGAATTGAACCAAAGATTTGGTGGATATTGATCATTTTCGTGCACTTCCATCAAGAACACACAAATTGCAATTTCCATTGGACAGCAAGATCCAAGGCAAGAATCATCAAGGTGTTGCATACAGAATCAAGCATAGCACTGGTTGATCAAGATCCAAGCCTCAAAAGCCTCAGATCCATGAATTTCATCATCATCCACAAGCTTTTGCATCAGGTGCATTTTCTCTGCCACAGCTTGATATAGATAGATTTACATGGTTTTATTAGTTTAGATGTGATCTAGGTTGTTAGTAGATCAATTAGGATGAGTTTGGTGCTGTTTGGTGATGATTGTTAGCAGGTTGTTAGAACTGTTAGGATGTAGAATTCATAGCATAGCGCATTATAACCTTAGCTTGTTAGTTTAGAATGATCACCATTAAGTCTAGAAGAGATTAGTATAGGTTTGGTTGAGAATCTTGAGGATGAGTTGCAGAGCATTTCCATGGTGGCCAGAACTTGTTGCGCTCGGGTTGAGAGTTAGGCTGAATTTCAGAATGAATTACCACCATAGACGTATAGAGGGAGAGATTTAGAGTATTTTTCATGTTTGGATCGTGATGTTTTGTGCACTATGGAGAGAGAACAGATTGATGGAAGTGTATGCGTGCATGGAGTTTCATGGTGGAAACCCTAAGTGCTCATGAACCAAGGAAGAAGACGAAATCCTGGCTGTCCATTGCTTGGTGGACCTTTGACCAATAGCCAATCGTGTGGTTCACGTTTAATTCAGAATTTTGGAGGGAGTGAATAGGTGCCCTAAACGCACCGTTTCATTTAATGAAACGGGCGGGCCTAAGTGTGTTTTGATATCCCCACCCCCAATGCTGAGCCCAATTTGATTTGAACGTGGAAATCCTGCTGAATACACCCCCTGCTTGTTTTTTATTTTTCAATAATGCTGACTTGTTCTGGGCTTAACCAAACTTGCTACGCGCACCCCACCATTGCCTGGCCCATCCTAAATGAACTGGAGCGAATTGTTATTAGTACCCCCTCCCTCTCATTTTAATTCAATTTAGTTTTTAATTCATTTTAATTTTTACCAACCTTTAAAAAAATCATATAAAATAGGAAATTAACTCTTTTTTAGTGGTTGTTTTTTCCATATTTTCTTGGTTCTGAGTAGAAAATTGTCATTAAATAAAATTGCATTTTTATTTTTATTTGATATTTTTTCCATATTTTCTAAATAAATGACATTTTAAATAGTTTCATTTCATGCATGATTTTATTGATTTTTGTTCTACTAGATGCTTTCATATTTTTTGTTCATTCTTTTTAGGTTGTTTAGATGAGATATTGAACTTGTAGAAACAATTTAGTTCCCATTTTTAGAAATTAATTTTAGATGCTTAATGTAGGCTTGAACAATGTGAGCAAATTAGGGTTTTTAAGTGATGACTTAGGAGAATCAATTCATTTCCCTTAGGACTTAGGGTTTAACTAGATTAGTTATGGGACTATAGGGGCTATGGGTAGTTATTAGATCCCTTAGAAAAAGTCAGGACTCCCCTACTGCTATTAATACTCTGTATATCTGATTGACTGGTGTGGTGTGCCCTCTGGGGATTATTGCTTGCTTGTGTGGGTATTGGGATTGTCTGGGGATTTGGGAGAGCTGAAGACTTGAGGAGATGAAGACCACCAGAGATCCAGATGTTGAAGATCCACTTCCAGAGTTGAAGAGAAGATTCTTGCTAGCAGATGCTGAGGAACTAGGGTTTAGGAGCTAGGCAGAGCTCTAGGTTAGAAAGCTTGTTTCTCAAAACATGGATTGCCTTGTCTGCATCCATTCTTCTCTGTGATTCAGAGTATCTCTAAGACACTCACCCCCTTCCTTTGGAAGGCTTGGTGATAGTGTCTAAGAGATAGAACTCTTGAGAGAAAATGTCTCTTGTGTTAGAAGCAGTCTGTTCACCACCCTTGGTAGTCAACTGATTGCTTAACACCCAATTCACTCTTGTGACTAATCCCTCATCCTGGAGGTTTGAGCTTGAAGAAAAGCCATTGCAGATGGAAGAATGATGATCAAAGCCCTTGCCTAAAGACCATGAAGATGGAGATTGATGCTTGTTGAAGACTGTAACTGGTTGGAGATTACTTGAAGCCAGATGTTGATTCAGAGCTGATGTGGCTGTTTATTTTGCTGTATTTCATTTCTTGATGTATTGATTGGTTTTCTGAGCTGTATTGTTTGTTGTTTACCCTGCTGGGTTGAAAGTGAAGTCTGTTCACTTTTGCCTATTGTTTTCTAGGTTCGAGGTTGAGTGGGACTCCCTTGCCTCGCTTGTACTGTTGCATCCATGCATTTTACCGCTTTATTATATCTGTTATTGTTTCTGTTTCTGCCTACCCCTTAGGATCTCTGTTCCTCTCTGTGCAACAGAGGAGCATGATAGACACTAGGTCTTAACCCATGCATGATAACATTAGGATAGTTTGATTCCCTTTGCAACCGTAGGTTAGAGTTCTGTCTCTTTCTTTCTCAAAACAAACAGAAAAGCACATAAAGATTTCAAACACAATAAAAGACACTTCTTCCGTAAAAGAATGTGAACTCATCAAAACGTCATTTTTGTCCGCTGGGACTGTTAATCAGAAAAACCTTTTTCAGAAGGAATAAAATCAATCAAGACAGACTTGTGTCGTACGTGGCCCGAACTACGTTTGCTCTGATCTTTCATGCTGTATGAAAGTACGTAGGCATAGGATGCGATATCCTAGCGAGCAACCTTCCCCTCCTTTCCCGTAGGTAGGCGAACTACGTTGACTCTGATTTCTCGTTCCAGACGGGAATACGTAGGCATAAAGTGCGACACTTTGCCGAGTCATTTTATTTTCATTCTCTTTTCTTCTCAACCCTCGACCTATAGTTTAGATAGAATAACAATCCATACCCGAAAACAAGCGTGGATCCCGTCGAGTACGACGGACGTGAGGGGTGCTAATACCTTCCCCTTGCGTAACCGACTCCCGAATCCAGGTTTTGGTTGCGATGACCATACCTTTCCCGTATTGTGCGAGGTTTACTCTGAGCGTTTCCTTTCCCTCCCGTGGGATAAATAACGCACGGTGGCGACTCTTCTGTTCAGCCGGCGCCGATTTTCGCAGTAGCGACAGTGGGGATAGATCATGTCTCAGGAGGAGCGTAAGTGATCTATTCCGGGGTTCGATTGAATGAACCAATGAGTCGGTACCGCATGCATGGTGTTGTGTTGCATTCTTGTGTTATTGTATGTTGTGTTAATGATTGGACAGTAGGTCGTGTTTGATGTTGGTGGGGTGATGATTTGTATATTTTACTGCCTTTTATTCATGTATTTTATTACCGATAATTTTGATCATGTTTTCTCACCCCTTTGTTGTTGTTGTGGCCTGTGCTTCTTTGAAAGTACAGATAATCCAGGTGCATAGCTAGCTTGGATAGTGGTGTGCGGGTCGAGTCTTAGGATGCTCTGATACGTAACACGGGACTTGGGTGTTTGCTTTTATTATGATTGAATTTGTTGTATTCCTGTGGCGTATCTTATTTTGGTGCAATTCTCTTAATGAATGTTTTATGTAAATTGGCGGATAGCCGAAAATGATGTACTAATGACAATTTTCCGCTGCTTTATTTTGAAAACCATCTAATGAAGTGTTTGTTGAATTTTTGTGAATGTGATATCCCACTTCTGAAAGGAAACTCTGATATTTATTTGATTTAATTGTATCTTATTTTAATTTGGGAAGTGGGGTGTTACATATTATGGACTTCCTTTCTAGCTAACCCTTTCGTCAAAGGATCTGCTAAATTTTTCATCAGTGTATACATGATTCACTCTTATAACTCTTTTAGAGATACAATCTCTAACAGTGTTATGCTTCCTCCTTATTTGACGTCACTTACCATTATTCTCAATTTTTGCAATAGTCGTAGTACTATCACAGTGGATCAACACATATGCATAAAATCTTGTTTGGGATGAAACAAGCTCCAAGGGCTTAGAATCTAAAAATTGATTCATTCTAGTGTGTCTTTATATCGATAACATACTTTTAACAGGGAGTCATACTTCTGAGATAAACAAGTTCAAAAATGTGCTAATGAATGCATTTAATATGACTGGCCTTGGAAATATGGTATATTTTCTAGGGATGTGAAGATTTTACACTCTAAAAAGAGAATCATTGTGCACCAACTGAAGTATGAACTTGAGCTGCTGAAGAGATTTAAGTTGATGAACTGTAAATCGGCAGTCACAACTGCTGAGATAAATTATAAGCTGGATTCTAATGCTGATGGTGTTGATGTAAATGCTACAACTAGGGGTGTACATGGGTTGGGTCAACTCACAAAATTCGGCCAAATCCACCCAAAAAAATTCAAAAAAGTGGGTTGGATCGGGTAATTGGGTGGATATGTGTTTTAAAACAAAAAAATCCATGAAAAATTGGGCTTCGGGTAAAACCAGACTCAAACCCAAAAAATCCACTGACCCACTAATCAAACATTTATTATTATAATTTTAATAATTTTGATAAATATTAACTTAGTTGTTCTAATTTTAGTCTCTTAACATTTACTATTTTAGTGAATCATGACTTTAACTAATTTTGAATGTTTCACCATTTAGTTATTTTGACATTAATACAATTTCATGTCATAAAACTTTAGTTTGTTGCTAGTATTTTATGATGATTTTATTAGTTCATGATATTATTTATTATTTTATGATTCTAAAAGATAGTAACAATAGGTCATCTATTTTTTTTTTAAGAAAATAAAATTGTTGAGTAATTTTTATGAAAAAAATATTATGAATCATCATTTAGTCATTTAATAATTTTTTTTTAAAAAAAGAAAAATTATTTGGACAATCCATTACCCAACCCAACCCAACCCAAAAATTAGTGGGTTCGCCCAAACCGACCCATTGGTGTAACGGGTGGTTATTTTACCTCACCCAAACCGGAGTGTCCTATATGAATTGGGTATTGGGTTTGGTCAAGCCCAACCCAAACCGGCCCACGTACACCCCTAACTACAACCTTTAAATAGTTGGTTGGTTGTCTGATATATTTGTGCAGCACCAGTCCTAACATATGTTATGTTGTTGGAATGCCAAGTAGGTTTATGAGTAAATCAAAGTTGTCACATTACCAAGTTGTAGTCAGGATTCTGAGGTATATAAAAGAGACTCTGAGGCATGGAATTTTGTTTCCATATGGAGTGGAAAATGATGTTGGTCTGATATGTTACTCATACTCGGACTGGTGTGGGACATAGTTGACAAAAGAAGCACTACATGATACATTATGTATCTAAGAGCTCCCATTTCTTGGTGTTCCAAGAAGCAACCAGTGGTTGCTTTGTCAACTTGTGAAGCATAATAAATAATTGGTGCATTGTTAGCATGTCAAGTTGTTTGGCTGATGAATTTACTGCAGGAACTGAACTTCAAGGTGAGCAAACTGGCATACCCTAATTTTTACCCCTAAGATCCCACCTCATTTATATCTTCACAATGCATCAAGATCACAAACATGGTTCTCCTCTAGCACTCTCATCCTTGGGTTTGGCTTGGCAGAGATTACCAAACACCTTTCTTTGTATATTTTCCCTTTGTGTTTATATACTTTATATTTCACTAACTACTAATCAAAATATCAAAAAATATGCTTTGTCCCTTTTGTTTCCTTGCAAAGTAGGGTTTTGTATCAAAAGCACCAAGCATAATTCATCAGTTAGGGTTTTGTTCCCTCAAAGTTAAAGTGTGGTCGACCATTGGTTCATAAGGGATATCACATCAAGGAATGGCCTCTAATCTCAAAGTATAAGGCCTCAAGCATGATTAAATCTTATTTTGATCAAAGATATCTCAAGGTTTAGTAGCTTGTTCTTCAAGAAAAGTCAAAGATTCAAGAGTTTATTTCCATTCCTTCATCAACAAGTCACCTCAAGCTTTATTAAATTTAACCAAAGGACATTCAAGGACATATTACTTTGAGTTCATATGATTACCCATGTGCTTTGAAATGCAAATAAAGTCCAAGGTCACAAGTTGATTCAAGTTGGTTTAACCTAAAAAGTCAACATTGAAGTCAAAGTTTTGAGGATCACAACTCCTTCAATTCTCAATATTTTTTAATGCTTATTTTTGCATATGAATCTTCTCAACATCCTATTCAACTTCTCTTTATGTGACAAGAACCAATTATGCTTGGAGGATCATCAAAAGTTTGAAGACATTATAGGTCATTTGTGGACTTAGTGAAATTTTGCCTATTTTCAAGTGACTTTTTCTCAACTTTCAAGAATCATAACTTCTTCAATTTTTAACATATGAAGCTCATTCTTTTTTCATAATATCATTTTTATACCTTTTATTAGATTGATTCAATGGTAAAAATAAATTTGTGCTTGGAAGGCCATGGAATTCATTGATACATTATAGATCATTTTCAGCCATTTGGACTTAGAATATTTCAAGTTTGGTTTGCTAGATTTTTATGTCAACTTCAACATGACATAAATTTTTGCTCAAGCATCCAAATGAAACTATTCTTGGCATATTTTTATCTTTGTTATGATGTTAACCAATTGCAAAAAGAATGGGATCAAAAATCCTATTTTACAAGATGCCTCATTGAGTTGAACATGGTTGCTTGGAACTGAAGTTTTCACCATGATCAGATTTTTTACCTCAATCAAAACTTGTTTACAAGTTAAATTACCATAATTTTTTCACTTAAACATGTTTAATCAGGTTTCTAGAAGTTAATTGACTCATGAAACGCGTCATTTAGCTGAGTTTTGAGCATTTTCAAGTCACACTTTCTTCATAATGAGGGTGCACACGATTACACTAAATTATTGATCAATTCACCCCTCTTAGCATTCCATCATATTCAGCTATAAACAGAGGACCTCACTTGCTTATTTCTCAAGCTTTTGATAGCCAGAAAACCCCTGCTTCACTCTCAAATTTTCTTCAAAAAAATGAGCTATCGTGTTTTAATTTCCAGCCAGTTTCAACTCAATTTCTTGATTTTGTTAGCTCCATCGTGTTCCTTTGAAGCTTATGCAACAATTCCCAAGCTCTAAGAGTCCCTGAATAACTCCAGCCAAAGCCAGTTTCATAGCTCTTTCGATCGCTTTTGGACAAGGTAGTTTGAGACTCCATTTTCAATCAAACAAGTTACCACAGTTTAATCATTTTCTTGTTGATTGTTTCCCCTAACCTAGTTGGTGTTGATATCTTGTATTCATCATTTAATTTTTTTCATGATTTTCATTCCATTGTGTTTTCTCTGAAATTCTCTTTACTCTCTTTCAATAAATGAAAATGGAGTATGAGGTTAAGTTTGCCTTGATGAGACGGTTGCAATGATGTTGGTCTCATGATCTCACGTTACAATTTAGTAATCTTTGTTGACTGGTTCACCGGAGAAGATGACCGGAGAGGCCGAGGACGATGACATGAGGAGAGACACGTTGGCATAATGAAATGTGTTCATTGTTCCATTTCAAATGTGATCTTGTGTTATTTCTGAACTAATTTCCACTGTGCATAACGCTTTTGTATTGTTAGATCTTCCAAGTCAGATTAATGAAATAGATCCAACGCGTGTGGTTTTTCCTATTTTATTTTATTTTTAAATTGCATTTTCTTTCAAAAATTCATCGAAAATACATTTTAACTCCAAAATCTCAAAATAATTTCTAAAATTCTCTTTTATATTTTTATTTTTAATTTTATATTTTTTATATTTTATTTTCATAATTTTCTATTTTTCATGATTTTTTTCTTTTTTGAGGCATTTTAAATAGTTTAAAAATAGTTTTATGCATTAAAAAATTCTCAAAAATTGTATATATCAATTTTGACTTGTTTCTGACTTGCATGATTTTTCTTGGCCATTTGTGACTTGATTTGATGCATCATTTTTCATTTTCATATTTATTTTCATTTTAAAATTAATTTTAAAAATCATTTTAGTGCATTTTAATTCATATTATTGCATTTCATATTGGTTTGACTTCTGTTGACTTATGTCGGCCTTGGAACTTAGTTGATTTGACCATAAGTTTCATCAAACTCAATGGATCTTGGGTGTTGATGGGGTGAAAACCCTAATCCACTAAAATGGATTATTGATTTTGATGATAACTTGATCATCACTTGGATCCAATTTAGTTTTGTTATCTTGTTTGGTCCTCTCTTTTTCATCCCTTTCTTTTTTTTCTTTTTCATCTTTCTTTAATCAATTGGAAGATGTGTAGGTCATCTTGTTAATGAGATCTTGAGTGGTGCTTAATGAACTTTCATCATTTCAAATCTACCATGTGATTAACCTTTTGATCAATTGAGGTACTTTAAATTGATGCATAAGTTTGTCCAAAGTGTCATGAAGGATTGATTGATGTAACAAATCCATATCTCCTTGACTTAGGTCTTGATCCACCTTGTTTTGACTTGTGCTACATGTTTTAGTAGTGTGATCTTTATATCACATCTCTAACATGTATGGTACATAAATTGTTATTGATCGGCCTCCCATTATATGATCTTTCTTATAAATTGTGCCACGATTGCTTAACATAACGCTAAAATTGTCCCTAATCAGAAAGTGATCATTTTGGTCCAATTTTAGATATGAGTCATCTTTAGTTTAGATGTAAATCTCCTATCTCCATAGTGTGTAAATTATTTTCAACCTAAGAGAGCTAGTGGCATATTTGTTGATTTTATCCAAGTTGGAGTCCTTCTCAAAGGATGATATAAAGATCTCATACTTGTTGAGTTGATTAGTTGAGTAACCTACTTTAAATGACAAAATATCTTCTTCATTAACTTTAACACTAACACTAACTTTAATTGTGCTAACTTTTATTTTTATGTCATTTACTTTTACGCACATTTATCTTTAAGTCACTTACTTTTTTGCACCTTATATATTGCTTTATTATTATCATTTCATATCATGTTATCTTGTTTATGTTTATGCCTTTTCACTTTGTCCGTTTGGACTTTCTTTTTTTAAGAAATTAATAAAGGCTTAAACCTTTAAAAGACACTTAATGTTCTTTGGACTATTTGGTGACTATCCTTTGCTCATGGACTTTATGGACTTAGAATTAGGTTCTTTGCCTTATGCTTTAGAGTTGTGATTTGAGACCTTGGATCTTATCTGGTACTTTGACCTTGAGAGACCTCTTGTGAAGACTTGGCTTAAATATTTGCTTTTCATCTTATGCTTGGTTATTTTTTTGCTTATCTTGTTGCTCGAGTCCAAAGGATGAGAGTTTTAGCTTGTTTATTCCAAAGGCTTGTATTTTGGTTAGATCTTTACTTCCTTAGATTTTATTATATGCTTTAGAATAACCTCTTCATCTCCTCCCCTTCTTAAATTTTCAAAATCCTCTCCCTTTTTCAAAACCTTCTTTTTTTCAAACTACAACCACTTTCATAATAAATCTTGACTTTGTCAAGTGCATTTTCAAACTCATTTTCTTAATAAATTCTAATCAATATTAAGCATATCAAGACCTTTTTCATAAGACATAAAAAACATTTAACTCATTCAAACCATTTTATGTTTTTATGCATTTTTCCTTTTAAATTTTTCATAAGGTTTAAACATGAGTCATTTCCAGAGTTGAAATATAATTCTCCTATCTCCATAGTTATATTAGTGCTGATCCTTTTCCACTTAAGAGAGCTAGTGGCATACTTGTTAATTTTATTCAAGTTGGAGCCCTTCTCAATAGTGATGCAAAGGTCCATTTTCATACACTTGTGGGTGACTAATTGAGTATTCTCCTTAAAATGACAACTTGTATTTCCATTTAAAATTAATCAAAAAAATACCATTTGTTATTTTTACCATGAAATACGAGGTTTTAATCTTCCATTGCACTTTGTGGGTACGTAGGCACGAGGCTCAGGAAGTCTTGGCAAACACAATCATTAAAAAAATACTAATTTTCTCACATATACCATCTTTTGCAAACATCACTTTTAAGCCAGACGCTAGATTTACATAGAGATTCTTGTAGAGTACTATAGATGTTTTGGGTGCTAACACTTTCCCTTTGCGTAACCAACCTCCTTACCCTTGTCTCTATTTTCTATTAGTTTTGTTTTAAAACTTCTTTAGGTTTTGTTCTCTCTTTTTCCTTTTCTTTGGAAAAATAAAAGTATGGTGGCGACTCTTTTTTATGAGTTAAGTTAATTAATAACTTAATCTCAAATTTTCCCACTACACAAACCAGACAGATTGATGGTTGATAACAAATATGCCATATGTCTTGCTAAGAATCCAGTGTTGCATGGAAGAAGTAAGCACATTGATAGTAAGTATCATTTTCTGTGTAATCAAGTTCCTAATGGAGTGTTTGATGTTATTTATGTCACCATTTAGAAGCAACTTGCAGATGCAAATGTTCTGACCAAGGTGATTAAAACTGAACACTTCTTCAATTTAAGAGATGGAATTGGTGAATGTATTTAATCTTGAATTTGAATTAAGGAAGGTGTTGTATTGTCATTCAAATTAAACTCACTTTAGTTTGAATTTCATTTGCATTTGCATTTGAATTTAGTTTACATTTGAATTTGAGTGAATGTATTTAAACCCAATGTCAGTTGCATTTGTAACATAGTTTCTGAATTTGAGAAAGTTTGAAAGTTATTTATGTTTTTCACACTCTCTCTCTCTCTCTCTCTCTCTCTCTATCTATCTATCTCTCTATCTCTCTCTCTCTCTCTCTATCTATCTATCTATCTATCTATCTATCTATCTACAACTCTTCTTCATTCTTGTGTTTCAAGGAGTGTTAAACTCTATCAAAAATGTTTTGGATTTATTCAAAAGTTTACCTCAAGATATAGTTTATGTATATAATCACTACAGCGGAAAATACCTATCACAATGGTTGGTAAAGGAATACCACCATATTGGTCCAACCATTGTGAGGTAAGGTGTGATTATATGTATTAAGCTTTTCACCATGGATGTGCGACTGTGATTGTATCTTTGTAGCGCACTATCTACCACAACTGTTACTTTAAACAACCTTTGTAATATTCTTTAAAGAATAATATTTAACAACAGTTGTGCTAAATAACCGTTATGATATATACACTTGAGTTTATTATAAATTATGTGGAATGCTTATGTTGTCAATGCTCACTAAACATATAACCTTTCAATCTGAACTAGAATATTATAATATGACAAATTATATTATATTAGAAGAATAAGTTCACGTTTAATACTTAATAAGAGTTCTTCAACTCTTTATCCGAATTTTCCTCTTTAACAGTTAGAACTTTGTTTAATTATCCTAGCTCTTCAACCACCCCTGCTGATCAGAAAAATAGCAAGTGTATTATTTTTGCCAATTGTAGTTAAAATAGGGGTTTTATCCCCATAATTGATCTCGAGGACTGCGTAGGAATACAAGTTCTTATAATAATTCAATTAAACAAAAGGTACTTAGGGTGTAGGATTGTTTAGTGAAATCATAAAGGAACAGTAAGAAAATAAAGGAAATAATAAAATTGAGTTTTAACAGATATGAGAAGCATGTTAGGGTACAGTGTATGAATTGCCTCGCAACAACCTTAATCCTTATCTACGAGACATGGCTTAAAACAATCCTTTACCGATTCTCAAGTGTATTTTTCCCTAAGGCCTTAGGCAGAAAAATATTTGAGATTCATCCTAAACCCTAAGTCCTTAGAGATTTAGGATGAATGTCAAGCATTATATTTTATCAAGAATGTTACGGTTACTGCAGGGTATCCCTAGTCCTAGGTGATATCTACTATCGTATGATTGCACAAAAAATATTAACAATGGTTTGTCTGACCTAAGGTTAACCGTAAATCAATTTTTATTTGTCTGATAGAAAAAGCATTAAACATGTTGTACAATAAAATTGATTATGAAATAAGTACATATGTCATAGAATAAAGGAAATCAGGTTCATTACAAAAGCAATTCAGTGACACCCATTAGGGGGTTTAGTCGCTCATACTATTCAAAGAAAATTCACATGAAAATCTTCAGTTCTTCCTTTGTTCTTGATCGCTCAATTCTTGATCGTAATTTCTCTCTGCAGTCAAAGATCCCTTTTTTTCTTTCCTAACTCATCTAAAATAGTCACAAGTCCAATACAGAAGAGGGAAAATACCAAAAATACCCTTACAGGTCCCCTATGTGAAAAATCCAAGAAAATTAGAAGATAAAGCACCTCACCCAACACGGGTCGTGTCAGCTGACACGGGCGGCCGTGTTGGCCCCTGTTTATTTGCTCAAAACTTTTCCTGCTCCAGACTTGCTGACACGGGCCGTGTCAGGTAACACGGGCTGTGTCAGGTGACACGGGGACCCGTGTTAGCCTAGTGTCTCTCCTAATATTATCTTTCTCTTTGCCTCTTCTTGACACGGGTGGTCGTGTCAGGCCCTCTGCTTCCTTCCAAAAACTCTTTCGAATTCCTGCGATTTTTCCTGGTTTTCGCTCCGATTCTTCCTAAATGCTTACCTGAACCTAAAAACAATGGAAAGACACAACCAAAGCATAAAATGTCGTAAACAGAAATAAAATGTAACTAAACATATTAGAAGATTAACTAAAACCAACGATAATATAACGCATAAAAACCACTAATCACCTACCTTCACCTCTAGTTTATTTTACAAAATATTATTTACTTTGAAAACAAAATTTGAGATAGAGAGAGGGGTGGTTGAAGAACTACAATCATTAAACAAATTTCTAATTATCAAAGAACAGCATGTAGATAATAGATTAAAGAATTCTTGTAAAGAATTAAACGTGTACTTGTTTTCTAATACAACGTTATTTATCATATTGTAATTTTCTAATGCAATTTGAAAAGTTATTTATTCGGTAAGGGATTGAAAAAACACTCAAACCACATAATATATAATAAACTCATCTTTTAAAAAAAAACATTAACAACAACATTCATAAAAAATATTCATCAACAATAAACCATAAACAACATACATGATACAACAATCATATCAAGTCATATAATGCTTCAAAAACATACCATACATGTCCCAGAATAGGGTGTCCATAATAAAATAAAGATGAAGCTGAATTTAGAGTTGCCAACTTGTGTATATTTCGAATGGATGTCATTTTGGATCTTTCAAGCAAGTTTGCAACCCTAACTTTAGCTTTGTCCTCTTTATTAAAATAAGAATTTCTACCTACAAATACCCAATGGCTAAGATTTGATTTTATGGTTTTGTTTTGAGGTTTTCATATGAGAGAGGCGAGTGACACAGTTGTTAGGGTTTCGTTTTGGGAGAGACGAGTGAAAGAGTTGTTAGGATTTTGTTTTGAGAGAGACGACTATTATGTACTAAAGCGAGATATACTGCTAAAAACAATTTAATATATCTCAAGTTAGTGGAGGACAACAACAAAAAGGTCGAAGAAAAAATAGCAGCCACATTAGAGAAAAAGTTGATTACACTAAAGATGCAAATTGCTAAAGTTCGGTAGAAGGAATGTGAACTGTGTAGAGGACCTCACTTCACAATGCATTGCAAAGCCTGTTCTATTTTTGCAGAACAAGTACACTACTAGAAACATCACGTTTAGTGACCAAATTAGAGACAAAAAAATTTAAAAATCAGTCATTGCAACATTTAGCGATCAATAAAGCGACTAACATTTTTTAGTTGGAAAAGTATTAATCGCTAAAGGCCTTTAGCGACGTAGTCAGTGACCGAATTATAACTACACTAGCGACCGAATTTGTGACCTTTTTTGTTTGTTTGTTAAAAGCGCTTAAAAAGAAATTAAAATACCAATCATAGACTGGAATAGGATGGGATCAAACCAAAGCCCTAAGTTTAACAAACACACACTTGGCCACTAGATCAATTCATTTTAATTGATAAATTTTTCTTGAATTCCCATATATTATTAAAAAAACAAAAAGTTTCCCATAATATTTTTAAAATCACTTAAACTAATTGCCATTAAAATTAATTAATGTAATTAAAATAAATTTAATTTTATTATGAAATTTTTAAATGTGGTATCAAGATATTAATTATATTAGTTAGAATAATGTAAATTCATAGTGTATCACTAATTAGAACTTAATAAAGAGAATTAGAGAGAAAAATAATTACTAGTGACCGAAATTTTGGTCACAAAATTGCAGTCACTAATTTGATGGCTAATTTTATTTTGTGATCATTTAGTGATATCTACAATTTTAGTAACAGTATGTCAAATTTCAGTTGCTAACTTGGTGGCTAGAGTGACTAAAAAATTTCAATCACTAATTCGGTCACTAAAAACGAATTTTTTAGTAATGTAGGTTATGTGAATTACCCCCAACAACCATGACAACATTAACAAGGTAATCTCTATTCTAACAATTATAATCCAGGATGGAGGAATCAATTGCATTTTGCATTGAAAGATCAACAAGGTGGTTCCCTAAAAGATCGGCCAAATCAATATACGACATAACAGGTTACATTTAAAAATACGATTGCTCAAAAAACTACCTAAACTACTCAAATGGAAAATCACAAACGTCCAAATGGATTTTCAAAATGTTTAGGTTTAGGAAGAAACAAGAAACACTCTAAAAAATGCCTTCACATCAATTAAAAATCTGGAGATTGAATTCGACCATATAGCTCAATAACTCTCATAAATGCCTCAAGGATGTTTTTCCACCAGCACACTGAAAAATCCAAGCATAATCGTGTAAATTCTACTATAAATAGAAGTAAAAAAAACTATTGAATAACAACTAAGAAAAAAGACAACGAGTGAATGTGAACGTACCATCTCCCAACCTCATAGAAATGGGATGGAAATCCTTTAGCCTACTAATAAAGAGAAATATTTTTAGCTAATCATATTAAAGAAAGAAAAGCTCCTAGAGTTTGAGATAAGACTTCTTTACCCCCCTCCCCCCCCCCCCCCCCCCCCCCCCTTAAAGATTGTAAAAGATAGAATATGAGAAAAACTTTGGCAAATTTCTTCATATGTTACAAAAGTATTAAATCAACATCACGTTTTTTGAAGCACTGGAACATATTCCCACTTATGCAAAATCTATGAAGGTCGTCATCTTTACAAAGAGGAAGATAAAGGATAAAATTATGATCTTGTTTGAAAAATATATTTTCATCTTACAAAGAAAGATACCTGAAGTGCCACGATTCAAGGAGAGTCAATATCCCTTGTATAATTAGAGATGGAAAGTTCAAGAAAGCCTTCATTATTCTTGGTGTCGATGTAAGTATAATGTCACTATCTATTTACAAGAAGCTTGATATTATAAGAGTAAACAACACAAGGATTACACTTTAGTTTGCTGGTAACTCCATCAAACATCCTTGTGGTATTATAGAAGATATGTTGGTCAAGGTAGACATGTTCATTTTTTTAAATAGATTTTATGGTGTTATACATATCAGAAATTGAGGACTTCCATTTGATTTTTGGTCGCTCGTTATTGCTAACATGTAGATGCAACATCAACTTAGAATATGGTAATATAACTTTAAAGAAATATAATAAGGTAGAATAATTGATTGTGCTTAAAACCATGAAGCATGCCAAACACAAAAAGATTGTTACCAAGTTGTCATGACCAACTCTTGTGTTAAGAATACCAATGAAAGTTAGATTCAAAAATTATTTTCTAAAAGAGTCATGATTATATCATTTACACTACTATAAAATGCGCAAAAAACAACGTCAGGTTTACAACAGATTCATATACACCGCTGTAATAGGTTAAAATTTTCGCGCTCAGTGAGTAGTTGGATTTATAAATAGTAATTTACTGACGGTTGTCTTAAAATACCATAGTAATAAATGATGTGAAAGCAAGCTTCGATTCCCAATAACTACATTTTTTCCATTTTTTAGAGTACATTAAGTGTGTGCCACTTAAGTCCATTATTTAAAAAATAAATTTTAAATGATTTTACAACGGTAAAGTAAATCAACCGTTGTTAGAGAACTTTCAATTCCACTACAGTTGGATTGTCCAACCGCGATTAAAGGGTTTAATGATAAATTAAAACAAAAATTATTCTATATTTATTTCATAAGACGCCCTAGAAGAACAAGCGAGCCAGAGACGACAGCGGTGGCTTAATCTTTACCTTCTTCGTATCCATTCATATGGAGCTCAAATCTTCACCCTCTTCGTTCATTTGATTCTTCAGCTTTGAAGTACAGTACTCTTCAACATCTTCATTCCTTTTTTCTTGATTTATGTTGTATATGCTCAAATATTCACCCTCTTCGTTCATTTGATTCTTCATCTCCGAAGTACGATACTCTTCAACATCTTCATTCCTTACGTGCATAAGATTCTTCAGCTTCGAAGTACGGTATTCTTTAATATCTTCATTCCTTTTTTCTTTGTTTATGTTGTATATGCTCAAGTCAGTATGAGAGTACATGTTTCATATGTTTTAGGTTTAGACTTGCATATGCATATGCTTAAGTTTTTAGATTAGATTTTGGTGTGTCATTCATATTACTATACGTGTATAAATTTCATAAGTTGTTATGGATCGTAGTTAGATTCAAGCCGATAGATTAGGTCTGGTTTATGAGAACAGAGTTCTTGAGTTCCTTGAATACGCTGATAAGCATCTTCCCAAAAATAATGGTATCTTTTATTGTCCTTGTGTTGTTTGCACGAATATAAAAAATGGTACAAAGAAAGAAATATTCCATCACCTTTGTTGTGATGGTATATGTCAAAATTATATAATATGGACGTGGCATGGTGAGGTGGATAAAGAGGAAAGTCGGGTGTCACAAAGTCAAAGAGTGGATGAAAATGAATATATGGAAGATCAACTAGAGGATATGTTCCATGATATTGGGGAATCTTCTTTTAAGAATACTCATATTTATGATACTTTATGTAGTGATAAAGACACCTCTTTATATAAGGGATGCACAGATTTTACACAATTGTCGACGGTGTTAAAGTTGTTTAATCTGAAGGCAAAAAATGGATGGTCGAATAAAAGTTTCACAAAATTACTTGAATTGCTAAAGAAAATATTACCAGAAGATAACAAATTGTCAGATCGTTGCTATGAGGCCAAGAAGATATTATGTCCAATGGGTCTGGAGTATATCAAAATACATGCTTTCCCTAATGATTGCATATTATATCGGAAAGAGTATGAAGACTTGTATCAATGTCCGAAATGTGGTGTGTCGCGTTACAAGTTGAAGGCCAACAATGGTGATGATAATGACTATGACAATGTTAGTAGGAAGCATCCTCCTGCTAAAGTGTTATGATACTTGCCAATAATTTTATGATTTAAGAGACTTTTTTCTAATTTGAAGGACCCAAAGAATCTTAGATGACATACAAATGAAAGGACTTGTGATGGAAACATTTTCCATGTAGTCGATTCATTGCAAAAGAAGAATATTGATTCGTTGTTTTTGAATTTTAGAGTTAAGCCAAGAAACCTTAGGCTTGGGCTTTCCACCGATGGAATGAACTCCTTTGGTAATCTGAGCACTAATCATACTTTGTATCCTGCTCTTCTCACTATTTATAACCTATCTCCTTGGTTGTGCATGAAGCGCAAGTATATACTGCTAAGTATGATGATTTTTGGACCACGACAACTTGGTAACAACATAGATGTTTATCTAAGTCCATTAATTTATGATTTATGACTCTTATGGGATGAAGGCGTTGAAGTTAATGATGCATATTATGGGGAAAAGTTTAAGATGCGTGCAGTGTTATTTAGCACAATTAACGACTTTCCTACTTACGGTAACTTGGATGGATATAATGTCAAAGGACATAGAGTGTGTCCTATATGTGAAGATGATACTTGTTATCACCAACTTTAATTTGGAAAAAGACTGTTTACCTTGAGCATTGAAAATTTCTAAAACCCAGTCATCCTTATCGTAGATTACATAAGGCTTTAATGGAGAGCAAGAGTTTGATGAGGCTCCTAAACCTTTATCTGAGAATGAAGTTTATCAACAGCAGGAACACACTAATGTTGTCTTTAGGAAGAGAGAAAAGGAAAAAGGGGCAGTTGCAAAAAATATATGGAAAAAGAGTTTCATCTTCTTTGATATTCCATATTGGTCAAGTATTGATGTTAGACATTGTCTTGATGTGATGCACATGGAGAAAAATGTGTGTGATAGTTCGATTGGCACACTTCTAAACATTCCAGGAAAGACTAAAGATAGTAAGACTTCTCGTCTTGATATGGAGAAGATGGGTATACGAAAATAGTTGGCTCCAATAGAGAAAGGAAAAAGAACTTATCTGCCTCCAGCATGTCATACTCTATCTAAAAAGGAAAAGAAAATTTTCTGCGAGTGTTTGCAATGTGTTAAAGTTCCGCAAGGTTACTCATCAAACATCAAGAAACTTGTATCAATGAAAGATCTCAAGTTAATTGGTTTAAAATCTCATGATTGTCATGTATTGATGCAACAACTTCTACCAATGGCTATTTGTGGGATCCTACCAAAAAATGTGAGAGTAACTATAACGAAATTGTGCTTATTCGTCAATGTCATATGTAATAAAGTTCTTGATTTTAGAAAATTAGATGAATTAGAAGATGAGGCTGCCATAATCTTGTGTCAATTGGATATGTATTTTCCTCCATCATTTTTTGACATTATGGTTCACTTACTTGTTCATCTAGTCAGAGAAATCAGAATTTATGGTCCAATTTATTTAAGGTAGATGTATTCAAAAGAGAGATATATGAAGACCTTTAAAGGATATATGAAGAATCATCACCATCTGGAGGCTTCGATTGTTGAAAGGTATATCACAGAAGAAGTTGTTGAGTTTTGTACAAACTATTTGTCGGACGCAGATTCTATAGGAATTCCAAAGTTCCGTCATGCTAACACAGACAGAAGAGGTATTCAAGGTCTAAATGCTAATTCAATGGCTTGGGATGTAGTTATTGTAACACCCCCTTTTTATACCCCAAAATAAATTAAATAAATCAATTAGGCACTTAGAAAATTTATTTCATCAGAGTTTAATTAAAACATGGTATAAAAGAGGCGCATCACATTATCATGAAATTAAACACATACGATACCTGCTCAAAATAGATATGCAACAATGGGTAACCCACATCTCAATATTTAGAATAAAGCGGAAACATCCAAATATTGAATCGATCTCATTCATAAAAGTATATACAACCATCAGTTAATTCATGCTTTACAACATATCCACAGCAGATACATACACATATGTATCACAAAAGAATCAAAACAAATGTAACTCCAAAAGAGTCAAAGGCTTCCTAACTACCCAGATGTTACATATCAGAGCCATTGACCAAAAAGAATGAAGACATCGCTTCACAAAAAGAACCTCCAGCTTCCTACTCTGCAATGCCTCATAGAGCATTAGAAAACAGCAGAAGGGTGAGAAACAACATCATAACAGTTAATGCATAAAATTGTATATATACATAACTCCATAATTATACAAGTTATACTCAAATTATGTTCTCACCACATTAAGCATATACAAATAATCATGTCTCTACACATACACATGAACATTCACTATATTTTCTCCAAACAGTCACATAAAACATACACAGTTATATTCACACAACCAATGCATCATACACAGATGACTCATGCAACTCATAGAGACCGACACACGACTCTATGCAGATGCAAATGCGGTACCGACTCATTCAACAAATTCCCTAAGGAATCGAGTATTCAGCAGATCCTCCACGGGATCAAGTACTCAGCAGATTCTCCACGGAATCAAATATTCATCAGATTCTCCACGGAATCGAATATTCAGCAGATCCTCCACGGGATCAAGTACTCAGCAGATTCTCCACGGAATCAAATACTCTAACCAATCCTCCACGGGATTACATGTTATGACCGACTCTCCGAGGAATCACTCAATGCAACCGATTCTCCACGGAATCGAATATAACCATCGTATCATACGAGGTTCTACAAATCCTCCACGAGATCAATCACAAAAACGCATACTATGTTCACAAACATACTCATTGCATTTATCACATACATCACATATATTCATTATGCATTCACATTATACACCATTTCACACAAGGTTTACATACCTATTAATCCATCAATGCATTTCTATCTAATTCGAGCAAACGCACAACATTATCAAACGATTAAGATTCACAATCGGCTCCACAATCTAGGATTCACGCCTTTCGGCCACCCACAGCACAACATGTTGAAACAGTTCACACATCAATCATTCATATAGGCATTAATCATAATTGAATCAACCAAACATCATGCCATGAACAAAAAGCAAAACAAATAACACTGCCAGGTTCGCCAACCTTCGCCTGGCGAAGCCACGCAGCGAATGCTCGCTGGCCTTCGCCTGGCGAACTCCCCAGCGAAGTCCACTGGGAGTAATTCTGGAATTACTCGCTGAGGCTCGCTACCCACTCGCCTGGCGAACCTTCGCCAACTCACCTCGCCTGGCGAACTTGCCAGCGAATACAGGGTATTAGCTTCTGGCTTGCTTCGCTACAGCTCGCTGGGCTTCGCCTGGCGAAGCTTCGCTGCCATTCGCCTGGCGAACTTGCGAAGACAGAACTTCCATGGCTGTCTCAAAGCCCAAACTCCACACAACCAACCGATTAAATCCAAACCAGTCACAGTAGCACAACCCAACCATCACCCGACTAAACTACATCGTCTAATCCGAGTTCTAACCGATTAAAACCTCATTCTACTCCCAAAACCAACTTCTAACCTAAGTGGAAAAAGAGTAGAACTCTACAAAATCCACACACATACACATACAATCATATACATCAAAGAGATGATGGAGTTTCACACCCTTACCGATCGATTGCAAGCTTTGGTCATGACTCCTTGATGATTCTAGGTTTTCCTCTCCACTTTCTCTTCTCTTTCTCTTGTTTTTCTTCTTATGTTACTATCTTCTTCCTTTTTTCCTCTCTTATTCTATTTCTATCTCTATTTATTTCCTCTCAAATTCTTTCCAACACTTATCAATCAATTCTTACACTAAAGTGCTAAATGTCTAAAATGCCCTTTTTACTCTAATTCCCCGAAAACTCTCTGAATCGGTAAAAATAGATAAAATAAGCAAAACACCACATAGCAATATATAATTTCTCAATTTAAAATAAACATCCATTAAATAAATTAAAAGACTCAACAATTAATGGGAATTCAGAATCGGGGCGTTACAACTCTCCCCCACTTTAGAAATTTTCGTCCTCGAAAATATCACCTGATTCAAACAACTCTGGATGCGATTCTCGCATCTTGCTCTCCAATTCCCAAGTCATGTTTCCTTCCGCGGCACCTCCCCAGGACACTTTCACAAGCGCAATATCCTTGCCTCTTAGTTTCTTAACTTCACGGTCCAAAATACTAACCGGTAAAACTTCAACTGTAAGGTTATCTCTTACTTCCACTTCATCCATTGGAATAACGTGTGACGGATCCGGAACATACTTCCGAAGTTGCGAGACATGGAATACATCATGCAAATTCGAAAGATTCGGAGGCAACGCCACACGATAAGCCACAGCACCAACTCGTGCGACAATCTGATACGGACCAATAAAACGAGAAGTCAACTTTCTCGACTTCAAAGCACGACCCACGCCCGTAACCGGTGTAACTCTCAAAAACACATGGTCGCCCTCTTGAAACTCGAGATCCTTTCCCCTTTTATCATGATAACTTTTCTGTCGATTCTGAGAAGCTCTCATCTTTTCCCGAATAAATTTCACCTTTTCCGTCGTTTGCTGTACCATTTCAGGACCAACTACCGACCTTTCACCCGTCTCATGCCAACACAGAGGTGTTCGACATCTCCGTCCATATAAAGCCTCAAATGGCGCCATACCGATACTCGAATGGAAACTGTTATTATAGGTGAACTCAATCAACGCTAAATAACCGTCCCACGCACCACCTTGTTCAAGCACACAAGCACGCAACAGATCTTCTAACGATTGAATCGTCCTCTCGGTTTGACCATCCGTTTGCGGATGATATGCCGAACTCAATCTCAACTTAGAACCCAAGGCACCTTGCAAACTCTCCCAAAATCTTGAAGTAAATCTAGGATCTCTATCCGACACAATACTCTTAGGAACTCCATGAAGCTTCACAATAGTGCCAACATAAATCTCGGCCAACCTTTCCAAAGAATAAGTAATATCAATCGGAATAAAGTGAGCCGATTTAGTAAGCCTATCAACAATCACCCAAATAGCATTATGTCCTCTTTGTGTATTCGGCAATCCCGTAACAAAATCCATCGATATACTATCCCATTTCCATTCCGGAATATCCAACGGTTGCATCAATCCACTAGGCTTCTGATGCTCCACCTTAGACTTCTGACAAGTCAAACACGAGTACACAAAACGAGCAACATCGCTTTTCAATCCAGACCACCAAAAGATCTTCTTCAAATCCTGATACATCTTATTCGCTCCCGGATGAATACTTAAGTTACTCCGATGTCCCTCTTCCAATATCATCTTTTTCAAATCCGCGTCATCGGGAATACAAATACGACCTCGAAACCTCAAAACTCCTAATTCATCAACGTTGAAATCTTCATTTCCATTCGTCATCAAATCCACAAATTTCAAATCCAACTTTTGCTTTTCACACACTGTAGTAAGGAAATCATTCGTGACATGCAACATACCAAGTTTCACACTACTCGGCGTTAACTCACAAACCAAACTCAAATCTCTAAAGTTCTCCAAGAGTTCCCACTCTCTAACCATCAAAGTAGACACGTGCAACGACTTCCGACTTAAGGCATCGGCTACCACATTTGCCTTACCCGGATGATAATTTAAACCAAAATCATAGTCCTTCAAAAGTTCTAGCCATCTCCTTTGCCTCATATTCAATTCCTTTTGATCAAACAAATACTTCAAACTCTTGTGATCGCTAAAAACTTCAAATCTTGCACCATAAAGATAGTGCCTCCAAATTTTCAAAACGAACACCACGGCCGCTAACTCCAAATCATGAGTAGGGTAATTCTTTTCATGCACTCTCAACTGCCTAGAAGCATACGCCACGACCTTCCCATCTTGCATCAATACACCACCCAATCCTGACAAAGAAGCATCACAATAAACCACAAAAGGTTCCGTAGGATTCGGCAAAATCAAAACTGGCGCTGTTGTTAACCTTCTCTTTAATTCCATGAAACTCTCTTCACAATTAACATCCCAAATAAAAACCTTTCCTTTACAAGTCAACTGCGTTAACGAAAGTGCTAACCTTGAAAATCCTTCGATAAACCTCCGGTAGTAACCGGCCAAGCCCAAAAAGCTTCGAATTTCCGTAACCGATCTTGGAGTCTCCCATTGCATTATCGCATCGATCTTGGATGGATCCACACTAATACCATTGCCGAAAATAATATGTCCAAGAAAACTCACCTCCGACAACCAAAACTCACACTTAGACAACTTTGCGTACAACTTCTTCTCTTTCAAAATCCGCAACACAATCCTTAAATGTTCTTCGTGTTCCTCTCTAGACTTAGAATAAATCAAAATGTCATCGATAAACACCACCACAAAACGATCCAACTGCTCGTGGAAGATACGGTTCATATACTCCATGAAAACACCCGGCGCATTAGAAACTCCGAATGGCATCACCGAATACTCGTAGTGACCATATCGTGTTCTAAAAGCCGTCTTCGAAATATCTTCTTCCTTAACCCGAATCTGGTGATAACCGGATCTTAAATCAATCTTACTAAAAACATGGGCTCCAACCAATTGATCCATCAAATCATCGATTCTCGGAAGCGGATACTTGTTCTTAATTGTTACCTTATTCAACTGCCGATAATCAATACACAATCGCATACTACCATCCTTCTTCTTTACCAACAATACCGGCGCACCCCACGGAGAGACACTTGGTCTTACAAATCTCTTATCCAACAAATCATTCAACTGCTTCTTCAATTCCACCAACTCCGATGCCGACATCCGATACGGGGCCATCGAAATCGGTCTAGTACCCTGAACTAGATCAATAGAAAATTCAACCTCTCTCTTTGGCGGCACATCCGCAACATCTTCCGGGAACACTTCGGGAAATTCCCAAACCACAGGAAACACGTCGAGCTCAACTTTGCTCTCCACCGACAACGATGCAAACAAACCAAACAACTGAGCTTCGTCCGCTAAAAGTTTCTTCAACTCTTTAGTGGAAAGAAAACTCTCGTTTTCACCATCTTCCAAAGAAGGAAACCTTACTAACTTGTGATAGCAATCCAAATGAACTCTATTAAATTGCAACCAATTCATACCCAAGATTACGTCCAAACCTTCCAACGGCAAACACACTAAATCCATAACGAAGTCCTTACCATACATGGTCAAAGGACAACTTGCACACACCAAAGAAGTAGTTACCGACCCCGAAGCGGGAGTCCCAATAACCATACCACTACCCAAAGAAACCATACACAAATCCAACCGCTTAGCACACACAAGAGAAATGAACGAGTGAGTCGCTCCAGTATCAATAATAGCAACTAAAGGCATATCATTAATAAAGCATGTACCTTTAATCAAACGATCTGCCGCATTAGTGGCGTCTGAACCTGCTAATGCGAATACTTTTCCGCCCGCCGGAGCTTGCTTCGGTTTGGTACAAATCGGGCTAATGTGACCCACCTCGCCACAATTAAAACACTTCACAGCATTCTTTCTACACTCTGCTGCATCATGACCAAAGAGTCCACAGTTGGAACACTTCGCCTTGAACTTTCCACAATCATAAGACTTGTGGCCCATCACGCCACACTTAAAACATTTGATCGCACCGGAACCTCCTCCGGGTCTCCTATCAAAGTTTCCCTTATGTTTGCCCTTCTCAGCATGCGTCACATAAGGTCCGCTTCGTACTTGCTGCTTCCCTCTCCTCTCGCTCAAACCCTTATAATGAGTAGAACGAGCTCTACTGTCTTCTTCATAAATCCTACAGCACTCGGTCAAATCCGAAAATCTTCTTATCCTTTGATAACCTACTGCTTGCTTTATCTCCGGACGCAAGCCATTCTCATACTTGATACATTTGGAAAATTCCGCCGTAACCGCATCATAGTGAGGGTGAAACTTCACTAACTCAGTAAACTTAGCGGTGTAGTCCACCACCGACATATTACCTTGTTTCAACTCCATAAATTCCATTTCTCTCTTCCCTTTAACACTTTCGGGATAATACTTCCTTAGAAACTCAGCACGAAATAAATCCCACGTAATCTCCTCGTCGTCGACCTCAAGAACTTGCCTCATGCTGACCCACCAGTCATCGGCCTCTTCTCTCAGCATGTGAGTCCCTAGTCTCACCTTATTCCCTTCAGCACAATCCATCACCCTAAAAATTCTCTCAATTTCCTTTAACCATATCTGAGCACCATCCGGATCAAATCTCCCTTTAAACACCGGTGGTTGGTTCTTCCTGAACTCATCATTCGCATTCACGATAGGTGCACCCTGCACAGCTCTGGCCATAGCCTCTAACGCCGCTGCCATAGCATTGTCATTACGACCTGCCATATTCTGAGGATTCCCAAAAATAACAACAAGGTTAAACAACCGTTCAACCCACACAACAACAAGACAGACACGACTGACTCAACACTGGCTCTGATACCACTTAATGTAACACCCCCTTTTTATACCCCCAAATAAATTAAATAAATCAATTAGGCACTTAGAAAATTTATTTCATCAGAGTTTAATTAAAACATGGTATAAAAGAGGCGCATCACATTATCATGAAATTAAACACATACGATACCTGCTCAAAATAGATATGCAACAATGGGTAACCCACATCTCAATATTTAGAATAAAGCGGAAACATCCAAATATTGAATCGATCTCATTCATAAAAGTATATACAACCATCAGTTAATTCATGCTTTACAACATATCCACGGCAGATACATACACATATGTATCACAAAAGAATCAAAACAAATGTAACTCCAAAAGAGTCAAAGGCTTCCTAACTACCCAGATGTTACATATCAGAGCCATTGACCAAAAAGAATGAAGACATCGCTTCACAAAAAGAACCTCCAGCTTCCTACTCTGCAATGCCTCATAGAGCATTAGAAAACAGCAGAAGGGTGAGAAACAACATCATAACAGTTAATGCATAAAATTGTATATATACATAACTCCATAATTATACAAGTTATACTCAAATTATGTTCTCACCACATTAAGCATATACAAATAATCATGTCTCTACACATACACATGAACATTCACTATATTTTCTCCAAACAGTCACATAAAACATACACAGTTATATTCACACAACCAATGCATCATACACAGATGACTCATGCAACTCATAGAGACCGACACACGACTCTATGCAGATGCAAATGCGGTACCGACTCATTCAACAAATTCCCTAAGGAATCGAGTATTCAGCAGATCCTCCACGGGATCAAGTACTCAGCAGATTCTCCACGGAATCAAATATTCATCAGATTCTCCACGGAATCGAATATTCAGCAGATCCTCCACGGGATCAAGTACTCAGCAGATTCTCCACGGAATCAAATACTCTAACCAATCCTCCACGGGATTACATGTTATGACCGACTCTCCGAGGAATCACTCAATGCAACCGATTCTCCACGGAATCGAATATAACCATCGTATCATACGAGGTTCTACAAATCCTCCACGGGATCAATCACAAAAACGCATACTATGTTCACAAACATACTCATTGCATTTATCATATACATCACATATATTCATTATGCATTCACATTATACACCATTTCACACAAGGTTTACATACCTATTAATCCATCAATGCATTTCTATCTAATTCGAGCAAACGCACAACATTATCAAACGATTAAGATTCACAATCGGCTCCACAATCTAGGATTCACGCCTTTCGGCCACCCACAGCACAACATGTTGAAACAGTTCACACATCAATCATTCATATAGGCATTAATCATAATTGAATCAACCAAACATCATGCCATGAACAAAAAGCAAAACAAATAACACTGCCTGGTTCGCCAACCTTCGCCTGGCGAAGCCACGCAGCGAATGCTCGCTGGCCTTCGCCTGGCGAACTCCCCAGCGAAGTCCACTGGGAGTAATTCTGGAATTACTCGCTGAGGCTCGCTACCCACTCGCCTGGCGAACCTTCGCCAACTCACCTCGCCTGGCGAACTTGCCAGCGAATACAGGGTATTAGCTTCTGGCTTGCTTCGCTACAGCTCGCTGGGCTTCGCCTGGCGAAGCTTCGCTGCCATTCGCCTGGCGAACTTGCGAAGACAGAACTTCCATGGCTGTCTCAAAGCCCAAACTCCACACAACCAACCGATTAAATCCAAACCAGTCACAGTAGCACAACCCAACCATCACCCGACTAAACTACATCGTCTAATCCGAGTTCTAACCGATTAAAACCTCATTCTACTCCCAAAACCAACTTCTAACCTAAGTGGAAAAAGAGTAGAACTCTACAAAATCCACACACATACACATACAATCATATACATCAAAGAGATGATGGAGTTTCACACCCTTACCGATCGATTGCAAGCTTTGGTAATGACTCCTTGATGATTCTAGGTTTTCCTCTCCACTTTCTCTTCTCTTTCTCTTGTTTTTCTTCTTATGTTACTATCTTCTTCCTTTTTTCCTCTCTTATTCTATTTCTATCTCTATTTCTTTCCTCTCAAATTCTTTCCAACACTTATCAATCAATTCTTACACTAAAGTGCTAAATGTCTAAAATGCCCTTTTTACTCTAATTCCCCGAAAACTCTCTGAATCGGTAAAAATAGATAAAATAAGCAAAACACCACATAGCAATATATAATTTCTCAATTTAAAATAAACATCCATTAAATAAATTAAAAGACTCAACAATTAATGGGAATTCAGAATCGGGGCGTTATAGTTATTCAATCACATTTCTATATATCGAGTAATATAGATGAAGTTCAACCTTTCATAGATACTCACATAAG
Source organism: Lathyrus sativus (assembly GCA_963859935.3). Lineage (NCBI taxonomy): Eukaryota > Viridiplantae > Streptophyta > Magnoliopsida > Fabales > Fabaceae > Lathyrus > Lathyrus sativus. Next base: position 129,718,637 of record OZ012736.1, on the reverse strand, counting down.
ACTTTTGAGGGGGGGGAAAATCCCTGGATGAGTGACAAGTTGTTGTTGATAGAGAATAACAAGAGACTCATAGATTGGTTTAATAAAATTGTATCTAATGATCGTAGTGCATCTGAGATACTTAAATGGTTTTCATACGAGCCAAAATTTTGTGTCATTACTTAGACTGCATACGACATTGGTCATTATACCTTTTATACAAAATCAAAATATAATCATAGTACAATGCAAAATAGTGGGGCTATGGTTGAAGCCGAATTGATGTATTTCTCTAGTTCGAAAGATAAGAATCATGCATTGGCAACTACCGTGTTTTATGGTGTCATTGATGAGATTTGGGAGATTGATTATGTTATTTTCAAAGTGGCTTTATTTAAATGGAGGTGGGTTCCCAATAATAGTAATGGTGTACACATTGATGACTTAAGATTCACCCGGGTCAACCTTGGCAAGGCATCTTTTATGACCGAACCATTCATCATGGCTTCTCAAGCAAAACAAATTTTCTATGTTACCGACCCATTTGACATATCAGGGAAATGATCAATCATTCTTCAAGGAAAACACATTCCTTTTAGTGATGAAAGTCTTGATATTCTGTCCACACCTTCTTACACAACACAAGTTCCTATCTCATATGATAAAGTTGATGGAAATGTCATGCATGCTATTCGAATCGATCATGAAGAAGGCATATAAGAAAATTAACAAGTACGTAATTTATTCTTTATTCATAATATATTAATTGTATGTTATAGTTTCTAAGTATTTTTACTAACAAGTATAATTATTTGAAATCATAGGTCTTTAGAGTCAAGACACCAAGAGACAAGAAACCAAAACACCAAGTTACAATTATGTGATGTTATGTAATGTGTAAACCGTAGGTTGTTTGTTATGATAAATTGTAGGATGTTTGTTCTGATACAATTGAATATGATACAATTATGTGATATTATGAATATGATAGAATTAATATTATTATGATAACTTTATCACAAATGTGAGTTGTATTTTCTGTTGTGATATAGTGAACAATAATACAGGTTAAAATATGGGATTAATTATTATTGTGAATAGGATGTCTTGAAAAAAAATATAAATGGTTTCTTTATGATCAAGAAACACACAAGGGTTAGGGTTAACAAAGAAAATAAGGTAAAACAACAAGAAACAACAAAGATTGGTTATAAACTGCTATTATTTCCTTCCTCTTAGAACAAGATTACAAGTATACAAGAATAACAAAATAACCTCTCTCACTTGAATTAGGATTTTATCTTCCTATTTTTCCTTATGCCAAGATGAGAGACTAGCATGCTATTTATAAGAGAAATATCACACTAACCTAATAGGTTTTTTAACAATTACCCATTACAAGCTAACTCAGGGTACAAGCTAACTTAAACAATTGGGCTTACAAGCAAGGCCCAATTCAACATGCTAACAAACCTAGCAATATTTACTAATGCATGTTAGAACAAGCTTCGACTACAATGTGCATTACTAGTTAACCAACTTCGAACTCTATAAAGTCAAGAAACTAGCTTTCTTCATGCAGTTTTATCAACTACACACAGTGGAAAAACCTGCAACTGGGCAATGTTTTGGTGATCATATCAGTAGCATTATGGTCTGCCGAAACCTTCAGTACTTGGACTTCTCCACGCTCGATTACCCCTCTGACGAAATGCAACCTCACATCAATGTGTTTGGTTCGCTCATGATAGGTTGAATTCTTCGACAGGTGTTATGCACTTTGACTATCACATTTAACAGTGATAACTCGACCTTGAAGTTTCAGCTCCTTTGCAAAACCTTCAAGCCACAATGCTTCCTTCGCAGCTTCAGTTAGGGTGATATATTCTGCTTCAGTGGTTGATAAGGCAACGACCTTCTGAAGTGTTGCTTTCTAATTAATTTATGTCCCAAACATAGTGAACACATATCCAGAAATAGATTTTCTGGAATCCATACAACCTGCATAATCAGAATCGACATATCCTTCGATTGCTGCTTTACTATCTTCACCCAAGGCTCCACCATAAATTAGGACTCTGTTCAGAGACCCATTTATGTACCTTAGAATCCACTTCAATGCTTTCCAGAACCCACTATATTAGCATATGCTATGTCGGGTCTAGTACAGACCATAACATACATCAAAGAACCCACTATATTAGCATATGGAATGTTATTCATATAAGTTCTTTCGACATCAGTGTTGGGACACTGATCTATACTCAGCTTGAATTGAGGGTTTGTCGAAGTCATATCAGGCTTTGAATTCAACATATCATACTTTTTGATAATCTTTCGTAGGCATGCCCCTTGAGATAAGCATAATTTCGACTGCTTTCTATCTCTTCGGATGTCAATCCCAAGAATCCTGGACACAGCTCCCAGATCCTTCCTGTAAAACTCCTTATTAAGTTCATCCTTCATCCTCATTACATCTTCGACATTGTTGCTTGCTATTAGAATGTCATCCACATAAAGCAACAAAATAACAAATGAATAGTAGGTTGAAATTTGAAGTAAACACAGTGTTTGAACTGACTTCTAATGAAACTTACGCGTGCCATGAACTTGTCGAATCTCCTATTCCACTGTCAAGGAGATTGTTTTAGACCATATAAAGATCTATTCAGCATGCAGACATAATCTTCCTTCCCTTTTTTGACATATCCTTCAAGTTTCCTCATAAGGATTGTTTCATTTAGATCACCATACAAGAACGCAGTCTTTACATCCATCTGTTCCAGTTCAAGGTCGAACTGGGCCACCGTGGCAAGCAACATTTGAATGGATCTATGCTTCACAACAGGAGAGAACACATCATTGAAGTTAACACCTTCTTTCTGAGTGAACCCCCTAGCGACCAATCTTACATTGTATCTCTTTGACACCACTCCTTCGATTACTTCCTTAACTTTGAAAATTCATTTACAGCTGACTAACCTGGCTCCAGCAGGTTTCTTAATCAGTTCCCAAGTGTTGTTATCATGGAGAGATTTCATCTCATTATGCATGGCCTTCAGCCATTCAATCTTCTTTTGACTCCTCATAACTTCCTTATAGTCTCTAGGTTCTTCGTCTAGAACCTCACTTGCAGAGATTAAGACATAAGCTATAAGATCTGCATACCCAAGTCTCTAAGGTGGATTGATGACTCTCCTCGACCTGTCTTTTGCTAGCAGGTAGTCATTATCAGTCTCCTCAGTCTCAAGGGTATACAAGCCTTGTTTCTTCACGCCTCTCAAGACTTCTTTTGACCCTTTCATGACTCTTAGGATAATTTTCTCTCCTTGAAAAACATATCCCTTCTTGTTGAATTCACCAAGAGAAATAAAATTTCTCTTTAAATCAGGTACATACCGGAATTCAGTCAATAACTTTATTGATTTATCATGGATCTTGAATCTCACAGATCCAATACCTGCAATTTTGCAAGATTTGTTGTTTCCCAGCAGCCCCAACCCACCATCTTGATCACATAGCTCCTCAAACAATTCTCTGTTTGGAGTCACGTGTCAAGTGCAACCTGAATCCATAATGCACTCTTTTCTTGAGTCGCCACTTGAAACCACAAGAACATCAGATGAGCCGAAGTCATCTTGAACAACGGTTGCATTGCCATTATCCTTACCTCCATGATCTTTCAGGAGTTCTGGGCACACCTTTCTTGTGTGACCCTCCTTCTTACAGTGATAACATTGAATACCAAATGTTTCGCCCCTATAAGACTTCTGCTGACTTTTACCTTTCTTCTTGACGAACTTACCATCCTTTCGTAAGAATTTCCCTTAACGGTCAAACCTTCGCCCACCGTCGAAGGTTTATGCTCCTTTCATTCATTCAAGTCCTTAGAATACAAGGCTGATTGAACTTCTTCAAAGCTCAGGGACTCCCTTCCATACAAGAGAGTTTCTTTGAAGTGAACATGTGTGTTGGGCAAAGCACACAACAGCAGCAGTGTTTGTTCTTCGTCATCGATCTTCACATCAATATTTTCAAGAACAAGAATCTGCTTGTTGAACATATCCAACTGCTCATCCAACACTTTGTCTTCACTCATCTTAAATGAATACAAAGCTTGCTTCAGGTAGAGTCGATTCACCAGAGATTTAGTCATGTAAAAACTTTCAAGTTTCACCCATAATCCCAATTTTGTAGTCTCCTTTGATACCTGTCGAAGAACCTTATCACCAAGTGTCATACCCCAAATTTTGACCCCTTAGATCTTCATCATCATTTTAGGATCATGTTCATTTTATTATCTAACCTTAACCCATTTCAAGCTCGTCTTTGTTAAGATATAGGAATCAGGGTTCCGTACAGTCGAAATCGAGGTTTCGAGGATTAATCAGTCAACGTTTTGGATTGGTTCTCCTTTAGATAGGTCTCCACATCATCAAATATACTCCATTGGATCAAGTATGAATCCAATTTGAGGTTGTCACCCAGGAATCAAGAACAGTGCAGTTCAGAGTACCCGATTAGGGTTTTCGAGCAGGAAAAGTCAACTGTTGGTTTGACTTTTGATTTAAAAGGTGTTACAATGGTGGGATCATGACCCATAAAGTTAATATGGCTTAGTGAAGTCTACTCAAGAAGTTTCAAGGCCTCAAAAGTCCCGGAGCATCAACAGTCGACTCGGTAGTCACCGATCGATCGTTCGGTTGACCGAAAAGTCAACTCTTCACTCATAAGGAATTTGACCTCAAGATATGAATCAAAAATGTTTCTAATGATGTATTGCACCTACCCATAAAATTTCATGACCATTGGGTCAAGGATTGAGGAGTAATCGCAAAAGTCGGGAATTAGGGTTTTGAAAGGGGCAACACCATAACTCCTCAACCACACATCCAATTGAGTTGGTTCAAAGCTCATTGGAAAGCTCTTGACAATTCCTACAAAAGTCCCAAAGTGTTCCATGAGCAGAAAATGCATAGATTTGGAGTTATGACCAAATTCATTACAAGAGGGAAACGTAACTTAGAAAAATTTTCACTTTTAGGCTTGTTTTTCAGCAACTTTGAGAGGTTTTTTGGTCAAGTTCCTTTGGAAATATGAAACTCATGAAAACATGAAAGTTGTATAGCTACATGAGGGCTTTCCAAAATGTAGTAGAACACCTCCATAGCCCTTATGAGCTGAGAGTTATGAATTTAGCAAGATGAGGTTTTAACACTTAAGTCCCACATTGTCAATTTCTCACAAACTCATCCTTTGACCACTTGAGCTATTCTCAGCCCTTGGATCTTATTTATATCTGATATTTAGAGTATTTGAAGAGAATAAATGCAACAAACAAGGAGGTTTAGTGAATCTTGCAACTTGGAGGCAAGTGGGAGTATTTTATTCATATAAAGGGAGGAAAGAGAAACATTTTGCACACTTACTGCAAACAGCCCCCTATTGCCTAGCCACTCTAACCACCATTATGTCATTCATACTAGTTGAAGCAATGCATCAGCTGAGCCAAAGTTTTCAACTTGCAACTGCAACAAACCTCAAGCCAAGGGTTACCTTTTTCAAAATCCCTCCAAAAGTGTCAAGTTACAAATATGTCCTCACTCTTCATTTTTCCTATAAATAGAGGCTCCCTCTATGTCATTTCCACACCAGAGTCCTCTTAGAACCAAGAGAAAACCACGATTCTCACTGCAACAGAAATGGCGACTTCACTGGGGATATGCAACGGCTTGAGGGTTTAGCCTATTTTGTTTGTTTATGTGCTATATTTGTGAATATTTGCTTAACATGTATATTTGTATATATTTGTTGGATATTGGGATCTTTGAGTGGTGAGATGGTCCTGTACCCGGACTTGAGTGCAATTATGATAGGATGGTGGTATATTCAAGGAGGCTTATAGGGAGTTGATTCCCGACAAAGCTAACTTGAGAAACCACTGGTCAGTGTAGGCCATCTTGAGAGTTTAGTATTGTTGAACGAGTATTCGTGAAAACAATGCTACTTTCGACGAAGGAGCCCGTGACACTGTGGACTTTTAGATTACATTCTACCCCACTTTGGCCTTACTAGGACATAGTGCGATGGCTATAAGGAAGTATTTCTGAAATAGTTGATACGCGATACTACACTTGGAAAAGACTCTCTTGAGAATATTATTGATTACCAAGTAATTTGGGAAGTTGATAATATCTGAAAGATGGGTTGATGACTCTGGGAACCGTTTAGAACCCTACTCCACAGGTTTGAAAATCCATATTACACACCTTTTGGGGAGGGGTAGACCTTGGATCCACGCTCGTCCTTTAAAACTAGGCTCGTGTGCATATGTGTGATATTTGCATTACCTGTGTTTGTGCATTCTTGCATTCATAAACATCATATCATAAGTTTCATGGAACTCAGACTTTTGTTTGTAAACATCAAGGGTGTTATGGGCAGTAAAAAAAAAGAAACTTTGAAGTACACTTACAAGAGCCTTAACTTGGATGACCTAAAGAGGTTGAGTACCTTGGTGGTAGATCCAGAGGGATACAAGAGCAGCTATGGGAAACTGTTGTTATTGTTGGATAATGGACTATCTCTCCATGTTTCTCTAGTTCTTGATCCAGTCTATCATTGTTTCACTTTCCTGATTATCAACTGATACCCGCACTAGAGAAATACTCTTATTTGGTTGGATTGCTCATTCTTGACGAGTCTCCTTTTTCAATCATGAAGAAAGACCCTATGGAGAAAGATATTGCTAAGGCTACACGTTTGGGAATTGCTTTGAGCAAAGCACAACAAGCAGAAGAAGCTTGGAAGCACAAGCGTCTAGTGGTTGTCAAAAAATGCAGAATTTCAGAAACAACTACGGTTGAAGAATGAAGAAGTACTCTCTTGTAAGAAGAGGAAAGTATCATTCGATTTATCTTCACTTAGTCTTCAGTTGACTCCGTAGAAGTTAATTGTGGAGAAGCTTATTCTCGAGAAGTCCCAGATGGAAGAAGGGATCAAGAAGACCAACATGAGGCTGTCAAGAAAACCTCTTTAGGAATTTTGTTAGCTTTTATTTAGCTTTCTGTCTAAGACTCTTGTAAGAAGTACTGGTATGTTATAATTCAAATTGTTGATTAATGAAAAGGAGTTTTGGTATATCCTGATGTTTGTAAATATTTTGAGTTCCATGGAACTTTTTTCATTGCATGAGTATGTCGTCACATTTGCATTTGCATTTGCGTTTTTCAGCCTTGAGTCTCATCTTCCTCTTCCTGTCTCTAGAGGGATACCTAGCACGCATTCTGAACCAATGGAAATGATGAACGAACTTTTGAAAGGACAAGAAGCCTTGAAGGAGGAAATCAGGATCCTCAAAGGTCAGATGAGTTGGGTTTTGGAGACTTTGCAGAATTTGATGAGGAATGAAGGGTTTTCTCCCCCTATTGCGCCTAGAGAGGTTGTCAGTCTGTCGCTTCCGGTGACTCTTTTAGCTCAAGGACCTCCTCAGTTTCAACGGTCAGACCGTTGTCAACCAGCATTTGGGCCTGCGCCAAAACGTCATCCTTGTCAGGTAGTTACCAAAAGAGAATCTCAGCATTCATTGGCTGCTTCCCCTCAAGGTTCTCGAAGCAAGAACATAAATAAAAAGAATCCTGTCAAAAGGAACAAGGCATTCTACAAGTCAATTCTTGTGTCGCTAAGTAAGCTTTATCCGCTACTAATTCAGAATTCGTTGGTGACTCCACGAGCTCTTAACCTTGTGCCAAGACCATGGCATAATGCAAACTTAACTTGTGAGTTTCACAAAGGGGCTGAAGGACATGAACTAGACACTTGTTTGGCGTTAGGATATGCTGTGCAAGAGCTAGTCTATGACAAAGATCTGATCTTTGAAGAAGACCACCCAGAAGTTAAATGCAAGTACCATACTGGGACAATGGGGCATCTGGTGGAAGAGTGTGAAGGTTTTGGGTTGAAGGTGCAAAGCTTGTTGGAGCTGTTAAAACCTCAAGAAGGTAAACCAAGTACTAGTGTCTCAGATCTTGAAGCAAGAGGCAAAGGACCTATGAGGCCTCTCAAGGTTCTATACCATAAGGAGCAAGTAATCAGTGATGGAGGTGTTCCCCTGTTTGGGCCTGGAAACTGAAGTTGTTAAGTCAATTCTCCTAAGCTGGCTGTTTTTTATTGTTTCTGTATTTTCAGTTGTATGTTCCTTGTTGTTTAATTTGAATTTCTTGTAAGTTGTTGTTCATTTTGAATTGGAAATATTAATGAAATTTTTGTGCATCTTTTGATTAAGTATATTCGTTTCACTCTTTCTTTTTCCTTTCATTATTATGAGATGACGAAAAATGCAAAAATTTATTTTCTTTACTAAACTGTTGTTTAAAGCGAAGATTGGGGAGGATGACGAAAACTATATCCATAACTACTGTTGATATGCTTTCAATTTAACTTTGCCGATGATGTAAGGCATTGTTTCAATCCCTAAACACTGGAGAAATAAGGAAGATAATCCCTCGTTAAACCCCTTCGAGCCTAGAAGCAGGAGTTTTCTTTCTTTGCAAAAACAAAAACCTTAAATCTCGAACCTGGGGCGGGTAGTTCTCGGTTAACTTGAAAATACGTGCATACAAGACACTTTTTATATAAAAGTTGCGCATTCAGGTTTTTTCCTTTGTACACAACAAGCAAGTGTCGAAGTTTAAAAGATGATGATGGTTCACCGTAACCATTAAGCTAGGTAGTCGCCTCCTTTCAAAAAAAGAGAAGAAGAAAAAGAAAAATTGAAAAGCCCACTAAGTCAAAACCTATGAAGGGGACTTAGGCAAAATGGGGCATCCCGCTGACTGTATATCCAAAAGAAAACAGCTCAGGCAAAAGTAAGGGATAATAAAAAGAGGAAATCCTTAAAGCTTTCACTTTCAAAAAATCCTCAAATAGAAAAAGGCTATCAAAATACTCTAAGGGAGTTGTGACTACCTTAGATTTGTGAATCATCACCAACTATCATCAGTTTAATTCTTAAAGCCTGTGAGAACCTGAATGTATAGTTTGAGTTAACTGAGTGTGGGATTGGAGTTCATCATGGAGATTGGGTGGGACAAATAACTTTGAGCCTTTATCCTTTGTTTCATGAACCGTGAACCAAACCACGTTACAACCCTTAAAAGACCTAATTGAGGTAAAGTTTGTTTTGAAAGCATATTACGGCAAGGTTGGATAACCTGACTCCTAATGATCTTTGATGGTTGTGTGTGTTAATCACTTTATCCATCATCTGTAAGATGGTTGGATCGCTTTCATTTTGATCACTTGATCATTCCGACGTGTGTGTTTCATTAAAATTGTTTTCAAAAGGTTGCATAAACTTTTGCATTAAAATTGCCAAGTTTCAATGAACAATATTGTTTGCTAGACGATCCAATGTCAAAGGAATCCCAACAAACGCTGTCAGCTAGGGAATTGGATTTGATAAAGGAAGCTCAGCCTGGGGCAACTAATTTGAAGGATTGGTTAATCATTTGTCACAACGTTCAGCCAATCAAAGCCGACCAAGTCGAGGTTAGATTAATATCTCGAAGACCGTTAAACTGGGGCAGTTATGTCGAGATTCGTGGGTCTCTCTAAGAGTTTGAAGATATTGAAGCATCTTGTATGACAATTCTTCTGTAAAATCCTCTTGATGATTTCTTCTTACAGACCTTGTGTTCTGGGGCACATTGTTTGAGGTCTTATAAACAAGTTGTTTCCTAACTCCTTTCAAGGCCAGCCACTCCAGATCCGGCTAATCAGAAGCAACCAAGTCGAGATTAGATTAATCTCTCAAAGACAGTTAATCTGGGGCAGGAAAGTTTGAAGACTGTTAGTCGCAAGAGTCGTTGCTCACTTGAAGAGGATTGTTATACTATCAATGGGGCAGAAAGTGTTTGGTTCTCATGATACCCTTTTGTCAGCTCTCCGATTAAGTTGTTACTTTGGTTGATCTTGGAATTTCCTTTGGTGATTTTTCCTTCAACAAAGAATTCAAGTTCATGATAGCAAACCAAGTGAAGTCATGATGTTGTGTCCCAAATAGATTACTCTCTCCCAGAGAAGGTTGTAACTTTGAAGTGGAACGGTTGATCTTTATAATCATCCCCGTTGACGTCCAATTTTGGTGAAGTTGGTTGGGCATCCGTGTCGAGATGTTTATTTCATCTCCTGTTTTGTTTCGTCTATTTTTCAGCATAAACATAAGCATGGCATAAAGCATATGCATAGCATCCGTGCATTTTTTCTATCTCTGGTTATTACCGGTTCCTGTTTCACTTTGGTGTTTTTTCACCAAAGTGATTGGGTGTGTGGTCTCTCTCCAATAGAGTTGTCAGCCCGTAAGCATAGAATGTCCATCCTTTCTCAATTCCCCACAGAGTTTAATCCTCGTGGATGATGGTTGCTTCAGTTACTTTTTTCCATGATTGGATAAGATGTGTCTCCATTAGAGTTTATTTCTCAATGGTTGGAGTCTTGTTTGACAGTTTCTTTCTAGCTTGGTTCTAGATTGAACTTCGGTCCCTGTCGGTCGGCAAACCTACCTGGACGTACATTTATCTTGCACTATCTATCAAGAAGAATACTTCGTGTTGCCTTACAACAATAAGTGGCCATCTCCCGTGAGAAGCTTATCTTAGGGACGTTGAGGTATGGTTGTGACCAGCATTGTTTGAAAATCCAGTGGATACTGGTATAGTTAATTTGGTGGTGACCAATCATATTTTCAAGTAAGACCCATTGGTAGTTGGCATTGAGAAAATCCATGGATGACAGGTATTGACAAATTGGTTGTGTATTATTCCAAACTAAGTCACGATAGTTTGATTCCAAGTTCAGATTGTGTACCTTTGGAGATGTTTGTTTTCATTCCAAGTTCAGGTTGTATACCTTTGGAAGTGTTTGTTTTCATCCCGAGTTCAGGTTGTGTACCTTTGGAGATGATTGTTTTCTATTCCAAGTTCAGGTTGTGTACCTTTGGAAGTGTTTGTTTTCATTCCAAGTTCAGGTTGTGTACCTTTGGAAGTGTTTGTTTTCATCCAAGTTCAAGTTTTGTACCTTTGGAGGAAGTGTTTGTTTTCATCCCAAGTTCAGGTTTTGTACCTTTGGAGATGATTGTTTTCTATTCTAAGTTCAGGTTGTGTACCTTTGGAAGTGTTTGTTTTCATCCCAAGTTCAGGTTGTGTACCTTTGGAAGTGTTTGTTTTCTATTCCAAGTTCAGGTTGTGTACCTTTGGAAGTGTTTGTTTTCATCCCGAGTTCAGGTTGTGTACCTTTGGAGATGTTTGTTTTTATTCCAAGTTCAGGTTGTGTACCTTTGGAGATGTTTGTTTTCATTCCAAGTTCAGATTGTGTACCTTTGGAGATGTTTGTTTTCATTCCAAGTTTAGGTTGTGTACCTTTGGAAGTGTTTGTTTTATCCCAAGTTCAGGTTTTGTACCTTTGGAGATGTATACTTTGGATTCCGAGTTCAGGAATTTCCAGAGACTCAAATGTTGCATTTGCATGAAATCTTTGGTGTATCCTAATGCTTCGAGGATATTTGACTTTTGTTCCTAAGGTTGAGGGATATATTTGTACTTCCTGTTTGAAGAGTTGGTCGTCACCATATATTTTGAAAGTCCAGTGGTAACTAGTACTATTTAAAACCCAATCGTTATTGGTATCGTTGTTTTGGTCGTCACCATCACCCCCGGTAAGTCTAGTGGATACTAGCATCCCCAATGCGTCTGGTCTTGTTTCTATTCTTTTCCTGAAGATCCTGTTTGAACTCTTCGTTATAGAAAATTCCTCATTTGATTATCTCCTGTGAGGTTTGCGTCTCTTTCCTTTCGTTCCTCTGGTGGAGAATTGCCTTCTTCCCCAGCGGAGTGTGTGTCTCCTTTTCCCCAATGAAGATTTGTCTTCCCTGGTGGAGTTGGCGTCCCCTATGTGAAAGATTCCCCCTGAGCAGCATCTTTAGTCACGTTTGAACTATTTTGTTTGTTTTGCCTTGGATCTTTCCCCAGTGTGTTGGGTCCCCCATGAGTAGTTACTCGTTGTATTGTCGTTCTTTTATCTTTACTCGTGTGTCTGCATTTGTCTTGCATTCAAGCATCATAAAGCATCATATAGATTCATGGCATATTCACGTTTGTCCTTTTACACACCATCGGATCTAAGGGACAAAATTTTTGGTTTGCTATATTTAAATACCTTTCACTACGATTCTGCGAGGATTGTCATCTCTCACCGCCATCCAGTGAAAAATATTTAAATAGGGGCAACTGTCATACCCCAAATTTTGACCCCTTAGATCTTCATCATCATTTTAGGATCATGTTCATTTTATTATCTAACCTTAACCCATTTCAAGCTCGTCTTTGTTAAGATACAATCAGGGTTCCGTACAGCCGAAATCGAGGTTTCGAGGATTAATCAGTCAACGTTTTGGATTGGTTATCCTTGAGATAGGTCTCCACATCATCAAATATATTCCATTGGATCAAGTATGAATCCAATTTGAGGTTGTCACCCAGGAATCAAGAACAGTGCAGTTTAGGGTACCCGATTAGGGTTTTCGAGCAGGAAAAGTCAACTGTTGGTTTGACTTTTAATTTAAAAGGTGTTACAATGGTGGGATCATGACCCATAAAGTTCATATGGCTTAGTGAAGTCTACTCAAGAAGTTTCAAGGCCTCAAAAGGCCTGAAGCATCAACAGTCGACTCGGTAGTCACCGATCAATCGTTCGGTTGACCGAAAAGTCAACTCTTCACTCATAAGGAATTTGACCTCAAGATATGAATCAAAAATGTTCCTAATGACATATTGCACCTACCCATAAAATTTCATGACCATTGGATTAAGGATTGAGGAGTAATCGCAAAAGTCGGGAATTAGGGTTTTGAAAGGGGCAAGACCATAACTCCTCAACCACACATCCAATTGAGTTGGTTCAAAGCTCATTGGAAATCTCTTGAAAAGTACTACAAAAGTCCCAAAGTGGTCCATGAGCAGAAAATGCATATATTTGTAGTTTATGACCAAATTCATTACAAGAGGGAAAAGTAACTTAGAAAATTTTCACTTTTAGGCTTGTTTTTCAGCAACTTTGAGAGGTGTTTTGGCCAAGTTCCTTTGGGAATCTGAAACTCATGAAAACATGAAAGTTGTAGAGCTATATGAGGGCTTTCCAAAATGTAGTAGAACTCCTCCATAGCCCTTATGAGCTGAGAGTTATGAATTTAGCAAGATGAGGTTTTAACACTTGAGTCCCACATTGTCAATTTCTCACAAACTCATCCTTTGACCACTTGAGCTATTCTCAGCCCTGGATCTTATTTCTATCTGATATTTAGAGGATTTGAAGAGAATAAATGCAACAAACAAGAAGGTTTAGTGAATCTTGCAACTTAGAGGCAAGTGGGAGTATTTTATTCATATAAAGGGAGGAAAGAGAAACTTTTGGCACACCTGCAGCAAACAGTCCCCTATTGCCTAGCCACTCTAATCACCATTATGTCATCCATACTACTTGAAGCAATGCATCAGCTGAGCCAAAGTTTTCAACTTGCAGCTGCAACAAACCTCAAGCCAAGGGTTACCTTTTTCAAAATCCCTCCAAAAGTGCCAAGTTACAAATTTGTCCTCACTCTTCATTTTTTCTATAAATAGAGGCTCCCTCTATGTCATTTCCACACCAGAGCACTCTTAGAACCAAGAGAAAACCACAATTCTCACCGCAACACCAAGGCTCAATAATATTGCATTGTGGGCTTTCTCAATCATGGTCGTCTTTTCTTTTGTCGTTAACGCATCGTCCATGGTTGCCTCTCCCTTCAACGCTTTCAAACAACCCTGCTGAACCAGTAAGGCTTTCATCTTCAAGCGCCACAGACCGAAGTCATTCACTCCGGTGAACTTTTCAATCTCATACTTTGTTGAAGGCATCTTATCCACGCTCACTACACCAATTTGTTGTGAATATGATGTCTTGAAAAAATATAAATGATTTCTTTATGATCAAGAAACACACAAGGGTTAGGGTTAACAAAGAAAACAAGGTAAAACAACAAGAAACAACAAGGATTGGTTATAAACTGTTATTCTTTCCTTCCTCTTAGAACAAGATTACAATAATAACAAAATAACCTCTCTCACTTGAATTAGGATTTTATCTTCCTACTTTTGCTTATGCCAAGATGAGAGACTAGCATGCTATTTATAAGAGAAATATCACACTAACCTAATGGGCTTTTTAACAATTACCCATTACAAGCTAACTTAGGGTACAAGCTAACTTAAACAATTGGGCTTACAAGCAAGGCTCAATTCAACATGCTAACAAACCTAGCAATATTGACTAATGCATGTTAGAACAAATTTCGACTACAACACACATTACTAGCGAACTGACTTCGACCATACTAGAGTTAGATCTAATATCTCACAATTATAAAAGCAGGATAATATTTGTTAATTCTGCAGAAAACGTAACAACGGTTATATATAAACCGTTATAATATCTCGCATTCTGTCCAAAAAAAATATCAAAACGGCGCAGCTGGAAATCGAACCTATGACCATTATTTTTATCACAACGGTCTTTTGGAAAACCCGTTGTGATAGGGCGCGCACTTTCCAACTTATTACAATGGTTATTGTGTCATGATTGTAAGTATCATATATACAACGACACTTTACATAACAACGTCTAGCCCCGCGTGATTATATATATTTTCCAACTGTTGTTAAATGGGTTTTCCGTAGTAGTGTTAAACTCGTCAAAGAAAGTCATAAAGAAGATTTCAACCATGCTTAAGGTTATGTCATTTCATGAACAACAAGGATCCCTATTGGCTCTTCCCGATAAAAAAGGCTCAAGTAGCAAGTTCGAAAACCAAATGAATAAAGAAAAAGCGACGTCGAAAGAGCATTGAGAAAATGGTATCCTTCTCTTGAAAAAGTGACACACATTTCATATAAGAAAACCAACGTTGTGTATATTCATCCTAATTTTAGTAACGAGACGTCGAGTTAGTAACTTTAAATAAGCGTTGAATGAAAAACAACTCATTATTTTAAAAAATTTCATATATTTTATTTTATATGTTATTTATATATTGTTTTTGTTTATTTTCAATTTTTTAATGATAATTCCATAACTAGTATTACAACATTTGTTTTAACAATAACTGCAGTTTATTGTCAAACATTCACATGACTTACTTATTTTGTTTATTGTTTAAATAATCTCTGAAAACTCTATTTCACAAATTGAAATTCTTGCCGACAAAATGTACCGCAGTCACGCATTTAAACTTTAATGACCATTTGATTAAGATCAAACGATTATGACTTAAATTTTAATATAATATAAAATAAAATCTAATTTTTCTAAACTATACAAATTTAAACTTTAATGACTATTTGATTAAGATCAAACGATTATGACTTAAATTTTTAATATAAAATAAAATAAAATTTAATTTTTCTAAACTATACGATTAAAATCTAATGACTTATACATATTTGACTGTGTGAATGTGACAATTTGTCAACCGAAGCCGATTTAGTTTGCTATTTGACAATATGAGTTTTATAAAAAATAAAATTCTTCATAGACTAACATTCTACATGTTACTCTTACCAACTTAACTCTCTAACCTCCTATAGAAATTTAGAACCAAACACTTTTTCCCTTATACTAAAGAGAGTTTCATGGTTGTTTCTCTAAAATTGACATGTATTTTCTTCTCTCAATTGACTTTGATTACAACATTTTATACTCTAAATATATTAAATAAAAAACTCAAAAACTTATTTAAAATCCTTTCCTAGCATTTTTAATATTTGTTTAAAACAAGGGAATTTTTGGATGTAACAAAAGGCAACCCCATTGTTTAACAAAAAAAAAAAAGAAACTAATGAGCTTGAAGATTGAGTAATCCAAACTAGTACTAATCAAGAAATCATAAAAAGTCATTAGTTAGAGAGAATTCAGTTGTAATATAAAGCTTAGTCAGTAACAAATTTAGGCAAAAATTGAGGGTAAGAATGGTGTGAACGTGTGAAGCCATGCCAAGTTTTGGATTCTACGTCTTTTTTTTCTTTCTGAATCCAAATAGTAGAAGCAGTAACAACTTTTCAGTTTATAGCTATCAACAACAGAACCTAAATAATCTGTGATATCTTCATATAAACCCCTATATTGAAGACAAGTCCATGTGATATTTAAATCCTTGGTTTTGACAAACTCAACATCAACAAAACAAAGCAAAATAATGCATCAAAATCTCACTAAAATGGAAAATAAAATTAAAGTAAATAAGCTTAAAAACCAAAGATGGAGGAACAATTTCTGAGCGCCGCCAGTGTAATCATTCAAAATCATAATCACAGGGGACTTCACTCACCTCCAACTTCCCATAAAAATTTTAATAAAAAATTACTATCCTATCAGCTAATCTAAAAGCAGCTTTATCACTATTCCATCTCCACACGAAAATCTTCATCCTTTATTAGCACTGTCTTTTGTTGGATAAATTCAGAAATAATTTAACTAAAAAATAATTAAAACATTTTTTTAATATTAAAAAAATATAACTATCTTCCTTTCATGACAAATATCACTTTTTAAAATAATTTTTCAAATTATTTATAAATTTCAAATATCAAAATATTTAATAAAAACCTTTTTAAAATTTTTTATAAATTATTTGTGCTCAGTTTCTAACTATACAACTATTTTACAAACCTTTATTTAGGTTAGAATACAAAATCTTTTTGTAAATATTTAGAGAGATATATTGCTTTTTTTTTTTTACAAATATATTCCATCTATTCAAATATATAAATTTAAATATTATTTTTCTTGTTCTAAATTAGTACTGTATAAAATTAAAATTTTGTTTTTTTTTACTTTTTGAAGTGAAGTTAAATAAAAATTGTATTTAATATTTACTCTCTATTTTTTTTATAAGTAATAACTTATATATTCCCACAAAATTTATTTTAAAGAAAATAGATAAAAAAAGCATACTAAAAAATTATTATATAGTATCTTTTTTTAAAAAAATGTAATTTTTATTTTTATTTATAAATTAGGACGTCGTAGGAAGTATTATTTTATTAATACTCTTAATTTGTTATAGTTAAATGAGAACTCAAAAGCAAATGGTCATTTATTAAATTTGGATCCGATTATGTACTGTAATTATTAAAATAAAATATTTATACACATTAAATACAACAATAATTTCTTTTAGTATGCTTAAAATTTATCATGAATCTTATACATAGAGTCGGATGGAATATTAGGTTTTTTTTCCTCTCTACAAATTTACTTATATTTGCTGTATTTCAATCGACATAACTATTCTGTCAACTATTTTTGATAAAGATATTTAAATTTACTTTATCAGTTAAGTAATTATAACAATCACTATAGTATAAAAATCAAAATTTAAAATAAAAAGATTTTATTTTAAATATTTATATAAAATAGAGAAAACTTGTACCTAGCATTATTTTCAGGGAGTTCTGGGGGAAAAAAAAATGGGAAGATGGTAAAAATTAATTAACGTTAGTTTGATTAAAACTTGTTACTTCAATCATAGTAGCAAGTATTTACTTTATTCGGTGGAAAAATGTTTTTCAATCATAAACTTTTAGACACCCAAAAAGGTATGGTTCATTCCCCTATCTCACCCCAAAATTATCCTTTCGTGCTCTCTTGGAAATAGCCAAAGGTAATCAATTACTACTACTCGACTAACCTTACCTGTCAACAACAAATCACACTTCCATTAATTACCGACAATGAAAACTATTCTCATCTTTTCCAAATTAAACTTTTTTGAAAATAAAAATTGTCTTAAATATCTTTCAATAATTGTAATGACACAACAATATTTATTTATTTATTTATCATATGGTGTATTTACTATTTAATATTTTATTATTAAATTTATCTTTGTCACATTATTAATAAATTACATTTTTATAAATTATTTCATCATTTCTTTTTTCTATGTAAAGTTAACTACTTACGCTTTAGTGATATATGAATAAATAAAATTTCACATTTACCAAAAAAGTTATAAATATAACTATTTGGAGATATGTTTTATTAAAAGATGTGAAACAAATTCAATGGTTGGTTACAGAAAATGATATAGAACATTAATTAAATACAATTTGAATTTTATTTTATTTTGTAAATGATGTATTTTTCTATTAAAATATTTAAATAAAAGAAAATTATTATTTTTTACTTATAATTTATAACTATAAAATTGAGTAGTTTATAATTATGAATGGATGAAGTGGAAATTTTTTTATCAGAATAACTCAGTTTTTAAAAGAAAAAAATTAAAATACTCCATATTTCAAATTATTTCTCAAATTATCTTACTTTGAGGCGTGATAAAGAGTTACCTCTAGATAAATTGACGACAGTTTTATGGATTTTAGGTGTCGCCAACTAGATTGGAGACACCTTATGGTACTGCCAATTTAATTGGCAACTATGCGTTAATAGTAAAAGAGAGGCGTCAATTGATATGGAGACAATTTGCATTTTATAAAAAAAATTTAAGAAAAATAAATAATATTACTCATTAATTAAAAATAATATTACATAAATTAATATTGACGACTGGGTTGGTCATACCGGCCACCGGTTCCACATCCCCTAGGCACCCTCACTTGTTGCACTCGTCCACCTCGTTGTTGATTCACTCCAGGTGTTTGAGGAGTTGAAGTCTCAGGAACATCCTCAACTGATTCCCTAATAATTTCTTGCATTTTCATGAGGTTTTTTGTGTTGAGAATGAGCATGTGACCCATACCAGAGTAATTCGGATGTGATGAAGGGATCATTGGTGTGCGACCTGGACGATTGAAGGGGGACATTGGTGTGAAGGATTTGTTGGTGAAAGATTGAATGGTAGTGGTGTTTGAAAGCCATAAGGTTGTTGGAATTTTTGTGTGTGTAGGCTAGGGTATAATGTCTTAGCGTTTTGGCTATGGAAAGATGTTTAGGCGTTATGGTTATGGTATGATGTACCCTCATTTTGGCTATATCTTGATGTTATATTGGGGGCATAACCATATTAGGTTTCTTGATAATAATCATTTTGTTGGAGATGGTATAGGAACGCTCTTGGTATTCTGTTATGTGTTTGGATGGTGGATTTGTATGTTAGTGGGTTGGTAATTCTGTTGGATAGGGGGTTGTTGTAACACCCCATTCTAACCCAACAGATAAACAAGAAAATAACAATCAGAGTGCACGAAAAAAATGGCTAAGTGATGATCGTGATGATCATGACGACCGTGATGGTCATGACGACCGTGATGGTCATGACGACCGTGATGGAGTGGTGACGGTCGTCACACTCACAAAAACTGGGCGTCACATTTTCAACTTAAACAAGCCACACGCACCTGCAACACAATCATTTAGTAACATACATAGCACAGAATCGGACGAACAGACAACGATAACTTGCTTAGCATCTCAATTACAAGACAACCTGTTATTTTGCAGCGGAATTTAATACACTTCCAACATTTATAATAAACCAAAGCAAGACCAGAAAAGTCTGCAACTAAATTCCATTAAAATTCAGCAAGTAATTATCTTACATCAATTCACAAAAATAACTAGTTCTCGACCACGAAATCAGCCCTACCGATTCATCGGTCTAGTGCGTACAACCAACATTTAGAACTATCAGAAGCAATCAGTTTAAAAAAAAGTACTTAATAAAATTCGGCTACAAAGAAAACAATTAAAAGCAATAACATTAATCGTTCATCCCCCCAAGAGTGCTACGTATCAGAGCGACCAACGACCTTAAACGAAAAGCGACACTCTATGTCGGGTTACCTGCAAATTACCACCAACGGAGGTAACATACAACGTAAAGGGTGAGATATCAAAATTATAACATAAGGCATGATAAAATTCATGTCAGGATCATATCACAGCATTATAATTCTCGCAGTTCTCCAAATATTATCACAACGAACTACCAGGAAATTCATCATTCATATTCGCAACAATTAGCAAGAAAAATTCAGCAACTCATCATTACTTGCAAACACATCATGACGCGACACTATGCGACTCAACTATGCATATGCATGTGGTACCAATTTGGAGCAAAACTCCACAACCAAATTTATCTGCCATTATAGGCCGCCAATACAGGCACAACCAACGCCAATACATGCCAGCCAGGATGATATGCTATGAGATACATCTATTATTGACTACAACCCAACAACAACAACTACGCAACAAGGCATTAAGCCTACAACCAAATTGTCCATAACCGAAACATCGCAATTTCATATGTATCATATACCCACAATTTTCATATCAAATCAAGTAAGAGCATAATAACAACATTCTTTCAACAAGTAAAGATTAGCACGTGTCGGCACCGTTTCCAAATATTATTACACAGAATTAATGGCAGAACACACTATTTCAGGCACCGACGAGCATTATCCCTAATTTTATCAACTCGCAGAAATTAACCCCATGATTCAATTCCCGTCATGAAATTGATCATACCCATAGTTATAGAATTGAACCCCACCCTTACCTTCGGATTGAGGACAACTCTAAACACCCGGTTCCGGTTTGCTCTCCGGTGACTCTTCTGCAACTACCCTGAATTCTCTCCGACGGTTAATTCCTCTGTTCTCACTTTCCTCCAGCCACGTTCCTTTTTTCCTTTTGCCCCTTCTCCTCAACCTTTCTCCTTAATTTTGGTTATGAGCAGTTTATCGTGTTTTTCCTCTTTTTCCCCACAACTTCTCTAATAACTCCCCTATTTCACTTATTTCATCCATTAATAATAATAATAATAATAATAATAATAATAATAATAATAATAATAATAATTAAATTATCATTGTTATTAATTATATTATATTATTATTAAACTCTATATTTTATTAAATGTTTTCCTATACTTTAAGGACGCCCACCAACGCTCTCAGACACACTCCCACAAAAGGCACACCAATAATTCATAAATAATTTAATTTAAAATGAACGGGCGTTACAACTCCCCCAAACTTAAAAGAATTTCGTCCTCGAAATTACCTCGATCAATCAGCTCGGGGTAAGACTCTCGCATCTTGCTTTCCAGTTCCCAGTCAAGCTTTCACCAGCAGCTCCCAACCATACCACTTTCACCAAAGCAATCTCTTTTCCTCTTAACGTCTTCACCTCCCGATCATCAATTCTTACAGGCATCGTCTCCACCGTAAGATTGTCACGTACTTGCACATCGTCCATAGGAATGACATGCGACGGATCTGAGATATACTTTCGGAGCTGTGACACATGAAATACATTGTGCAAATTCGACAAATTAGGTGGCAACGCCACTCGATACGCAACCTTTCCAACTATGTCCGATATCTGGTACATACCAATGAAATGAGGGGTAAGCTTCTTAGATTTCAGAGCCCTACCAACTCCAGTCACAGGCGTGACTCTAAAAAACACATGATCCCCAGCTTTAAATTCTAACTCCTTTCTGCGCTTATCATGATAACTTTTCTGCCTACTCTGTGAAGCTTTCACCTTTTCTCGAATTAACTTCACCTTCTCCGTCGTCTCCCGAACAATTTCCGGTCCAAGTACCACACTTTCCCCATATTCATACCAACACAACAGAGTCCTACATCTCTGACCATACAAAGCTTCAAACGGTGCCATTCCGATACTAAAGTGGTAACTGTTATTATAAGTAAATTCTATCAATGGAAGGTAGGTATCCCACTGACCGCCTTCCTCCAGAACACATACTCTCAACAAATCTTCTAAAGACTGAATAGTCTGTTCGGTCTGACCATCTGTTTGAGGATGGTATGTTGAACTCAATCTCAACTTGGAACCTAATGCCTCTTGCAGACTCTTCCAAAATTCAGAAGTAAACCTCGGATCTCTATCTGACACAATACACAACGGTATACCATGCAACTTAACAACCATTCTAACATAAATCTTTGCAAACTTCGATACCGGAAAAGTGATGTTAATAGGAATAAAGTGAGCTGACTTTGTAAGCCTATCAACAATAACCCAAATTGAATCACATACTCTCAAGGTGTTTGGCAAACCCGTTACAAAATCCATCGAAATGTTGTCCCATTTCCATTCTAGAATCTCTAACGGTTGCATCGACCCAGCAGGTTTCTGGTGCTCAACTTTCGACTTCTGACAAGTCAAACATGCGTAAACAAATCGGGCTACATCACGCTTCATACCAGGCCACCAAAACAGATTCTTGAAATCACTATACATTTTCGTCGCTCCTGGATGAATACTCAACTTACTTCTGTGACCCTCCTCCATAATCACTTTCTTCATATCTGCACTATCAGGAATGCAAATACGACCACGAAATCTCAACACGCCCTGCGCATCCAACTGGTAATCATTATTTTCCGAATGTCCTACTCCAGGCATTAAATCTATCAACTTCACATCTAATTTCTGAGCTTCTCTGATGTTGTCCAGAAATTCATTATTAATCTTTAACATGCCCAACTTTACACTCCTCGGCGTCACTTCGCAAACTAAACTCAGGTCTCTGAATTGCTCAATCAATTCCAACTCTTTGGCCATCATTGCTGACATATGCAAGGTCTAGCGGCTTAAGGCATCAGCTACAACATTGGCCTTTCCTGGATGGTAGTTTAAACCAAAATCAAAGTCTTTTAACAGTTCTAACCACCTTCGTTATCTCATGTTCAGTTATTTTTGGTCAAACAGGTACTTTAAACTCTTATGGTCACTGAACACCTCGAATCTTGAACCATACAGATAATGTCTCCAAATCTTCAACACAAAAACAACAACAACAAGTTCTAAATCGTGTGTAGGGTAATTCTTCTCATGGATTCTCAACTATCTTGACGCATAAGCAACTACTTTGTTACCCTGCATGAGTACACCTCCCAACCCAAACTTAGAAGCATCACAGTATACAACAAACGGTTCTTTTGTGTTAGGCAAGGTCAACACCGAAGCAGACGTCAACCTCTTCTTTAACTCTATAAAACCTGCTTTGTATTGAGCATCCCACACAAAAGTTTTCCCTTTTCCAACTGGAGGGTCATAAGGCTTACCACGATTCTGCTGCGACTTGCCTCTCCTCTCACTCAACAGCTTGTAATGAGCATTGCTATCTTCTTCATAAATTCTACAGCTTTCAACCAACGCATCAAAAACACGGATCTTCTGATACCCAATTGCCTTCTTGATTTCAGACTTCAATCCATTCTCAAACTTGATACACTTGGAGAACTCATCGGTTTCTGCGCTGTAGTGCGGATAAAACTTAGCCAACTCTTTGAATTTCGCAGCATACTCGGTAATAGATTTGTCTCCTTGCTTCAGTTCAAGAAACTCAATCTCTTTCTTACCACGGACATCTTCCAGATAATACTTCTTCTGAAATTCCCTACGGAATACAGTCCAAGTGACCTCCTCACCTACAGCTTCCAATACCAGACGAGTCTCTAGCCACCAGTCACCAGCTTCAACTGCTAGCATATGAGTCCCATAACGAACCTTCTGTGCTGGAGTACAATCCATCACACGAAAGATTCGCTCCATTTTCTTCAACCAGTCTAGTGCACCATCAGGATCGTGCCTACCCTTGAATGTAGGTGGATTCTCCCGCTGAAACATTGCCAAACTGCGAGACCCAGCATCTCCAACAGGATTCGGCTGATTTTCCATAGCATTAGTTATAGCTTGTAGAGCAGCAGCAATTGCAGCATCATTCATTCCAGCCATTACAACTTAAACTGCAACAACCAGCAGTCAGATTTCACAAACAACAATACTCGATTGTTATACACGACGACTAACTCGATAACTTGGTCGGATGGAACGACCTGCTCTGATACCACTAATGTAACACCCCATTCTAACCCAACAGATAAACAAGAAAGTAACAATCAGAGTGGACGAAAAAATGGCTAAGTGACGAACGTGATGGAACCGTCACGAACGTGATGGTCATGACGATCATGATGATCATGACAACCGTGATGGTCATGACGACCGTGATGGAGTGGTGACGGTCGTCACACTCACAAAAACTGGGCGTCACATTTTCAACTTAAACAGACCACACACACCTGCAACACAATCATTTAGTAACATACATAGCACAGAATCGGACGAACAGACAACGATAACTTGCTTAGCATCTCAATTACAAGACAACCTGTTATTTTGCAGTGGAATTTAATACACTTCCAACATTTATAATAAACCAAAGCAAGACTAGAAAAGTATGCAACTAAATTCCATTAAAACTCAGCAAATAATTATCTTGCATAAAATTCACAAAAAGAACTAGTTCTCGACCATGAAATCAGTCCTACTGATTCATCGATCTAGTGCGTACAACCAACATTTGGCACTATCAGAAGCAATCAATTTAAAGAAAAGTACTTAATAAAATTCGGCTACAAAGAAAACAATTAAAAGCAATAACATTAATCGTTCATCCCCCCAAGAGTGTTACGTATCAGAGCGACCAACGACCTTAAACGAAAAGCGACACTCTATGTCGGGTTACCTGCAAATTACCACCAACGAAGGTAACATACAACGTAAAGGGTGAGATATCAAAATTATAACATAAGGCATGATAAAATTCATGTCAGGATCATATCACAACATTATAATTCTCGCAGTTCTCCAAATATTATCACAACGAACTACCAGGAAATTCATCATTCATATTCGCAACAATTAGCAAGAAAAATTCAGCAACTCATCATTACTTGCAAACACATCATGACGCGACACTATGCGACTCAACTATGCATATGCATGTGGTACCAATTTGGAGCAAAACTCCACAACCAAATTTATCTGCCATTATAGGCCGCCAATACAGGCACAACCAACGCCAATACATGCCAGCCAGGATGATATGCTATGAGATACATCTATTATTGACTACAACCCAACAACAA
Source organism: Lathyrus sativus (assembly GCA_963859935.3). Taxonomy (NCBI): domain Eukaryota; kingdom Viridiplantae; phylum Streptophyta; class Magnoliopsida; order Fabales; family Fabaceae; genus Lathyrus; species Lathyrus sativus. Next base: position 129,693,630 of record OZ012736.1, on the reverse strand, counting down.
CAACTACGCAACAAGGCATTAAGCCTACAACCAAATTGTCCATAACCGAAACATCGTAATTTCATACGTATCATATACCCACAATTTTCATATCAAATCAAGTAAGAGCATAATAACAACATTCTTTCAACAAGTAAAGATTAGCACGTGTCGGCACCGTTTCCAAATATTATTACACAGAATTAATGGCAGAACACACTATTTCAGGCACCGACGAGCATTATCCCTAATTTTATCAACTCGCAGAAATTAACCCCATGATTCAATTCCCGTCATGAAATTGATCATACCCATAGTTATAGAATTGAACCCCACCCTTACCTTCGGATTGAGGACAACTCTAAACTCCCGGTTCCGGTTTGCTCTCCGGTGACTCTTCTCTACCTACTCTGAATTCTCTCCGGCGGTTAATTCCTCTGTTCTCACTTTCCTCCAGCCACGTTCCTTTTTTCCTTTTGCCCCTTCTCCTCAACCTTTCTCCTTAATTTTGGTTTTGAGCAGTTTATCGTGTTTTTCCTCTTTTTCCCCACATTTTCTCTAATAACTCCCCTATTTCACTTATTCCATCCACTAATAATAATAATAATAATAATAATAATAATAATAATAATATTACTATTAATTATTAAATTATCATCGTTATTAATTATATTATATTATTATTAAACTCTATATTTTATTAAATGATTTCCTATATTTTAAAGACACCCACCAACGCTCTCAGACACACTGCCACAAAAGGCACACCAACAATTCATAAATAATTTAATTTAAAATGAACGGGCGTTACAGTTGTGAGTAACATGGCTGATAATTTCCCGGTGGGTTAGACGCTGAAGCTTCTTGTGTGTAGGTGGTTTGTCGTGGGTCGTATAGATACATCTCTTTTGAGACAAATCCAGCTGCAATCGATCTGTACCAAGCCATATAATTATTAGTTGGTATATATGGGGTTGCCATCACTGAGTCACGTAAGACATGGGTGTTGCGGTTCCTCCATTTACGACACTCGGATTTTACAAAATCCTTCCTGTTGGGATAGTCCCATCGATCATTAACTCTTTTGAGATGCCATTTACCGAGGTCAACAGGGGGATCTGGGATATTTTTATGCATTCCAAATTGTATTTTGACACAGTAACTGTTATGCATCTCCACAATGATGAATCTAATGATCGACACACAAGCAGTCCAAACGATAACATCTTCCTCTCTGACTTCATGTAGGTGTTCCATGTTTAGACATGGACGCCAAATGAACTGAAGAAGAAAAAAATATTAGATCATAAAATTGTTTATATAAAAAATAAATTGATTTTTTTAGAGGTCTTATGTAACGCCCCGATTCCGATTTCCTTTATTTTGAGTCCTTTTAATTTAATTGATTGAATTATTATTTTAAATATAGGATTTATGTGTTTAATATGTTATGTGTACATATTATGCTATTTTCTCTTTTTACCGATTTTGAGTGTTTCGGGTAAAAATAGGTTGAAGGGTATTTTGGGCATTAGTGATTATGCTAAGTGGATATTTTTGTGAGAATTGATTAATTAGTGTGTGGAAAGAATTTGAGAGGAAAGAAATAGAAATATGAGATGAGAGAGGAAAAGAAAAGAATATAGTAACATAGAGAGAAAAACAAGAGAAAGAAAGAGGAGAAGAGAAAGTGGAGAGAAAAGGAGAGGAAAACCTAGAACTTCAAGAAATCATCACCAAAGCTTTCGATTGATCGGGTAAGGGTGTGAAACTTTATTATTCTATCAATGTGTATAATCATGTATGATTTTGTTGGATTGTTTTGGATTGTTGGTAGTTTTTCTACACTTTCCATTTTAGGTTGAATTTGGTTTAATCGATAGAAATCATTGTCTAACGGTTAGAATCGTGATTAGATGACGTAGATTAGTCGATATATGTTAGACTAAGGCTACTGGATATGAGTTGGAGTTCATCGGGTGATTTTATCGGTGGTTTTGGATTCTGAACAGTGGGGAGAAATGGAAATCGCAGACGCTCGCTAGCAGTTCCCTAGGCGAGCAGGTCGTGATTGGTCGCTGGCAGTTCGCTAGGCGAGTGCGCAGCGAACGGTCCCAGACTTGGGACATAATGGTTTTAATGTCCCTCGCTGGCTGCGCAGGGAGTAGCGAGGAGCTCGCTGGAGGTTCGCTGTGGCGAACGAGGTAGCGAACGAGGTCTGTAGCCTCTGTTCTTGCTCGCTAGCAGTTCGCTAGGCGAGGAGGTAGCGAACGCTCGCTAGCAGCTCGCTAGGCGAGCGTGTAGCGAACGTAGCAGGATGAATTTTCCCTGTTGCATGGTGCTGTCGTGGCTTGGGGTTTCGGTGGCGATCGACCCTTCTTTGATTTAATAGCTTATATGCTGGTTTGTGATGTGTTGTAGGTAGCCGTATGGCGTGAATCCTAAATTATGAATTGTGGCCGTTTGGGAAATTATGTGCATTTTTTAACTTGTTTAAAAATCTATGATGTTTGTATGAATATATGCGATGAATGTGTAGAATGCATGAGTATGTTTGTAAACATGTGTGCATTTTAAGAGTGTCATGAGTCATGTTGCATGTGAAGCATCATGGTATGCATTCTTGTGTCGATTGATTCCTCGGTGAATCTGCAGAACCTCGTGTGCCCTTGTGGGGTGTGAGCGATGGTTAATTATTGATTCCTCGGTGAATCTGCAGAACCTCGTGTGCCCTTGTGGGGTGTGAGCGATGGTTAATTATTGATCCCTCGGTGGATTTGCAGAACCTCGTATGTTACGATGGTTATCTTGATTCCACGTAGAATCTGCAGAACCTCGTGTGCCCATGTGGGATGTGAGCGATGGTTATTGGGTTCTTCAATTCAACCTGCTGAAATGAGTCGGTACCGCATTTGCATCTGCATAGAGTCGTGTGTCGGTCTCTATGAGTTGCATAATGACATCTTGCATGGTGTATGGTGAGTAAGCATAATTGTAAATGTTTATATGAATTGTTGATGATTGGCATGATTGGTATGCTTGAAGACACATGTATGTGTGAATACATGTATATGTATGTTTTGTGTGTTTATGAACTGATGTAAACATTGTCGATGCATATCGTATATGTATGGTGTTCTGTTTGTAAATAGATAATGAGAATACATTGCGATGTACGGTATGACGAGGTGAGTTGCGGAGAGAATGCGAAAGACGTATATTGGATATTATGTATATATATATATATATATATATATATATATATATATATATATATATATATATATATATATATATATATATATATATATATATATATATATATATATATATATATATATATATATATATATATATATATATATATATATATATATATATATATATATATATATATATATATATATATATATATATATATATATATATATATATATATATATATATATATATATATATATATATATATATATATATATATATATATATATATATATATATATATATATATATATATATATATATATATATATATATATATATATATATATATATATATATATATATATATGTTTGTGTGCGTTGTTATTATGATATCGTTTCTCACCCTTCTGTTGTTTCTTTTAATGCTCTATGAGGCATTGCAGATTAGATTGTTGGAGGTATTTTTATGAAGCATGGCTTCTTCCCTTTTTGGTCGGTCGGCTCTGATATGTAGCACCGGGTAGATAGGAATTATTTTGTTCTTTTTGTGATGCATCTGAGTATGTATCTGCTGATGATATGTTTTGTAAACATGATGTATAATAATTGTATATGTGAACAAATGTTTTGAAGAATTATGGAATATTTGGATATTTCCGCCTTGTTCTAAATATTTCTTATGGGTGCTACCCCGTTGTTGCATATCCGATTGAGCAGGTGTTGTATGTGTTGGAATTTTTATGATAATGTGATATTTCCCTTTGAATCTGTGCCTAAATGATTTAACTGTTTATTTTGGGGGTATAGAAAGGGGGTGTTACATTAAGTGGTATCAGAGCCAGTGTTGAGTCAGTTGTAGCTGTCTCGCTGTTTTGTTGGTTGAACGGTTGTTTGACCTTGTTGTTATTTTTGGGAATAATCAGAATATGGCTGGTCGTAATGACAACGCGATGGCTGCGGCATTGGAGGCTATGGCTCGAGCGGTGCAGGGTGCGCCGAATGTGAATGCTAACGATGAGTTTAGAAAGAATCAACCGCCGGTGTTCAAAGGAAGGTTTGATCCGGACGGTGCTCAGATTTGGCTGAAGGAGGTCGAGAGGATCTTCAGAGTTATGAATTGCGCTGAGAGGAACAAGGTGAGACTTGGGTCTCACATGCTAAGAGAAGAAGTCGATGACTGGTGGGTCGGCATAAGACAAATTCTTGAAGTTGATGATGAGGAAATAACTTGGGATTTGTTCCGCACTGAACTTTTTAGGAAGTATTATCCGGAGAGTGTGAAGGGAAAGAAGGAGATGGAGTTTCTAGAATTGAAACAAGGGAACATGTCTGTGGTCGACTACACGGCTAAGTTTACGGAGTTGGTGAAATTCCATCCTCACTATGATGCGGTGGCGGCGGAATTTTCCAAGTGTATTAAGTATGAGAACGGCTTGCGCCCGGAGATCAAGCAAGCAGTGGGATATCAGATGATTCGAAGATTTTCGGACTTAACCGAATGCTGTAGAATTTTCGAAGAGGATAGTAGGGCTCGTTCTACTCACTATAAGAGTTTGAATGAGAGGCGAGGGAAGCAACCAGTAAGGAATGGGCCTTATGTGACGCCTGCTAATAAAGGCAAGCATAGGGAACACTTTGTCAAGAAATCCGGAGGAGGGAGTTCTGGTCCCGTTAAGTGCTATAGGTGCGGCGAAGAGGGGCACAAATCTTTTGAGTGTAAGAAGGCTGGGGAAAAGTGTGCTAACTGTGGTGGTCTCGGTCATGCTACAACTGAATGTAGAAGGAATGTGATTAAGTGTTTTAACTGTGGGAAGGTTGGTCATATTAGCACGAAATGTACTAAGGCAAAGCAAGCTCCATCAAGCGGGAAAGTATTTGCATTAGCGGGTGCAGACACTACTAATGCGGATCGGTTGATTAAAGGTACATGCTTTATTAATAATATGCCTTTAGTTGCTATTATCGATACCGGAGCGACTCATTCGTTTATTTCTTTCGAGTGCGCTAAGCGTTTGGAGTTGTGTTTTTCTTCTTGTGGTGGTGATATGGTTATTGAGACGCCCGCTTCGGGGTTGGTAACTACGTCTTCGGTATGTTTGAGTTGTCCCTTGACCATGTATGGTAAGGACTTTATTATGGACTTGGTGTGTTTTCCATTAGAAGGATTAGATGTGATTTTGGGTATGAATTGGTTGCAGTACAATAGAGTTCGTATTGATTGTTATCACAAGTTGGTGAGGTTTCCATCTTTGGGAGATGAGGAGGAAGAGAGTTTTCTATCCACTAAAGAGTTGAAGAAACTTTTGGCTGATGAAGCTCAAGTGTTCTGTTTGTTTGCATCGCTGTCGGTAGAGAATAAGGTTGAATTGGATTTGATTCCAGCGGTATGTGACTTTCCAGAATATTTCCGGAGGACATTACGGATGTACCGCCAGAAAGGGAAGTTGAGTTTTCGATTGATCTAGTTCCCGATACTAGACCGATTTCGATGGCACCGTATCGTATGTCGGCATCGAAGTTGGTAGAGTTAAAGAGACAATTGAATGATTTATTGGAAAAGAGATTTGTTAGGCCGAGTGTTTCTCCTTGGGGTGCACCGGTATTGTTGGTAAAGAAGAAAGATGGGAGCATGCGGTTGTGTATTGATTATCGGCAGTTGAACAAGGTGACTATTAAGAATAAGTATCCGCTTCCTAGAATTGATGATTTGATGGACCGATTGGTTGGTGCCCGTGTTTTTAGTAAGATTGATTTGAGGTCAGGTTATCACCAGATTCGTGTTAAAGGAGAAGATATTCAAAAGACGGCTTTTAGGACACGGTATGGTCATTATGAATTTTCTGTGATGCCATTCGGAGTTTCTAATGCGCCGGGTGTGTTTATGGAATATATGAATTGTATCTTTCATGAGCAGTTGGATCGTTTTGTAGTTGTGTTTATTGACGACATTTTGATTTACTCTAAGTCCCAAGAAGAGCATGAAGAGCATTTGCGGGTTGTGTTGCAAGTTTTGAAGGAGAAGCAATTGTATGCTAAGTTATCCAAGTGCGAGTTTTGGTTATCGGAAGTGAGTTTTCTTGGGCATGTTATTTTTGGTAATGGTATTTGTGTTGATCTGTCCAAGATTGATGCGGTGATGCAATGGGAGGCTCCTAAGTCGGTTACGGAGATCCGAAGCTTTTTGGGCTTGGCCGGTTATTATCGGAGGTTTATTGAGGGATTTTCGAAGTTGGCACTTCCGTTGACTCATTTGACTTGTAAGGGAAAGACTTTTGTTTGGGACATTAATTGTGAGAAGAGTTTTGTTGAACTTAAGAGACGGTTGACAACGATGCCGGTTTTGATTTTGCCAAATCCGACGGAATCGTTTGTGGTTTATTGTGATGCTTCTTTGTCCGGTTTGGGTGGTGTTTTGATGCAAGACGGTAAAGTTGTGGCTTATGCTTCAAGGCAATTGAGAGTGCATGAGAAGAATTACCCCACGCATGATTTGGAATTGGCGGCCGTGGTCTTTGTTTTGAAAATTTGGAGGCATTATCTCTATGGTGCGAGATTTGAAGTTTTTAGCGACCACAAGAGTTTGAAGTATTTATTTGAGCAAAAGGAATTGAATGTGAGGCAAAGGAGATGGTTAGAGTTTTTGAAGGATTATGACTTTGGTTTGAATTACCATACGGGTAAGGCAAATGTTGTAGCCGATGCTTTGAGCCGGAAATTAGTGCATATGTCTACATTGATGGTAAGAGAATGGGAACTTTTGGAGAGTTTTAGAGATTTGAGTTTGGTTTGTGAAATGACGCCGAGAAGTGTGAAACTTGGTATGTTGTATGTTACGAATGATTTTCTAGCTACCGTATGTTGTATGTTACGAATGATTTTCTAGCTACCGTTCGTGAAAAGCAAAAGTTGGATTTGAAATTTGTGGATTTGATGATGAATGAGAGTGAGGACTTTAAGGATGATAATTTTGGAGTTTTGAAATTCCGTGGTCGTATTTGTATTCCCGACGATGTGGATTTGAGAAAGATGATATTGGAGGAAGGACACCGGAGTAAATTGAGTATTCATCCGGGTGCGAATAAGATGTATCAAGATTTGAAGAAAATCTTTTGGTGGTCCGGATTGAAGAGGGATGTAGCTCGGTTTGTATATTCGTGTTTGACTTGCCAGAAGTCTAAGGTGGAACATCAGAAGCCTAGTGGTTTGATGCAACCGTTGGATATTCCGGAATGGAAATGGGATAGTATATCAATGGATTTTGTTACGGGTTTACCAAATACGCAAAGAGGTCACAATGCTATTTGGGTGATTGTTGATAGGCTTACTAAATCTGCTCACTTTATTCTGATTAATATTAGTTATCCTTTGGAAAAGTTAGCCGAGATTTATGTTCGGGTGATTGTGAAGTTGCATGGAGTTCCCAAGAGTATCGTGTCGGATAGAGATCCTAGATTTACTTCGAGATTCTGGGAAGGTTTGCAAAAGGCTTTAGGTTCTAAGTTGAGATTGAGTTCGGCGTATCATCCGCAGACGGATGGCCAAACCGAGAGGACGATTCAATCGTTGGAGGACTTGTTGCGTGCTTGTGTGCTCGAGCAAGGTGGTGTTTGGGATAGCTTTCTGGCATTGATTGAGTTCACTTACAACAACAGTTTTCATGCAAGTATTGGTATGGCACCATTTGAGGCTTTGTATGGTCGGAGATGTCGAACACCTTTGTGTTGGCATGAAACCGGAGAGAGATCGGTAGTTGGATCGGAAATGGTACAACAAACGACGGAGAAGGTGAAGTTTATTCGGGAGAAGATGAAAGCTTCCCAGAATAGGCAAAAGAGTTATCATGACAAGAGAAGGAAGGATCTTGAATTTCAAGAAGGTGACCATGTGTTTTTGAGAGTTACACCGGTTACGGGTGTGGGTCGTGCTTTGAAGTCGAAGAAGTTGACTTCTCGTTTTATTGGTCCGTATCAAATTATTGCACGAGTTGGTGCGGTGGCTTATCGTGTGGCGTTGCCTCCGAGTCTTTCGAATTTGCATGATGTGTTCCATGTTTCGCAACTTCGGAAGTATGTTTCGGATCCGTCACATGTGATTCCTATGGATGAGGTGGAGGTAAGAGATAATCTTACGGTTGAGGTTTTACCGGTTATGATTTTGGACCGCGAAGTTAAGAACCTAAGAGGCAAGGATATTTCGCTTGTAAAAGTAGCATGGGGAGGTGCTGCGGAAGGCAATATGACTTGGGAATTGGAGAGTAAGATGCGTGAGTCGCATCCTGAGCTGTTCGAATCAGGTAATATTTTCGAGGACGAAAATTCCTAAGTGGGGGAGAGTTGTAACGCCCCGATTCCGATTTCCTTTATTTTGAGTCCTTTTAATTTAATTGATTGAATTATTATTTTAAATATAGGATTTATGTGTTTAATATGTTATGTGTACATATTATGCTATTTTCTCTTTTTACCGATTTTGAGTGTTTCGGGTAAAAATAGGTTGGAGGGTATTTTGGGCATTAGTGATTATGCTAAGTGGATATTTTTGTGAGAATTGATTAATTAGTGTGTGGAAAGAATTTGAGAGGAAAGAAATAGAAATATGAGATGAGAGAGGAAAAGAAAAGAATATAGTAACATAGAGAGAAAAACAAGAGAAAGAAAGAGGAGAAGAGAAAGTGGAGAGAAAAGGAGAAGAAAACCTAGAACTTCAAGAAATCATCACCAAAGCTTTCGATTGATCGGGTAAGGGTGTGAAACTTTATTATTCTATCAATGTGTATAATCATGTATGATTTTGTTGGATTGTTTTGGATTGTTGGTAGTTTTTCTACACTTTCCATTTTAGGTTGAATTTGGTTTAATCGATAGAAATCGTTGTCTAACGGTTAGAATCGTGATTAGATGACGTAGATTAGTCGATATATGTTAGACTAAGGCTACTGGATATGAGTTGGAGTTCATCGGGTGATTTTATCGGTGGTTTTGGATTCTGAACAGTGGGGAGAAGTGGAAATCGCAGACGCTCGCTAGCAGCTCGCTAGGCGAGCAGGTCGCGATTGGTCGCTGGCAGTTCGCTAGGCGAGTGCGCAGCGAACGGTCCCAGACTTGGGACAAAATGGTTTTAATGTCCCTCGCTGGCTGTGCAGGGAGTAGCGAGGAGCTCGCTGGAGGTTCGCTGTGGCGAACGAGGTAGCGAACAAGGTCTGTAGCCTCTGTTCTTGCTCGCTAGCAGTTCGCTAGGCGAGGAGGTAGCGAACGCTCGCTAGCAGCTCGCTAGGCGAGCGTGTAGCGAACGTAGCAGGATGAATTTTCCCTGTTGCGTGGTGCTGTCGTGGCTTGGGGTTTCGGTGGCGATCGACCCTTCTTTGATTTAATAGCTTATATGCTGGTTATTGATGTGCTGTAGGTAGTATGGCGTGAATCCTAAATTATGAATTGTGGTCGTTTGGGCAATTATGTGCATTGTTTAACTTGTTTAAAAATCTATGATGTTTGTATGAATATATGCGATGAATGTGTAGAATGCATGAGTATGTTTGTAAACATGTGTGAATTTCAAGAGTGTCATGAGTCATGTTGCATGTGAAGCATCATGGTATGCATTCTTGTGTCGATTGATTCCTCGGTGAATCTGCAGAACCTCGTGTGCCCTTGTGGGGTGTGAGCGATGGTTAATTATTGATTCCTCGGTGAATCTGCAGAACCTCGTGTGCCCTTGTGGGTGTGAGCGATGGTTAATTATTGATCCTTCGGTGGATTTGCAGAACCTCGTATGTTACGATGGTTATCTTGATTCCGCGTAGAATCTGCAGAACCTCGTGTGCCCATGTAGGGTGTGAGCGATGGTTATTGGGTTCTTCAATTCAACCTGCTGAAATGAGTCGGTACCGCATTTGCATCTGCATAGAGTCGTGTGTCGGTCTCTATGAGTTGCATAATGACATCTTGCATGGTGTATGGTGAGTAAGCATAATTGTAAATGTTTATATGAATTGTTGATGATTGGCATGATTGGTATGCTTGAAGACACATGTATGTGTGAATACATGTATATGTATGTTTTGTGTGTTTATGAACTGATGTAAACATTGTCGATGCATATCGTATATGTATGGTGTTCTGTTTGTAAATAGATAATGAGAATACATTGCGATGTACGGTATGACGAGGTGAGTTGCGGCGAGAATGCGAAAGACGTATATTGGATATTATGTATATATATATATATATATATATATATATATATATATATATATATGTTTGTGTGCATTGTTATTATGATATCGTTTCTCACCCTTCTGTTGTTTCTTTTAATGCTCTATGAGGCATTGCAGATTAGATTGTTGGAGGTATTTTTGTGAAGCATGGCTTCTTCCCTTTTTGGTCGGTAGGCTCTGATATGTAGCACCGGGTAGATGGGAATTATTTTGTTCTTTTTGTGATGCATCTGAGTATGTATCTGCTGATGATATGTTTTGTAAACATGATGTATGATAATTGTATATGTGAACAAATGTTTTGAAGAATTATGGAATATTTGGATATTTCCGCCTTGTTCTAAATATTTCTTGTGGGTGCTACCCCGTTGTTGCATATCCGATTGAGCAGGTGTTGTATGTGTTGGAATTTTTATGATAATGTGATATTTCCCTTTTATGCCACGTTGCAAATGTACTCTGATGAAATTTTGAATCTGTGCCTAAATGATTTAACTGTTTATTTTGGGGGTATAGAAAGGGGGTGTTACATCTTACATCTCCAGGTGTTAGGTGATCCAACAAATTACAGTATTGAATGATAAAATATCTAGGACATATATTGTAAGTCATACCCTTAGCCGACCATCTAAACAACAAAAAGTTCAAATTCAATTAGTTAGACACAATAATTAGTAAGGTGAAATAAACTAAGATTAAGTTAGTAACTTACTGTTGTGCATACGGGAAGGAAAAGCTATTGTGGTTGATGGGCGCTAGGGATGGCAATCTAGACCAACCCCATGCTTGGAGCAAAATGGCGCATCTAGAAAGAAAAAGTAGATGTGTTTTTTTTTTTGGCGCACTTACACAAAGAGCTATATAAACAAGATAGACAAGCAGAACCCCAAGTATACTCTCTTGTTTTATCTATGTTTCTCAGTAAAGGTAAATACATAATGTGCATAAAAGAACCAATGCCTTCGGGAAATAAAAATAAACCAATTAAAAGCATAAGATAACACCTGGTTTTTATTATTTTCATTTCCTCTGTAGAATCTTGATCTAATATAAAACCGGTGTACCATGATTTGAGGCGCGAAAGTAAAATACCTTGGCCTCTTGAGTTCTCATCTAGCAAGTCGGCATCCAAGAGTTCCTCACAAATTGAACTATCAAGGTTTGTTGGTCCATTGATCGCCTTACCATCAATACGCAAACCAAGTAACATGTACACATCCTCTAACGTCACGGTACATTCACCGGTTGGAAAAAAGAAGGTGTGTGTCTCTGGGCGCTATCTCTCTTCCAAAGCTAGTATAAATTTTGCATCAACCGAGTAAGACATGATTTTGCTTACATGTTAGAAACCGGCGAGCTCAATATATGGTTTAGTTAATTCTTCGGGGCTACGTATTCATGGGCACGAGGACAAAACCTAGAGACTTCCTACATAATTGTCAATTTAGGAGAAAAAAAATAACAGAGACATTAAAGAAAATAACACTTTGTCAATAAAGAAAATAACACTTACATAGTTCTCGATATTTGTAACTGTGCCTCTATGCGTTTCACCCATTGTCAACAGAGACATTATAACTGATTTAATGTTCCTAATACTCTAGGATTGATAAAATGTTTCTGATTTAATGTTTCTCTGCAACAATGGCTCAGATGATGTATTATTCCATACCTCTAGCTTCGTTATATAACATTATAGCAGTCACACGTGAAGAATACATGATGCATGGTGTCGCCACATGAATTGGTGACTAGGTTTACTCCTTTAAAGGGTCGTCAGTCCATTTGTAGACATCTGGGAACCTAAACTTAGCTGTACACGTAGCCTGAAGATGTCCCATGCATGCATAACAGTCTGACACTCACATGGCGAAACTGTGTGCTCAAACTACACCTTGCCTCTATGTGAGTTGGCGGCTCCATTTCTAATCTTGTACCTTGTCGCCAATTCATATGGCGACCTCATTAAATGCTCTCATGCATATTTATATGTTCCCATGCATTTTCATCTGATGCAACTAAAAATAGTAAGTCTCTAACAAGTGAATAATATCATGTCATATGCACCGAGATACTTTATTAACGCCTACTACAACGGAGAGACATATGTCTCCGATGACATTGGGTTTGGTTTTCAAAACACAGATGTCGTCTGATTCACAATTAATAGAAACATAGGTTTCTTGCATTTCAAAGAAATATTGGAATTGAAATTAGGGTTTGGTCCTATATCACAAATAATATATCAAAACCCATTTTTTCGAAACCAACCACGTTAAGTTTTATCCACTTAAAGTGTGAAATGATGAAGATGTTGAAAATATGTTAGTTAGTCACAAATATTCTGGTTTCAACTATATTGAGTTGTATACGTTCCTCCAACAAAATATTCCATCTCAACAGTCTCAAATCATTGATTAATCAATAGGTGTAGACTTAGATGAAACTGAAACAGAATATTCAGATGAAACTAAACCGAAGGTCAACATCATTGATGAATAAGAAGAAGGAAGCGAGACGTTGGTCGATCAACTATTAAACAACAACGTTAAAGATGACGAACAAGTGCCAATACCTCCAGGTCATATATATTGCCCGCCTCCACATATGACAAACTTGGACTTGCAAGACGATGAGAGATCTGCAGATATTTCACAACCCGTATATGCGGTCATAGAATGAATTAAAAGTGGGAGACCGGTTTTGTACCAAGGAGGATTTTGTACGAGCCATTAAAAAATATCACATGGATAACTTTGTTGATTTCAATGTACACCAAACTGATTCGAGAAGGTATGTTATTATTTGTCATAATCCATTTTGCAAGTTTCGGCTTGTTGTGTCTTACAGAAAGAGAAGCGATTCTTGGAAGATAGTTTCCATAGAGCCACCTCATAGTTGCACTGCCACAAATATTATTCAGAATTATCGAAAGCTAAGCGTAAAATTGATATGTCAAAACATTTTGTCACTTGTTAACAAGGATCCATAAGTGAAGGCGAGTATAATAATCTCTCATATTGTTACGCGGTATAGTTATACTCCCTCATACAAGAAGGCGTGGATTGCAAGGACAAAGGCTGTTGAACAGGTATTTGGCAACTGGGAGGATTCGTACAAAGAATTACCGCGATTTTTGGTAGCACTTAAGACATACACACTGGGAACTGTTGCAATCATGCAGAAAATGCCGACATGTAGGCCAAATGGAACTATTGTTAATGGAAATGTCATATTTCACCATCTCTTTTGGTCGTTTCAACCATGCATAAAAGGCTTTGCATTCTGCAAACCTATTATTCAAATTGATGGAACATGACTCTACAAAAAATACAAGGGCACCTTGCTTATGGCTATTGCACAAGACGATAACGATAACTTATTTCAATAGCCTTTGCTCAGGTTGAGGGTGAGACCGATTATGCTTGGAGTTTCTTCCTTAAGAATCTCAGGACACATGTCGCTCCATAAGCCAATCTCTATTTGATTTCAGACAGGCATACTGCTATAGAGAATGCTTACAATAACCATGATAACGGGTGGCATAATCCTCCTTCTACCCATTTATGTTGCATTAGATATATTGCATAAAACTTCATGTGTGCAATCAAAGACAAGAACCTACGCAAAAAAGTTATGAATGTCGGGTATGCTCCAACTCAACCATCATTTCAATACTACCTTGACGAAATTATAGATGTCAAACGCAAATGCAATAAGATGGTTGGATAATATTCCACTGGAAAAGTGGACAAGGGATTTTGATGGTGGATTTCATTGGGGCCACATGACGAAAAACCTTGTGGAATCCATGAACATGGTCTTCAAAGGAATTAGAAACCTTCCAATCACCGCTTTGGTGAGATCAACCTATTATAGGTTGGCATCACTTTTTGCAACAAGAGGTGAAATATGGAGTACAATGTTAATGTCGGGTCAAGTATTTAGTGAAAGCATAACGAATGTGATGAAATAAGATACTATCAAAGCCAATACACATGCAGTTACAGTCTTTGATCGTCATAGGAAAACTTTTAGTGTACAAGAAATTATGGACCATAATGAGGGAAGGTCAAATTTATCCTATGTTGTCAAACTAACTAGATGTTGGTGTGACTATGGCAAGTACCAGTCCTTCCGTGTACCTTGCTTACATGTCATTGCAGCATGTGCACATGCTTGTCAGGATGCTTATATCCATCTATATGATGTTTAGAAGGCGATTAATGTTATGAATGTCTATAATGAAGGCTTCACAATGCTACCAATGGAGGAATATTCACCTTCATACCAAGGGGACATTGTTTGGCACAACTATGAGATGCGAAGAAAGAAAAAAGGACGCCCAAACATCAAGCGTATAAGGACCGAAATGGATACGGCTGATAAAATGATAAGATTATCAGCATATGTCGTCAGCCCGGACACAACCGAAAAAATTATCCCAATGTTGGAGTAACCTCTGCATCATGATTTAGTTTATCCTTTAAATTGTTGTAACCTAATATTTTCATATATTAATGAGTATTTGTTACAACAATATTAACAGCAAATAACACATATCGCGAACTAACAATAGATAACACATACGACACATAAAACAGATAACGGAAAAGAAACATAAAATATTTCTAACTGATTCCAACAATCAAACTAATTTCATTTGGTCCAAACATGACTTCCCTGACATATTTGTCAGTCTTAACGCGAACCCATCCATGCAGGCGATCAAGTCTCTCGATACTTCGAATTTTTCCCCTTCACCAATGTCCATCGAAGGATTCTCTCTCGAATATACCATTTTTCCACACTAGCGACGATACATATTATCAATGGAACAAAGATATGAGATGAGTTGTGGAACCAAATGATCAAAACACCTCTATCTATAGAAACAAATTTTCACTTTCAAGGTTGTCTCCATCTCAATTGGCGACTCTCTTGTAAGTTTTAAACTCAGGCGCCAATTGGATTGGAGACACCATGAGGTGTCTCCAATCCAATTGGAGCCACCCTTCAAGCCCTTGTGAAGGGTCTCCAATCTACCTAGCGCCGCCATGTAATTAGTAGCCCAAACTGGGGTACTTTGGAAAATAATTTGAAATGTGGAGTATTTTGTGAATTCTTTTGAAAAACTGGGTTATTTTGGTAAAAAAAATCATGAAGTGGAGTATTTTTTTAATTAGTACTAAAGAGTTAAAACTTTACATAATTTTGTATTCATCTAATTTTATGAGCGGTCTATTTATGATAATTTTTTTTTTTATAAAATATTGATATTTAGCTTTGCGATCGAGTAACTTATGAGAATTAATCTCATTGTTCACTAGCAAGGGTCTCTTTTAAAGTTAGTTATAACAAAGTTTTGTATATCTAACAAGATTCAAACCCCAGACATTAAGATTAACACATTCTCAAAACTCGAGCATTTATCATTATTCTAACCCTTTGTTGAATTTTAATTCTTTGTGTCGAATCAGGTTGCTCAACAAAAGCAAGGAAGTGTCAAAATCGTGTTAGTGTTAAAATGTCAAAGTGTGTCTCGACAGAAATTTCGACTTATGTCTAATTTTGTAGTGTTAGGAAAATTAGGTATTTTGGGTCTTGCTTTAGGAGCAATCAAGGGAGTAAACCTATTATGAATTGTAATACAATAGAAATGTAGTTGCACAATTGAATAATATTTCTCAGTTTGAGAAGCAGAGAGAAACTCTGCAGAGTTCACAACTCTTTATCTTCTCTTCCCTCTCACATTGAAACCCTAACTTCTTCTTCTCAATTAAATTTTCTTTCATCATTATTGTTCAACGAAATCTTGCAACCAAGAGTAGTTGATTCACTCGAGTGAAAGAGTGAAGAACAAGGGTGATAATTAATCAGAGAGATTAATTCTTGTTCATAAAAATTTAGTTGTTTATACTAACACACTATATGCATGTTAATTTGTTTGATTTCTAGAGGTCTTTTAATATTGATGACAACCGGAAAAATATTGTCTTCAATTAGCCGGAAAAAGACTTAGAGGATTTCGAGCATTTTTAACGAACAAGTTTCTTAAGGATTCTGATGGAAACTTTGTTGAGTCGGAGCGACCAAAGAAGTATGCGGATTTGATTTCACTTGAAGAATGGGAGACTTTTGTTGCCAAGAGAAGAACCAAAGAATTCCATGTGATTTTATCTTATCATGAACAATGTATAATATATATACTTATTTCACATGAGTTCTGATATGGCTTAAACTTGTTTTTTCAGGTTGTGAGTGACATAAATCGGCAACGAGCATCAAAACCCGCGTATCCATGCAAAAAAGGGTGTTTGGGATATGCACGCTTACAACAGAAAATAGTAAGTATATATAAATGGTTTATTAGGATGAAATTAAAATACGAGAAAAGTGAAACTTATTACCTGTCTTAATGTGCAATTAGAAGAGAAAAAAAGTGATGCAACATCTGTTCCAAAATATGTTTTGTGGAAGGCTGCTCGTGTGGGTAGAGATGGAGTTGTTCAGGAAGATGTTCAACAAGTTTTTGAGCAATGTATAAGTATAACATTAGTTCTGTCATAAACTCAAAAATGTAGTAACATATAATATATTTATGCTTTTTAATCCACACTGATATTTTTCTACATTTCAAGAGAGTTTATCCCAGACTATAACTGCATCTGAAGACCATGAATACAGGAGCCTACTCAGTCGAGTATTAAATGTTCCTAAGTATACTGGTCGTGTGAGGGGTAAGGGGTTTGGTGTCACTCCAACAAAATTGTATAAGAATCCAAAGAAAAAAAAATCCGACCAATAAAGAAGTCATGGAGTCGTTGGAAGAATTGAGAGCTCAAGTTCGTGAATTGCAAAAGGATAAAGAGAGATACATGTCTGAAAGGTGCGGTCATGAGTTTAAGGATACTAGTGACAAAGATAGTATCAATTGTAATTTTCAGCAGAAACTTCCCGAGGTAACTATATATATATATATATATATATATATATATATATATATATATATATATATATATATATATATATATATATATATATATATATATATATATATATATATATATATATATATATATATATATATATATATATATATATATATATATATATATATATATATATATATATATATATATATATATATATATATATATATATATATATATATATATATATATATATTACATTGAAATTAATTTAACACAATTTTCTAAATTGACATATATACACATTAATCATATTCGTTATTGGTTTAGGGCATTTCACCTTGTCGGCTATATTTATCGGCACCTACTTCTCGCATGGTTGGTGTCGCTTGCGCGAAAATAAGGTGCCGACATGACAGAAGAGTCGCCACCTTTCGTTATTTATCCCTCAGAGCGGGAAAGGAAACGATCGGAAAAACCTGACGAAAAAGGGTAAGACAAGGTCATCGCAATCATTGTATGGGTTCGGGAGTCGGTTACGCAAGGGGAAGGTATTAGCACCCCTCACGTCCTTCGTACTCGACGGGATCCTCGCTTGTTGTGTTTACTTGGACGGGTTGGTTATAATCTATCTACCTATCAAGGCTGGCTGAAAAAGAAAAGAAAAATGACTCGGCAAAGCGTCGCACTTTATGCCTACGTATTCTCATCAGAGACTGAGAAATCAGAGTCAACGTAGTTCGGCCTACGAAGGATTACGGGGGAAGTTAGCTCGCCAAGACATTGCCATCTTGTGCCTACGTACTCTCAACAAGTCTGAGAGATCAGAGCTCACGTAGTTCGGGAAACTACGGTTTATTTCCTGTCTTTTACACAAGAAGTGTTTTTTATTGTGTTTGCGATTTCAACCGCACTAGAGACTATGACCTGAGAGTGAATGCGTCACATGTCACCTAAAGGGTACCATACTAAACATCCAGACTGTGGAAAAGAAACTCTCCCACAATCCTTTCTCAGATAGCTTAAGGCTCGTAACGTACGAGAGAAATCATTCATGATTACTGTATCTTAAACTGTTTTGAGATGAGAAGAGAACAGGCCCAGCTAGGGGGGGACTATCAAGTCCTACTGTTATCATGCCATGGATTCATCCTATGGTTGAAGTTTGAACAGGGAACTCCTAGAAGTTGTCATGCATAGGTTTCAACCTAAAGTTCTATCATCAAATCCTTATCAAAGGAAATGAGAGTCCTAAGGGATCATGTCAATGATACACCAAAACAGACAAAGCATCAGCTTAACAGTAAAATGCATGCAATGCAAGTGAGGGAGGAAATGTGTGTGGGGCTTCAGCCTCCACAAGCTCATCTCAACCTCAAGCCAGTCATGAAATAACAGTAATCATACTGAAAAATAAACAACATGCTATCAAGCAATAAACAGGAAACTGCACTCATACAGAAAAAAAATGAAATGAAATACCATCAGGCAAACAAACCACATGGGCAAGGGAGCTGGGCTCTACCGAATACCCGCAAGCAAAGCCACGCAATAACAATACAAGCAGAGGGAGCAACTCAACCTCTAATGCAATCATGCTCTTACATTCTACTTATTCTAGATGGACTTAATCTAATGCAACAGACAAATCAAACAAAACACACAATACAGAAAAGAAAACAGAAGAAAGCCTCGGCTCCTCCAGCAGCAACTCAGCCTTCAGACTTCAATCAATTGCTTTCTAGGTATCAACCCTACAATATGAGTTTCAACTCATCTTCTCCCTTAAGCTTCAGCTTCTTTGATCAGCTCCACCTTCAGGCTTCACCTAATCTTCAGGGGTCCTCAAGTATCAACTTGATCTTTACGCTCTTTAAGCTTCAGCTGGAATGGCCATCTTCAAGGATTCATCCTCTTCAATAATCTTCAATGAAGTATTCATCTTCATGCTCAGGCTCTGACATCTCTCAAGAATAATCGAAACCAGAGAAAATTACTACTGGATAAGCTGGGGGATATTGAACTGCTTATTTGATCACCAAAGGTGACCTATAAGGGTTCAATATCAAGTGAAGGGTTCCCTCAAAAGTTCTACCTCCTGGGTATAACACTAATCCCTCCAAAGGAGAGAGGTGTATACCCTCGAAGGACTTTGAATCACAGGGAGGAACGGATGTGAAGGATACTATCCATGTTTGAGACAGAAATCATCTACATCTAAGCTCTTCCTAATCCTAACCCTAAAACAACAAAAAGAAAAGAAGAACAAGCTCCTCAAGCTCCTCCAAGCCTCACAATGAGATGCCAAGCTCCTCAAACCAAAGGAAAACTCCAAAGCAAAGCAAACTAAACAAAACTTGCCCTAAAGGCCACACAAACAATCATTCAATTCAAAAATCAACCAAAAATAGCATATTGTTCTATTAAATCCTAATATAAATGCTAGGGGACCCTACATAGCTACCCTTAAGTCCCATATATTCCCCATAGACTAAATTTCCCTACAAAACCTAAATCTAAAATTGTTATTGACCTATACTAAAGTTTTAATCAAATTCTATACTACCTAGAACTACCTAATTAAAACTACCCTAAAAATTATCACAAAAATATGAAATTACATCAGGGGGAACCTAAGCCATTCTTCTAATTATCCTAAAAAGATTGAATCAAAAATCCTAAGGGAACTACTCTAATTAAAATCTACAAAATCATGCATCAACTAAAAGAATTGAAAAAGCAATTAAAAGTATAAATGTGCAAAAAATATAAAAAATGAAATAAAATGGCTATTTTATGGTTTTATATTTTTCTAGACAGAAAATGGAAAATGGGAAAAAAAGTCTCATTAAAAAAATATTCATTTTTCATTTTATTATGAATTTTTGAAATGAAATAAAATTTGGAGTGAATTATAATATGAAAATGATGAGGGGGTGCAAGAAGAAATAAAATCCAGTTGTTATTATGAACTGGGCCCATACTGGGGGTGAGAAAAGCAACGCGCGCCTGGGCCCAGTGAAACTCAGAAAAACCAAAATAAAATGAAAGAAAAAAAATCTAAAAACGGTGCGAATAGCATAGCATTACAGTTCATTTCCAATTGGGCCTTGGTATGGGGTGGGAAAAGCAACGTTTGCGCAAAGCCCAGCTGGTACATTAAATAAAACGCAGCGTTTTGCTGCCCAGCTTCCCTCCCGTTTCGCGTTTAAACATCAGTCATTGGATGGCTTCTTTGGTCAAGTGGTCTTGCACAGATCCAACGGTCCCCATGTCTTCTTCAACCTTGGGATATTAGGGTTTAGAACCACCATGAAAATACAAGCTTCATGCATGAATTTTCCACCACTCGTGTGACCTCAATACTCCATCAAATGCCACGATCCAAAAACCAATCTTGACTAGAATTTTACGTAGAACACAACCATGCCATTGGATTTCATTGAAACACCCTAAATCCTCCAAACCGAATGGTACAACTCCATGAATCCAAACTTTCTTCAGTTTTTGACCATCACAAAACTCAACAATCTTTATATAGAATTAATCCTTATGCTATGCTGATTAAAACCAACCAATTATCGTGCATTATAACCCCCTAAATCAATCATTCTAACTCCATCAAGAATCAACCACCATGGAAGAAACCTCACCAATTGGTCTTAAACTCATCCAAATGAATCACCTAATGGTCTCTAATGGTTTTACAACAAGAACTAACCCTAGCCATGCCTAAATCAGAGTGTGGAAGTGATTTTGCTTACCTTGATTCTTGCAATGGTAGGTGTTGAAAAGCTTCGAATCAAGCCTTGTAGATCTTCAAGAATAGTCTTTAGGTGATGTACAATCCTCTGCTTGCACAAGATTTGCTGGAAATGGCTTGTATCTCAGGATCCAATGCCTTTTGCTCCCTTGCAAATTCACTTGGAAAGCTCTCAATTCTTCATCAATGGAGTTGCAGATCAAGATGAATACCCTCAACAATGATTGTAGAGATGATTTTGTGTAGAAAAATGGAAGGGTAATGAAGAGAAAAATGAAGTTTCAATACAATTTGCAAATGGAGAATTTTTGGTTCAATCTCTTTTCTCTACCACCATTAACATCAACAATCACCAACCTTTCACCAATGGAGATTGTATTCAATATATAGACTGATTTAGAAAGGTCTAGAATCATCTAGATCAATCTAGTAAGAACTTGAACTTTCATGACATGATAACTTGCATTTCCATTCTCACCATATGATATGTCATGATAAAATCCCTATAATTTGAGTAATTATCTTGATTATCTCCTTACATGAGATTTAGGACAATATACAATGCATATTTCCCTTATTCATTAAGCTTTTCCTTGTTTTGGCTTGGTACCCCATTATGCAAGCAACCAAATTACAAAGCAACCCCAAACTTTAAGCCTCAAATCAAAATTGTGGCTGAACCATTGTTCTTAAAATGTCCTTTAGAGTCAAAATGACCTATCATATGACATGGTTAGGGTTTATAGCTTGGATTTTATGATTTTCCATTTCACTTGAATTAACTTATGCCTCATTTTTAGGCCATTTTTATCACTTTTTGCTATGAGCCTTTTCAACATCTCATGACCACCCTACTAGCCTTAAAACATCATTCTAAGCAACTTTTATGTTGAAGGTTTTTCCATTTGAAGCTTGGAAGTAGGAGATATGGCCATATGCTTGAAATGACCTATAACTTCCAAATGACCAAAATGCCCTTGGCTTGTCAAAGCCATAAGTTGAGTTCTACAAATCCTATCAAGGACTTCTAGTACTCTCTAGAAAGCTAAGAAGATTCTCTTCAACATTAATCTTGACCAAGAGAACATAGGAATCATCCTACTAGGGCAAAAGTTATCTGCAAGTTGGGTGACTTTCAAGGACCCAGATTCACATACCTCAGATGACCTGTAATTTGTCAAAACCATAACTTGAGCTCTGCAAATCCTATCAAGGACTTCTACCACTCAAATTAAAGCTAAGAACAAGCTCTACAACATTCTTGTTGTGGGGAAGATGAGATAACAATCACATCTTGAGCTAAAACAGCCTGGAAGATAGGGATCAAACTAGGGGATTTTACACTGTCAATCCTTAGAAACCCTAGCTTGAAACTTCTCAAACTCCTCAATCATGATGAGTTGGTCTAGGAATCATCCTTATAGTATCTCAATACATCATTCCATGATCACGTGGCTCTTGGATTAGGTCTCAACCCTCTCCAAATCTTCAGTTGACCTAGGGTTGACCCAGTCAAACCCTAATTCTACCATTCATGGTTGAATCTTCTGAATTCTTGTATAATGATCTCTCTGGGCTTCATGATGGCTTTCAAGACATCTCATAGGCTTCCTCAAAGCTTCAAGTCCATTCTCAAAGTCTCAGAATCATCTGAGGAGCTCCCACAACTCTCAAGCTATGAGTCACACAACCTTGGTTTCAACCAATTCCTCTGAGGATCTCTTGAGCTTTCTGACAAAGGTATCAACCTTCAAACACTTGATGGATAAATAAATGTTGGTCAAATTTTGGGGTGCAACAGCTTCCCCTATTCAAACGGCTTGAACCTGACTGGGTGAGAAGCGAACGACTCTCAGCCAATCAAGGTGCGACACGGTTGAATATCGGTAAACCCGAAAATTTGCCAACTGCTCAACTCTTCGAACACTGGAATAATAGCTGCACGGCAACTATCTTGAGAAATACTGATCTGACATCACCGTCGGAACCAAACAATACACCCAACATCGTTGTTGGAGAACTAGAGAACCTGAATCACCAAAATACCCAACATCGCCGCTGGAGAACGAAACATCCAACATCACCGCTGGAGAACTGAATTAACTGACATACCCAACATCGCCGCTGGAAAACTGAATCTTACATCGCCGTCGATCAACCAAAATACCCAACATCGCCGCTGGAGAACTAAATTTGACATCACCGTCGATCAACCAAAATACCCAACATCGCCGCTGGAGAACTAAATCTGACATCGCCGTCGATCAACCAAAATACCCAACATCGCCGCTGGAAAACTAAATCTGACATCGCCGTCGATCAACCAAAATACCCAACATCGTCGCTGGAGAACTAAATCTGACATCGCCGTCGATCAACCAAAATACCCAACATCGCCGCTGGAAAATTGAATCTGACATCGTCGTCGGAAACAAACATCACTCTGAGAGACACTCGACATCGCCGTCGTACAAACATCATCTCTGCTGGGGATTTAAAGAGTCTGACATCGCCGTCAAAAATAATCTTCTGACATCGCCGCCAAAACAGGCATAATCTGACCTCGCCGTCAAAGCAAACATCCAACATCGCCGCCAGAAACAAACATAATCTGACCTCGCCGTCAAAACAAACATCCAACCTCGCCGCCGGAAACAAACATAATCTGACCTCGCCGTCAAAACAAACATCCAACATCACCGTCGAACAACCATAATCTGACCTCGCCGTCGAAGCAAACATCCAACATCGTCGCCGAAAACCAACATAATCTGACCTTGCCGTCAAAACAAACATCCAACATCGCCGCCGGAAACAAACATAATCTGACCTCGCCATCAAAACAAACCTCCAACATCGCCGCCGGAAACAAACATAATCTGACCTTGCCGTCAAAACAAACATCCAACATCTCCGCCGGAAACAACATGATCTGACCTCGCCGTCAAAACGAACATCCAACATCGCCGCCGGAAACAAACATAATCTGACCTCGCCGTCCAAACAAACATCCAACATCGCCGCTGAAGAACTACAAAGGAGCTGACATCGCCGCCAAACAAACAAATATCCAACGTCGCCGCTGGACAACCACCTAATCTGACCTCGCCATCAGGATGAAGAAACTTCATTGGGGAATTGGTCACACGGTAACTGGTAATACGTAGTCGATCGTGCCATTAGGCATTCAAAGAAACTGTCGGGCACCAGCCGGACTTCAACCACCAGGTTGATCATGCCATCAGGCATTCCGCATTAGCTGAGACAACTGATTCATTAACACGGTCAGACTTCAGCCCTGGAGTCTTCAAGGGAGATTTCAACTTCGCCGTCGGAAAACTACTGGGGAGGACGCTTCGCCGCTGAGGAATCTGGAGAACTATCAAGCAACTCCGCTCCGGGGGTCCAGAAATCATTCTGGATGAATTAACTCTGCTGAGGACTTCAAGAATTGTCTTGAACAAATAACTCTGCCGGGGACCTTCAAGAATCATCTTGAACCGATAACCATTCTAGGGACTTCATTCTGTTGGGGATTCCAGGGATCATCCTGGGTAACTTTTGCCGGGGACAGACCAATCATGGCTTGAGCAGCTTCCAAGGATTCGGCTCTCTTGGGGCTTTAAGAATCATCCTGGGCGATCTTAGCTGGGGACTCTAAGTACCAACTTGAGCAACCAACTCTGGAGACTGCGCTGGGGTCTTAAGGATCATCTTAAGCAAACGACCCTGCTGAGGATTTCAAGAATCATCTTGAACTGAAGACTCCGCTGGGGACCTCAAGGATCATCTTGAGTACGCGACTTCGTTGGGGGAGAATGTCAGGAATCATCCTGAGCAACTGATCCTTCGGCGGAACTCCTGCAAAACAAGAACGGTAACAACCTAGATCATGTTTATTATGCATATGCTTCGGCGCCATGCTCCACACGGTGGAAATGCTATGCGTTTATGCTACATGCTATGCAATCATGCACCATGATGCGATCCTGTCAGCAAAATAAATGCCGAGGGGGAAATCCTCTTGTCAAGGAGAAAGAACTACTCAGATAGAGGGATCATCCTGCTAAGGAGAACGTGGACACGCCAATATCACTTGGACTCCGTCTGGGGAAATAATCTTCAGTTGATTGCTGCAGGGGAAACAACTTCAGTTGATTGCTGCAGGGGAACGAAGCTCTACGAAAACTAGGACCTGCTGAGAGAAAGCGATATCAATCACGAGAATAAACTGCGGGGTTGCCATGGCTACTCTTCTGGGGATGATAACTCTGTGGGGAAGCAACTTCAGCTGCTCAACATTCCACTGGGGAAAAACCAATCGTGATCTGATCAACTTCCAAGGATTCGGCTCTCTTGGTGATCTGCAAGCTCGGCTGGGGAAGAAGAAATCATTCTGCTTCACTGGAGAGAGTACGACTCTGGGGGAAATACAACATCAGCTGCCTAACGCTCTGCTAGGGAAAACCACTCACGGTCTCAACTGCTTCCAAGGATTCGGCTCTCTTGGGGTTTGCGAACTCAGCCGGGGAGAGAGAAATAATTCTACTTCACTGGAGAGTACGACTCTGATGAGGAATATTTGTTCCGTTGGGGAAGAAGGAAACATCCGACTTCGGGGGAGAGTACCACTCTGCAGGGGACTACAGCATCAGCTGTTCCAACACTCTACTGGGGAAGAGGGAATCATCCGACTTCGAGATAGAATACGGCTCTGGTGGGGAATTTCAATTCCGCTGGAGACTTCAGTCTGGCACCATCAGTTACTGCATACTTCGGCGTACGAATAGTTTCCTACGAAACCTGCACTTGTGACCCGGTGCGGGGGGAGAATACGAGTTTCGGCGACTTTACTGGGGAAAACACGAGCTTCGGCACCCGAACATTTCCATGAAATCTGCACTTGTGACCCGGTGCTGGGGGAAGAAGACACGAGCTTCGGCGCTTGACTCAGCTGAGGAGGTGACGTTCCTTCAGGATGCATCTGCTTGGGGAAGAGAATCATCTCTGCTGAGGAAAAGGTAACCACCTGGTTCATGTCTAAATATGCACATGCTGGGAAATGCATGGATGAGTGTAATGGAAATGCTACACTTTTGTTATGCAATGATGCAAGGAAATGCCCCAGCAAAATAAATGCTGGGAAGAGGAACCATCCTCTCGGGGAGAGTAACCACTCTGCTGAGGAAAAAAGCTACCCTTTAGGGAAACTGCCACCTGCGCCAATCTCAATCGGGCTTAAACCTTGGGACGACGGGCTCCTCCGGGAAACACAGCACATCAGGCTGATCAACACACCACCCTCTGCTACTCTGCATGGGGAAAGCGATAAATGCCCTGAACGGCTCTCTGGGAAATGACCCTTCTGGGGAACATAGCCTTCAGGCTACAAGACACTCATGTCATTAAGTCCTCAAACTTACGGGGATAAACAAACTTCAGCTTGCTGGACAATCCTTCAGGATCTGCTCGGGGGAACACTTCACTTGCCAACCATGGTTATGCCCGGCTGGGGAAAAGGGCTACATTCTGCTGACGATATCAATCTTGACACGCTGAGGATAACTCTTGCACACGTCTCACGGAGACTGACCCTTCTGGGTAACACTTGATGGACTATTAAGTCTGATGAGGAATACCTGAGTATCAACACTGTTGGGGATCTCAATCCTTAGCTACTCATTATTCACTCTGATGGAGATGTACTGATCCTATCAAGGAAACACCTCTGACGTCTGCGGAAGATAACAATTGATCACTGCACTTGAATCTCACTTCACCGAGGAAGACAACCCTGAACGGTCTTTTTTTTGAACACCCTAAGTCCTTATAGGGTACGAAGCAATCTGCTGAGAAACAACTCTTCTCGGGCTGACATCAAAATCTACCCGTCTAGAGATTACTCAATGAGGGAATCACTGCCGACCTCTGCTTGAGGAATGAGTCAATGACCTAGACTCGGAGGGAAAGGGAGTCACACTCGGACTCTGTGGGGATACAATATTGCATCAGTCCCA
Source organism: Lathyrus sativus (assembly GCA_963859935.3). NCBI lineage: Eukaryota > Viridiplantae > Streptophyta > Magnoliopsida > Fabales > Fabaceae > Lathyrus > Lathyrus sativus. The sequence continues at coordinate 129,666,522 of OZ012736.1, read as the reverse complement.
CTGCTGGGGAAATAAACCCAAATCTGCCGGTCAGGGAAAGCTTCAGTCTCAACCTACTTGGGAAAATAGCACACCAGGCTAATCAACGCTCAACGCTTGGGATGGCCATACTCTGCCGGGAATATCAATCAAACCCTACTGAGGCTAATCTTGACCCTAACCATCTCAATTTGCTGCAGTCTCAAACTGCTCAGGGGAACAATCTCAAACTGTTCATCTCTGCTGAGGAACAATCCTGATCCAACAACGTCAACACAGGGGATACAGACTACCAATCATGGAGCCAAGCAACAAGTTAGGCTGTAGGATAACAATCCAATGACAGCGAGGCTTCTTCAGAAGGTTCAGGTTTTGGCAGGGAAATGACACGATTCCCCGACACTCAATTCTTGCTAGGGTGGACAAACTCATTTGAACAACTTGCCCCAGTACAATTCAACTTGCCCCAATCCGACTTTTGGGAATAATCATTCTGAACAGAAAGCAGCTGGCAACAAGACAATCTTCAGATGGCCTACCCCAACATCTGTACAACGGAAGGATTCATCCTCCATCGATCAACTCTCGGCATGGTTGGCTTCAATATCTCTGAAGTAGTTTGCCCCTAAACGAGCGATGAGCGACTCAACAAGCTCTGATTGAACACTGGAGGGATCTGCCCTCAAATCGCAAGAATTCTGGATAACTGCCCCCGATTGGGTCTCGAGAAGGTCAACTTCTGGTCAACTATTTCTTGCATAAACTGTCCCCTAATCAACCGATACTTCGAGACTTGTCCTCAGACAAACTGATTCCACACTCACAGGAAGTCAATGCCCCGGATTCACAGGGTTTCACAGCATACCGTTCTGATCCAGACTGCTACAATTTGGTCATGATTGACTATTCTCTGTTGGAGTTCCTCCGTATCAATTACTGACCTGCAAATTGTTTATTCACGAATGGTAATTTTAATGCAGTGTTCATGCAAATTTCGAAAAAATGTACTGTCACTCATTTACGTGTCATGCTAGTGAGTGACGAATGAACCAAAGGGTTCAAACGTAGTGCTGATTCGATCAGTGAAAAATACAACAAGGATATGATTAGCAAATCATGCAGGAGTCAGGTTACTCAACCTTATCGTAATGCGCTTTCAGAATAAACCCTGCCTCAATTAGGTCTTTTAAGGGTTGTATCGTGGTCGGGTTCACGGTTCGTGAAACAAAGGATATTCGGCTCAAATTATGATTTGTACCCACCCCTTCTACGTGATGATCTCCGATCCTAAAGTTTAGTTAACTTGGGTCGAGCGCTCGCCTCTTCGAGAGGTATGTTGAACATTGGGAACAACTGGTTAAATAACTCACAAGGTGTTTCAGAGTGACAGTTACTCCTTTTTCGTTTTCGGTGCCTGTATCCGCACGACTTTGTCCTTGTTTGAGGATTTTTCTTTTTTCCATATCCTTTCTTTTTCATTCTTTTGATTCCCTAATTTTTTCCTGGACTGACTCTTCAGAGTTCTTTTCGATTTTTCTTTTGAAGTCCAGCGGGATGCCCTGATTTTTGCCTAAGTATTTGCTTTTCAGCTATTCTTTTCTTTTACTTAGCGGGCTTTCTTATTCCCTTTTTTTTCTTTTGGAACGAGTCGTGCGACACTGGCTGTCTGGATTGCTCCGAAAAGTTGTAACTGTCTCACTCCTGATTGGTGAGGTTCAGCCAATGTGGTTGATGAGGTACGACCTCAGGGGAGGAATATGATGTGATTGGTCCTCGAAGGACAACACTCCTCTATAAGACTTGAGCGCTCGATCAAGCTAACTGACAACTACCCTGCCCCGGGTTAAGATGTGAGGGTTTAAAAGTCCGAAAGAAACTCATACTTCTCGGCTCGAAGTGGTTAACAAGGAATTCTCTTCCTTATTTCTCCGGTGTTTAGGGGATTTGAAACAATGCCTTATACGTCATCGGCAAGGTTTTATCTGAAAGCAATACGATCATCGGCTATGAGTATTCAGTTTCATCATCCTCCCTCCAATCTTTGCTAATCATAGTGATAAAGTGGAGTGAATAAAATGCAAGTGTCAGTGCAATGCAGTAAATGAGTGACAACGACATAATTAATTCAGAAAAAATGCATAGTCACTTTATTAATATTACCATTCGAAACATACAATGTTTAACAGCAAGTAGTAACTAACAGAAAAGAAACTACAAATGCAAATGGTAAAAAATCTGAGGACTGCCAATGCTGAGGACGTCTGCCTGTCTGGACCACTGGCTTCTGGAAATAACCCTCTGAATCTGCAAGCTCAGACAGCTGAGAGGTTGTCACGCACAACCAAAACTCCTTCCGGAAAGGAAATGCACCCTCTGTCGATCAACTGTTGCACTTTCGCCTGAAAAGCTTTGCAGTCTTCAGTTGAATGCCCCGGAGATCCATCATGGTAACCACACTGAGCATGGGGATTGTACCATGGAGGGTAAGGCTTTGGCACGGGCTTGAGAGCTTTCGGTTCCACCAAATAATTCTGAATCAACTGTGGAAGAATCTGGCTATACGGCACAGGCACTGGATGGAAAGGAGCATCCCTTCGTTCCAAGTGGTTGCGAGACCTCTTTCGATTCTGGTACTGGTATTCTTTTCGCCAAGGAGCCAGAGGTCGTCGTTTCTGAATGGCAACGGTCCCTTGTTTAGGCGCTTGCGTCCTTGAACTTGATCCAGGTAGAAACTGCGAGCGAGGCGATTCAGTCACCAAAAGTCGCGGAACATATTCAAGATCTTTCTCAGCTTCAGGCAAAGGAGTGGAATCATTCACCTCTCCTGCAGGGTACGGGATAAACTTTCCCGATGCTCTCATGCCGCCCAGCACAAACCTAATTGTCCTTGAGTCAATAAGGTCTTGAATCTTATTCTTGAGAGCCTTACATGTTTCAACATGGTGCCCCGGTGCTCCTGAGTGGAAATCACAATGTGTGCTGAGATCAACGTCTGGTGACACGTCATCCGATGGATCCAAAGTCCGAAGCTTGAGAACATGGTTCTGAACCAATAGTGGCAACAACTGGGCATAACTCACAGGTATTGGGTCCACAGCTCTATCCAGTAGCTTCTTCTTTTGATTATGACCTTCAGGGTTGTTCTGAGATGCCTGACACGGCTGCTGACGAGACAGGTCTTGAGCTTCATGCTGTGTAGAGGATCCATGAGGTCCACTTGGCTTTAGCACAGGTGGCACCGACGGCAATGGAGGAAGCACTTTGGTCTCCACCTTGGGTGCTTGACCACTCTCCTTTTTAGCATACTTCTCACCACTCCCATAAGAAAGCTCAACTGGTTCTGCAACTGCTGATTCTCTTCTCTGAGTACTTGCTGGTCCAGGCGCACTGCCTGTATGTCATTCATGACCTGCCCCAACTGGCTTTGGATTTTCCCCAACTCAGCTTGTACCTGCTCCATTAGTCTGAGTTGCTCGATTCTGAGTCAAACCTGCAAACACAAGGGTTAGAAGACAAGCCCCGACTCCTGTCGTGCAAGATGAATTATGCTAATGCCATGGGTGTCTGTACGTTTAGGAGGTCATCCCTAATTCTGGTGTCAACGTACCAACATAGTGTCAATGCAGTGATAATACTGGATCCATTCACGGAAGAAAATATATCATATTGCTCGGGACACCAGAATCAGGGTACGAAATGCGCCTGCAGCACAGACACCTGCTAATGGAATGCAAAATGAATATGCGAACTAATGCAAAATGCAGTCATGCAATAATATATCCAGGTAACTGCTGTTGTGGAGATTCTGAATCAACAATCACTGATGAGAAGAAAACCCCGGAGTAATACCACAGATCTGATCTGCCAAGAACGACCATCTGATAGGACCATATACATAGGATCAAAATTCTGCTCTGTCAAGAACAAATGTCTGATAATAAGGACCTCGGATGCATGATCAAGAAATATCTGCTGATGAAGTCTTCAGACCCCAAATCAAAAATCTGCCCTACCAAGAACAAACATACAGCTGCTGATGAGATCTTCAGACCCCACTCAAAATCTGCCCTATCAAGAACAAACAACATCTGCTGATGAGATCTTCAGACCCCACTCAAAATCTGCTCTATCAAGAACGAACAACTGATGACAATACTCTGATCGAAACCTGCTCTATCAAGAACAGACATACACCTGATGATAAGATCCTCTGATCAAACCTGCTCTATCAAGAACAGACAAATCTGCAACTGAGAACCCTGGTACCAACATAACTGATTCACTGTCGAGAAAACCAGGTAGTCTGAAGGTCAAAGTTTCCTGTAATAAACCCAATCCCACTCACATGTATGGACCTAAACTGACTCAAGGTACGGCATCCTATACGTTCATCAGCGTCACAAACTTTCAAGAGGGGTGATACGATACCCAGAAGGTGTGGCATCACCAGCTCATGAAGAGGCCTCACTTAGCTGAATCACAAATGGTCGGTCCCCAGAGTCGACAATCCACCAAACCAGCAACCGTCTCAACCCAAAGGGTTGAAAGTGAAGCCAACCGGATGAACCTCGTCTGAGCATGGATTTCATGAGACACTAGTGCCTGCAAAGCAAGCACGCGCCCACTAATTTCCACTCTAAGTCTATAGTGCACTCGAGCCTGGGTCTGGCTTCTCACTCATCAGAACCCCCATCCCACAACAGTACAAATAATCATATTATACTGAAAATAAAATGCGGGAAGTAAAGCGCGAGAAGATAAAATGCGATAAATAAACGCAACCCAGCAGGTAAACATACAAGCGTTAGGATTGACTCGCATAGGGGATGGGAAACGGTCCCAGCATCGGGGATGGGAAATTCCCCAGCAGCTATAGTTCCCCAGCAGAGTCGCCAGCTGTCGCTTGCGCGAAAATAAGGTGCCGGCATGACAGAAGAGTCACCACCTTTCGTTATTTATCCCTCAAAGCGGGAAAGGAAACGATCGGAAAAACCTGACGAAAAAGGGTAAGACAGGGTCATCGCAACCATTGTCTGGGTTCGGGAGTCGGTTACGCAAGGGGAAGGTATTAGCACCCCTCACGTCCGTCGTACTCGACGGGATCCTCGCTTATTGTGTTTACTTGGACGGGTTGGTTATAATCTATCTACCTATCAAGGCTGGCTGAAAAAGAAAAGAAAAATGACTCGGCAAAGCGTCGCACTTTATGCCTACGTATTCTCATCAGAGAATGAGAAATCAGAGTCAACGTAGTTCGGCCTATGAAGGATTACGGGGGAAGTTAGCTTGCCAAGACATTGCCATCTTGTGCCTACGTACTCTCAACAGGTCTGAGAGATCAGAGCTCACGTAGTTCGGGAAACTACGGTTTATTTCCTGTCTTTTACGCAAGAAGTGTTTTTTATTGTGTTTGCGATTTCAACCGCACTAGAGACTATGACCTGAGAGTGAATGCGTCGCATGTCACCCAAAGGGTACCATACTAAACATCCAGACTGTGGAAAAGAAACTCTCCCACAATCCTTTCTCAGATAGCTTAAGGCTCGTAACGTACAAGAGAAATCATTCATGATTACTGTATCTTAAACTGTTTTGAGATGAGAAGAGAACAGGCCCAGCTAGGGGGGGGGGACTATCAAGTCCTACTGTTATCATGCCATGGATTCATCCTATGGTTGAAGTTTGAACAGGGAAATCCTAGAAGTTGTCATGCATAGGTTTCAACCTAAAGTTCTATCATCAAATCCTTATCAAAGGAAATGAGAGTCCTAAGGGATCATGTCAATGATACACCAAAACAGACAAAGCATCAGCTTAATAGTAAAATGCATGCAATGCAAGTGAGGGAGGAAATGTGTGTGGGGCTTCAGCCTCCACAAGCTCATCTCAACCTCAAGCCAGTCATGAAATAACAGTAATCATACTGAAAAATAAACAACATGCTATCAAGCAATAAACAGGAAACTGCACTCATACAGAAAAAATGAAATGAAATACCATCAGGCAAACAAACCACATGGGCAAGGGAGCTGGGCTCTACCGAATACCCGCAAGCAAAGCCACGCAATAACAATACAAGCAGAGGGAGCAACTCAACCTCTAATGCAATCATGCTCCTAGATTCTACTTATTCTAGATGAACTTAATCTAATGCAACAGACAAATCAAACAAAACACACAATACAGAAAAGAAAACAGAAGAAAGCCTCAGCTCCTCCAGCAACAACTCAGCCTTCATACTTCAATCAATTGCTTTCTAGGTATCAACCCTACAATATGAGTTTCAACTCATCTTCTTCTTTAAGCTTCAGCTTCTTTGATCAGCTCCACCTTCAGGCTTCACCTAATCTTCAGGGGTCCTCAAGTATCAACTTGATCTTCACGCTCTTTAAGCTTCAGCTGGAATGGCCATCTTCAAGGATTCATCCTCTTCAATAATCTTCAATGAAGTCTTCATCTTCATGCTCAGGCTCTGACATCTCTCAAGAATAATCGAAACCAGAGAAAATCACTACTGGATAAGCTGGGGGATATTGAACTGCTTATTTGATCACCAAAGGTGACCTATAAGGGTTCAATATCAAGTGAAGGGTTCCCTCAAAAGTTCTACCTCCTGGGTATAACACTAATCCCTCCAAATGAGAGAGGTGTATACCCTGGAAGGACTTTGAATCACAGGGAGGAACGGATGTGAAGGATACTATCCATGTTTGAGACAGAAATCATCTACATCTAAGCTCTTCCTAATCTTAACCCTAAAACAACAAAAAGAAAAGAAGAACAAGCTCCTCAAGCTCCTCCAAGCCTCACAATGAGATGCCAAGCTCCTCAAACCAAAGGAAAACTCCAAAGCAAAGCAAACTAAACAAAACTTGCCCTAAAGGCCACACAAACAATCATTCAATTCAAAAATCAACCAAAAATAGCATATTGTTCTATTAAATCCTAATATAAATGCTAGGGGACCCTACATAGCTACCCTTAAGTCCCATATATTCCCCATAGACTAAATTGCCCTACAAAACCTAAATCTAAAATTGTTATTGACCTATACTAAAGTTTTAATCAAATTCTATACTACCTAGAACTACCTAATTAAAACTACCCTAAAAATTATCACAAAAATATGAAATTACATCAGGGGGAACCTAAGCCATTCTTCTAATTATCCTAAAAAGATTGAATCAAAAATCCTAAGGGAACTACTCTAATTAAAATCTACAAAATCATGCATCAACTAAAAGAATTGAAAAAGCAATTAAAAGTATAAATGTGCAAAAAATATAAAAATGAAATAAAATGGCTATTTTATGGTTTTATATTTTTCTAGACAGAAAATGGAAAATGGGAAAAAAAGTCTCATTAAAAAAATATTCATTTTTCATTTTATTATGAATTTTTGAAATGAAATAAAATTTGGAGTGAATTATAATATGAAAATGATGAGGGGGTGCAAGAAGAAATAAAATCCAGTTGTTATTATGAACTGGGCCCATACTGGGGGTGAGAAAAGCAACGCGCGCCTGGGCCCAGTGAAACTCAGAAAAACCAAAATAAAATGAAAGAAAAAAAATCTAAAAACGGTGCGAATAGCATAGCATTACAGTTCATTTCCAATTGGGCCTTGGTATGGGGTGGGAAAAGCAACGTTTGCGCAAAGCCCAGCTGGTACATTAAATAAAACGCAGCGTTTTGCTGCCCAGCTTCCCTCCCGTTTCGCGTTTAAACATCAGCCATTGGATGGCTTCTTTGGTCAAGTGGTCTTGCACAGATCCAACGGTCCCCATGTCTTCTTCAACCTTGGGATATTAGGGTTTAGAACCACCATGAAAATACAAGCTTCATGCATGAACTTTCCACCACTCGTGTGACCTCAATACTCCATCAAATGCCACGATCCAAAAACCAATCTTGACTAGAATTTTACGTAGAACACAGCCATGCCATTGGATTTCATTGAAACACCCTAAATCCTCCAAACCGAATGGTACAACTCCATGAATCCAAACTTTCTTCAGTTTTTGACCATCACAAAACTCAACAATCTTTATATAGAATTAATCCTTATGCTATGCTGATTAAAACCAACCAATTATCGTGCATTATAACCCCCTAAATCAATCATTCTAACTCCATCAATAATCAACCACCATGGAAGAAACCTCACCAATTGGTCTTAAACTCATCCAAATGAATCACCTAATGGTCTCTAATGGTTTTACAACAAGAACTAACCCTAGCCATGCCTAAATCAGAGTGTGGACGTGATTTTGCTTACCTTGATTCTTGCAATGGTAGGTGTTGAAAAGCTTCGAATCAAACCTTGTAGATCTTCAAGAATAGTCTTTAGGTGATGTACAATCCTCTGCTTGCACAAGATTTGCTGGAAATGGCTTGTATCTCAGGATCCAATGCCTTTTGCTCCCTTGCAAATTCACTTGGAAAGCTCTCAATTCTTCATCAATGGAGTTGCAGATCAAGATGAATACCCTCAGCAATGATTGTAGAGATGATTTTGTGTAGAAAAATGGAAGGGTAATGAAGAGAAAAATGAAGTTTCAATACAATTTGCAAATGGAGAATTTTTGGTTCAATCTCTTTTCTCTACCACCATTAACATCAACAATCACCAACCTTTCACCAATGGAGATTGTATTCAATATATAGACTGATTTAGAAAGGTCTAGAATCATCTAGATCAATCTAGTAAGAACTTGAACTTTCATGACATGATAACTTGCATTTCCATTCTCACCATATGATATGTCATGAGAAAATCCCTATAATTTGAGTAATTATCTTGATTATCTCCTTACATGAGATTTAGGACAATATACAATGCATATTTCCCTTATTCATTAAGCTTTTCCTTGTTTTGGCTTGGTACCCCATTATGCAAGCAACCAAATTACAAAGCAACCCCAAACTTTAAGCCTCAAATCAAAATTGTGGCTGAACCATTGTTCTTAAAATGTCCTTTGGAGTCAAAATGACCTATCATATGACATGGTTAGGGTTTATAGCTTGGATTTTATGATTTTCCATTTCACTTGAATTAACTTATGCCTCATTTTTAGGCCATTTTTATCACTTTTTGCTATGAGCCTTTTCAACATCTCATGACCACCCTACTAGCCTTAAAACATCATTCTAAGCAACTTTTATGTTGAAGGTTTTTCCATTTGAAGCTTGGAAGTAGGAGATATGGCCATATGCTTGAAATGACCTATAACTTCCAAATGACCAAAATGCCCTTGGCTTGTCAAAGCCATAAGTTGAGTTCTACAAATCCTATCAAGGACTTCTAGTACTCTCTAGAAAGCTAAGAAGATTCTCTTCAACATTAATCTTGACCAAGAGACCATAGGAATCATCCTACTAGGGCAAAAGTTATCTGCAAGTTGGGTGACTTTCAAGGACCCAGATTCACATACCTCAGATGACCTGTAATTTGTCAAAACCATAACTTGAGCTCTGCAAATCCTATCAAGGACTTCTACCACTCAAATTAAAGCTAAGAACAAGCTCTACAACATTCTTGTTGTGGGGAAGATGAGATAACAATCACATCTTGAGCTAAAACAGCCTGGAAGATAGGGATCAAACTAGGGGATTTTACACTGTCAATCCTTAGAAACCCTAGCTTGAAACTTCTCAAACTCCTCAATCATGATGAGTTGGTCTAGGAATCATCCTTATAGTCTCTCAATACATCATTCCATGATCACGTGGCTCTTGGATTAGGTCTCAACCCTCTCCAAATCTTCAGTTGACCTAGGGTTGACCCAGTCAAACCCTAATTCTACCATTCATGGTTGAATCTTCTGAATTCTTGTATAATGATCTCTCTGGGCTTCATGATGGCTTTCAAGACATCTCATAGGCTTCCTCAAAGCTTCAAGTACATTCTCAAAGTCTCAGAATCATCTGAGGAGCTCCCACAACTCTCAAGCTATGAGTCACACAACCTTGGTTTCAACCAATTCCTCTGAGGATCTCTTGAGCTTTCTGACAAAGGTATCAACCTTCAAACACTTGATGGATAAATAAATGTTGGTCAAATTTTGGGGTGCAACAGTTGGCAAGGGAAAAATGCATAATACTTTGGGAGACTTACTTCACCATAAACCGCTCCCAGCTGGATTTTTGAAGGTATTAATTGATATTGCTTTAGAGAGGGATGCGTTATTGCCTATACCAGACGATGTTTCGGATGCAACATTGGTGGGAGACGCAATAGGATTGTATGTTGCATGGCCCTCAAATTTCATTTTCATAGATGATGAGGTACGTTGAACACCATAATGAACCTTTTAGTATTCAAATGTTTTACTACATGTAAGTTATTCTTACATTTACGTACCATTTATTTACACGATAATGTTAGACTCCTACAAAATGCAAATCAAAAGATAAGGGGATTATTGTGCGGGAAACCGAGTCAGATGCATAAAAAAAACAGGTACATTAATTGATATATATGAATAGAAAATCTGAATTATATCCTCCGATTTTTATATTACCTAACTTATATGATTTTTAGATTCAAGCTCAAGAGATGCAAAAAGTCAGCAAGGATAAGATGCTTGAATCTAGCAAGGTGTCCAACAAAAAAAAGGTTGAGCCTAAAAAAGCATTTGTTCCTCGATTTAGGTTGTGCCTTGAAACATATGTCAGAACAACAGATGTGGTGGAGGGTGGCATTCGTCAAATACATATGGAGGAAGATATTTTCGGATTTGCTTATGATGAAACAATTGCCAAAGAGGATTTGGATCAGGTTTTCCAACATTCTGAATTGGGCATCAATGTTATTCATCCATACATCAGGTATTCCATCAATTTTAATTAAATATATAATTAATCAATTTATTTGCTCATTACAATTAATATTAATCCTAATGTTGTTTATGTTTTTATTTAAGGTTTTTGTATGAAAGGTTGTTGGTCCCGCATCAATTGACAGAAAGGTTCTTATTCTTATCTTCTAGCTGTATCAACGCATGATTAATCGAACACAATCCAGATGCAGTCAGAGATTACGTAGTCCAAGCATTTATGACCATGGATACAGAAAAGTTGTATTTTTTGCCATATAATACTGGCCATGGGTTAGATTTCATTCTAATTTTATTTATTATAATTATTTCTTTTTAAACATTCTATATAACATTTCCATTTAAAATTTTGTCTTATTTTACAGTGAACACTAGTTGTTGGTCGCAATTAATCCGATAAAAGAAACTGTATATTATTTGGATTCATTGGATGGGGATCAAACAAAATATTCTGATATGAAGAAGATGGTTGATACGTAAGTGATGAGATTGTTCTGAATAATTCATGTATATCTTTATTTATTATGTGAGATTGCTATAAATATTCGTTTATATTATGTTTAGAGCTATACAAATATTTCGATCACAAAGACAAGCAAGAGTACCAAAGAGTAAGGCTAACAACATTAGTTGGATCAAAGTGCAGGTATATTTTCACAATTTTGATTATTATAGTGATGTTGTTTGCTAAAACTAGTTAAACTATATATCTTGATATGTATTCGTATTTTTTCCCCATGTGCACGTCCTCGTCAGCGCAATGATATTGATTGCGGCTATTTTGAATTGAGGTTTATGAAGGAAATTATTCATTCGGGCCAAATAGAGATTCCAAACATGGTATGGATTTATAAGTTATATGATTCATTTTGATATTTAACTGGCATTTCATCTAAGTAATTAGTTTTAACTAAATCATGCATGTTATGTTATATTATGTAGTACTTTGATGAATTCAAGTGTGGCACTTACTCGAAAGAAAAATTGGAAGAAATTAAGGAGGAATGGTGTCAATACATTCTTGAGATGAGAATTGTATAAGGTATATTATCTTTATGTCTTTTGATCGGAGATTTGTGTTGTTGTGATGTTCTATACATACTACTGGATAATTATAGTTTTGGAATTTGTTGATATACTTCTAGATCGAAGTCGTATTATGTTGTTGTGAGGATCCGTACTTATGAAAATTTTGATTATATGTATAGTGAATATTGTGACATTATCGGTTTTGGAATATATTTTATAAGTATGGATCGTTTCTGTTGAATGATAATATACATATAAAGCTTATGTGTTGAAATAAAGGATCGTGTTGAATTACAATGATTGTAAGAAGGTTATGTATAAGGCCTAAGTAGTATTGAAATAAAGGTTTGTGTTAAATATAATTGTTATAAGCAGGTTTGTGTGATAAATTATAAAGAATTGTGCAATAGTATAAAACAAAAAACACTTCATAAAAATATGCACAAAAGACAGCGCTTTTTGCCAAAAAAGGTGATTTTGGGAAAAAAACCAATGATGTGAGAAAAGACAGCGCTTTTAAAGGAAAAACGCTGCTAAAGGTAGGGAAAAGAGAGCGCTTTTAAAAAGCGCTGCTATAGGTGTGGTAAAGAGAGCGCTTTTGAAAGCGTTGCTAAAAGAAGGGGGGGGGGGAAACGCTGCTAAAGGTCTTAGGAAAATGGACTTTAGAAAGCGCTGCTAAGGGGGGGGGGGGGGGAAGCGCTGCTAAAAGGGGACCTGTAGCAGCGCTTTTTCTATAAAAAAAAACGCTGCTTTTACCTATAGCAGCGCCGCTTTAGGCATCACTGTTAAAGGCAAAAAAAAACGATGCTATAGATTTTTTTTACATAGTACTAAAGGGGGACTTGTAGCAGCGCTTTTTCTATAATAAAAAAAAAACGCTGCTTTTACCTATAGCAGCGCCGCTTTAGGCATCACTGTTAAAGGCAAAAAAAAAAAAAAAAACGATGCTATAGATTTTTTTTACATAGTGCTAACAAACTAAATAACAAATCCTTAATACTAATTATCTATGGATTTAGACCACACACAACTTGAATTATATTATATATTTCAACATTATTTACTAACATATTTTATAAAATATAATTAAAATAAATAAAGTAATTAATGAAAAAATAATCAAATAAAAAAAGTAATTAATTCTTTACTGATAGATAGTGTATAATAAATACTAGTTAAATAACACTACATGACAAATATTTACTAATAGCACTCTTAGTTATACACATAAATAAAAATAGAAAAAAGGGAAATGAAAATTAAAAATCAGGATAATAGTTTAGTTTAGGTTATTAATTTGATGATATGAGTACCAATAATAATACAGTACTTGACTGAGGTGATATATAGGAGTTTGAAAAGCATGAAGGAGACAAGTGGGGTTGGGCAACAGTTACCTTTTAAAAGTCATCGGATGTAGGACGATAGTGGTCCGGCAAAACTAGCCCTAGTTAAGGTATAGATGCGCAAAGAGTTTCATTGAAGTAATGTTTTTTTTTGAAATTTGAGTTCATCTAAGGAACCTATTTTTTATCCAACCTCCATAGCTCAAAGAATACAACACTGTAGAGTACAATGCGATGACAAATAAGAAATTGTCATCATGTCATGCATGCACAGTGGACAAAGTCTCTTCTTAAACTTACACAATGTATTGTACGTTACAATACAAAATCAGTGATTATTAACTCTTAAAACAGACGAAAATGAAACATAAACATGTTTATTATCTTTTGGTTTTTTGTTTATTCTAAAATGTATTAGTAATACTATGCTACATAACCATGAAGCACTTGATCATAATAAGATTAATTATGAGTGGCTTTGAAGATAATTTACAAATTACTACTATAAAATAATAAACAGTGGGTTCGTTTCAAACAGATAGCTACCTCTTATTTTTGGGAAGTAAACAGAGAGCTACCTACGTATAATGATTGTACATTCCATCGTAAAAGTATTGCTTACTACTAGTATAAAATCAAATCTGTCAAAAAAATTCACAAACATTTGCAAAAGGTACTATGTTATATTTTAAATTAAAAAAACTTCACTTAATAATATAATTATTTTATTAACTTTATTTTTTTAACATTAGTCATTTTATTTATTAACATTTCAACATTTATATTATTTACACAAACTATATATATAAATTAAATACTATTAAATGCTCTTTTCATTTTTTTTAAAGTATCTCATTTATATATTTCTTTTCTTTTTAAAATAATTGTCTGTTTACAGTATTAATACAAATTTTTTTTTACAACACTTTTATTCATAAACTTTTATTTTATTTAATTATTATACTAATTACAATTAATAAACATATTTAAACAAATAACATTTAATTTTATCATTAGAGTTCATTTAATTATTATTTTTTAAATTACAAATAGCTCGAATAAAACACTTTTATCCAATAAAAGAGTACATTTTGTTTATCAACAATATACTTAATTATATTATCTATTTATTTTTAATTTATACTAAATATTTTATGAAAACATTAACTAACTTTCTTTTGTTAATGAATTTATATTTATCACTATCATACTCTAATCACCATTAAAAATAACATTAAATCTTAGTCAGTATTATAAGTATAAGTGAAAATAATTAGTATTTGTATTACCTTGATTTAATTTTAAAATATTTAATAAGATAGTTGATTTATAAAATATAACTAATTATTTTGATTTAATTTATAAAAATTTAATATGAGTTTATTCATAAAATATAAGTAAGAATATTTTAATTTTTTTAATAATAAACAAAATATATTAATAATACGACGGAAACAAATACACCCATAAAATATAGTTAAAAAGAAAAAATATATATATGCACTACAAGATTAACATCGATTACAAGGCTAGAGAAAAAAAAAAACACACACATATATATATATATATATATATATATATATATATATATATATATATATATATATATATATATATATATATATATATATATATATATATATATATATATATATATATATATATATATATATATATATATATATATATATATATATATATATATATATATATATATATATATATATATATATAAACTAGCTACCAAAATAAGAACCAAACTACATCTTATGAAAATGAACCACTATAAATAAAACAGAAGTCTCCACACGCAACTTAGGACCACACCTGAAAAGAATTAAAAGACACATTAAACTTTAATTGGTGCAGATAAATGATAGGGCCTGTCACCCAATTAGAGAAAGAACATGCACATTTTTGTGACTTAACAAAAAACCATTTTCAGGCAAACGAGATACACTTATCTTTCTAGGCCTCATCATAAATCGGCAATTCTGAAAAGGTTAAATTGTTCATAGTTTTTTTAGAGAGTCCATACCACTGAATGTTAAACCATGATAAGACAACTATTCTATAATCCCAGCCAAATTTCTTAGAAACGTAAAAAATTTATACACAAATATAATATAATGTGGTAAGACAATTATCTTCCTTAGCTACTAGAAAAATTTTATACAACAAAAAAATAGAGATAGAAGAAGTGCTAAACAAGTGAGAAGCCGACTCTAAAAACCTAACACATAACTCATGGGAACGACCTTCATGATCTAAAATAACCTACATTTATAGGAAGATTCTTCCGACTAAGGATCTTATCTTAAAGCAACTGCTAAAAAAAGACTAACACTTTCAAAGAAACCTAGATACCCCAAATAAAAACTAACAAATATCCTAAGACAAATGAAAGGAGAAAAAAAGAAAATTTATTTAGCATCATTATGTAATGAAGATGAAGATTTAACTCAGTAAGTTTCTAGATATCATTATAGATTCATCCAATAATATCAATGTTCTTCTTTTGGATCATATGTTTATTCATGATTGTTCATATGTTTCTATATTTAACACAGTATTAACCTACTTTCTTTCCTGTTTATTCATGATTCTTCATTAGCCATGTTCTAAATAGTATTGCCCTACATTAACCATGTTTATTTACTGTTAAACAATTTCATATATTTACTCATGTTGGTTCTTTAACCATTTTGCGAATTGTATTAACCAACTTATGTCACACCATTAACCAACTTTATTATAAAAAAATGTTATAAACATGCCCACATGTTTGGGCGTTTATTAACCAAGTTATAGACAACATTAAACGTAATTTTGAACGCTATTAACCAACGTTGTTATAAATTTATATTATACATAATATTAACATTTTTTGTGCAATTTTAGTGTCATGATGGACAGTTCGAACATTTTGATAGAATGTGCCAGTAGTCAAGGGAAGATGTAGAAGTTAATCACGGTGATGATGATGGTGATGTGATGACTCACTTTGGGTTCCTATAATTGAGATGTGTTTTTCTTGTCTAGAGGAAGGTAAAACATATTATCCAGAGTATGCTTTGAAAAAAGAGTTTGGATGGAGGATTACTAACTATTAAAGACTTACCAACAATAGACAATTCAAGAGCAAAAGAAACATCAACCAGAATAAAGGGAATTATCATATCCCTAACCCTAAATCCCCTACTACGTACGTCTCATGTACTTATTGACTCCCATAATAAACCATTTGAGATTGAGAAGTTGTTAGATTTATATCCATCGCTCATTTGAATGTGGTGCATATGATGTGGGCATGCTGAGTTGGTGTTAACTTTTCATTGATGCTGCTCAAATTCATCGGGATACAACTATGCCTCATTCGTACCTTAAATTCACGAAAAAAACTTGATTAATTTTATATAGTCCAACAAGAATAACAGATTCAACAATAAAGAACTCTTAGTTACTTCTGTTTCGTTTAAATGTTTTGATGATACCATAGTTTCAACAATAAAGCACTCAACCTAATAACAAAACAAAACCAAAGACAAACACAATTAGTACAACAACCTTGAGAGAGAAACCCTAAAATCTAATCATCTTTCAATTTCTCCTTTTTGTACAACAGATTCAATAAAAAATAAAGAGGAAAAAACATCTAACCTTGAGAGAGAAGTTGTTTTCTTCGTTTGGTGTGAAGGTAGATAGAGTTTCGACTTCATGGTATCGTGGACGGTGAGAGAGCTTCGTTGTGGATGGTGAGACGGTGAGATAACTTCAAGCGACCATGGACGGTGAGAACTTCGTCGTCATGGACAGTGAGAGTTTCAGCGCCGTTTAAACTTTTCTTTTCACGTTGTTTGTGTTTGCCCGCACCCGCACCCACCCTCACCCGAAAAAAAATGATTTCTTTTAAATAGTAAAAAAAAAAAAATTTATTAAAAACTTGACAATTTTAATAATAAATTTGTTTCTAAAGATGAGAGTTGTTCTGCTGAGACAATTTTAAAAACTAATGAGGATTTTTAATTATTTGTCAAAAACTTAATAAATGTGTAATAAAATAATTAAAAATATGAATATTAAAGTAAATATCATAAGACCGAGCGGGACAGATAGTAGCATCCCCGCCCTCGCACCCACAATTACAAACCAGATTTTTTTCGTACCCACACCGACAACCAATCAATCGGGTTTTCCTTGTTAATTTCAAACTGGGTCCTGACGAGTTCGAATTTTCTTACCATACCTATGATTAATTGTGAAAATAACTTATATGATTGAAATTTGAACTTCTAGCCATTATAATTACTTCGTATGGTTGATTATTAAGTTAATAGAAAAAAAAACACTCAATAATTTTGATAAAGTAATTAGTTAAATTTTTATAAACATGAATATCTCAAAATAACTAATATCTTAAAACTATTACATCTAAACCTACTAGAGCAACATTTTTGTCATTGTCATAGTTATGGTTATTGTGTAGGACATTCTACTTGACCAAATCAATCACATTCTTAATATCCTCACTAGAAAATAAAACAAAAGAAAAAAGAAAAAAAAATAATGGCTCCATAACACATTTCTCTCTAGTTGATGTGTGCAATAACTCCACGACAGTTAAACACAAGACACCTCTATAAATATCACCCAAACCGCACCATATTCAAGACACTTCAAAAACCTTCTCCATTTCCCCATTCCAACGTTCCCTTTCACAACAAAAAGCCAACCCTTCATCATCTTCTTCACTCCTGCAACTATAATGGAAGAAGCACTTAACCGTCTCAACGGAACAACCACCCCAACTGCCATCACAGAACCCGACTCCAAAAAGCCAACCGCCAACAAAAGAACACTACGTGAAACCACTGCCACCGCCGGCAACGGTGGTGCCCTCAGGTACCGCGGAGTACGCCGCAGACCTTGGGGCCGTTACGCCGCTGAAATAAGAGACCCTCAGTCTAAAGAACGCCGCTGGCTTGGTACCTTCGACACTGCTGAAGAAGCTGCTTGTGCTTACGACTGCGCCGCACGTGCCATGCGTGGCATCAAAGCTCGTACGAATTTCGTTTATCCAACTTCTCCTCCTCCTTCTTCCACTTTTCCTTCCTTCAACTTCCCGAAACATTCTTATTCTCATTCTCAAACTCTTGATAAAACAACTCCAAACAACCGACACGTGTCGTCTTCGGGTTGGCCAACCGCCTCTGAAACAAACGGTGGTGATTTCGGTAACCGTAGAAACCCTTCAACTACTTCACTTGACATGCTTCTGTTTCGTGAGTTCATCAACTCTTCCAATTCCAACTCTTCTTTCGTTTCTTCATCTCAGAATCACTTTCACGACAACTTTTCTTATTCTTATAACAACATAGGAAATTCTAGTACTACTAGTTCAACCTCATGTTCTGGTTC
Organism: Lathyrus sativus; assembly: GCA_963859935.3. Lineage (NCBI taxonomy): Eukaryota > Viridiplantae > Streptophyta > Magnoliopsida > Fabales > Fabaceae > Lathyrus > Lathyrus sativus. The sequence continues at coordinate 129,647,912 of OZ012736.1, read as the reverse complement.
TGGTTCTACTTTTCTCCCAGGATGTTGTTTGGTGAATTCCTGTTGTGGTGGGGGTGTTAATAGCAACAACATGAACAGTACTTTTGTTGGTTTAGATTCTGTCAATGGTTCAAACGTTTCTGCTGATGAAGATAATGAGTTTTTTCCTAAAGAGTCTTCTGATTCTGGATTATTGGAAGAGATTGTTAACAGGTTCTTACCAAAACCTAAGGAAGAGAATAAGAATGAATGTTTGGGAAAGACTTTCTGCGACCCTTTTGTTCCTGCTGCACCTGTCTATGATCACACGTTTGAGATTAAAAAGGGTCTTCAAAAGAACGATTATTTAGGTGGTGGATTTGATCAAAATGATTTCAATATGCAACAGTTTGAGAATTTTAATAATGGGTTTAACAGCAGTTTTCAGTCTGTGCCTTTTGGAAATGAACAGACCATGGTGAATCATGCTGATAATTCTGTGTTTCAGTATCAAGAGGTTCTTAATGCTTTTGCACTCAGAATGCAAAATGCTTAATCAGTTAGTTTAAGCATGATGTTAATTAGTTTCTGTAGCTTAATTTATATTTTGTTAATTCTGTGTCTGTTGATCTTTTAGGGTTTTGATGTTTCTAGGTTAAACTATGTTACTACTATGTACTTTTCCTTCTAGCTACTATGTTCTGAAAAGCAATAGATTTCAATATTAATATTTTATGAATGTTTTTGAGCAAGCATGGTTTTTACCTTTTGTTCTACTTTATGCCTTGTTTTTGTTTTTCTGCTGTGAAGAACAAAAAGTTAATAAAAAGGGGTTAATGAGAAAGACAAAGTCTGAGACTTGGTTTGTCTTCAGTTGATAAAACAATCATGACTTATGTGGTTGACCTTGGAACTAGAAAAGTTTTGTTTATTTGTTGCAAACACTTTTTTCTCATGCTTTGTTAATTGAAGTCTGGTTTGAGTAATGCCTGGTTGTACTGTCCTTTTCTTCTTTGAATTGTTATGGAATTTATAAAGTTAGTAACAAGAAAAGTGTCGCTATTAAAGTGTGGTTTGTTATGGGGGAAAGTGTAGTGTAGAGGCTGCAGGGTGAGGGTTTTTGGTTAAACGACGAAATTGCATGCAGGTGGGAGGGTTTTTAGTTACTATACTTGTGTTGTAGGGGTTCAAAGAATAAAATGAATTTAATGTAAAGTTTGAGTTCAAAGAATAAAATGAATTTAATGTAAAGTTTGAGTATTGGTTCTGTTATGGTTGTGCAAAGTGCAAGTTTTTGTTTCGGAATTGCAGAGGATTGTTCCATCAATTTGGTGCTAGTGCTACACTTACCTCTGCCCATATGACCCAAACTTGTCTCATGCATTCATCACATTGAATGGTGCAACCATTTATAATTAGTTCTTTGTTGCGAGTTGTACGTCGTCCGATATATTTTTAAGTAAAATTAAATTTTTAAAGATACAATGACATATAATAATCTAATTTTTTTCTCTAATCAAGTGAGAAGACACAATTGTTGTTGATTATAGAGTAATGACTAAGTATAATTTTGTTACCGTATTAAGTTGACTTGATTAACAAAGATTGCATTATTATTAAAATAAAATTAGATTAGGACCATGTTAGTTATAGGCAAACAAATTGTCAAATGAACGTCTTTAAGCTGGATTGTAAAATTTGATCTCTTAAATTAGCCAATCTCAAAGTTGGATTTCAAATTTTTAAAAAAATAATCAATATTTTTCTTCTTGATTCTCTAATCAAAAGTATAATGCGAGTACAATACAATTATTATTGATTATAGAGTACGGATCAAATATAATTTTATTACCGTATTAAGTTTGGCTTGATTAACAAAGATTGCATTATTACTATTATTAAAATAAAACTAGGTTAAGACCATGTTGCAAATTGCAAATTGTCAAACATGTAAAATTTGTTCTCTTGAATTAGCAAAATTTGTTCTCTTGATATCAAAGTTGGATGCAAAACTTTTTTTTAAAAATATAAAGAAATAAAAAAGATCAATACTTTTCTTCTCTAATAAAAAATATAATGTGAGAAGATACAATTATTATTAATTATAAGATAATGATTAAATATAATTTTGTCACCGTACTAAATTAACTTGATGAACAAATATTGCATTATTATTGAAATAAAATTAGGTTAAGACTATATTACAAATTGTCAAATGAGTATTCCTAAGAGGATTGTGAAATTTTTCGTCTTAAATTAGCCGATCTCGAAGCTAGTTATCAAGTTTTAAAAAAAAAAAATTTAAAAATGAATACTTTACCCTCTAAATAAATATAATTGTTATTGATTACAGGATAATGTCTAAATCTAATTTTGTTACCGTACTAAATTGACTTGATTAATAAAGATTGCATTATTATTGAAATAAAATAGTTAAGGACCATGTTTTATATTTTATATTTGGAATGCAGGACCATTATTTAATACTACTAGTAAAATTGAAAGTGAAATAGTTGAAAACAAATTTAATTAGTTGGGAGAAACTAATGTAGCACTATATATGAATAAAGGCATATGAGGTGGTTCACATAACATTGATTTTGCCAGATAAGAATTCTCATTAAGAAGTTGCGTAAGCTAGCATTTCTAAAACTTGAAATAAATTGGCTATGTATTAAAACCTCTATTTATGATATGAAAGTTGTTTTGGCTCTCTTTTTAAATGGTAGAGTAAGTTTTTTGAAAAGTTAAAAAATATTTAGGTTACCAGCTTAGATAGAAAATAAAATTTATATAACAATTTATCAAACATCTCTTACTTTATTTGAGACTAAATAAAAACATTTTATTACTAAACTAATATTTAATTTTATATTACAATTTAATTGCTACGTCCAAAAAAGACAAATATATATTATTAAAGTGTTTATTAATTATTTTTAGTTTCTATTAGTAACACTGAGAAAAATATATTTTCAATGATTGTATTGTTTTCAATTTTTCAATTATAATAATTAGACAAACTATTTAATATGTCTAATAATTTATATATATATATATATATATTTTAGAGAATACTATACTTTTTACATGTTTATAAATTTATCATTTAATTTTTATTATGATATTTTTTGCTTAAAATATTTTGGTTGTTTATAGTTTTAAATAAAATAAAATAATATATTTTATTATTTTCATAATTTATTATTAACATTTAATTTTTAAAATATTACTAAAAATTTTAAATTATATAATATTTTATTCTAATCAAATTATTTTTAATAAAAATGTGAATAATGACCAGATATTTAGGGGGTTAGAGATGTGGTTAGGATTAATTTTAAAATAAAAATTCATCTGCTTCGAAAGTAAATTTACTTACGGTTTGATTTAGTTTCGGATAATTGATTAAAAAATCTTATATGAGTTTAATTTAGATTGATTTTTGAAAATTCATATTTTAAATTATATATTTTATTATTAAGGTTATAAAAATGATAATTAATAATATATTTGCTATAACAAAACGGTTGATTAAACTCGACACAAATGAATAATAAAATTAAATAGTTCAAACTAAATTAATAAACAGTAATAAAAAATTAGTAGCATCGAATAATAAATTAATATAATCCATTATATTAATAAAATAAGTAATAAATATAAAAGTATATATATATATATATATATATATATATATATATATATATATATATATATATATATATATATATATATATATATATATATATATATATATATATATATATATATATATATATATATATATATATATATATATATATATATATATATATATATATATATATATATATATATATATATATATATATATATATATATATATATATATATATACACACACATTTTGAATCGATTTTAAAAAATTAATTAGAAATTCAATCCAAATCGAATGGTTTTTATAAAATAATATTCAAATATATTTAATGATATTTAGTTTTTTTCCTCTTTTAATTTTTTTAATCGATTTATAATTTTTATTTAAATGGATTTGAATTTAAAAACTCTTATCCAATATTTAAATGAGTTTAAAGACATTGAACTGTCGGTGTGAAAAAATATTACACAGACATCTAATAAATTATTTTAAATTATCAAATTATAACATTATTTTAAAAATAAAAGTGTAATGTGATAGAAAATATATCTGTCATTAATTGGTAGTATAAAAATATTTTACACGGTTCAATGTACTCAAATATCCATAAGTCCAAAATACAAAGTAGTCACATTGAGCTAAAGTACAACTATTTTCCTATTTTCCTAAGCGAGTACTATAAATCTATAATGTACTATCAAAATCGTACCTATTGATTTTTTTCTTTTTTTTTTTGTCAAAATTTAGAAGCATAAAACTTTAGCTTGTACCATTTAAATCTTGAACCCACCCAACTCAATAAAATCAAAACATGCCAAAAGTTAGACAAAAAAATACACGAATATTGTATTTGTAATAAGGATACATGACAGAATTAGACAAAACTTATGGAGTCGTATAATTTTAAAACAAAGTCATTGCTACTACATAAAACTCTTAGTATTGGCAGAGTTTGTTCCTACGACATCCGGCAAAAACCACCAATGAAAGAGTCCTTCAATAAGGGAAATATTTAATGGTTGACATATAAATATAATGAGATCGTTAGAGCAAGTGCATAAGATAAGACTAGTGAACAATTAAAATTAAAATCATAATAACTTCGTTATTTCATCATATTCATGTACATATAGAGTATGTTGATGTTTTTGCATAATTATTTGGTTTACAGTAGTAACATAGGCTATGGGTCCATATGCATAAGTTGTATAATTTTGTCTCTTCTTACTTCAATTTAATATAATACTTGTAGTGTATATAGTTCAAGTTCCTCAACTACATTTTAATGTCGACGCACGCTTCCATACCTAATGCAATAAAACAAAAATAAAATCCAGCATATAGGTAGATACTAGATAGAACAAATGTACACTATCTATTTAATTCAATTTAATTCACCATACAAATAAATTTTTTTTAAATGAATAATTTAGTCAATAAACTTATTGATGCAAGATAATTTGATTTTGAAATTTATTGTATTTTTTAATACAATGGTAACTCTAGTGTATTTCATTAATATAATAACTTTATATACACACTACTGCAAATAATATATAATATATGGTATGACAAATCTTTTATTTCAACAAACCTAAATCAAGAGAGAATTCATGGATGCGCAATGTTCTAATCTTTTAAAGAACAAATTCTATTTATTTTCTCGACTGAGGCATTTAAGCAAGAGAAAACGTGAATTAGAAACCACGCTTTGATTCTCAGTTTTTGTAGATTTTATTTTTATTTATTTTTAATGTATATATTCCTTCACAAGGCATTTTCTCATTTTATTTATTTTAAATTTATTTATTATTATTTTTTTAAATTGACTTCTTTACTATTTTATATATATTTTTATAATGTATCTATTCACACAGTTGGACTGTCCAACTAAGATGAAATATTAGTTATCTATTTCACAAAACATTATACTCTTTAAAAAAAAATTATTTTAAATGTTAGTTTTTGTTGTGTGGATTGCTTATTTCTTATATATTACATTATGTAGATTGCTCATTGTTATAGATTCTGTTATTTTGATTATGTTGATAAAAAATAGAAATAGAATTTTCCTTTTGAGTGTTGATGTTAGCAAAAGTCCATATGTACCATGAGCTAAGTAAATTTCACATGTACCATGAGTTAAGTAAAATATGTTTTTTTTCTTCTTAGCGTTGATTTTGTCGATATTGTTTTAGTTAAAATGTTTATGATTTTATTCTTATGAAGTGTTGTTAGGAATATGTTAAGTAAAATATACCATATGTATCACGAATCTCACATAAGGTGACTTTGTTAAGACTATTCTTAGGAAGTTCTCTCAAGTTCCTTTGTTAATGTTGCGTCACTACTACAAATAACGCTTTTAACGCCACACACAAAAGAGATATAACCTCGGCTACCGAGGCAACGTAACGAAGGGTGACATGAAAAGATGCCCCTTAACACCTCGATCATGAGTTCGAACCCCAACATATGCATTTTTATTATTTACAAAGCTGGATGGCACGCCCAACATAACATCTCGGTTTTATTTTAAAAACCAAGGTAATAACCCTATATTATTACATTGATTTTATTTAAAAACCGAGGGATGAATTTTTTTAAATATTTTTGTTTGTATCTACAAAACCATACACTATAAGAAAAATTGCATATAGCTAGGGGTTAAACCCCTCATTAAAGCAAAAAATTCATCGCAAAACATCAATTTGCAAAGGGATAAACCCCCTAGCTAATCAGGGCATCGCAAATTATTGGCTAGGGGATAAACCCCTCACATATTTGGCCAGGGGATCAGCCCATAGTAAAATGTCATGAAAAAATTCAGGTTGTTGCGCTGCAGACATAGACACAGACTAGTGCCACAGAGAGGCACATACGTGTCAGATTATTTGCGAGGAGATAAATCCCTAGCTAACGTACCTGTTTTTTGAATTTAGTGAGGGGTAAAACCCCTAACTATCAGTGTCAAAATTTTGCGAGGGGTAAAGCCCCTAGCAAATTGTCATACGTTTTGGAAATTGTGAGGGGTTTAACCTCTAGCTAATGATTATAATATTTTTTTTTTATAATTTATAATTATATTATTTTAATTATATTGTTATAATTAGAATAATAATATAATTATATAATAAATTTTTATTAAAATTTATAATTATATTATTATAATTAGAATAATATATAATTATTTAATAAATTTTTATTAAATTTATAATTATATTATTATAATTAGAATAATATAATTATATAATAAAGAAATATATGTTTTAATATAATTATATAATAAATAAATATATACTTTTAAATTTTGTAAAATATAATAATTTATAGTTAAAAGTGCAATAAAATTAAATATCCAAATCCATCATCAAAATAAAAATAATTCATGACACAAATAAAATAAAATATAAAAATACATATTAAAAGTTTTATATTTTAACAAATTTAATCAACTTCTCCATCATCCTCCTCATCTTCCTCATCTCTTTCTCCCACACCTTGATTCATATGCAGGACCATAAATTATTCAAATTTCAATGCGCGCTCATTTGCAATCCGCATTGCTTCCTCATACTCCGCTGTTTTCCTCCTCAATTCTTCCTTCATCTCTGCCTGTCTTCTCCTCATTTCCTCCATCTCTACTTGTCTAGTTGTTGCCTCGGTCTGCGCCAAATTTCTCATAGTTTCAAGTATATCAGCGGTTAATACAGGTGGACATGATGATCCTTCTTCATCATCAAGTCTCATCATGAAATTTCTATCACATCGCTTAATTGTTTTGGCATACCCTCCAGCACCATACACCCTTCCATTTTATCTCTTCCCGCGAGCAACATCATACTAAGTCTAAAAACCTAGACAAGGATCAACAGGGTATCCCTGTGGTGATGGAGGTAACTCAGATAAAGAAAGTGCAAGTTTTCGATCATACTCCTCCTATAAAAAAAGTTAGATGTTATAATAATTTAAATAAGATGACTATGGAAGGATGACTAAATAAGATGTTATAAAAGAAAGAAATAACATGACTAAATTTTAGCAAAACTTACTTGAGTGTCCTTTGAGCGTTTATCGACAAACTCCCCATTTTTCTTGATATGAGTCTCTAGATGGATCTCATTAAGCATCAGAATTCTACCCAACTCATCACGCTAATAAAATAAAACATAAGTGAAAAAATAGTTAGTTTTAATCTAAATTTTAAATGAAAATTTAAGTAAAAAGATAAATAAATTTACCAGCCTATGTGCAATTTCAGCAACACTAATACTTTTTGCTGCGTAATTGCAGCCACCAACTTCATATGTCCTGTTTTTTTGTTTTTTGTTTTGTTTCAGATACTTGCTTAAAGGTATCCGAATTCCAATGGTCAATCAATTGCTTAAATACATCTTCACATATCCAACAGGGACGTGTTCCTTTACTTTCCCATTTAATTCGAACACGTCTAAGCGTGTCGAATAATCGGGCAACACATTTTGTATCAAAATTTTCTCTTACTTGTTGCTACTCTATAAAGTCCCAAACACATTTCCTATACATTGTTTTATGAGTTTTAAAAAAATTAAATAATGTAAAATCATGAAATAAACTAAATATATAAGAAATTAAAATAATAGTTACTTTTATACATGAAATAAACTAAACCAATCTTCCTTTTCTTTTTCGAGAAGTGCTCCATTTGTCGGCCAAAACTTTTTATACTTTTCTCTAATAACTTCTGTTATACACGATACTTCCTGGTGTGATGGTATAAGGCAAAATAAAAAAAATCTTGAGTTAGTATTGACATTAAAAAAATCTCAAATTTAAATTTTTAAAAAATAATATATAAAACATACCTTCCTCCACGCAACGAATGACATATCTGCCATTGTATTTCCTAATTGTTTAGGGATTTGCATTTCTTAAAATGTGTGTCCTCCTTCGCTCCTCATGAGCATTATCAGGAGCACTAGTATCTCCATGATCATAAGAACTGGTACCTCCATGACCATGAGCACTAGTATCACCCTCATTATCCTGCTCATCATGCGTAGAATGCATGGGTGATGAATGTGGCATGCTAGATCCACCAACCTCCATATATGGCATAAAATAATGCATGGAAGGCATCGGAAAGCTAGGCCCACTTGACTGCATGGAAGGCATCAAAAATATGAGGGATATGGGGTACTGGGATGCATAATAGGTGCATATCTAGAAGGACTAATAAAGGCCAACGCAGATATCGGTGGGAATGAAGGAAAATTAGGTGTGGATAGTAACCCGGTGAAAGATCCACCAGACATGGGTAAAGTCTGCATAGGCCGTGGAGTAGGGTGTACAGGCAATGGAGTAGGATGCACTTGACTCGAAAGTGGCATATGAATAACAAATTATAAAATATTTTTACAAATTTACAAATTATAACATATTTTTACAAATTTACATGCTTTACAACAATATTATATATATTATGTTTCTACAAATTTAAATACTTTATATTATATAATATATTACTAAATTTATAATATATTTTTACAAATTTACAAATAATAACATATTTTTACAAACTTACATACTTTACAACAATATTATGTTTCTTATAAATATATTACTGATATGACCTGATCAGAAGGAGAACAATGACTTGCCACACATCGTTGATCTGCAAGCTGCTCACAAGGAATATGGACGATGAGGGGGGTGTACCTACAAGACACTCTGATATCAAAGTAAGTAATGGACCAGAGTGGGAGCAAATACAGAAGAAAGGTTAAGAAGAGAATACCTGACCCTCTTGTGAAAGAGGGTATTTATAGAGATATCCCAGCGCAGAGCCAACGATCACTTGTGTTGGGCTGGATTGTCAGGCCCAACCCAGTTGACTGCTAGGGCTTACGTGGCGTAGTGAAGACCAGAACGTGGTCTTCGCCCTAGTTCAATCGTCCGTAATCTCTAGAAGGTGGGTTGACCATCTCTTTCGGAGGTGGGTAGTTGGATGATGACGTGTCCCCGCAAAGGGGAGCACGTGGAGAACGTGTGGAGGACACGTCGTTTTGCCCGACGGAGGAAGTGTCTTGGTCGACAAGAGCATCTGTGCTCGACATCGGGGCAATTTGGGCCCGGTGGGCATTCCCCAAATAGCGTTGGGCTGGGCCTGCCCGTTCAGGCTTGGGCCTAGTCCAGAACAGGAGCCCCCCAAGTCGTAGCTCAAAAGTGAAGGAGCGAGGACTTGATGGTACTGAGCCAGGAAGGAAGGATGCGTGAGGAGGGTCCCTGGCGGGACTGCTGCGTCGAGGGTAAAGAGCGCAAGGAGGAACTTGGTCGGTCTGACTTGTCGAGGATGCTGAAGCGCGGGAATCTCGGTCTTGTTGGGAAATCAGGTTGAGAAGGTGGAGGATGGTACGTCCACACCTGCCCGTCCGTGCAGGGAGACCGAAGGGACGTGACTGTCTTTGATGCCAGGTGTCCAACAGATAGTGGGCCACGCGGGGCGGCTATCCTAGGGCACTTGAGTGCCTAGGGGCGCTTCAAGTCCCGTGCTGATGGTATAAATAGGCAGGTCATTACCCATTTACTATTTTTGCTTTCGCTCACTTATGCACGTGTTTGATTGAACTTCGTGCTTGTATCCGTTCACCAGCACCGCCGCAACCACCACCACGTGCACCACCGTTACATCTAACTCAGTAAGTTTCCCTTTCCCTATCTTTTCCTTATTTTACACTTGAATGCTGGTGTCAGGGCGTGATGAATGCCCCGAGGAGGGAGAAGGTCCTCCGCCGCACCCGGCGGCGGGTTTTTAGATTTAGGATGAGGAACTCGAGGACGTTTTAGGGGGTAGAGTGAACGCCCCGGGGACAGGCATTGGTTTTGGATGGGTGTCTCGGGGACGCACGATAGAATTAGATGCACGCCCCGAGGGCAATGATGGGTGTTGGATGAATCCCCTGGGGAGGGATTCCTGGGTGGCCTCCGCTGCCGTCGTGGCTGCTGTCCCCGTCGCCCTTTCTCTTGACCTGCGGTGGAAGAGTGAATTTGATCTCGGACATCGAATTCATCATTTCCTTCTGTTTTTCAGGTGGATATGACTTCGTGGATCCCGGGAACCATGGACGTTGATGTGGAGCCCGAGACTCCGGCCGCCAAAGTACGAGTTCTGTCACTGGAAGAATGGGTAGCTGAAGAGCCGCTGAGTACGCCTTCGTATTTTATCGAAGAGGAGACCGGTGCTTTCGCGACCATCGAGGACAGGTGCGCGGATACACCTATAGGTTGGCAGTTATATCGGCCTCGCGAGCATCATCGTATCTGCTCGACATATGGGAAAATGTGGTACCCTATGTACGAGTTCTATTTTCGGGAGGCCGGTCTCAGGTTTCCCTTCACGGATTTTCAGTTGTGGGTCTTCGACTGTGTCGCTACTGCGAAAATCGGCGCCGGCTATGACAGAAGAGTCGCCACCGTGCGTTATTTATCCCAACGGAGGGAAAGGAAACGCTCAGAGTAAACCTAACGCAAAGACGGGAAAGGAATGGTCATCACAACCAAATCCTGGATTCGGGAGTCGGTTACGCAAGGGGAAGGTATTATCACCCCTCACGTCCGTCGTACTCGACGGGATCCACGCTTGTTTTCTAGTACGGATTGTTATTCTATCTACTCTAAAAGGTCAAGGGTTAAAAGAAAATAAAATGACTCGGCAAAGTATCGCACTTTATGCCTACGTATTCCCGTCTGGAACGAGAAATCAGAGTCAAGTAGTTCGCCTACCTACGGGAAAGGAGGGGAAGGTTGCTCGCTAGGATATGGCATCCTATGCCTACGTACTTTCATACAGCATGAAAGATCAGAGCAAACGTAGTTCGGTCTACGTACGACACGAGTCTGTCTGTTTATCTTTTATCCTTCTGAAAAAGGTTTTCTCCTGATTACGGGTCCAAACGGACAAAAATGACGTTTTGATTGGTTTTCAGTCTTTTACGCAAGAACTGTTTTTTATTGTGTTTGAAACATTATTGTGTTTTTGATTGTTTCGAGATGAGAAGAGAAACGACGCTCTAAAATCCTATGGTTGAAAATGGGAATCAAAACTACCCTAATGTTATCATGCATGGGTTAACACCTAATGTCTGTCATATTTCTCTCTTGCACAGAGAAAAACAGAGATCCTAGGGGATAAACGGAAAAGAAACAACAGATATACAGTAAATAGTAAAATGCATGAGATGCAGCAATACAAGCGAGGCAAGGGAGTCACGCTCAACCTCGAACCTGGGAAAACAATAGGCAAAGTGAAACAGCTTCACTTCAAACCTAAGGGGCAAGCTGAACAAGCGAACAAACAATACAGAAAAAGAAATGAAACCCAACACCAGCTCTGACAGCAACACCAGCTCCTACAGTAACAGCTCAAACAGCAACAGCTCTGACAACTACAGCTCTGACAGCTACAGTTGATTAACAGCAAGAAGTTGACAGTAACAACTTCTCCAAGCAAGACCCCATCTTCAATCTTCAATGATCCCCAGGCTTTAGATAAGCTCATGTCTCCAAAACTCTCCAGCTTTAGCAAGCACTGAACCCCAACAAATAGACAACTTCAAACAACATCAAAACCCTAGCTTCAACAGATAACTCTTTTTGACAGGCACAGGCTTTATCTTCACCAATCTTCAATGAACTTCATTCTTCAATAGATTCCCATCTTCAATGCCACCACTCCATAAGAGAATCAATTATCAGATTAAATTGAAATGCTACACATCTTACTGACAACCCAAGGAAGCCTATAAGCACTTAGCATTGTAGGGGAAAGGTTCCCTCAAAGTTCTACTTCTAAGGTATGTCACTTATCTCTCCAAAGGAAGGATGTGAATACTTTAAAAGGACTTTATGTCATAGGGAGGAATAGAAGCACAAGATGCTTTCTATGTTTGCAAGAAGAAATCCATCTAATCTAAAGCTCTCCCTATATTTCCTATCTCTTAAGTCTTCAAAAGCAACCTCAGGGAGAAGAAACTTCATGCTCCAAGCTCCATCCTTTGTCTTCAATCATCTCCAATGTCTCCATAAGCCCCAACAAGCCAAACCCAAGCCCCAAGCCCAATCGAAATAACCCAAACCAAACAAACAAGCAAAATACCCAAGAGGGAAAACACACAATCACCACTCAAATTGCAAAAATCAAGTAAAATAGTAATACTCACTATAAAAATCATAGATTAATTTCTAAGGGAACTTAAATATATACCCTATACCCCATATAAACCCCAAGGCCTAAATCAAAACCTAGGTCTCCAAACTATGCCCTAAACTACACCTAAGTGTTGTGAAACCCTAATTCTGATGTCTCTCCTATTCACCTCTCAAACTAAACTGAGTTTTAGTCACAAAAAATATGAAAAAACTCCTAAGGGTACATACTTCCCTAACCTAATCAACCTCACAAGAATCAATCAAAAATCATGCACCAATCTCTCATACTAAATTCAGAAAAATGAAGTACTAAACAAATATAAAATAAAAGCAATAATATTGTAAAATATACCAAAAAATATAAAATACAAGAAATTAATATTTTTATTATTTCACAATTTTCTAGAGGTCCTAAGGGAACTATGAAAAAAAATCCCATCCTAAAATGATTATTTTTCAATTTGTTATGAATTATTTACTAACCTATATGCAAACATGAAAAATAAAAGAAAATCAACTAAAAATAATAAACTGGCGTGGCGAATAGCAATTAGGTTCAGTTATAGATCAGAGTTGGGCCCAGGAGGGGGTGTGGATATCAAAACGCGCACTAGGCCCACCCAGTCAGAAAATACTTGGAAAAAAAACAGGGAAAATGGAAAAAAACCTGTGGCGAATAGCAAATAATTTGCATTGGTTTCTCACTGGGCCTTCAGACTGGGGTGTAGTTAGCAAATCTCGTCTAGGCCCAAAACAAAATCCAACGGAGAGGGAGGTGCAGATAAGAAAAACGGGGGAGATGCTAGCAAAAACACGCTTTGGGCTTGAGGCCCATATCCACCATTATTCAATACTCTCAGCATCTAAAACCCTAATCCACTAAAACTCTCCACCTACTGTTCATCATCCTCCCCAAACCCTAACGTCGCAACCTCACTCTCTCACATCCTCTCTCTCTGATTCTCTCTGTCCCACAATCTCTTCGCCAACCACCAAATACTCACCAAGATCCATCACAAACCATGGCGCTTCAATCTGTCAGCTCAGGTGATCTTTCCCTAACCCAATCTCGCTCACACTCTAACGTTCAAAATAACCTAGTTCTCCAGCTAACAAAACAAACTATAAAAAGTAACAAGTTCAAAGCAAGAACCTGGAGGTGCAATGAAGGTGACGTTGATTTCTAGACGCAACTGATGAAGATTAATAAGCTTGATGGCGATCTTGACGTTCTGGCGAATTGTTGATGCTTGAAGAAGATGAAGACGCGTGAAGATCTACGAATCTTGAAGCTGGTCGATGAGGATCTGGCGATTTGATGAACGTCGTTGAAGATCTCCGTTGAAGATTCGAAGGTCTGCGAAGATCTTAACAAGAACTGAATTTTGGAGTAATCCTGATGAATTTCTGGGCGAAGACTCTTGAAGATTGATGAAGTTCTAGGTGAATCTGGAAAAAATGATGAACTGGATGAAGATCAACGAATTGCTGATGAATGTTCTTGGTGTTTCTGAAAAAAAACGGTTACTGATCTTGAAGCTTCAGATGAAATTACTGATGAACTGTGGATGATTCTGAGAAAATCACGAAGATCGGAAATAGATTCTTGGTAATCTAGACAAAGATGAAGTTTCTGATGAGTTTTCCGGCGATCTGGAGAAAAATGCAGTTTCTGGCGAGCCGTTAGGGTGACCGATGGTCAGTTACGGCGGCGATTAATTTTTCCGGCGAGGCCTCCGGCGGTTTGCATGGTCGGTGGCGAGGGGGAAGTTAGTGGGAGCCAGCTGTTGCGCATGCAAGCAGAGGCGTGGTGGAGGAGAGACACGTGGAGAGGAGAAGGGATAGTGGATAGTGCCAAGTGGCAGAGAGAGAGTGAATGGAAGTGTGTGTTGGCAGCTCCTGAGAGAGAGGAAAGTGAGGTGTCCGAAAATCAAAGCACACGCGTGGGACCCTCCTTTATATGACACATGGCAGCGAGTTTGGACCTTTGAACTGGGCTTTGAATTGGATAATGGCCCACTATGATTAATACTCTGATTAAGGGACTAATACTGAATTAATTGCAATGAATTAATGACTAATGGCTAATGAAGACTGATTAATGAACGAAATTAAGACTAATTAATAAAACTGAGATAAACTGTAAAATTGCTTGAGAAGCAACATCCAATGAACTGAAGCTGGTTGTTACGGCAACAACTGGTCAATTATCGGATACAATTTTGATTTCAACCTCAACCACCTGTGGGACACCACGGGCACTGAGCTATTTTCACAAAACACCTCCGTCCCCCCTTGGGCTAACCTTGTCAACACCAGGAGAGGAACCAATTCGTCAACATGAATAGAGATTCTGTCGTCACAGGAGTAACCTTGTCCACATCTGGACCCAAATTTCGTCAAATCACAAATAAATGCAAATCTGTCCACGTCAGGATTTCACATTTCGACAACACAGGAATAGAACCTTGTCCATGTTAGGACCCTCATTTCGCCAATACGAAGGAAGATATATGCTGGGGATAAATGGTCCTTGAAGAGTAATCAATCTTGTCCACGTCAGGACTTCACATTACGGAAAACTCCCGGTGCTTCCGCTGGGGAAACATTTCTGTCTAGTCACAGGAAACTCCATCCATTTACTTCATACGGGAAAAGTCATCTGCCTGATTACAAGAAAGTTCATCCCCCTGCTCCATACGGGAAAAGTCCATCTGCCTGAACACAGGAAAGTTCATCCGCCTGCTCCATACGAGCAAAGTCATCTGCCTGATTACAGGAAACTCCATCCGCCTGTTTCATACGGGAAGCTTATCTGAATACTGTTTCTCTGCCCACCTCTGCAGTAGCTACCTCCGTTGGTCCCACACCCACAAACGAATTTGAGGAGAACTCTACTGGGGATAGTAACACTAGGAAATCACGGCGACTTCCATGGGGAAAATACTTTTGTCAAATATCGGAACCCAACTCACACACTCTGTCTATCACGGGAGAATTATCTATCTGGATACCAGAAAATTCATCCGCCTGCTTCATACGGGAAACTCCATCTGCCTGATTCATACAGGAAAGTTCATCCGCCTGTTTCATACGGGAAAATACATCTGCCTAATTCATACAGGAAAACACATCTGCCTGATTCTTACAGGAAAGTTCATCCGCCTGTTACATACGGGAAAACATAACACATCTGCCTGATTCTTACAAGAAAGTTCATTTAGATATAGCTTCTTTGCCTATTCTTTGCAGTAGCTAACCCCACTGGGGATATTCTGAAAATAATTGCCCGACACCCGTTTCGACAACAAGTGACCACTTCTGAAATCTTGATTCATGAAACCCTGAAATGCTGCCGCGACAGCAAACCTGAAGAAAAACACTCCGCTGGTCGGATAAGAGAAACTTCAGCCAGTAACTCTGTGGGGAATGATAACAAGAACCGCATCATCATATGTCTCACGGCGAGACCTCGATCATCTGGTAACAGATCTGCACTGTAACTTCATACTCTTGCTGAGAAACACACCTGAAAACAAAAGGTTAACCAACCTGATTTATGTTTCATAATGCGTATGTTTGGCAATGGCGTAATGCTCCATACGGCATGGAAATGCTACGCGTTTTTGGGTAGATGCAAACATGATAATGTATGCAAATGCAAATGCAGGTTCAGGCTACTGGGGAAGCTCTGACAAGCTTGCTTCAACACGGCTGTTGAGGACAAATACCACCCTGTTGGGGATGAACGGATATCGCGAAGTATTCCGGCAAAATAAATGCCGGAAATACAACCAACTGTGTCAGGGAGAGATTACACATCGATTTCCACTAGGAGGAAAGAATAACACCTGCTGGGAAGATTAACTCAGCTGGGGGAGAATCACCCTTCTGGGGGACAACCGTCTGGGTACAGTTTACAAACTCGGAACTACCACCCCGCGGGGGATAATCATTCTGACGAAAGCATGACGACCTGTGGGGAGAAAGAAAACCATCCTCGTTGGGGATAATCCTTCTGAACCTACTACGACTTGGTTATGTGCCGCGGAAATCTTCCCAGCTGGGGATTGAACGCGCACATCTTCGACTCTCTAGGGAGTAGCCTTTCTGCCGGGAATACTGATTTTGGTTTGTTAGAGATATCCTATGGACAACTTCCATGAGGATACTCTTCTGGGGAAAATAATCCATCCTTTGGTAATGGATAATCATCGTCTCAACCTCTGGGGGGTGAGGTGCGACCCGCTGGGAAATAACATCAAATAAGGTCAAGTCCTTCATCCGGAGCCTCTGGCTGGGGCCACCATTTTCTGATTGTCCGCTTCAAGGGCGAGAACCCTGCAAAACACAAACGAGACAAAACAAATCTATACAACCAAATCTATCCGGGTTAGCACCCGTGACATTACTTCAGTCAATTCGAAGTTTTAGCAATTTATTGGCAAGGGCCAACAAGATTATGCAAGTGCAAGTTTATCAAAAACATCGGTGTTTTCCACACACAAAACAGTAAAGCACAAACATCAAATACTGAATAACACGTTTTATTAATTGAGTCTATAAATAGGCGAAGCTTTGTACATCGGATGCAACTCCTGAAAAGAGGAAGTTACGCATACACACATACATATATGCACAAAAAGCATAAAAATACAAAACAATATTTGTATACATGTCGGCAACGTGGTGCAGACAAACATCATGAGCTGATCCTCCTATGACTCGCCTGACTCTGGCGCTTTCCCGGTATTCAATTTTCGGAAGAGATTGTGTCGGATAAACGAACCCTCAGGTACTCCCAAACCACAAAGCAATGCTGTATCAAATCCGGACCGCAGTCATTTGCTTTTTCAATCCCTAACTTTTGCGTGAATCGCCCTTTGCGGGTTTTCAATTCACCGGGATACCCTTTTTTGCCGAAGTCGCCCTTTGCAGGTTTTCGATTTCGCGGGTGTACATCTTTTCAATTTTATCCCTAACTTTTGCCCGAACCTTTTATTCATTTTTTACGGTTCGCCAGGATGCCCCATTTTTGCCTGGACTCTCTTTTTACTGTCCAGCGGGTCACTTTCAAGCAAAGTATTTTTTAACCGCGTCTGAATTCACAGGAGACGTAAAGTCTTCACCATCCATGGTAGATAGTAACAAGGCTCCTCCAGAGAAGACTTTTCTGACAACGTAGGGACCTTCGTAATTAGGGGTCCACTTACCCCTGTGATCTGTTTACGGCGGGAGAATCCTCTTCAGCACAAGGTCGCCCGTCTGAAAGCTTCGAGGGTGTATCTTCTTATCGTATGCTTTCTTCATCCGGATCTGGTACAACCGATCGTATGCGAGAGAAGCTAGCCTCTTCTCATCCATTAAGCTGACCTGATTCAGTCTATCTTTAACCCATTCTGCCTCGTCAAGTTGGACGTCTCGTAAAACCCTCAAGGAAGGAATCTCAACCTCCAAGGTAACACTGCTTCCATTCTGTATACCAATGAAAAGGGGGTTGCCCCGGTTGATGTGCGTACCGTCGTACGATAACCGTGCAAAGCGAAAGGCAGCATCTCATGCCAGTCCTTATACGTCACAACCATCTTCTGAACAATCTTCTTTATATTCTTATTGGCCGCTTCAACAACGCCATTCATCTTGGGTCGGTAAGGAGAAGAGTTGTGGTGTTCAATCTTAAAATTCTGGCACAGCTCTTTCATCATCTTGTTATTCAAATTCGAACTATTGTCGGTGATAATCCGCTCAGGGATTCCATATCTGCAGATAATATCTCGTTTGATAAATCTGGCGACCACTTGTTTGGTGACATTGGCATATGATGCTTCCTCCACCCATTTGGTGAAGTAATCAATTGCCATCAAGATGAACCGGTGTCCGTTGGATGCCGTAGGCTCAATCTTCCCAATCATATTAATTCCCCACATCGAGAACGGCCACGGTGATGACATCACATTCAGAGGACTTGGGGGTACATGGACCTTGTCCACATAAATTTGGAATTTATGACACCTCTTTGCAAACTTGAAACAGTCTGTTTCCATAGTTAGCCAATAATAACCTGCCCGCAACAGTTTTCTTGTCATAGCATGCCCCCCAGCATGTGTACCAAAGGTACCCTCATGTATCTCTTCCATGAGCAACTTTGCTTCTTTCTCATCTACACAGCGTAGCAACATCAAGTCGTGGTTTCTTTTGTATAAGACGCCGTCAGGATTCAAATAGAAATTGCCAGCCAATCTCCTGAGAGTCTTCTGATCTCGAACGGATGCCCCAGCCGGATACTCCTTGTTCTTCAGGAAATTCTGGATGTCAAAGTACCAGGGTTTACCATCAGGAGCCTCGTCAATGGAAAATATGAATGCAGACCTATCAAGCCGAGAGATAACAATCCGGGGAGCCTCGTTCCAGAAGTTAACTTTATACATCGAAGACAATGTCGCCAAGGCGTCAGCCATTTGATTTTCTGCTCGCGACACATGATGCAATTCCACCTTGTCAAAGAAAGGCAACAATCTCCTTGCATAGTTCATATATGGTATCAAATTGGGTTGATGTGTCTCCCATTCTCCTTTAATCTGATTCACCACTAGAGCTGAGTCTCCGTATACGTCCAGATGTTTGATTCACAAATCAATAGCTTCTTCCAGACCCATGATGCAAGCCTCATATTCAGCCTCATTATTGGTAACGGGAAAAGTCAATCGGGCGGTAAAGGGGATGTGCGACCCCTGAGGAGTAGTAATAATTGCACCTATTCCGCTACCATAGGAATTTACAGCTCCGTCAAATATTAACTGCCATTTGGAACCCAATTCTGGTCCTTCGTCCGGCAACGGTTCTTCACAATCTTTCATCTTCAGGTACCTGATATCCTCGTCAGGAAAATCAAACCTCATCGATTGGTAGTCCTCGACAGGCTGCCCCGCAAGGTATTCCGACAGAACGCTACCTTTAATAGCCTTTTGCGAGACATATTGTATATCGTATTCGGTTAACACCATCTGCCATCGGGCAATTCTTCCGGAGAGTGCTTGCTTTTCAAACACGTATTTGATTGGATCCATCTTTGAAATTAGCAGGGTTGTATGATTCAACATGTATTGCCTCAAACGCTTGGCGGCCCAGGCTAGCGCGCAACACGTCTTCTCGAGCATTGAGTATCTGGACTCACAGTCGGTAAACTTCTTACTCAAATTGTAGATCGTATGCTCTTTACTTTCGGTCTCGTCGTGTTGACCGAGAACACAACCCATACTTTCCTCAAGAACCGTCAAATACATAATCAAAGGTCTCCCGGCCACTGCGGGTATCAAAACAGGAGGTTCCTGCAAGTATTCTTTTATCTTGTCGAACGCCTTTTGACAATTTTCATTCCAGGTCACAACCTGATCCTTTTTCAACAATTTGAATAACGGCTCGCATGTCGCAGTAAGGTGAGATATGAACCGGGCGATATAGTTCAACCTCCCTAAAAACCCACGCACTTCTTTTTCTGTTTTAGGCGTCGGCATTTCTTGTATTGCTTTTATTTTCGCAGGATCAACCTTTATTTATTTTTCGCTCACGATAAACCCCAGTAGTTTGCCCGATCTCACCCCGAAGGTGCACTTGTTAGGGTTCAGTCTCAACCTGAACTTCCTAAGTCTCTTGAACAGTTTCAGCAGATTAACCAAATGCTCCTCCTCGGTCTGGGATTTGGCAATCATATCGTCAATATAAACCTCGATCTCTTTATGCATCATGTCATGAAAGAGAGTCGTCATAGCACGTTGATATGTTGCCCCCGCGTTCTTTAGTCCAAAGGGCATCACTTTGTAGCAAAATGTTCCCCAGGGAGTAATGAAGGTAGTCTTCTCCATGTCTTCTGGCGCCATTTTGATCTTATTGTAACCCGAGAAGCCATCCATGAAGGAGAATACGGAGAACTGAGCAGTGTTATCAACCAGCACATCGATGTGAGGAAGTGGAAATTCATCTTTCTGGCTCGCTTTGTTCAAATCACGGTAATCTACACACATTCACACTTTACCGTCTTTCTTCGGCACTGGCACAATATTAGCGACCCATGAGGGATATTTGGTAACAGCTAGGAAACCAACATCCCACTGTTTTTGAACTTCCTCCTTGATCTTCACAGCCATGTCCGGTCTAGTTCTTCGAAGTTTCTGCTTAATAGGAGGACATTCCTCTCGCAGTGGCAGACGATGAACAACCATATCCGTCTCCAACCCAGGCATATCCTCGTATGACCAAGCAAATATATCACTGTACTCTTTGAGCATCTCAACCAACCTTTGCTTGATGTCGCTCTGCAGCGCAACCCCTATACGGATGTTTCTCACAACCTCTTCCGACCCTAAATTGATAATCTCAATGGCTTCCTCATGAGGCAGAATGGTTCTTTCTTCTTGTTTCAATAACCAGGTCAACTCTTCTGGTACGTCGCCATCTTCACTAATCTCTTCCTCAGCCTGAAATACCGGGTGCTCGAAGTCGAAGTGATTCATAGGCGGTTCATAGATGTCATATGAAATAGTAATCCTGCAAAGGAAATGGTTAAATGCTTCAAAACGCATGCAAAGCAAATTACCACATTGCCATTTTATTGTAAAACACAAAAACAGAAAAACAGGGATCACAATATTTGTATATGAAAAACGCCTTTATTTCATGATTAAACAATGTAATGTACATAACCAAATGGCCCTACGCAAAATCACTATGCCCCGAGTAGGACACATGATTATTCAACAATTAAGAAAACAAATCATTACTGTTTAGTTGTCACAGGAACAGTTTCCCGGATAGACAAATTGCAGAGACTTTGTCCTGGCACGCTTGGCTTGATCCATGCGTCCATATCACAGTCGCTATCTCCGTCTTCAGTATCGGAAACAACATTGATAGTCTCGAAGCTCACCCCATTTGGTGTAATGGTTATCGGCCCTCTGAACTTGGGCGCTCCTGAAGAGCATGTTGACAACGAAGGATGATATCCAAGCCCGAACCTGTCATTCTTCACGGGAATCTCCAACACCTGACCCCAGCCCTTGGTTTTGCCTGCCTGCACTAGAGCCTGAGCCTCTTTGTACGATGACACTGCCACATCTGATATTTTACTTGGCACTGGAACTTTGTCTTTAATTCGCAACCCCTCTAAGGCTTGACAGGGTGTTTCGTGTATTTCGCCGTCGACCTCGACATATTTGAACGAAGATAAATGGATAACCAGAATATCTTCCTCTCCACAAACAGTGACGACACTATCCCCAACCATATACTTCAGCTTTTGTTGTAACGTGGATGTGACTGCCCCGACAGCATGGATCCATGGGCGCCCAAGAAGACAACTATACGCTGGCTGGATGTCCATTATATAGAATTCGGTTTCAAATATTTCATGCCCCACCTGCAACGGTAATGTTATCGATCCGAAAACTGACCTCCTCGTTCCATCGAACGCCCTCACCACTAAATCACTGGGCGTGCAGATAATCCCCCTGATATCTATCTTCATCATGGCTTTCTTCGGTAGCACATTCAGGGAAGATCCAGTGTCTACTAAAACATGGGTCATGACCGTGCCCCGACATTCTACTGACACATGCAATGCCATATTATGCTTTCGCCCTCTCGGAGTCAAATCAAAGTCTGTGAAGCCCAAACTGTGCCCCACATTGACATGCGCCATCACTCCTTCTAACTGATTAACTGAAACTTCTTGAGGAACGAACGACATGTCTAGAATCTTCAGCAAAGCATTCCAATGGGCCTCGGAACATAACAATAATGATAAGATGGAAATTTTTGACGGCGTTTGCTGGAGGTGCTCAACGATTTTGTAATCACTTTTACGAATGAGCCTCATAAACTCCTCCACATCCTTAAGTGACGTTTCCTTTTCCTTCGACTGAGAAGGACCACCCTCAGTTACCTTGGCTTTACCCTTGGCTACTCTTTCTGCCTCTACCTCGGGTGACGTGAAGATTCTTCCGCTTCTGGTCATACCCCCTGTTCCGACAACATTATCTACAACCCCAGCTGGTTGTCCATTGACTTCAATTCTCTCACCGTCGTAATATACCTCCAACCCGTAAGTCCACGACACTGCTTTAGTACTCTCAAAAGGAATTGGTCCTGCTTTGGTAATTGTGATCGTCGGTCGCCTGGCAGGTGTCGTTATCGTTATTGTTTTCCTCGGAATTGTCACCGTTGCAACATCGTTCTGCTCATCACACAACGCCTCTACAGGCTTTTCAACCGCGGTTCGATCGAATTGCAAGGTACCTTCATCCATCATAGCCTGAATGCCCTGCTTCAACTCATTACAACCCGCTGGCTGGGTCCAACAATCCAAGCAAAATTCATCACAACCCGGGAATACACCTCCTTTTAACAGCGTGCTTTTAATCTCACCCAACGGTGTCTTCAGCTCATTGACATCCATCACTAGATTCAGATTCTCCTCTGTTAAGATAGCGTTTGCCCCGTGATTGGGCATAGGCTGTTGTACGATATTTGGACCCACCTGTCCAAAGTTAATAGCTTTGCTATCCAATAAATCCTGAACTTTGTGTTTAAATGCCTGACAAGCTTCTACATCATGTCCGGGTGCCCCAGAATGGAATTCGCAATGCTTGTTGGCATCATATCCGTAAGGAAGTATTGCCCCTGTAGGCGGTGCCAAAGTCCTCTTTTCAACCAAGTTCAACCCTAGCAGGGTCTGGAGGAGTTCTGCATACGTGGAAGGAGGTGCGTCGAACACTCTTTTCGGCCTCGCATTCTGTACCCTTCTCTGACCAGGATTCTGTCCTTGCTGTTGTTGTGGTTGTTGTTGTTGTGGCTGCCTCTGTTGAGGAAGCGGGATAGTGACACTAGCTATCTGTTGCGGCTGAACATACTGATTTCTTCCTCTGCCCCTGCCTCTGCCCCCAAACACGGCACTAGTATCGCCCTGTCGTCTACCACCAAATGCTTTTCTGGCACCTCCTGTTGAAGTAGACTCACTTGCTTGGAACCTTCCAACTTTAATCCCGTTCTCAATCATCTCCCCCATAAGAATCAAATCTGAGAAACTGCTCAATGACACACTAAACAATTTTTCGTAGAACACCCCCGTAAATGTCCCAATGAACATGTCATTCATCTCCCTTTCAATTAAAGGAGGATGCACCCTCACTGCCATATCGCGCCACCTTTGCGCATACTCTTTAAAGCTTTCGCCGTTTTTCTGTGACAAACCCTGCAGCTGGACCTGGTTTGGCGCCAGATCGCTGTTGTATTTGTAATGTGTCACGAAAGCATCAGCCAATTGCTTCCAGGTTTTGATCTGCGTGGGCTCCAGCCCCATATACCATTCAAGCGACGGTCCTGACAAGCTGTCCTAAAAGAAGTGCATGAGCATCCTCTCATAATCTGAATACGCGGACATCCTTCTGTAATAAGAGCGGACATGGACCTTTGGGCAGGTGTCCCCCTTGTACTTGTCAAAAGTGGGAGCCTTGAATTTCAACGGCACCCTCAGCCCTGGTACCAGGCCCATTGTAGTCATATCCAAACCGATGGAGTTCTGATTCACTACCCCCTTCATTTGTTCTTCAAGCATTCTAATCCTCTGCACAGGATCAATAGGTCCTTCAAACCCCACACCTCTTCCAGAAAAGGCGTCCTCCTGGCGGTCTTCGCCCCAATTCACATTTTCATTTCCATACCCGTCGTAAGCAGTGTTGCGACCAAACCCTTGATGATTGATCATGGGACCTCGTCCCCCATTACCGAAACCCTGGTGGACCCTAACAGGTCCAAACCCAGTGTTGACAGGAATCACCCCAACACCATTCATATTACCAAATCCACCATACCCCTGGTTAGCGTTACCAAAACCGTCGTAACCGAAACCCTGAGTGTTGAAGGCGAATTTCCCGTCCTGATTGACGTAATCAAATCCCTGATCATTGTAGCCGAAACCATTGTTGCCAAAACCATTACCGTCATTGTTGTTACCACCGCCTTGGTTGGCGTCCCCAAATCCAACATTGTTAACAACAGTCTCATTTCCATTCCCTGTGTTGCCATTGCCAGCGCCAGCGCCATCGTTTACAATCACAACAGGTGGGGTCACTACGGGTGGGACCACAGGCGTAGGGGGCCCATCCTCCGGAATAGTTTCAACGTGTGCAGAATTGTGGTCATTGTTGCCATTCCCATTAGTCCGCGTCAGCAGCGGCTGTACCAAAGTCTGGAGGCTCTCCTGGCCTTTAGCGATGTTCTCCATTGCTTGCATGAACAGATTCAGCTTCTCGCGGATTTCCTGCATCTCCACTTGGACTTGATCCATGATTCTCTTGCAGTTGTTTCGGGTTGAGTAGCGGTGGACTCTTTGTTCGTCAATCCTGGAAAACTTGGAGATGCAGGAAATGAGATACAAGTTCAAAAAGTAACTAGCAATGCAAAATGAATATGCAGATGCAATATGTGTCTGTGTGTTAGGGAGATCAACCCCTGATTCTAGTGCCAAAGTGCCAGTGCAGTGACAGTGATAGCAATAAGAAGCTCGAAACCCAATCATAGAAAACATCTCATATATTGCGGAAAAGCCCATCAAGTTAGGAATACAATATTACTGAGCGTACAATAGGAAGGCATGACCTCAACCAACAATCCTGGTGATGGCCAGCACAATGCAAATAAAGCATACACATCAATACATGAGATAATCAAGTGCGACCATATGCCTGATACTCCTCTAATAATCTCTTAGTCTTGGGATGATTTGGTTGAGCAAGCAACCCTTCGACGAGCGAGTCTCTTTTCCTGATAACACGCTGGAGATCACCAATGGATTCCTCCCAAACACCTTCACCAAAGCAATCTTCTAGCTTCCGTTTCTGGGATGCAGACTCCTTCTTGCGCTTGATAACTTTGTTCAAGGCATTGTGGACATCATACCTCCGCGTAACCTCTTCTTCCAACCTCTTTCGGCTAGCTTTCAACTGACCTTCCAGCTCAGAGATCTGCAGCTTCAGTTTGTCTTCTCTTTCCTTATTGCCGGTCAGCGTGGCGTTCCAAGTTTTGTTGAAGGCAGAGATCTCCCGGTAGGCTATATCAAGTGATTTCTTCTTAGACTCCAGCATATCATGAGAGCTCTTGAAATCTATCCCCAATAGCTCACGCTTCTTTCGTTGCTCAGTCAATTCTGTGCCTAGTTGATTCACCAGCTTCGTTTGCTGCTCGAAGGAATATACGGCCTCATTCCTTTCGCTTCTGAGTTGCATTAGCTCTTCTTCCAGCTTCTCGTTGGCTTTCATTAGCTCTTCTTTCTCCTTCACAACCTGTTCATACCTCTCAATAGGCACAGTAGTTGGCTCCTTCATCACGGGGGAAGCAGGAGGTAATACTGCAGGAAATGGCATCCGCACCTGCTTTGCTCTATCTTGGATCCAGGCTTTGTACGGGGGATAGGCTTGACAATCATTTTTACCCAACAATGGCTTACCCCTTCTGTTGATGTTTCTCCAAGCATGTTGCAGATTGGACAATATTTCTCCCTTCAAATCACCTGTGAAGTACAAAGATTCCTGTACTTCCTCTTCTTTTGGCGGGCTTTTCAAAGCATACCCAAATTGCCTGATCAACAATGA
Organism: Lathyrus sativus; assembly: GCA_963859935.3. Classification (NCBI taxonomy): domain Eukaryota; kingdom Viridiplantae; phylum Streptophyta; class Magnoliopsida; order Fabales; family Fabaceae; genus Lathyrus; species Lathyrus sativus. The sequence goes on along the minus strand of OZ012736.1, from coordinate 129,621,485 downwards.
AGGATTGTAGTTAATACACCCTTTTCTCCCAATCAGAGGAACGTTAGGATATCCGGCGCAGCTATAGATGATCACAGATCCCAACAAATCTTTATTAAACCAGACAACGTCTTCTTAAGAAAGTCCCATCAAATGCTCAGACCAATCCACCGTATCTGCAGACTCAGCGAAGATACCCCTCTTGGGCAGATGACTCTTAAACCACATATACAGTAAAGGCCCACAACAAGAAACGTTCTTGCCCCTCCTGTTCTCGTTCTTATAATGAAGTGAGTGATAGAAATCTCCAATCAAAGTAGGCACAGGATTGCCTGAAGCAAATATATAGAACGCATCCAGATCAATGAAGTCAGGCAGGTTCGGGAACAGTACAATGCCATATATACACAGAGCAAGGATAGTATTAAACACAATCCAACATCCACTCTTGGCATACTCTTGTGCTTTCCCAACCAAGAACTTGAGAGAAAAACCAGACACTCCATTCCACGAGGTTAACAGCAGCTCTGAGGATTTTAAATGCAAGGCAACAGCCAGGTCGTCCAGTTTGGGCTCAGCATCCATGTGAATGAAAGGTACCCTGTTCTGGATGGTCAACTCTAAGATCTCAGCATATTCCTCCATGGTCGGAGCCAGAATGAAGTCAGGGAAAGAAAACATCTCAGCGGGGGATCATAAAACTGCATTAGCGTGTACAGTCCGTTACGCTCATACATGGATGGTTTATAAACCAATCTAAGTAACTTCCTATAGCTCTTCCTGAAGCTTCTCTTCACATCATCATCAGCTAGAGATATCAAACCAAGCAAAGAAGAAACATCTGGAGTAGGCAACTTGTACGCCACAGTCTTCTTCAGGGTATCCATAATATCAGCAGACAGAAATCCGGGCAACTAGAATCAGAAGTATGAAAATGCACCTGCAGCACAGACACACGTTAATGATATGCATAATAAGTATGCAACAATGCAGTATGCAACAGGGATCAAGTGCACATGGCTGAGAAGCCCAATCCACCATGCTGGTCTCAAATAGACCCACAAACTGCTCAAAACCTGGTCTCAAAAGATCAACCGCAATGCTCCAACCTGGTCTCAACAGACCCAATAATACTGCTCTGGTGAAGAACCTCAAGTAACAACACATACTGATCCAATATCAAGAAGACCGGGTAGTCTGGAGGGCAAGTTTCCTGCATGCCCCAATCCCTCTCACAAGTGGGTGTCCTATCAACTGACTCAAGGTACGACATCCTATGCGGTTGTCGGCGTCACAGACTTTCAAGACTGATGATACGATACCCAGAAGGTGTGGCATCATCATGTCTTGAAGAGGCCTCACTTAGCCAACTTCCAAATGATCGGTCCCTGGAGTCGACAATCCAATTAACCAACAATCCCCTCAACCCAAAGGGTTGAAAAAGAAGTCAACCAGAAGAACCTCGTCCGAGCATGGATTTTGCGGGACACTGGTACATGCAAAGCATGCACGCGCCCACTACTTTCCACAACTAATTCTAGGTGCACTCAAGCCCAGGTCCGACTTATCTCTCAATAAATCACCCCATCCCCACAACAGCAATAACAATATAAAGCTGACAATAAAATGCGGAAAGTAAAGACAGAAATTTAAATCCATACAAAATTCACAACGGGAAAACAAGCGCTAGGACTGACTCGCGTAGGGAACCGTTGGAGTCCCCAGCAGAGTCGCCAGTTGTTGCTACTGCGAAAATCGGTGCCGACTATGACAGAAGAGTCGCCACCGTGCGTTATTTATCCCAACGGAGGGAAAGGAAACGCTCGAAGTAAACCTACCGCAAAGACGGGAAATGAATGGTTGTCGCAACCAAATCCTGGATTCGGGAGTCGGTTACGTAAGGGGAAGGTATTAGCACCCCTCACGTCCGTCGTACTCGACGGGATCCACGCTTGTTTTCTAGTACGGATTGTTATTCTATCTATTCTACAGGTCAAGGGCAAAAAAGAAAACAAATGACTCGGCAAAGTATCGCACTTTATGCCTACGTATTCCCGTCTGGAACGAGAAATCAGAGTCAACGTAGTTCGCCTACCTACAGGAAAGGAGGGGAAGGTTGCTCGCTAGGATATCGCATCCTATGCCTACGTATTTTCATACAGCATGAAAGATCAGAGCAAACGTAGTTCGGGCCATGTACGACACAAGTCTGTCTTGATTTTTTTTTATCCTTTTGAAAAAGGTTTTCTCCTGATTATGGGTCCAAGCGGACAAAAATGACTCTTTTGATTGGTTTACAGTCTTTTACGCAAGAACTGTTTTTTATTGATGTTTATCCTTTTATTGTACTTTTCTGATTGTTTTGAGAAAGAAGAGACAGAACTCTAAAACCTATGGTTGAAAAAGGGAATCAAATCTATCCTAATGTTGTCATGCATGGGTTAACACCTAATGTCTGTCATATTTCTCTCCTGCGCAGAGAGAAACAGAGATCCTAAGGGGATAAACGGAAAAGGACAACATATATACAGTAAAGCAGTAAAATACATGAATGCAGCAGTACAAGCGAGGCAAGGGAGTCCCACTCAACCTCGAACCTAGAAAACAATGAGCAAAGTGAAACAGCTTCACCTCAATCTCAAGGGGAAAATTAACAAACAATACAATCAAGAAACTCAAACAATACATCAACATCTCTAAACAGCACCAACAGCTCTAAACAACAAAACCTGACAGCACAAGCTCCTTCTTCTATCAGTCTTCAAGGCAATGAAATTTATCCTCAATCTTCAAGGGCTTCTTCAAAGCAAGCTCTCCAGCAGAGAAATGATGACAAGAGGATTTAGAATGTTAAACAGTCTGCTGAGCACCAAAGGTGGCCTACAGAAAGTTAACATAATACAGACTGTTTCTCTCAAAGTTCTATCTCCTAGATACAGTCACTAATCCTTCCAAAGGAGGGATGTGAGTATTAAGGAGAGACTTTTAATCATTGAGAAGAATGGAGGCAAAAGAAACCATCCATGTTTATGAAGAAAATTTCTATTCTAAGGCTCTTCCTATATTCTATGTCTTATGATCTTCAAACAACCCCAAGCAAGCCAAGAAATCTTCATCAAGCTTTGATTTTGATCTTCAACTTTGATCCTTGCCAAGCTCCACAAGCTCTAACTAAGCCCACACCCCAAGCAAAAGCCCAAAAAGCCCACACAACAAAATAAACCCCAAAAATGGGCAAACCAAACAATCACACAATGGTAAAATATACTAAAAATAGTAAAATAATATTTACAAGCCTATTATTAATTCTAAGGGAAATACTATATCTACCCTATATACCCCATAGGTCCCATACTCTAATTCAATCTAAAAAACCCAAAAATAAAATGTTCAAGTGCACCTATGTTATGTATAAACCCTAATCTAACCATCTTAATATTCACTAATCAAAATTACCTAAAAATAATCCTAAAAATTATGGAATAAAATCCAGGGGTACCTAATATGTATATTTAATTGTCCTAAAAAGATTGGTCTAAAAAAAATAAGGGGAACTACCTAAACAAAAATCTACAAGATTATGTACAAACTATATTCAACAAAAAACAACTAAATGTAAAATATTCACAAAAAATAAAGAAAATACCTAAAATAATATTTTTATTTATTCACAATATTTTTGAAACAAATATCAACATGTAGCAAAAATTCCCATATTAAAATGACCATTTTTAAATTTTATATGAATTTTCAAAGTTGTAAAATAAAGTGAATAAAATGAATTAAAAAAAGACACAAAGCTGGTGCAGATAGCAAGAAATTATAACTCGTGAATCAACTGGGCCCAACTGGGGGGTGCGCGTATCAAAGCGCCTTGGGCCCAAATATATGTCAGAAAATAAAAAGGAAAATCAAAGAAAAAAGGAAAATAAACGGTGCAGGAAGCAACTGAATTAAGAGCAATTCATTGGGCTTGTCTAATGGGGGGTGGGAACAGCGAAAACCACTTAGGCCCAAATGCTACTCAACAATTAAACAAAAAAATAGTAAGGAAAATCAACAAATCCATGGTGCCAAAAGTAATCAGAACAAGTGTAAAATAGGTTGGGCCACGAAATGGGGGTATCAATAGCACAAGCAAACTTAAGCCCATGACAAATATTAAATGAAATGACTGTGCACTGATGTTCATCCAACTCTTCACAAACTGAGACTTCATCACAACCAATGGATCCGTTTTTGAGTCAATGGTCAGCATCTATCCAACGGCCTACACTTTGTCTTCCCCATTCAAATCAAATTTGGAGCCAACTGCCATGGAAGCACAAGCAAGAACACAACAAATGCTGCAACTCGTGTTCCTCCAAAACTCAATCAAAATTAATAAAACAAAACCCTAGCATGCTCCATTTTCTTCCCTGATTTCATCTATAGCATTGAAATTCATTGACATGGCTTCTAACCTCAAACACGATTCTCAATCCAAAAACTGGTCCAACATTGATTGTCATCATTCATTCAATTATCATGCTTAATCTCTTCCTTGTTCATCACTGGTCAATTACAACTAAAAACCTAATATTCTACTTGCATATCCATGGAGTTCTAGGTCCAAACAGAATTTGTATGCACATGTGAATCATCACCAATTCTTCTCAAACTCTCCAGAAAGTTTCTCCTAACCACATACTAATACTCTAACCTAACAAATCAACCTAATTATGCCTAAATCGAGCCATAATTCGAAACTTACTAACCTGATGAAATGAGGAAAACAGATGATGAAAAACTTCAATCCAATGCTTGTCCTGTTCCAGGATCATTCTGTGTGTTGAATTATTGCTTCTGTATGCACTGGATCTTGCTCAAACAGCTTGAATCAATGTAACAGAATTTCAATTGCAGTGGTGAAAGTGAAACCTCAAGAACACGATTTATCCAATGATTCACTCTGATTTTGATTGGTACACTCTCAGAAATGATAATGGAACCGAATGGGATCAAAAGATGGAAAGAATGATGAAGAATTTGGAGAAATCGAAACTGAATTGCAATGGAAGAAGATGAATTTCAATTTCTGAGTTTTGGCACCAAATGAATCCCAACCTTGGTTTAGATCATCTCTACTGGTTATATAGGTGATGTAGGAAGGATCTAGAAAGTGCTGGAATGATCTCATGAGAAATTGGGTATCTCATGTCATGGTAAATCCTTTAATGAGTTTCAAAAAACCAGTTGGAGCTTGGACTGTTACAGCACATGAACAAGGCTTGAATTTCTCTCCAAATGAGAATTAGAAAGTGTAGGAATGGTTCCTTGCCTTGTACCTTGATCCTTATGTGATTTGGCAAGTGTAGCTTCTCATATAAGTAACCAATGATAAGTCCAAGTTCTTGAACTCAAATTCAAAATCCAATGGTGTCAATGATCTCAAAACATGTTTTCCCTTCAATTTGGTATATCACATGATGTATTTTGGCTTTGGATCAAAAAATCCCAAATTTGGTCACTTGAAAATGGACTTTTACCTTCCATATTTGGTCAATTTTATCATTTTGAGTTCCATGCATTTCTAAGCCATCAAGACCTTTTTCATAGACTCAAAACATCATTTTGAGCAAGTTTGATGTTGAACATTTTTCCATTTGAAGCTTGCAAGTAGGAGTTTTAGGCATATGCTTGAAATGACCTATAATCTTACTTTCCCAAAATACCCCTGGCTTGTCAAGATCATAAGTAGAGCTCCACAAATAAAATTGAGGCATACCATACCTTTCTAGAAAGCTAAGATCATGAGGAACAACTTTCATGTTGGCCAAAAATCCATTTGAAAACTCCTTATGGGGTAAAAGTTGCTTGGAAGTCAAGTAACTTTCACAGATAAATTTCAGTGTCCTCAGATGACCTGTAACTTGCAAGAACCATAACTTGAGTTCTATAAACCTCCTTGATGCCTTCCACCACTCAAATTAAATGTATTGAGATGCTATAAAAGTTTCATGTTGGCCAAGGATCCATTTGAGACTTGCATTTTGAATTATTTTGCTTGAAAGTTTGACCTAAATCAGGGAATTTTACACAGAACCCTAATTTAGAAATTTCTCTTCTTCTTGATTTATTTTGATTTCTCCTTGGCACAACACCACATCCATATCCACATATCAAATGATGAATCCCACATCCTTCAAATAGGCCTTGATGCCCTTCAATCAAGCCTTAGACCTAGGGTTGACCCAGATGAAACCCTAGTTGAGTGTCTTCAACTGTAGCTCTTGTAACCACACCAATAACTTGTCTTACTTTCAAAATGACCCTCTAGGTTTTCCATGATGTCTACACACATTCCATGCCTCAGTCCATAGCTCACAACCTCTATGATGATCTTCAAATACTCCCTAGACAGGCTATAAATCCACTGCTTGATTTATTAACTTCTCAGAGCTTCACCTTCTTTCTTGGTGACCTGAATGGGCTTGAATCTTGATAAAAACCTTTTGGATATACTCCTTGAGATGAAAATAGCACTTGACCCCTTGTTGGATGACTTGCCCATGCTATGCTATGCAAATGAATGAACTATGTATATGATCTACTATGCAAATGATAAAGCTATGAAAACACAAATCAGGTAAAACCAGTTAGTCAAATTTTAGGGTGCAACAGCTGCCCCTATTCAAACGGCTTGGACCCGACTGGGTGAAACGCCCGGAGCCTTCAGCCAATCGAGGTACGAGACGGTTGAATACCAATAACCCGGAAATTTGCCAACTGCAAAAATAAATTGCGAAATGAACTGCACTACTATCTGGGGAACACTATCTACAAATCTGATTTCAACACTATCTTGTCAATACCGGAATTGACTTCACTGGGAGAAGTATTTTTGTCGAATATAAGGACGCAATTCTGTCTTGTCATGGGACACATACTATGTTCCTTACGGGGAAATCTTTCGTCTAGATATTGAAGAGTTCATCTGCCTATCTCTCACGGGAAACATACATCGACTTAGTAACACTTCGTCCGCCTATCCAATACGGGTACACTATTCTGTTTACATCACAGGAAAAATTTTCTTCTGCCCATCAAACAGGAAATTTTCTTCTGCCCATCACACAGGAAAATACATTTCTTCCCATCACACAGGAAAATTACATTTCTGCCCATCACACAGGAAAATTTATTCTTCTGCCCATCACATAGGAAAATTACACTTCTGCCCATCACACAGGAAAAATTATTCTTCTGCCCATCACACAGGAAAAATTATTCTTCTGCCCATCACACAGGAAAATTACACTTCTGCCCATCACACAGGAAAAATTATTCTTCTGCCCATCACACAGGAAAATTATTCTTCTGCCCATCACGCAGGAAAATACACTTCTGCCTATCACACAGGAAAAATTATTCTTATGCCCATCACACAGGAAAATTATTCTTCTGCCCATCACGCAGGAAAATACACTTCTGCCCATCAAACAGGAAAAATTATTCTTCTGCCCATCACACAGGAAAATTACACTTCTGCCCATCACACAGGAAAATTATTCTTCTGCCCATCACACAGGAAAATATACTTCTGCCCATCACACAAGAAAACTATTCTTCTGCCCATCACACAGGAAAATTATTCTTCTGCCCATCACACAGGAAAATTATTTCGGACATAGTTTCTTTGCCTATTCTCTGCAGTAACTAACTCCGCTGGGGATATTCCGAAAATAACTATCAAACACTCGTCTAAATAACAAGTAGCAAACTTGAAGAAACATTCCGCTGGCCGGATACAATAACGCCTCAATTGGCAACTCTGTGGGATAATAATAAACTGAACTATGTCATCACACGTCTCCCGGCGAGACCTCGATTATCTGGTACTATCTGAGCTTTTAGAGCTCCATACTCCTATTGAGAACCACACCTGAAAGCAAAAGGTCAACCAACCTGATCTATGTTTCAAAATGCGTATGTTTGATAATGGCATAATGCTCCATACAATATGGAAATGCTACGCGTTTTTTTTTGTTTTGTTTGGTGGATGCCAATATGACACTATATGCAAATGCAGGCTCGAACTGCTGGGATAGCTCTAACAAGCTTGCTTCAACAATCTTGGCCGTCGAGGACAAATATCACCCTGCTGGGGAGTGAACGAGTATCACAAAGTATTCCGGCAAAATAAATGCCAGGACACACAACTAATTCTGTCGGGGAGAGTTTTAACCTTCGATTTCCACTGGGAGGAAAGAAAACACTTGCTGCAGAGAGAGAACTCCGTTGGGGACGAAACAACTCTCTTGGGGAGAATAAATGACCCTACTCGGAAGGGAATCTCTGCTGGGGAGAGTAGACTGTCTGGGTACAGCTCACAAGTTTGGAAATATTAGTCTTCTGAGGCTAAACAACTCTGCTCGAGATAGGGAATCCTTTTGGGGGACACCATACTGTCGGAATACAACCTACAATCTTGGAAGCACCAAACTCTGTTGATGGTAAACGACCCTGCTGGAGGATGTCCCTCGGATAAGCTGCGACTAGCTGGGGTATTTGATCCTTCTTCATTAAGGAACATTGTCATCTCAACTTCAGGGAATGAAGCGCGACCTGCCTGGGGGTTCACTTCACATAATGATTAAGTTTTTTCGTTACGAGCTTCTGTTTAGGACTGCAGTCCTCCGATCGTCCACTTCGTATGGTCAAGAACCCTGCAACACCACAAACGAGACAAGACAAGTCTATACAACCAAATCTATTCAGGTTAGCGTTAGTGACATGATTTTCAGCCAATTCAAAGTTTTAGCAATTATTGGCAAGGGCCAGCAATGTTATGCACTTGCTAGTTTTATTAAACATTGGCGTTTTTCACATACAAAACGGTAAAGAACAAGCATCAAATACTGAATAACATGTTTTATTGATTGGGTCCCTGAATGGGCAGAGTTTTGTACACTGGATGTAACTCCTGAAAAGAGGAAGCTACGCACAACAAATATAGAAGTATGCACAGGAAGCATATATACAATGACAAATCAAATCTGCACATATGTCGGCAACGTGATGCAGACGAACATCATGAGCTGATCCTCCTATGACTCGCCTGACTCTGGCGCTTTCCCGGTATTCAAACTTCTGAAGAGATTGTATCTGATAATCGAACTCTCAGGTATATTCTCCCGCACCAATGTGCACCGTAGCACCAAATTCGGACCGCAGTCATTTGCTTTTCAAATCCCAAACTTTTGCGTGAACCACCCTTTGCGGGTTTTCAGTTCACCGGGATACCCTTTTTTGCCGAAGCCGCCCAGTGTAGGTTTTCAACTTCGCGGGTGTACATTTTTCAATTTTTATCCCTAATTTTTGCCCGAACCTTTCATTCTGTTTTTGGTTTGCCAGGATGCCCCATTTTTGCCTGGACTCTCTTTTTTCTGTCCAGCGGGTCAATTTCAAGCAAAGTATTTTTTAACTGCGTCCGAATTCACAGGCGACGTAAAGTCTTCATCGTCCATGGTGGACAACAATAAAGCTCCTCCTGAAAAGACTTTTCTAACAACGTATGGCCCTTCATAGTTGGGGGTCCACTTGCCCCTGTGATCTGCCTGTGGCGGGAGAATCCTCTTTAGCACCAGGTCGCCCGTCTGAAAGCTCCGAGGATGTATCTTCTTATCATACGCTTTCTTCATTCGGCTCTGGTACAACCGACCATATGCTAGAGAAGCTAACCTCTTCTCATCCATTAAACTCAGCTGGTTCAACCTGTCTTTCACCCATTCTGCCTCGTCAAGTTGGACATCTCGTAATACCCGCAGGGAAGGGATCTCAACTTCCAGTGGTAACACTGCTTCCATTCCGTATACCAACGAGAACGGGGTTGCCCCGGTTGATGTGCGTACCGTCGTACGATAACCGTGCAAAGCAAAAGGTAGCATCTCATGCCAGTCTTTATAGGTCACCACCATCTTCTGAACAATCTTCTTTATGTTCTTATTGGCCGCTTCAACAGCGCCATTCATCTTGGGTCGATAAGGGGAAGAGTTGTGATGCTCAATCTTAAAACTCTGACACAGCTCCTTCATCATCTTGTTATTTAAGTTCGAACCGTTGTCGGTAATAATCCGCTCGGGGATTCCATATCTGCAAATGATATCTCGTTTGATAAACCTAGCTACCACCTGCTTGGTCACATTAGCATAGGATGCCGCTTCCACCCATTTGGTAAAATAATCAATTGCTACCAAAATGAAACGGTGTCCGTTAGATGCCGTCGGCTCAATCTTTCCAATCATATCGATTCCCCACATTGAGAATGGCCACGGTGACGACATCACGTTCAGAGGACTCGGAGGCACATGGATCTTATCCGCATAGATCTGGCACTTATGACACCTCTTCGCAAACTTGAAACAATCAGTTTCCATAGTTAGCCAGTAATAACCTGCCCGCAGCAGCTTCCTCGTCATAGCATTCCCACCAGCATGTGTACCAAAGGTACCCTCATGTATTTCCTCCATAAGCAACTTCGCCTCTTTCTCGTCTACACAACGTAGCAGCACCAAGTCGTGGTTTCTCTTGTACAGGACACCGTCCGGATTCAGATAGAAATTACCAGCCAATCTCCTAAGAGTCTTCTGGTCGTGACTGGATGCCCCAGCCGGATACTCCTTGTTCTTCAAGAAATTCTGGATGTCAAAGTACCAGGGTTTATCATCAGATGCCTCGTCAATAGCAAATACGAAGGCGGGTCTGTCAAGTCGAGAGATAACGTTTCCGGGAGCCTCATTCCAGAAGTTGACTTTATACATGGAAGACAATGTGGCCAGGGCGTCAGCCATCTGATTTTCTGCTCGCGGCACATGATGCAATTCAACCTTGTCAAAGAAAGGCAACAATCTCCTCGCGTAATTCATGTACGGTATCAAATTGGGTTGACGTGTCTCCCATTCTCCTTTTATTTGATTCACCAACAGAGCTGAGTCTCCATATACATCCAGATTTTTGATTCGCAAATTGGGCTTGAACTTTTGAAGGATTTTGATTTTGGCTTGAACTACCATCCGGGTAAAGCGAATGTAGTAGCGGATGCATTGAGTCGGAAATCATTGCATATGTCGGCGTTGATGGTGAAAGAGTTAGAATTGGTCGAGCAATTTCGAGATTTGAGTTTGGTATGTGAGAGAACTTCTTTTGGATTTAAGTTGGGTATGTTAAAGCTTACAAGTGGTATTTTGGATGAAATTCGAGAAGGACAGAAATCGGATTTGAGCTTAGCTGATCGGTTGACTTTAATCAACCAAGGCCAAGGTGGTGATTTTCGGATTGATGAGAATGGTATTATGAGATGTCGGGATCGAGTTTGTGTTTCGAACATGGTTGAGCTTAAGAAGAGCATCCTTGAGGAAGGACATCGTAGCGGATTGAGTATTCATCCGGGTGCTACTAAGATGTATCAGGATTTGAGGAAACTATTTTGGTGGCCTAGTATGAAGAAGGATATCGCGGAATTTGTACATTCTTGTTTGACTTGCCAGAAGTCAAAGATTGAGCATCAGAAGCCATCGGGTTTGATGAAGCCGTTGTTTATTCCTGAGTGGAAATGGGATAGTATCTCCATGGATTTTGTATCGGGTTTGCCGAGGACGCCGAGTAATTTTGAGGCTATTTGGGTTATCGTGGATAGGTTGACTAAATCTGCTCACTTTATTCCTATGCGTATGGATTACCCTTTGGAGAAGTTGGCTAAGTTGTATATTGAGAGGATTGTGTGTCTGCATGGTATTCCGTTAAGTATTGTTTCGGATAGAGATCCGAGGTTCACTTCGAGATTTTGGGAGAGCTTGCAGAGTGTTTTGGGTACTAAGTTGCGTTTGAGTTCAGCGTATCATCCTCAGACTGATGGTCAGACGGAGAGGACGATTCAGTCGCTTGAAGATCTTTTGAGAGCTTGTGTATTGGAAAAAGGAGGAGCTTGGGATAGCTACTTGCCTTTGATTGAGTTTACCTACAACAACAATTTCCATTCGAGTATTGGTATGGCACCATTTGAGGCGTTGTATGGTAGGCGGTGTAGGACACCATTGTGTTGGTTCGAGTCCGGAGAGAGTTCTGTTGTTGGACCCGAGTTAGTTCAACAGACTACTGATAAGATCAAGATGATTCAAGAGAAGATGAGAATTACTCAGAGTCGTCAGAAGAGTTATTATGACAAGAGGAGGAAGGCACTTGAATTTCAAGAGGGAGATCATGTGTTTCTTCGAGTCACTCCGATGACAGGTGTTGGTAGGGCACTGAAGTCGCGCAAGTTGTCGCCGCGTTTCATTGGTCCTTATCAGATTTTGCAAAGGATAGGAGAAGTGGCCTATCGTGTGGCTTTACCACCGTCGCTTGCTAATCTTCACGACGTATTCCATGTATCTCAGTTGAGGAAATACATTGCGGATCCGTCTCATGTAGTCCAAATAGATGATGTGCAGGTGAGAGATAACCTGACTGTTGAGACATCACCTATGCGGATTGAGGATCGGAAATTGAAGCAGCTTCGAGGTAAAGAGATTGCCTTAGTGAAGGTCGCTTGGGGAGGACCGGCTGGTGGAAATGTTACTTGGGAGCTTGAGAGTCGGATGAAAGAGTCTTATCCAGAGCTGTTTGAATCAGGTAGCATTTTCGAGGACGAAAATTCCAAAAGTGGGGGAGAGTTGTAACAGCCCAAATTTCATTAAATAATTAATTGTAGTAATTAATTGATTTAGTGGGATTTTTATTAATGTTGGAAATTAATTTTTATTAATTGGAATTAATAGAGAATTGAGAAGGAAATTGGAAGGAAGGAAAATAAAGGAATATATAAGTGAGGAAGAAAAGAAAAGAAAGTTAGAAACATTTGGAGAGAAAGAGGAAAGAAAGAAGAAAGAAGAGAAAGAGAGGAGAAGAAGAGGAAAAGTGGAAAAATCATCAAGAACCAACATCAAAGCTCCGATTAATCGAGGTAAGGGTGAGAAATGTTTCTATTTGATCATTGCATGATGTTATGTATGTTGGGTTGGGGTTTTGGTAGAGTTTTCATCACTTTCCAATTAGGGCAAATGTTGGATTAATCGGTAGATTGATGATTTAATCGGTTGAAACTGAGCAATAATGCCGTAGAATAGTCGGGTAACATGTATTGATGTTATTTGTACTGATTTGGATGTTTGAGGTTTGGTTGATGATGGATTGATGAAGGAGAGGCAGAATAGGGTTCTGTTCTGCGCAGGTTCGCTGGCTCTCGCCAGGCAAGCGAAGGCGAAGCTTCGCCAGGCGAAGCCTAGCGAATGCTGGCGAGTAATTATGATTAAGTCCCAGTGGACTTCGCTGGCGAGTTCGCCAAGCGAAGTTGGATAGCGAAGGTTCGCCCAGCGAAGGTGCTGGCGAATGGTGGCGAATGAAGTCAGTAGCTACTGACTTGGGCTCGCTGGGAAGTCTCGCCAGGCGAAGCCTAGCGAGTGTTCGCTGAGAGAGTTCGCCAGGCGAAGGCCAGGCGAAGGTTCGCTGCGAGGGGTCGCCAGGCGAATTTGAAGGCGAATGTGACAGCATTTTTCTTTTGCTGTGTTGCTCATGTGGTGATTGTTTGATTGATTCACATAGGTTAATACCTCTATGATATGATATAGATATGATCTATTGTGATGATGTGTGCTGTGGGTAGCCTACGGGCGTGAATCCTAGTTGATGTGCGATGCGTGTTAATTGTGATAAATAGAAATACATGTGAATACAATGATGAATGTATGTGTATTGTCTAATGAACTTGCGAATGCTTAATGGGTATACAATTATGTGATGAGTATGCATGAGAACATTGTGGATATGTGTGCATGACTTATAATTGTATAAATGGTATTGTGATGTGAATACCTTGATTGTGTGATATATGTTGTATGTGCAATCATTGTGTAATTCTTGAAGAGATGAATTATGTAAATGCATGAGATTAAGATGTCGGTCTTAAGTGCATTTGTTGTGGTTGATTGTACATGCATCATTTAGTCAAGAGGCAATGTCTGTTAGTTTCGTGGAAACTAGTGGCTTGTCCCAAACCTAGAAGTGTGGGTTTGAAGGCTTAGTGGATGGGCCTTTGTGGTTATCGGTCTAGAAGTGTGGACCCGGTTTAATGTAAAAACCGAAAAAAGATAACGGGTTATCGGTCTAGAAGTGTGGACCCAGTTTAATGTAAAAACCGAAAAAAGATAACGAGAGTCGGTACCGCATTGCATGAGTTGCATTGAGTTGTTGAGTCACATTAATATATGACATATGCATGAAGAGATGCTTATGTGTGAATGATGAGATTGTGAAATTGTGAGAGTATGCATGATGTGGAAATGCTTTACAAATATTCGTGTTGTCATTATATGTGTGGCAAATATATATGACTAAGAAATTGAATTGTGGTGAGAAATACGGAGAGGAACTTGTATTGATTACCTATATATATATATAATCTTATGCTTTGATTATTATGGTTATATTTCTCACCCTTCTGCTGTTTTATAATGCTCTATGAGGCATTGCAGATTAGGATGCTGGAGTCATTCTTTTGTGAAGTTAGTCTTCATTCTTTTGAGTCGGCTGCTCTGATATGTAACACCGGGTAGTTAGACTAGTATAGTCATTCTTTTGTGATACATTGCGATGTATCAGCTGATGTGGTTTTGTAATTTAACTGATATGATGTATTAATCTGGATGACTTATGTGCATTTGAATTAATATTTTGAAAACGATTAAATGATTTGATCTTCCGCTTAATTTTGAAAATGTTACATATCTTATGGAGAAAAATGTGAAAGTGTTTTATTGGTGAAATTGTGGCATTCTTCTTTTATACCTTATTATAAAACCTTTTTACTCTGATAATTGTATGTGCTGAATTGTTTTATATGCATTTATTTGGGGTATAGAAGGGGGTGTTACAGTAGTGGTATCAGAGCAGGTCGGCCCGTCCGGCCAAGTTGTTAGAGTGTTTTTCCCTGTGTGTTATTGATATGCGTGTGATGCATTATCAATATTGGTTGTTCTTACGTAGTTCTGTTGTTGGAATTAGTAAGATGGTTGCAGGGAGGAACGACGAAGCGATTGCGGAGGCATTGACGAGATTGGCGGGGGCAATTGGGCAGAATCCTCCGGCCAATGCGAATGTGAGGAATCATGGTGATGATGGATTTCGTACTTTGGGGAAATTCCAAAAGAATAACCCTCCGGTCTTCAAGGGAACTCATGAACCGGACAAGGCACAAATTTGGTTGAAAGCTGTGGAAAAGATTTTTCGAGTTATGAATTGCTCGGATGCACAGAAGGTGCAGTTTGGGACTCATATGCTCGAAGAAGAAGCTGAAGATTGGTGGGGTAATACTCGCCAAAGATTTGAGGAAGATGATATTGTGATTACGTGGGATTTGTTTAGAGAAACCTTTATGGAGAAGTATTTTCCAGAGGATGTGCGGGGGAAGAAAGAGATCGAATTTCTTGAGTTGAAGCAAGGTAATTCGACGGTTGCTGAGTATGCGGCGAAATTTGAGGAGTTGATCAAATTTTGTCCTCACTATAATACTGGTAATGCTGAGAGGTCTAAGTGCCTCAAGTTTGTGAACGGTTTGAGACCCGAGATTAGACAAGCTATTGGATATCAGGAAATCAGGCGGTTTTCTGAGTTGGTTAACAAGAGCAGGATTTATGACGAAGACAGTAGGGCTAGGTCTAGCCACTACAAGAGCCTAAGTGATAAGAAAGGAAAAGGACAATTCAGAGGAAAACCTTACGTAACTCCTGCCGAAAAGGGGAAACAAAAGGTTGGTTTTGGCAAGAAGCCAAGTGGGGGAGTTTCTACCCCGGTTAGGTGTTACACTTGTGGTGAAGCGGGGCATCGTGCTCCGGAGTGCAAAAGTGTTGAACAGAAGTGTTTTAAGTGTGGAAAGCCAGACCACAAGGCTCTAGAGTGTAGAAGCGGTGCGGGTGTTACTTGCTATAACTGTGGTGAGCGAGGGCAAATCAGTACCAAGTGCGATAAGCCGAAGAAGAATCAAGGGAGCGGGAAAGTGTTCGCTCTATCTGGATCGGAGACTGCTAGCGACGATCGATTGATCCGAGGTACGTGCTTCATTAATGGTACACCTTTGATCGCTATAATTGATACCGGAGCTACGCATTCTTTTATTTCTTTGGATTGTGTTAGAAGGTTGAATCTTGAGTTGTCTGTGATTGGTGGCGGTATGGTTATTGATACTCCTGCTAAGGGTTCGGTAACTACACCATATGTTTGCTTGAATTGCCCGTTGAGTATTTTCGGTAGAGATTTTGGGATTGATTTAGTGTGTCTTCATTTAGATCAACTGGATGTCATTCTTGGAATGAATTGGTTAAAATTCAATCGTGTGTATATTAACTGTTTTGACAAAACGGTTATTTTTCCCGACTCGGATGTTGAAAGGGAATTGTTTATGACGAGGAAACAAGTGAAGAAATCGGTACAAGATGGGGCTAAGGTATTTATGCTTATGGCAACTTTGAGGACTAGTGAAAGTGAAGAGATTGATGCTTTGCCCATTGTTAGAGATTTTCTGGAAGTATTCCCTGTAGAGATAAAGGATTTACCGCCGGAGCGAGAAGTGGAGTTTTCGATAGATTTGATTCCTGGAACTAGTCCGATATCGATGGCTCCATATCGTATGTCGGTCTCGGAGTTAAAAGAGTTGAAGAGTCAACTTGAGGATTTGCTTGAAAAGAGGTTTATTCGTCCGAGCGTGTCACCGTGGGGTGCACCGGTGTTGTTGGTTAAGAAGAAAGAGGGTTCTATGAGGCTCTGTGTGGATTACAGACAGTTGAACAAGGTGACTATTAAGAATAAGTATCCACTTCCAAGGATTGATGATCTAATGGATCAGTTGGTTGGTGCAAGTGTGTTCAGCAAGATTGATTTGAGATCTGGGTATCATCAGATTCGTGTGAAAGCTGAGGATATTCAGAAGACGGCCTTTCGGACGAGGTATGGACACTATGAGTATTCCGTGATGCCATTTGGTGTGACTAATGCACCAGGTGTATTTATGGAGTACATGAATATGATTTTCCATCCTTATTTGGATAAGTTTGTGGTTGTGTTTATCGACGACATCTTGGTTTATTCGAAGAGCGAAGAAGAGCATGCCGAGCATCTAAAGATTGTGTTATCTGTGTTGAGGGAGAAGCAGTTGTTTGCGAAGCTTTCTAAGTGTGAGTTTTGGTTGAAGGAAGTTAGTTTCCTTGGTCATGTGATTTCGAGTAATGGTATTGCGGTCGATCCGTCGAAGGTTGAAGCGGTGTCGCAATGGGAGACTCCGAAGTCAATTTTTGAGATAAGAAGTTTTCTTGGTTTAGCCGGTTATTATCGGAAGTTTATTGAAGGATTCGCTAAGTTATCGTTGCCGTTGACACAGTTGACTAGGAAAGGTCAAGCCTTTGTTTGAGACGCCAAGTGTGAAGCGAGTTTTCAAGAACTTAAGCGAAGGTTGACGACAACTCCTATTTTGATTCTGCCAAATCCAGAAGAACCATTCGTTGTGTATTGTGATGCTTATTTGATGGGTTTAGGAGGTGTGTTGATGCAGAATAACCAAGTTGTGGCTTATGCTTCGAGGCAACTCAAAGTGCATGAGAAGAATTATCCGACGCATGACTTAGAGTTGGCCGCCGTTGTGTTCGTGTTGAAACTCTGGAGGCATTATTTATTTGGCGCAAGATTTGAAGTGTTTAGTGACCACAAGAGTTTGAGATATCTTTTTGATCAAAAGGAATTAAATGCGAGACAAAGAAGATGGCTTGAACTTTTGAAGGATTTTGATTTTGGCTTGAACTACCATCCGGGTAAAGCGAATGTAGTAGCGAATGCATTGAGTCGGAAATCATTTCATATGTCGGCGTTGATGGTGAAAGAGTTAGAATTGGTCGAGCAATTTCGAGATTTGAGTTTGGTATGTGAGAGAACTTCTTTTGGATTTAAGTTGGGTATGTTAAAGCTTACAAGTGGTATTTTGGATGAAATTCGAGAAGGACAGAAATCAGATTTGAGCTTAGCTGATCGGTTGACTTTAATCAACCAAGGCCAAGGTGGTGATTTTCGGATTGATGAGAATGGTATTATGAGATGTCGGGATCGAGTTTGTGTTCTGAACATGGTTGAGCTTAAGAAGAGCATCCTTGAGGAAGGACATCGTAGCGGATTGAGTATTCATCCGGGTGCTACTAAGATGTATCAGGATTTGAGGAAACTATTTTGGTGGCCTAGTATGAAGAAGGATATCGCGGAATTTGTATATTCTTGTTTGACTTGCCAGAAGTCAAAGATTGAGCATCAGAAGCCATCGGGTTTGATGAAGCCGTTGTTTATTCCTGAGTGGAAATGGGATAGTATCTCCATGGATTTTGTATCGGGTTTGCCGAGGACGCCGAGTAATTTTGAGGCTATTTGGGTTATCGTGGATAGGTTGACTAAATCTGCTCACTTTATTCCTATGCGTATGGATTACCCTTTGGAGAAGTTGGCTAAGTTGTATATTGAGAGGATTGTGTGTCTGCATGGTATTCCGTTAAGTATTGTTTCGGATAGAGATCTGAGGTTCACTTCGAGATTTTGGGAGAGCTTGCAGAGTGTTTTGGGAACTAAGTTGCGTTTGAGTTCAGCGTATCATCCTCAGACTGATGGTCAGACGGAGAGGACGATTCAGTCGCTTGAAGATCTTTTGAGAGCTTGTGTATTGGAAAAAGGAGGAGCTTGGGATAGCTACTTGCCTTTGATTGAGTTTACCTACAACAACAGTTTCCATTCGAGTATTGGTATGGCACCATTTGAGGCGTTGTATGGTAGGCGGTGTAGGACACCATTGTGTTGGTTCGAGTCCGGAGAGAGTTCTGTTGTTGGACCCGAGTTAGTTCAACAAACTACTGATAAGATCAAGATGATTCAAGAGAAGATGAGAATTACTCAGAGTCGTCAGAAGAGTTATTATGACAAGAGGAGGAAGGCACTTGAATTTCAAGAGGGAGATCATGTGTTTCTTCGAGTCACTCCGATGACAGGTGTTGGTAGGGCACTGAAGTCGCGCAAGTTGTCGCCGCGTTTCATTGGTCCTTATCAGATTTTGCAAAGGATAGGAGAAGTGGCCTATCGTGTGGCTTTACCACCATCGCTTGCTAATCTTCACGACATATTCCATGTATCTCAGTTGAGGAAATACATTGCGGATCCGTCTCATGTAGTCCAAATAGATGATGTGCAGGTGAGAGATAACCTGACTGTTGAGACATCACCTATGCGGATTGAGGATCGGAAATTGAAGCAGCTTCGAGGTAAAGAGATTGCCTTAGTGAAGGTCGCTTGGGGAGGACCGGCTGGTGGAAATGTTACTTGGGAGCTTGAGAGTCGGATGAAAGAGTCTTATCCAGAGCTGTTTGAATCAGGTAGCATTTTCGAGGACGAAAATTCCTAAAGTGGGGGAGAGTTGTAACAGCCCAAATTTCATTAAATAATTAATTGTAGTAATTAATTGATTTAGTGGGATTTTTATTAATGTTGGAAATTAATTTTTATTAATTGGAATTAATAGAGAATTGAGAAGGAAATTGGAAGGAAGGAAAATAAAGGAATATATAAGTGAGGAAGAAAAGAAAAGAAAGTTAGAAACATTTGGAGAGAAAGAGGAAAGAAAGAAGAAAGAAGAGAAAGAGAGGAGAAGAAGAGGAAAAGTGGAAAAATCATCAAGAACCAACATCAAAGCTCCGATTAATCGAGGTAAGGGTGAGAAATGTTTCTATTTGATCATTGCATGATGTTATGTATGTTGGGTTGGGGTTTTGGTAGAGTTTTCATCACTTTCCAATTAGGGCAAATGTTGGATTAATCGGTAGATTGATGATTTAATCGGTTGAAACTGAGCAATAATGCCGTAGAATAGTCGGGTAACATGTATTGATGTTATTTGTACTGATTTGGATGTTTGAGGTTTGGTTGATGATGGATTGATGAAGGAGAGGCAGAATAGGGTTCTGTTCTGCGCAGGTTCGCTGGCTCTCGCCAGGCAAGCGAAGGCGAAGCTTCGCCAGGCGAAGCCTAGCGAATGCTGGCGAGTAATTATGATTAAGTCCCAGTGGACTTCGCTGGCGAGTTCGCCAAGCGAAGTTGGATAGCGAAGGTTCGCCCAGCGAAGGTGCTGGCGAATGGTGGCGAATGAAGTCAGTAGCTACTGACTTGGGCTCGCTGGGAAGTCTCGCCAGGCGAAGCCTAGCGAGTGTTCGCTGAGAGAGTTCGCCAGGCGAAGGCCAGGCGAAGGTTCGCTGCGAGGGGTCGCCAGGCGAATTTGAAGGCGAATGTGACAGCATTTTTCTTTTGCTGTGTTGCTCATGTGGTGATTGTTTGATTGATTCACATAGGTTAATACCTCTATGATATGATATAGATATGATCTATTGTGATGATGTGTGCTGTGGGTAGCCTACGGGCGTGAATCCTAGTTGATGTGCGATGCGTGTTAATTGTGATAAATAGAAATACATGTGAATACAATGATGAATGTATGTGTATTGTCTAATGAACTTGCGAATGCTTAATGGGTATACAATTATGTGATGAGTATGCATGAGAACATTGTGGATATGTGTGCATGACTTATAATTGTATAAATGGTATTGTGATGTGAATACCTTGATTGTGTGATATATGTTGTATGTGCAATCATTGTGTAATTCTTGAAGAGATGAATTATGTAAATGCATGAGATTAAGATGTCGGTCTTAAGTGCATTTGTTGTGGTTGATTGTACATGCATCATTTAGTCAAGAGGCAATGTCTGTTAGTTTCGTGGAAACTAGTGGCTTGTCCCAAACCTAGAAGTGTGGGTTTGAAGAATTAGAGGACGGGCCTTTGTGGTTATCGGTCTAGAAGTGTGGACCCGGTTTAATGTAAAAACCGAAAAAAGATAACGAGTTATCGGTCTAGAAGTGTGGACCCGGTTTAATGTAAAAACTGAAAAAAGATAACGAGAGTCGGTACCGTATTGCATGAGTTGCATTGAGTTGTTGAGTCACATTAATATATGACATATGCATGAAGAGATGCTTATGTGTGAATGATGAGATTGTGAAATTGTGAGAGTATGCATGATGTGGAAATGCTTTACAAATATTCGTGTTGTCATTATATGTGTGGCAAATATATATGACTAAGAAATTGAATTGTGGTGAGAAATACGGAGAGGAACTTGTATTGATTACCTATATATATATAATCTTATGCTTTGATTATTATGGTTATATTTCTCACCCTTCTGCTGTTTTATAATGCTCTATGAGGCATTGCAGATTAGGATGCTGGAGTCATTCTTTTGTGAAGTTAGTCTTCATTCTTTTGAGTCGGCTGCTCTGATATGTAACACCGGGTAGTTAGACTAGTATAGTCATTCTTTTGTGATACATTGCGATGTATCAGGTGATGTGGTTTTGTAATTTAACTGATATGATGTATTAATCTGGATGACTTATGTGCATTTGAATTAATATTTTGAAAACGATTAAATGATTTGATCTTCCACTTAATTTTGAAAATGTTACATATCTTATGGAGAAAAATGTGAAAGTGTTTTATTGGTGAAATTGTGGCATTCTTCTTTTATACCTTATTATAAAACCTTTTTACTCTGATAATTATATGTGCTGAATTGTTTTATATGCATTTATTTGGGGTATAGAAGGGGGTGTTACAATTGGCATTACCAAATCCATCCCGTCCGAAGTCCTGAGCGTTGAAGCTGTACTTCCCATCTTGATTAGCTTAATCAAACCCCTGGTCGTGATAGCCAAATCCGTTGTTACCGAAGCCATTACCTCCAACATTATCACCGCCCAGATTGGCATCTCCGAATCCAACATTGTTGATGACAGTCTCATTACCGATTCCTGTATTACCGTTCCCAGCGCCAGTGTCATTGTTCACATTCACAGCAGGTATGTTCGTCACAGGTGGAGCTACCGGTGTAGGAGTACCATCCCCGTGAATGGTGTCAACACGTACAGAATTGTGGTCTTCGTTTCCATTCCCAGCATTCCTCGCTAGCAATGGATGCACCAGAGCTTGCAAGTTTTCCTGGCCTTTCACAATTGTCTCCATCGTCTGCATGAACAGCGCCAGCTTCTCACGCATGTCCTGCATTTCGCTCTGCATCTGGTCCATAACTCTTTTGCAGTTGGTACGAGTAGAGTATCAGTGTGGGAGTTGACTTTCAATCCTGAAAAGACCTGAAGAATGCAGGAAATGAGATACAGTTCAATAATCACCTTTAATGCCATATGAATGAGTATGCAAATGCGACATGTGTCTATGCATTAGGGAATATCACTCCCCAATTCTAGTGCTAATGTGTCAGTGTGGTGACAATGACAACAATACGAAGTTAGGAGCCGAATCATAGAAAACACCTCATACATTGTAGAGAAACCCATCAAGTCAGGAATACAACATCAATGAGTGTACAATAAGAAGGCATGACCTCAACCAACAATACTGGTGATGGCCAGCACAATGCAAATAAAGCATACACATCAATACATGAAATAGTCAAGTGCAACCATACGCTTGGTACTCCTCTAATAACCCCTTAGTCTCTGGATGACTTGGTCGGGTAAGCAAACCCTCAACAAGTAGATCTCTTCGCTTGAGAACACGTCGTAAATCACCAGCAGATTCCTCCCGTGCCCCTTCTCCGAAGCGATCCTCTAGCTTCCGTTTCTGAGACACAACCTCCTTCTTGCACTCGATGGCCTTGTTCAATGAGTTCTGAAGACTATATCTTGCCATCACCTCCTCTTCATACTTTTTCTTGCTAGCCTTCAACTGATCTTCGAGTTCAGAAATTTGCTGCTTCAATTTGTCTTCCCTCTTTTTGTTGTTGGTTAGCGTAGCATTCCATGTTTTGTTGCAAGAAGAGATTTCCCGGTGGGTGGCATCGAGTGACTTCTTCTTGGACTCTAACATATCATGAGAGCTTCTGAATTCTTTCCCCAGGCGTTCACGCTTCTTTTTCTCTTCGGTCAGTTCAGCACCTAGCCTGTTTACTAACTCAGTCTGCTGTTGGAAAGAATGCACAACTTTGTTCTTCTCACTCCGTATCTGAGCCAGTTCCTTCTCTAACTCTTCATTGATCTTTATCAAGTCCTCTTTTTCTTTCACAACCCGCTCATAGACCTCAACAGCTACAGTAGTTGGTTCCTCCACTGGAATGGGAACAGGACGTGATACTGCTGGAAAAGGCATCTGTACCTGTCTTACCCTCTCCTGAATCCACACCTTGTAGGGCATATAGGCTTGACAATCATTCTTGCCTAGCAATGGTTTCCCTCTTCTGCAGATATGATTCCAAGCGTGCTGAAGCTTGGCCAATAATTCCCCTCTCAGTTCCCCAGTGAAATACAGAGATTCCTGTATTTCTTCCTCCTTTGGCGGGCTTTTCAAGGCATAACCGAATTGCCTGATCAACAATGATGGATTGTAATTAATGCATCCTTTCCTCCCAATCAGAGGAACATTAGGATATTCGGCGCAGTTGTAGATAATCTCAGATCCCAATAAAGCTCTGTCGAACCAGACAACATCTCCTGAAGAAAGTCCCATCAGATGCTCAGACCAATCCACCGTATCTGCAAACTCAGCAAAGATACCCTTCTTGGGCAGATGACTCTCAAACCACATATACAGCAAGGGTACACAACAAGAGACGTTCTTGCCCCTCCTATTCTCATTCTTATAATGCAATGAGTGATAGAAGTCTCCAATCAGGGTGGGTACAGGATTTCTTGAAGCAAAGATATAGAATGCATCCAAATCAATGAAGTCAGGCATATTAGGGAACAACACAATGCCATAGATACACAAAGCAAGGATAGCCTTAAACACAACCCAACAACCACTCTTGGCGTACTCTTGTGCTTTCCCAACTAAGAACTTGAGAGAAAAACCAGAAACTCCATTCCACGAGGTTAACAGCAGTTCTGAGGGGTCTAAGTGCAAAGCAACAGCCAAATCCTCCCGTTTGGGCTCAGCACCCATATGAATGAAGGGCACCTTGTTCTGAATAGTCAACTCCAAGATCTCAGCATATTCTTCCATGGTTGGAGCCAGAATGAAGTCAGGGAAATTAAAACACCTCAGTGGGGGATCATAGAACTGCATTAGTGCGTACAATCCGTTACGCTCGTGCATGGATGGTTTATAAACCAGCCTGAGCAGTTTCCCATAACTCTTCCTGAAGCTTCTCTTTACCTCATCATCAGCTAGAGATATCAAACCAAGTAGCGAAGAAACATCGGGAGTAGGCAACTTGTACGCGACAACCTTCCTCAAAGTACTCATAATAACAGATGGAAGTCCGGAGCGCTAGAATCGGGAAGTATGAAAATGCACCTGCAGCACAGACACACGTTAATGATATGCGCATGATGATGCAAACAATGCAATATGCAAGCAATGCAACAAGGGATCACGTGCCCCTGGTTGAGAAATTCAATCCACAACACTGGCCTCAAATAGACCTTTAAACTGCTCAAGACCATCCACAATGCTCCCACCTGGTCTCTAACAGACCTAACAACACTGTTCTCAAATACCACTGAATCTCAATCAAGGGAACCGGTAGTCTGGAGGTCAAGTTACCTGCATGTCCCAACCCCTCTCACAGGTAGGTGTCCTAATAACTGACACAAGGTACGGCATCCTATGCGGTCGTCGGTGTCGCAGACTTTCAAGACGGATGATACGATACCCAGAAGGTGTGGCATCATCATGTCCTGAAGAGGCCTCACTTAGCCAACTTCCAAATGATCGGTCCCCGGAGTCGACAATCCAACTAACCAACAACCCCCTCAACCCAAAGGGTTGAAAAAGAAGTCAACCAGAAGAACCTCGTCCGAGCGTGGATTTCATGAGACACTAGTACATGCAAAACATGCACGCGCCCACTAATTTCCACTCTAATTCTAGGTGCATTCAAGCCCAGGTCCGGCTTATCTCTCAATCATAGAACCCCCTCATACCCACAACAATAATCACAATAATATAATGCTGAATGTAAAATACAGAAACGTAAATCCATACAAAATCCACGACGGGAAAACAAACGCTAGGATTGACTCGCGTAGGGAACCGTTGGAGTCCCCAGCAGAGTCGCCAGCTGTCGCTACTGCGAAAATCGGCACCGGCTGAACAGAAGAGTCGCCACCGTGTGTTATTTATCCCAACGGAGGGAAAGGAAACGCTCAAAGTAAACCTACCGCAAAGACGGGAAAGGAATGGTCGTCGCAACCAAATCCTAAATTCGGGAGTCGGTTGCGTAAGGGGAAGGTATTAGCACCCCTCACGTCCGTCGTACTCGACGGGATCCACGCTTGTTTTCTAGTATGGATTGTTATTCTATCTATTCTACAGGTCAAGGGCAAAAAAGAAAACAAATGACTCGACAAAGTATCGCACTTTATGCATACGTATTCCCGTCTGGAACGAGAAATCAGAGTCAACGTAGTTCGCCTACCTACGGGAAAGGAGGGGAAGGTTGCTCGCTAGGATATCGCATCCTATGCCTACGTACTTTCATACAACATGAAAGATCAGAGCAAACGTAGTTCAGGCCACGTACGACACAAGTTTGTCTTGATTGTTTTTTATCCTTCTGAAAAAGGTTTTCTCCTGATTATGGGTCCAAGCGGACAAAAATGACTCTTTTGATTGGTTTACAGTCTTTCACGCAAGAACTGTTTTTTATTGATGTTTATCCTTTTATTGTACTTTTCTGATTGTTTTGAGAAAGAAGAGACAGAACTCTAAAACCTATGGTTGAAAAAGGGAATCAAATCTATCCTAATGTTGTCATGCATGGGTTAACACCTAATGTCTTTCATATTTCTCTCCTGCGCAGAGAGAAACAGAGATCCTAAGGGGATAAACGGAAAAGGACAGCATATATACAGTAAAGCAGTAAAATACATGAATGCAGCAGTACAAGCGAGGCAAGGGAGTCCCACTCAACCTCGAACCTAGAAAACAATGAGCAAAGTGAAACAGCTTCACCTCAATCTCAAGGGGAAAATTAACAAACAATACAATCAAGAAACTCAAACAATACATCAACAGCTCTAAACAGCACCAACAACTCTAAACAGCAAAACATGACAGCACAAGCTCCTTCTTCTATCAGTCTTCAAGGAAATGAACTTTATCCTCAATCTTCAAGGGCTTCTTCAAAGCAAGCTCTCCAGCAGAGAAATGATGACAAGAGGATTTAGAATGTTAAACAGTCTGCTGAGCACCAAAGGTGGCCTACAGAAAGTTAACATAATACAGACTGTTTCTCTCAAAGTTCTATCTCCTAGATACAGTCACTAATCCTTCCAAAGGAGGGATGTGAGTATTAAGGAGAGACTTTTAATCATTGAGAAGAATGGAGGCAAAAGAAACCATCCATGTTTATGAAGAAAATTTCTATTCTAAGGCTCTTCCTATATTCTATGTCTTATGATCTTCAAACAACCCCAAGCAAGCCAAGCAATCTTCATCAAGCTTTGATTTTGATCTTCAACTTTGATCCTTGCCAAGCTCCACAAGCTCTAACTAAGCCCACACCCCAAGCAAAAGCCCAAAAAGCCCACACAACAAAATAAACCCCAAAAATGGGCAAACCAAACAATCACACAATGGTAAAATATACTAAAAATAGTAAAATAATATTTACAAGCCTATTATTAATTCTAAGGGAAATACTATATCTACCCTATATACCCCATAGGTCCCATACTCTAATTCAATCTAAAAAACCCAAAAATAAAATGTTCAAGTGCACCTATGTTATGTATAAACCCTAATCTAACTGATAACACGAAATCATATAGATATTTTCATGCATATTTCAACTAAAGTCTAACTGTTTTCGATCCGATTTCGGGTTATTTCCGTGTATTTGCATGATGTTTTTGCAGGTATTCAACGATCACGTCTAAACAAGGCAACATGAAGAAAAGAAGCAATCCCAGATGAAATATGGACGAAAAAGGAGTGAAAACACAATGAAAAGCGCAGCATACAGTTTTTGCTGATGTGACGACCGTCACAAATGCATGACGACCGTCACACGGGTGACGACCGTCACACCTTGTGACGACCGTCATGCAGGCAAAAACGCCCCACTCAGATTACACGTCAAAAGAGCAGTTCCAATTCCCATTAAATGGTCCACTACTCCCTAAATTATCTGCCTCAAGGTCCATCATCCTCAGAGATAACCGTTGGGATTCCACTTCTATAAAAAGGGAAGCAGAGGACTTCAGAAAGGGAGCTGCATTCATACCACGAAGTGCTGCCAAATTTAATTTCCAGAGCAAATTTACCTTCAGTTATTATTTGTATCCATTTCTCCAGTTTTATTTGTATCCCTTTCCTTTATTTCCCTTTCCATTTTACTCATTCCCATTTCCGCTCTTCTGTAATACTTACTGCACTGTACGATCGAATTGGAACTAAAGACAGAATCCTGCCAACATCTGTGGAGGATCTGCCCAAAGGCCAATTGGCATTATTTACAGGTTTTCATTTTGATCGACTTCTATTTTATCATAATGCTATTTATTATTTATTATTATTATTTATGCTTTGTTTTTCCAAATTCCATGTCTAGCTAAACTTAGGTAATCGATATGTAGTAATAATTCGAATGGGATTTGATAACTCTTGTTTGAAAACTTTTGTAATACCCCAAATTTTACCCTTACATTTAGTCAGTCATTTCGCATAGCATAGCATCCACTAATCACTAACCAGTCATGGAGTGTTGATTTGTTTTGCAGGAATCCAGTTCAAGGGCGTTTTGGTCATTTTACACCATTTTGGCTAATTCTGAAGAAAATCGGTCTTTAAGCCTCGAGGCGTTCAGACCATGATACGTGGGACAGTTGTCTGTCATATGAATTGGTTATCATCAAGGCATCGAGCTGGCTCGGTCTATTATTGAAAATTGCTGGGAGCGTATCTAAATTTGGGTCGTTCAGTTTCTTAGGGTTCAAGACCATTCTGGACGGGGTTCCATTTCAGTTGATAACGCGTTCTCTTGATATACAATGAATGGGATTTAGTTTGAATTCACTCAGATTTAATCAGGCAGTGAGATCGAGACCACGAGAGGAATAAACACATGGACGAGAAATTAAGTATATTTGAATATCATTCGCGAATATTTATATTTTATAATTAGGAAGTGAATTCAAATATTTGTGGATTTTTTTATTCATAAGTGTTTATAATTTACAACTAAGAAGTAAATATAAATAATTTCAAAGTTGGTTATTCATAAGTATTTAAGATTTCAATTGAGAAGTAAATAAGTATTTGTTGAATTTTATTTCATAAGTACTTAATTTACAATTTGAAATGGATAAGTGAATTGGAACTTTATTCAAGAAATGCCATTAGTTTACAAGAGGATCCATTTACAACAAGTATCTATCCTATGGAAATTCTAAGTCCTAAAATGTCTAAGTGGATCTTCACGACGCTCCTTCGATGTTCTTCACGAATCTCCCATTAACCTGCACAACAAAGAGAATACAACACAGAATAGAAGGAAAATGTTAGAGGTTGTTCGACACTCTCAGAACAATGATCATCATTGAGTGCCGGTAGTGGCACGACCGAAGTCGCATCCTACTCCCGTTACCGACCCACGCCATTGGCGTCAGATCAGGTAATATCTGCTCTTATCATACGGGACAACCGAGAAAGAGTGAGAGAAAAAGAAGTAGGGGCCGAAATGATTTGCCGAAAAGGATCATATGCCGAAAATTGGATTCTGTTTCAAAGTATAACAACATTCCATCAAGTAAATATGGTAAGTTCCAATTTATTTTTCAAACTGATACAAAGCTGAACAGCAGAGCCAACCCGAGTTCAGACCTAGATGCCAATTGGTCTGAACCGTTTGTTTGATTTTTTTCAATACCTGAAATACAAGAGTCAAAACAGCATCAGAAGTCCCCAAAGTCCATAACAGAATTAAGGCCAAAACAATTCACAAGCTGCACCAAAATTGAATAAGCACTTCAACTCACAAAGCAGCAAAACCACTCAATTCAGAAACAGAAGAGCAATTGCAACTCAGAGATGAACCCAGTTCAATCCAGGAAAATAAGAGACTGAGTGCAATTCAGAAAAATAATCAGAGCTAAGTTCAGAGTCAGCTCAAAAGACAGAGCAAGTTCAGTTCACAAAAAGCTCATTTCATATTAAGTAAAATCCCACGACCAAACTACCTCAAACTGCTAGGGGCATCGTGGAACAAGGCACCAAACGCAGAGGCTCAGCTATCACACATCATGGCCCAACATACTATCACAGTTCATCCTAAACAAAGAAACAATCAGTTCGAAATCCAACAACCAGTCACAGCATATCAGTTACCAAACCAGATGCTATCCTGCTCGCAACACAAATAACAGCACAGGAATCATAGTGTCATTTTCCGATGGCTCAGACAAAGCATCATCATCGCCGCATACCTTTCCCAGTGGTGTCGATCCATTCGAAGTATCAGTTGCCCTCTGAAAGAAGAAAAAGAAGAGTCAGTGAACTTGTATCAGAAAACCAGAAAGTTGAACTGGAACATGATTCGAAGCCACATCAGAAAGTTAGTCCATCAGTTCAAGCGTATCAGTTCAAAGAAAAAGCAGACAAAGTTCACAAAGCTATATCAATTCGCAAACTGTATCCAAGTCCGAAGCAAGTTTGGTTGGCCCCAAAATGAATTGAATACGAGCGAGGCTCAAGGATATCCGCACCATGAACCGGTTTGGTCAAAACCACATATGCAAAAATCCAAAAGATATCAAAAGGTGTATCCAAACCGAATCAGTAAACCATCATAAAACAAAATCCAATCAAGGAATTCTGAAAAAGGAAAATCCCAATCAAAGATCATATCATATCAGAAAAACAAATATTGTGCAAATCGCTTCCGAAAACGGAAGGTTTTGGGATCAAATCAAACCTTTCACAAAAGGGTAAATAATATCAGAAAAAATTAAATCCAAAGGCCCATTCAAAATCGAGAGAGGAGAGTATATAAGAATGGCATCACCTCAAACGAAACCCGAGAAAAAGGGGAAAGAGGGAGAGAAAAACGGAAAACGGCGACGAAACCCTAGACGACCACCATTAAGGCAAATCGCACGACGCCTTCGTCTCTCGACGGGCAATCGTACCTCGAAGCTCAGTTCATCACATCATCGCCCTCATAATCATCCCATAAATCGCGAACGATCGCAACACAAAACGTAAGCGTCGCATGCATAACACTTCATATTTGATGGTTTGATGTTTTGACATTTTAGGGGTTTCAATATTGGAATGAGAAGAGGCAACGGCGATGGAACGAGGACGAACAAGCAAACAAGACGGAGAGAATATGAGAGAATGAAGAGGAGAGGATAAACGCCGCTGATCGCACGAGGGTTTTGAAACCCTAATACAAAAGACACCCCGCATCTGTTACGAGAACCGGGTTGGGTCCGGGTTGATTACCGGCCCAACCCCTCTTATTTATTATTATTATTTTTTTATTATTTGCTTCCAATTATTATTGATTTATTATTATTATTATTATCATTTTAACTAAACAAAAACTTTTTTTTTTTAAAAAATAAATAACTTTAAATAACCAAATTAATATTGTTTACCTTTTTAACACAAATAACTAAATATATATATTTTTATTTAACAATAATAGTAAACATTTTTCTTTTTACATATTAATAAATGAATTTCCTTCATACCCACTAACATTTTGTTCGTTCGTTTTGCATCCTATTATGGTTACTGTTTTATTTTTCAATTTAAGTTTCGTTATTATAATTGTAACTGCTACCCTCATGTAACTTCGCGAACTTAACAATCGCGCTTTAAATTATGCCTTAAATTATTGCTTGCGTGGTTGTTAGTTCATATTGTTAATCCTCCGTTTGCATAATCTTAAAATGTCTGCATCAAACTTTCTGTCACACTACACACATCCGAAGGTTAGGTCTAACTGTTTGGCCGCCGCGCCAATAGTCCATAAACCCTCACACATTCAAACCCTCAAAACTACAAATTACAAACCCTAATTTTCACAAATGCCTCACCGCAGGCTAAATTAAAATTTTACCCCTATCATTAGGTCAAAGAGCCGCCGCGCTCATCTTAGGGTTTCCCGCCGCGGAATCCCTAATTTAACCCTAATTACAACTTAACAATTCAACGTAGAGATTTGGAGTTCCTACACTCCGCGTAAGCGTGTCCTTAAGATGCGTTTATTCCCCTTGAGACCTTGACCATAGTCGAGAAGTCTCTAACCTCCCTTTTGAGGGGAACTACGATTACTCTGATTCCACTCCCATAAGGATACGTAGGCACAAGATGCGATGTCTTGCCGAGTAAACTTAGGATTAACCCCTTAGGTCTCTTTTCTCACTTTTGATCCTTTTGTACATATACCTTAAGCAAATAAATAAAGCAAATAGTAAACATTTGAACAAAAGGTTCCTGTAGAGTAATACAGAAGTTTTAGGGTGCTAATACCTTCCCTAAATTTAACCAACCCCCGAACCCTAGATCTTTCCCCGCGTTGTGTTTACAATGCAAAAAATAGGTTTTCCCTTTTTGACCTTTTCCTTCGGATAAATCAAAAAGCGGTTATGAATTGAATTGTAATTCAAACTATTTAATAGTTTGTGATCCTATTTCCACCGCAACAAAAAATGGCGACTTCAATGGGGACAATCTTAACTTTTGAGGGTTACCCCTAATTTGTTCATGTTTATTACTATTTGCTTTACTATTCATTTGTATGTATATATTGTACTCTGATTTTGGGATAGTTCCTTGTGTTGTGAGATAAGTCCTACGCCCGGACTTGAGTGCCATTATTATAGGATGGGGATATATTCGATGAGGCTTATAGGGAGTTGAATCCCGATTAAGTTGATTCGAGAATCCCGCTTAGTCGAGACCCTTTTGAAAATGGTTCGGTTGAACGAGTTTAGTCGTGAAAACTTTTACTATTCTCAATTGGAGTCTGTGATACTAAGGACCGTAGTTACCTTTAACCCCACTTTTGGCCTTTATTAGGACGTAGTGTGAGGCTATAAGGGAGCAAGTCCCAAAGTAGTGCTACACGATACTACACTCAAAAGAGGTTCTTTTGAGAATATTATTAACCCCCGAGTTAGTTGGGAAGTTAATAATATCCGAAAGATGGGCCGATGATTTTGAGTCCTTTTAGAACCTTGTTTGACAGGTACAACTAACCTATAGTACACTCCTTTTGGGGATGGGTAGACCTTAACTCCACTCACGTCCTTTAACCTTGGACTTTGTGTATTCATGTGCATTGCATCCATAAAGCATCCCATTGCATTGTATTTCATGGAATTCAAACATCATTTATTGATATCGCGGGATACCATGAAAAAAAATAAATAAAAATAAAAATAAAAATAAAAATAAAAAAATAAGGAAAAAATAAAATATCAAAATTTCCTTGGTACCCCACGACATTCGTAAATGTTTGAATTCCATGAAATCTTCATTTGCATTCTAGCATCATATGTTTTCTTGCATTGCATGTGTCTTCTGTTTTCTCACGTTCGGTTCTCTCGCCTTCCAGTTCCGTCACCCTGAGTCCTCGGCACCAGTACAACACTAGAGCTCAAACTCGGAAAAGAATGGAGGATCAGACAAAGGAGATTGATCGCCTTAGCGACGAACTCGAAGACCTTCGAGGGGTTATGGGGCGTATGATGGAATTACTGCATGTTATGAATGCTAAGATGGATACCCAGCCCACTGTTGTTTCCGAGATTACCGGCATTACTGTGGACCCTCCACCAACTGTGACCGTAGCAAGGGACCCACCTTATGGTCTTGCTCCAGGTTTCGTGCCTCCTCAAGCCACTGTTCCGATTAATCAGCCTGTTCAACAAGCCGCTCCTTTATTTTCCGAAGTTTCTAGGGTGGCTCCTATCTTTGCACCACCCGTTGTGCACACCCGTGTGCAACCGTATTTCAATGAACCCGTCTTTGATAATCTTGATGAGAATGTTGAAGGTTATGAGAAACATGACAAGCTTCGTGAGGAAGTAGACACTATCGCCCAAAGATTGAGAAAGGTAGAAGGTGATCAAATTTTTGGGGCTGCTGCAAGGGACGTTTGTTTGGTCTCAGGTTTGGTTATTCCCCCGAAGTTCAAAACTCCGAACTTCGATTGCTATGAAGGTGCCACTTGTCCTAAGAGTCATCTGATCATGTACTATCGTAAAATGGTTGCCCATGTTGAGAATGATAAATTGATGATTCATTGCTTCCAAGACAGTTTGAAGGGTGCTTCTTCCAAATGGTACTTAACTTTGGACCAATCTCGCATTAAGAATTTCCAAGATTTATCTGACGTTTTCATCAAGAATTATAAGTACAATATGGATCTGGCTCCTGACAGAAGACAATTGTTGAGTATGTCACAAAAGAATTCTGAATCGTTCAAAGAGTACGCTCAAAGGTGGAGAGAGATTGCCTCGCAAGTAGAACCTCCTTTAACCGAGAAAGAGTTAGCTGATTGGTTTGTCGACACGGTTCGTCCAAAATTTTACGAAAGGATGGTGGGTAGTGTGACTTCAAATTTCTCTGACATCGTTGCTGTGGGTGTCAAGATTGAATTGGGTATGAAAAGCGGTAAAATGACAAATACTCCTGGTGTTTCAAAGGATCAGACGAAGAAACCTTCGTTCAGCTCTCAGAAGAAGAAAGAAGGTGAAACTAACGCTATATCCTCCGGTAGAAGAAGAGACCAATTTTATCAATATCCGCAAGGTTATGCTCAACCTCAAGGGTATCCGATTCAATATGCTCAACAACCCTATGTGGCAGCTGTTACACCTTCTTTCAATCAACAAGCTCCTATGTATCAACCTATGCAACAATCTCCCGTCTATCAGCCTCCTAACTATCAACAAGCGCCCATCGCTCCTGCCTATCAGCAGCCAAAGAATCCAGCTCCTCGCCAGAATGGTCCGAACAGGAGGCAATATAAACCTTGTCCGCCGATTCCAATGACTTTCACTGAGTTGTATCCCTCATTAGTCAAACAAGGTCTAATTACTACTCGAGCTTTGGGTCCGCCTCCTAATCCGCTGCCCGCCAATTACAACACCGCTTCTCATTGCTTATTTCATGAGGGTGCGCCTGGTCATGATCTAGAGAACTGTTATGCTCTCAAAAACCTTGTCAGGGATCTGTTGGAAAAGAAGATTTTGTCATTTGAAGATCCTCAACCGAATGTTAAAAAGAACCCTTTGCCTAACCATGAGGGTGTTAATGCCATTAGTGCTGATTCTGAGGAAGGTTATATCCTTGACATTGTTCAGATTAAGACTCCTCTTAAGATATTCCATTCGAAACTGTTTGAAGCCGGTCTAGTAGATACTTCCCACGTTGCATGCGCAAGTTGTGATGCCAGTATTAAGGGTTGTGTGTTGGTTCAGAACGATGTTCAGAGGTTGATTAATGAGGGTATTTTACAAGTGACCAGCCAAGCCAAGAAGGATGAAGTCGCTGTGGTTGAGCCTGTCTTCCATCAGCCTGAATCAAAGGGTAAGGTACCAGTGTTTAATCTGTCAGGGGCGAGTTCCGCCAATCCCGTGTTTAATATACCAAAGTCGTTTATCCCTGAGACGAATCAGCCTAAGTCTATAATTATTCGAAAACCAAGTCCGTTTCCTTTCAGTGATCCTAAAGCTGTACCTTGGAAATATGACGTGACGATGATTGACAAGGAGTCTGGGAAAGTCATTCCAAATAAAGAAGTTAAGGACACTGTGACTAATATTGCAGAGGCAAGCAGGATGACTCGCAGTGGCCGTGTGTATACTCCCCGTTTCAATGAGGTTCCACCTAAGGAAACAACTAATATCCCAGTGCCTGTCAAAGAGAAAGGTAAGGGAGCCATTACGAATGATGAAGATGCTGAGTTTTTGAGGATCATCAAGAAAAGTGACTATAAAGTTATCGATCAACTTCATCAAACTCCTTCCAAGATTTCGATCTTATCTCTGTTGATGAGTTCACCCGCTCATAGGACGACCTTACAGAAAGTTTTGACTCAAGCACATGTGGATCAAGATATCAGCACCAGTCGGTTTGATAGTGTGATTGCCAATCTGACCGCATGCAACACTCTTAGTTTCAGCAACGAAGAGTTACCAAAGGAGGGTCCGAACCATAATCGTGCTTTACATATATCGGTGAAATGTCAGGAGGATAATTTATCGAGAGTGCTAGTGGACACCGGTTCTTCTTTGAATGTTCTACCTAAGAGGGTTCTTAATAAGTTGGTTTTAAAAGAGACTGTGTTGAAACCTACTTCATTGATCGTCAAAGCTTTCGATGGTTCTCGCCGGTCAGTAATGGGAGAGGTTGAACTTCCGATCCTGATTGGTCCACAAGTTTTTAATATCATGTTTCAAGTCATGGACATTAATCCCAATTACAGCTGTTTACTTGGAAGGCCGTGGATCCATGCCGCTGGGGTAGTAAATTCAACATTACATCAAAAGATGAAGTTCATGATCGATGAAAAGTTAGTTATTATACACGGTGAGGAGGATCTGATGGTCAGTAACCTGTCTTCTTTCCGTTACATCGAGGACGATGAGAATGCTTTGGAAATATCCTTTCAAGCACTCGAAATCGCCAACGCTGTTCTATTAGAAGTCGAAGAGATAGTGGGCCAGGGTAATCCATCTTTTGTATCTTTGAAGAATACCAAATCAACAATTGACAGGGGCATTCCGGAAGGTTGGGGAGAGGTAATTGATGTCCAGACCAAGGCTAATCGCTTTGGGTTGGGTTACAAACCAACTCAGAATGGAGCTGCCACAACTGTCCAAGGGCGTCTGAAGGTTATCCAAGAGGTATTTGTCAGCGGAGGTTTCCAAGTCAATGCCGTCAGCGACTGTGAGGAAGATGAAGATCTGAGCAACTTGGTGTTTAAGGGTGATGCAGCCTTGAACAACTGGGAGGCCGTAGAGATCCCTGTTATTTTTCCATTGTCAAAGTAATTTTTAACATTTTCACTTATGTTTTCAAATAAAAAATCCGTAGCTCTGCCCAAGGCTATAGGATCGTTTTTGTTGGGCCACCTTTCACTTTTAAAAGGATATTAATAAATGCATTTCGTTCAATTCCATTTTGGTTCATTTGCGTTTTTTCGTTTTCACCTTTAAAAAATGAAGTTGGCAATCTTTTTTCAAAAATAAAACAACAAAAATAGCATTTTATTTCTTATCTTGCATATCTTCGAACATTTTAATAAAGTAAGCCTTCCATCATGCAGAAACATCGCAAACCTTGTTGGATCCAATGACTTTATTGACACTCCTGACTGGGATGCACCCATCTATCAAGCTGAAGACGAGGGTGAAGAAGATTTTGAAGTACCCACTGAACTGACAAAATTGATTGAGTACGAGTACACAGAGCTCCAGCCGCATAAAGAGCAGGTGGACTTAATTAATCTTGGTACAGATAAAGACAAGAAAGAGGTCAAGATTGGCGCAATGCTTGGGACAAAGGTTAAGCAGAGGTTGATTGAGTTATTAAAAGAATATATTGATGTGTTTGCGTGGTCGTATCAAGATATGCCTGGTCTAGACACAGATATTGTTGTTCACAAGTTGCCGCTTAAGCCAGATTGTCCACCTATCAAACAAAAGCTTCGAAGAACGAGATCCAACATGGCTTTGAAGATTCGAGATGAGGTTAAAAAACAGTTGGATGCATGTTTCTTGGCAGTTGCAAAATATCCAGATTGGGTTGCCAATATTGTGCCAGTGCCCAAGAAAGACGGTAAAGTTAGGATGTGTGTGGATTACAGGGATCTGAACAAAGCAAGTCCGAAAGATGACTTCCCTCTGCCACATATTGATACACTTGTAGACAATGTAGCCGGTTTTGCGTTGTTCTCATTTATGGATGGTTTCTCTGGCTATAATCAGATCAAAATGGATCCCGATGATTGAGAGAAGACTACTTTCATTACTCCTTGGGGGACCTTTTGCTACAAAGTCATGCCCTTCGGTTTGAAGAACGCAGGGGCAACTTACCAACGCGCTATGACAACTCTTTTGCATGATATGATGCACAAAGAGATCGAGGTGTATGTGGATGATATGATAGCCAAATCTCAGAGTGAAGTGGAACATCTAGACCATTTGGTGAAGTTGTTTGAATGACTCAGGAAGTACCAGTTGAAGTTGAATCCTGCTAAATGTACCTTCGGTGTCAGATCCGGAAAATTGCTTGGTTTTATTGTTAGTCAACGAGGGATTGAGGTAGATCCTGACAAAGTCCGAGCCATTCAAGATATGCCAGCTCCGCAAACCGAGACGCAAGTTAGAGGTTTTCTGGGGCGTTTGAATTATATTTCCAGGTTTATCTCTAACATGACCGCTACTTGTGAGCCGATATTCAAATTGCTTTGTAAGGGGAAGACGGTTGAGTGGAACCCTGATTGTCAGAAAGCGTTTGAGAAAATTAAGAATTATTTGCAAGAACCCCCTATTCTGATTCCTCCCGTACCCGGAAGACCGTTGTTTATGTACCTTACTGTTCTTGAGAAGTCTATGGGTTGTGTGCTTGGGCAACATGATGAGACTGGAAGAAAGGAACATGCGATTTATTATCTGAGCAAGAAGTTTACCGACTGTGAAAACAGATATTCACTATTGGAGAAAACTTGTTGTGCGTTGGCATGGGCCGCTAGGCGCCTTCGGCAATATATGATCTGTCATATCACATTGTTGATTTCTAAAATGGATCCGATCAAGTATATTCTTGAAAAACCTGCTCAAACTGGGAGGCTAGCCCGTTGGCACATGTTGTTATCCGAATATGACATCCAATACGTACCCCAGAAGGCAATTAAAGGTAGTATCTTATCGGATTATCTTGCAGATCAGCCAGTTGAAGATTATGAACCTCTTAAGTTTGATTTTCCTGATGAGGATATTTTGTTGATTAAGAGAGATAGTGAAGAGCCAGATTCGAGCGAAGGTCCAGAACCAGGTCTTTGGTGAAGGATGATGTTTGATGGTTCCTCGAATTTCAATGGGCATGGTATAGGCGTCGTTCTGATGAACCCAAAAGGTGGGTTCACTCCGTTTACAGCAAGGTTATACTTTGAGTGTACTAATAACGTCGCAGAGTATGAAGCATGTATTCTTGGCCTCGAAGCAGCAATTTACCTCCGAATCAAACTTCTCAAAGTAAGTGGTGACTCAGCCTTGGTTATTTACCAGGTACAAGGCAAATGGGAAACGAAGAATGAGAAGTTAATCCCTTACAAAGAATACATTGTCGAGCTGATTAAGTATTTCGACGAGATAAAGTTCGAGCATGTTCCTAGATCTGAGAATCACGTTGCTGATGCTTTAGCCATGTTAGCATCCATGTGGAAAGTTAAATTCGTTAATGAAGCACCTCTTATTCATATTGAACGCAAAGTTGAGCCCGCTTATTGTCAAATAGTTGAAGAGGTTGAGGTGGATGAAAAGCCTTGGTTTCATGACATCAAGAACTATCTAGTCAAGCAAGAGTATCCCGATGGTGCTACCGGTCTGGACAAGAAAACGTTGAGAAGACTGGCTTCTAAATTCTTTATCAGTAATGGTGTGTTATACAAAATAAATTACGACATGGTTTTGCTCAGATGTGTTGATAAACGGGAAGCGGACATGTTACTGCAAGAGATTCACGAGGGGACCTTCGGAACTCATGCCAATGGTTATGCTATGTCTAAGAAGATGTTAAGGGCTGGATATTATTGGTTAACTATGGAAGCTGACTGCATCCAATACGCCAGAAAATGCCATAAGTGCCAAATTTACGCTGATAAAATGCATGTGCCTCCATCACCATTGAACGTTTTGTCTTCACCATGGTCGTTCTCAATGTGGGGCATTGACATGATTGGGGCAATCGAGCCGAAGGCTTCTAATGGTCATCGTTTTATCCTTGTTGCTATTGATTATTTTACCAAGTGGGTAGAGGCTGTTTCCTACACCAACGTGACTAAGCAAGTGGTTGCCCGCTTCATCAGGAAAGAAATTATCTGCCGTTATGGAATTCCAAGTCGGATAATAACTGACAATGGCACCAATCTGAATAACAAGACTATGAAGGAGTTGTGTGACAGTTTCAAGATCACGCATCACAATTCTTCTCCGTACCGACCTAAGATGAATGGGGCAGTTGAAGCTGCGAATAAGAATATCAAGAAAATGCTGCAAAAGATGGTCGTGACTTACAAAGATTGGCATGAGATGTTACCGTTTGCTTTGCATGGATACAGGACCTCAGTGCGAACTTTGACAGGGGCAACACCTTTCTCATTGGTGTATGGAATGGACGCCGTACTCCCCATCGAAGTAGAGATACCTTCTTTAAGGGTGTTGATGGAAGCTGAACTTGAGGAAGCTGAGTGGGTTCAAGACAGACTGGATCAGTTGAATCTCATTGACGAGAAACGCATGACAGCTATGTGCCATAGGCAATTATATCAGAAACAGATGAAAAGAGCATTTGATAAGAAGATTCGTATCCGTGAGTTCTGTCAAGGAGAGCTCGTACTCAAAAAGATCTTGCCAGTGCATAAAGATATGCGTGGAAAGTGGATGCCAAATTATGAAGGCCCGTTTGTTGTAAAGACCGTTTTCTCCGGAGGGTCTCTGATACTTACAACAATGGATGGTGAAGAGCTTGCACATCCCGTGAATTCTGATGTAGTCCGAAAATATTATGCCTAAATCCCCGCTAAGTCGAAAACCTGAAAAAGGCGACTTAGGCAAAAGTAAGGGTTAGAAAAAGTAATAATAATAAAGAGCTCGCTAAGTCGAAAACCCGAAAGGGCGACTTAGGCAAAAAGGAGCGTCCCGGTGGATTGAAAACCCGAAAGGGAGGTCCAGGCAAAAGTTAGGGACGACGACATTTCATTGCATCAGAAAACACCGATCATCGCGAACACGCTTCCCACATGAGATCCATTTTCTAGTTCGTTCATCCTCGTCCAAAGCAAGATTCTGGATAGTCTTAGTTACTAGTGTCAGTAGGTGCCGTTGGATTCAATGTAACCTTCTCCCATATTGCCAATTTCAAAGCGTAATCATCTATGGAGCTATGCCTTCGGCAAGCTGCCATCCTTTAATAAAAGATACCATTTTGTTACTTAAATTCCTTGGTGCATTACTCTCGTTTTCTATTGTTATGCAAAATGCCATTTATTCTTAAACTTTGAAAATGAAAGGTGCTTTGAAAACTTTTTAAAACTGTTCTTCGAAAATGCAATTGAAAAATATAAGAAATTACTTTGACTAGTGGAAATTTCTGAAGGATCTCTTCACTCCTCGAAAATCTCATTGTTGCAGAAACACTTTTAAACCATTGCTCTGATTCAGTCCCCAGCGAGATTATAAGCTGGCAACTTTTTCTTGAGTAACTCGAAAATGTCCCTCAGGTTTTTCTCCTCCCCATGTGAAGACGTGATACTTTCTCCCCAGAGAATTCAGAACTTTAAAACCAGATTTGGTTCTACCATTGATCCTTCTCACCCATGATTGACGTATTGGTTGCAGAGAACGCAGGGTATCTCCGACGAGATGTTTATTTCATCTCTCGCCCCGTCTCTAGTCTGTTCGTCAGCATACGCAGGAGCATAAGCATCACATGCCTATTTCATATATTCATTTCACATACTCATTACATGCTCATTTCATAACATCCTGCATATTTAACTACATAGACATTAACATACATTCATATTAACATATGCAGTAACATATGCGTTAGCATTCACAGGTTCATTGTGTCTCTCCATCGTTGGGTGTTACCACCGAGTAACTGGGTTTGTCCATTCTCTT
This sequence comes from Lathyrus sativus, assembly GCA_963859935.3. NCBI lineage: Eukaryota > Viridiplantae > Streptophyta > Magnoliopsida > Fabales > Fabaceae > Lathyrus > Lathyrus sativus. The sequence continues at coordinate 129,580,476 of OZ012736.1, read as the reverse complement.
CAAATAGATTGTCAGCCCTAAGCATAAAATACATATGTGTTTCCAGTTTCCCCACAGAGCTCGATCCTCGTGGATGACGGTTACTTCAGCTATCTTTCCTCGCCAGGATAAGATATTTACCCTTCGGGTTCATTCCCTCGATGGAGTCTTGATTGCCATTTTTCTTTCTAGCTCGATCTTAGATTAAATCTCGGTCTTGTCGGTCGTCGAGCCCAACCAGACGTGCATTTATTTCGCACCGTCTAAATATTTTCACCCTACCTTGGCAGATACGCGACTGTTCTCGCCTGAGAAGCTTATCACTGTACCCGGATGTGCATTTATTTTGCACTATCTTTCGAGAACACCAATCACAATCCTTTACAGATACACGCCAGTTCACGCCTGGAAAATCTATCAGTACATCTTACAGCATCGGTATGCGACTGTTCTCGCCTGGGAAGCCTATCGGTATAACACCTTACAGTTTTACATCTTACGGCATCGGTATGCGAATGTTCTCACCTGAGAAGCCTATCGGTATAACACCTTACAGTCTTACATCTTACGGCATCGGTATGCGACTGTTCTCACCTGAGAATCCTATCGGTATAAAACTCTACAATCCTAGATTTTACAATTGATCAGCAACAGTTCTCACCAGAGAAGCTTATCACAACCTTACACAACAGGATACACGACAGTTCTCGGTTAAGAAGCTTATCGTAACATTCCTCAGCAACGGTATGCAACAGTCCTCCGCCGAGAAGCTTATCCTCATTATTACTTGTTATCACCCGAGAAGCTTATTATTGCCACTCGTGCAGAAAAGCAACATTTCTCGCCTGAGAAGCTGATCCTATCTTCGTTATGACTCGCAGCAAATGACCATCTCCATCGAGCATTTGGGCTTCCATTTTCCTTGTCGTCTTGAAGTATGGGGAGGTTTGAACCGAATCATATTCAGGAGAGCATGAATCTTGAAGTATGAGGAAGTTCAGTTTACCCTTTAGTAAAAGAAGGAGCAGAATCATATTCAGGAGAGCATGAATCTTGAAGTATGAGGAAGTTCAGTTTACCCTTTAGTAAAAGAAGAAGCGGAATCATACCCGACACGCTGTCCTCGGAAGTATGAAGAAGTTTATTTTACCCTTTAGTAAAAGAAGAATCTGAATCATATTCTGGGCACCGACTTTAAATATGAGAAGATTTATTTATCAGATAAACAACAACCTCTTTTGAGAGCTTATCCATTTTGGCATATAAGTCCCTTCCAACGGTAAGTGACAATTCTCCCTCGAGAAGCTCATCAGGGCATTTCCACTTAAAGTCCATTTATTTTGGCATACAACCAGTTTTTTACCCTGTATATTTGCTACGGAGTTCCGAAAGGCCCGTTTGATCCTGTCACGAGAGATAGTTTACGGAAGCTTGGATGTTATTCTTTGCTCAATGCTCCAGCATTCGATGATCGATCTTATAGTCGTACATGATCCAGCTTTACTTTTAGATTCCCCAGTGGAGGCCGTCTCATAGGTATCATCTCCATTTGAGAATCTCGTTCCAGTTCAAAAAATGACAATTTGGTCGTATTCGCACCATTTGACCATTGTTTTAGAATTCCCCAATGTTGTGTTGTGTCCCAGCGCGTCGTTTTCCCCAGTGTTGTGTCGTGTCCCAGCGCGTCGTTTTCCCCAGTGTTTTTATCATAGCATTTGTCCTTTGTGTCGTTCATTTGCATCGTCGCATTCATCATTCCAGCATACGCATCATACCATGTTCATGGCGCTGCCTGCATTAGTCTTGTTTGGTCCATAGCATCACATATCGCCATATATAAGGGCAAAATTTTCGGTTATCTATATTTAAATCCCTCCACCATGATTCCTCGAGTCTCCGTCACTCAAAATCATCCGGTGTAGCTATTTAAATAGGGGCAACTGTAATACCCCAAATTTTACCCTTACATTTAGTCAGTCATTTCGCATAGCATAGCATCCACTAATCACTAACCAGTCATGGAGTGTTGATTTGTTTTGCAAGAATCCAGTTCAAGGGCGTTTTTGTCATTTTACACCATTTTGGCTAATTCTGAAGAAAATCGGTCTTTAAGCCTCGAGGCGTTCAGACCATGATACGTGGGACAGTTGTCTGTCATATGAATTGGTTATCATCAAGGCATCGAGCTGGCTCGGTCTATTATTGAAAATTGCCGGGAGCGTATCTAAATTTGGGTCGTTCAGTTGCTTAGGGTTCAAGACCATTCTGGACGGGGTTGCATTTCAGTTGATAACGCGTTCTCTTGATATAAAATGAATGGGATTTAGTTTGAATTCACTCAGATTTAATCAGACAGTGAGATCGAGACCACGAGAGGAATAAACGCATGGACGAGAAATTAAGTATATTTGAATATCATTCGCGAATATTTATATTTTATAATTAGGAAGTGAATTCAAATATTTGTGGATTTTTTTATTCATAAGTGTTTATAATTTACAACTAAGAAGTAAATATAAATAATTTCAAAGTTGGTTATTCATAAGTATTTAAGATTTCAATTGAGAAGTAAATAAGTATTTGTTGAATTTTATTTCATAAGTACTTAATTTACAATTTGAAATGGATAAGTGAATTGGAACTTTATTCAAGAAATGCCATTAGTTTACAAGAGGATCCATTTACAACAAGTATCTATCCTAAGGAAATTCTAAGTCCTAAAATGTCTAAGTGGATCTTCACGACGCTCCTTCGATGTTCTTCACGAATCTCCCATAACCTGCACAACAAAGAGAATACAACACAGAATAGAAGGAAAATGTTAGAGGTTGTTCGACACTCTCAGAACAATGATCATCATCGAGTGCCGGGAGTGGCACGACCGAAGTCGCATCCTACCCCCGTTACCGACCCACGCCATTGGCGTCAGACCAGGTAATATCTGCTCTTATCATACGGGACAACCGAGAAAGAGTGAGAGAAAAAGAAGTAGGGGCCGAAATGATTTGCCGAAAAGGATCATATGCCAAAAATTGGATTCTGTTTCAAAGTAAAACAACATTCCATCAAGTAAATATGGTAAGTTCCAATTTATTTTTCAAACTGATACAAAGCTGAACAGCAGAGCCAACCCGAGTTCGGACCTAGATGCCAATAGGTCTGAACCGTTTGTTTGATTTTTTTCAATACCTGAAATACAAGAGTCAAAACAGCATCAGAAGTCCCCAAAGTCCATAACAGAATTAAGGCCAAAACAATTCACAAGCTGCACCAAAATTGAATAAGCACTTCAACTCACAAAGCAGCAAAACCACTCAATTCAGAAACAGAAGAGCAATTGCAACTCAGAGATGAACGCAGTTCAATCCAGGAAAATAAGAGACTGAGTGCAATTCAGAAAAACAATCAGAGCTAAGTTCAGAGTCAGCTCAAAAGACAGAGCAAGTTCAGTTCACAAAAAGCTCATTTCATATTAAGTAAAATCCCACGACCAAACTACCTCAAACTGCTAGGGGCATCGTGGAACAAGGCACCAAACGCAGAGGCTCAGCTATCACACATCATGGCCCAACATACTATCACAGTTCATCCTAAACAAAGAAACAATCAGTTCGAAATCCAACAACCAGTCACAGCATATCAGTTACCAAACCAGATGCTATCCTGCTCGCAACACAAATAGCAGCACAGGAATCATAGTGTCATTTTCCGATGGCTCAGACAAAGCATCATCATCGCGGCATACCTTTCCCAGCGGTGTCGATCCATTCGAAGTATTAGTTGCCCTCTGAAAGAAGAAAAAGAAGAGTCAGTGAACTTGTATCAGAAAACCAGAAAGTTGAACTGGAACATGATTCGAAGCCACATCAGAAAGTTAGTCCATCAGTTCAAGCGTATCAGTTCAAAGAAAAAGCAGACAAAGTTCACAAAGCCATATCAATTCGCAAACTGTATCCAAGTCCGAAGCAAGTTCGGTTGGCCCCAAAATGAATTGAATACGAGCGAGGCTCAAGGATATCCGCACCATGAACCGGTTTGGTCAAAACCACATATGCAAAAATCCAAAAGATATCAAAAGGTGTATCCAAACCGAATCAGTAAACCATCATAAAACAAAATCCAATCAAGGAATTCTGAAAAAGGAAAATCCCAATCAAAGATCATATCATATCAGAAAAACAAATATTGTGCAAATCGCTTCCGAAAACGGAAGGTTTTGGGATCAAATCAAACCTTTCACAAAAGGGTAAATAATATCAGAAAAAATTAAATCCAAAGGCCCATTCAAAATCGAGAGAGGAGAGTATATAAGAATGGCATCACCTCAAACGAAACCCGAGAAAAAGGGGAAAGAGGGAGAGAAAAACGGAAAACGGCGACGAAACCCTAGACGACCACCATTAAGGCAAATCGCACGACCGCCTTCGTCTCTCGACGGGCAATCGTACCTCGAAGCTCAGTTCATCACATCATCGCCCTCATAATCATCCCATAAATCGCGAACGATCGCAACACAAAACGTAAGCGTCGCATGCATAACACTTCATATTTGATGGTTTGATGTTTTGACATTTTAGGGGTTTCAATATTGGAACGAGAAGAGGCAACGGCGGTGGAACGAGGACGAACAAGCAAACAAGACAGAGAGAATATGAGAGAATGAAGAGGAGAGGATAAACGCCGCTGATCGCACGAGGGTTTTGAAACCCTAATACAAAAGACACCCCGCATCTGTTACGAGAACCGGGTTGGGTCCGGGTTGATTACCGGCCCAACCCCTCTTATTTTCTTTTTATTTTTTTTTTATTATTTGCTTCCAATTATTATTGATTTATTATTATTATTATTATCATTTTAACTAAACAAAAACTTTTTTTTTAAAAAAATAAATAACTTTAAATAACCAAATTAATATTGTTTACCTTTTTAACACAAATAACTAAATATATATATTTTTTTTAACAATAATAGTAAAAATTTTTCTTTTTACATATTAATAAATGAATTTCCTTCATACCCACTAACATTTTGTTCGTTCGTTTTGCAGCCTATTATGGTTACTGTTTTATTTTTCAATTTAAGTTTCGTTATTATAATTGTAACTGCTCCCCTCATGTAACTTCGCGAACTTAACAATCGCGCTTTAAATTATGCCTTAAATTATTGCTTGCGTGGTTGTTAGTTCATATTGTTAATCCTCCATTTGCATAATCTTAAAATGTCTGCATCAAACTTTCTGTCACACTACACACATCCGAAGGTTAGGTCTAACTATTTGGCCGCCGCGCCAATAGTCCATAAACCCTCACACATTCAAACCCTCAAAACTACAAATTACAAACCCTAATTTTCACAAATGCCTCGCCGCAGGCTAAATTACAATTTTACCCCTAGCATTAGGTCAAAGAGCCGCCGCGCTCATCTTAGGGTTTCCCGCCGCGGAATCCCTAATTTAACCCTAATTACAACTTAACAATTCAACGTAGAGATTTGGAGTTCCTACACTCTGCGTAAGCGTGTCCTTAAGATGCGTTTATTCCCCTTGAGACCTTGACCATAGTCGAGAAGTCTCTAACCTCCCTTTTGAGGGGAACTACGATTACTCTGATTCCACTCCCGTAAGGATACGTAGGCACAAGATGCGATGTCTTGCCGAGTAAACTTAGGATTAACCCCTTAGGTCTCTTTTCTCACTTTTGATCCTTTTGTACATATACCTTAAGCAAATAAATAAAGCAAATAGTAAACATTTGAACAAAAGGTTCCTGTAGAGTACTACAGAAGTTTAGGGTGCTAATACCTTCCCTAAATTTAACCAACCCCCGAACCCTAGATCTTTCCCCGCGTTGTGTTTACAATGCAAAAAATAGGTTTTCCCTTTTTGACTTTTTCCTTCGGATAAATCAAAAAGCGGTTGTGAATTGAATTGTGATTCAAACTAATTAATAGTTTGTGATCCTATTTCCACCGCAACAACTTTCTTTTCACAAAAATAACTTATGGTCTAAGTGTTTAAAATTGATTTACGAAATAAACTTCGTCACGAAAGCGAGAACTTATTTTAAAGTGTTTTTGCCACGAAAGTGGGAAATTAATTAAGATACGAACCAACAAGCGAAAGCTGCAGTAAGGTCAGATAGTAAACACTAGGCATTTGTTTTAATAACAGCGAAAGCACTTTAAAACGGATTAGAACTTAGAGATTTCCAAAAAGTAATTTTAACCCCGAACGGAATACGAAAGTGTACGTTAGGACCTTAGGATTATGATTAGCGTCAATAACCATTGTGAGACGAGAGTCTTCAAATCTCCACTTTCTGCTTAAATAAACTGTGAAAACTATTTCATACACCAGTAACTTATCAAGTCCCTGAAGAACATAATTACTACGTATCGATTCAGTTAATTAAAATCTAAACAGTAATCTTAGTTTCCCTCTTTTAGTGACAATCTTATTCCCTTAAAACATATTCTACCTAGCTAAACATAGTAACTCCCGAGAACACTAGTTTGATTACGAGTCCCTGTGGGATCGATATCTTTTATTACTACGCGATAGACTGTGCACTTGCAGTTAGTTGTATTAGACATAGAAAGTCGCGATCAAGTTTTTGGCGCCGTTGCCGGGGACCCGTTTAGTCAATAGTGTAACCTTCTGTTACGCCGTATAGACTAGGTAAACAATTTTCATTTTTCCTTTACTAGTGCTGTCGATTGTATGCCAAGTGATCGCCCACAAAGCGATATCTTGAAACCTTCAGTCGCAGAACTAGCACGCTTCTTACATCTAAGAAGTAGAATCATTGAGTACCAACTCAAACATAACATTCCCGATCCTCTCACTCCCATTCCCAAATCAGAAGAAGAAGAACCGACGATGGCTGAAGGACCTCCGAACAAACCGCTGAAGGCATAGCTACACCATCTCAGATGGAGCCTAGAAGTAGCATTGCTGCCCCAGCTATTACCCGAAATGATTTTGAGCTGAAACCATCATTGCTGTCGGCTGTACAACAAAACCAATTCTCAGGAAACGCAACTGAGGATCCGAACGAACATCTAACGAAGTTTGTTCAATACGCAGACACAGTGAAAGCAAATGGAGTATCTCCAGACGCGATAAGACTTCGTCTTTTCCCATTCTCTCTTAAAGACAGAGCGTGGACATGGTTACAATCGTTACCATCCAACTCCGTTACGACGTGGGAGCAATTGAAGAACGTCTTCTTAGCGAGATATTTTCCGCCAAGAAAAACTGCTATGCTTAGAGCTCAAATCAACGGATTTCGACAGAAAGATACTGAATCTCTCTACGAAGCATGGGAACGATTCAAAGGTATGATGAGAACATGTCCTCACCACGGTCTAGAAGACTGGGTGACAATTCATACTTTCTATAATGGGCTTCTATACAATACTAGATTGACAATAGACGCTGCCGCGGGCGGTGCACTTATGGATAAGCCATACGATGAAGCCTATCAATTAATAGAAAACATGTCACAAAACCATTGCCGATGGGGAGGTGAACACACTCCAAATGAGAAAACCTCAGCGAAAGGTGGGATGTACGAAATCAGCAGCCTTGAAAAGTTCAATGCTAAAGTAGATGCTCTAGCACAAAAGATCGATAGTCTGACCGTTAACCCCACTGCAACTGTCGCTGCAGTAACTCCAAATTGCGAGTTATGCGGAAGCACCACTCATAATGCACTCGAATGCCCATTGCTAGCCGGAATCCCGCCAGACCAGGTAAATTATGCTCAAGGAAATCCCTACGCAAATACATACAACCCAGGTTGACGAAATCATCCAAACTTTTCTTACAAAAGCAAAAATGCATTGCAAATGCCTACTGCTCCGCAAGGATATCAAAAACCAGCTGCTCAGAATGCACCTAGGAAATCAAACCTCGAAATGATGATGGAAAAGTTCATAGCTACTCAAGCTCAAACGAACAAAGAGTTCCTGAATCAAAACATACACACTAGCGAGCAAATTAAACAGTTGACAGGAAAAGTAGACGCTTTAGCCACCCACAACAAAATGTTAGAAACTCAGATATCACAAGTGGCTCAGCAGCAAGCATCTGCTGCCGCACCTGCTGGCACATTTCCGGGACAACCCGAACAGAATCCCAAAGGCCAAGCAAATGCTGTGATACTAAGAAGTGGAAAAGAATTGGACGAACCGATCGATCCGAGGACCGAAAACTCAACCATGCAATAGAAACCAACTGAACAAGCAGAAAAGGAATCTGAGTTAGAGAAGAAGGAGGACAACGAGAAGGAGGATACCGCAAGTGAAAAAACTCAAGCACCTCCAGCGCCATTTAAACCACCTATTCCTTATCCGCAAAGACTAATAAACTCCAAAACTTCAGGACAATTTAAGAAATTTGTAGAGCTCCTTAAACAGTTGAATATTACTATTCCTTTTACAGAAGCGATAACTCAAATGCCGTCATACGCCAAATTTCTCAAGGAGATCCTGTCGAATAAGAGAAAGATCGAGGATGACGAAACAGTTACACTTACGGCAGAGTGTAGCGCTATTATTCAAAACCGCATGCCTCCTAAATTAAAAGACCCAGGTAGTTTCTCCATACCCTGCGTCATAGGAAAGTTCGTAATAGACAAAGCTCTATGTGATTTAGGAGCCAGTATCAGTGTTATGCCCTTATCTATATGCAAAAAGCTGAATATGGGAGACCTCAGGCCAACCAAAATGTCCGTACAATTAGCTGACAGATCAGTAAAATACCCCGTCGGAATACTGGAGAACGTTCCAGTACGCATAGGACAATTCTACATCCCAACCGACTTCATAATCATGGACATCAAGGAGGACACTGTAACCCCAATTATCCTAGGAAGACCATTCCTAGCTACAGCCGAAGCGATTATAGACGTGAAGAAAGGAAGGCTAACATTCGAAGTAGGAGAAGAAAAGATAGAGTTCATTCTCACCAAGTTCTTACAAGCACCAGCAATAGACGATACCTGCTATTTAGTAGACGAAATTGACGAATGCATAAGAGAACTTGAAAATGAAGATACCACGTATTCAGAAATAATAAAGATTCAAATACCCGACATTTCTGAAGACGACAATTGGCGTAAACCGTATAAAGACGACAGCCTAAGCGAAAGCTTAGCACTGACACCAAACCATATGTCAGGTCCGAAGAACCCATCTTTAGAACTTAAAACTCTACCCAAAAACCTCAGATATGAATTTCTAGACGATGAACTAAAAAGACCAGTGATAGTCAACGCCGACTTAGGACAACCAGAAACCGAAAAGTTATTAGAAGTCCTAAAGAAGTACCCCACCGCGTTAGGCTATAACATAAGCGATCTAAAAGGTATAAGCCCTTCGATCTGTATGCATCGAATTACAATAGAGGAAGACTCTAAAACTTCTCGAGAGCATCAGAGAAGACTAAACCCCATCCTGAGCACTGTAGTCAGAGATGAAATAAAGAAATTACTTGATGCAGGAATCATCTATCCGATCTCCGATAGTGAATGGGTTAGCCCAGTTCATGTCGTACCAAAGAAAGGAGGAGTCACAGTAGTTAAAAACGAAAAAGGCAAATCGATAACAAAAAGAGTCGTGACTGGAAGTAGGATGTGTATTGATTATAGGAAGCTTAACAAGGCTACGCGCAAAGATCACTTCCCGTTACCCTTCATAGACCAAATGTTGGAAAGATTAGCCAAACATTCATACTTCTGCTATCTAGATGGTTAGTCAGGATTCTTCCAAATTCCCATCCATCCTGATGACCAAGAAAAGACTACATTCACCTGTCCTTACGGTACTTTTGCTTACCGCCGAATGCCGTTCGGACTCTGTAACGCTCCAGCAACCTTCCAAAGATGCATGATGGCAATCTTTGCAAATTTCATAGACGACATTATGGAAGTGTTTATGGACGATTTCTCGGTATGTGGACAAAGTTTCGAAGGATGCTTACAAAACTTAGAAATGGTACTAGAACGTTGCGTAAAAGTAAACCTCGTCCTAAATTGGGAGAAATGCCATTTTATGGTCCGACAAGGAATAGTTCTAGGACACGTCATATCAGATAGAGGAATTGAGGTAGACAAAGCTAAAATAGAGATTATAAAAGATCTCCAACCTCCAAAATCCGTACGAGAAATACGGAGTTTTCTAGGACATGCCGGTTTCTACAGAAGATTTATAAAAGACTTCTCGAAAATCACAAAACCTTTGACCGGCCTGTTAATGAAAGATGCTGAGTTCGTCTTCGACGACGACTGTTTAAAAGCATTCGAAACATTGAAATCAACCCTTATCACCACACCAATCATGCAACCACCAGATTGGAGACTACCGTTTGAAATCATGTGCGACGCAAGTGATTACGCTGTAGGCGCAGTTCTAGGACAAAGGAAGGACAAGAAACTCCATGCCATCTACTATGCCAGTAGAACCTTAGATCCTGCCCAAATGAACTACGCTACCACAGAAAAGGAACTTCTAGCAGTTATATTTGCGCTTGACAAATTCCTTTCTTACTTAGTAGGAGCAAAAATTATAATATACACAGACCACGCTGCCATAAGGTACCTAATAAGCAAAAAGGATGCCAAACCAAGACTATTGAGATGGATCCTGTTATTACAAGAGTTTGACTTAGAAATCAAAGATTAGAAAGGAACCGAGAACGTTGTTGCGGATCACTTATCCCGAATAGAAGGCATTAGACACGAACTAGTACCGATAAATGACGATTTCCCGTACGAACGTCTGATAGCCAAATTAGAAAGTGACACACCCAATGCAATCTCGGAAGATCCAGAATTTGAAAAAGCCGTAGAAGTCGTCTATGCCCAAGTCACATTACCTTGGTATGCTGACATCGTTAATTACCTCGCTGCGGGCGTGCTTCCACCAGATCTTACTTACCAGCAAAAGAAGAAATTCTTCCACGATCTGAAACACTATTATTGGGATGAACCCCTACTCTTCAAGAGAGGGGCCGACAACATATATCGTCGCTGTGTCCCAGAGGAAGAAATAGAAAATATTATTTCCCAATGCCACTCAGCACCGTACGGCGGTCATGCTAGTACATCCAAGACGTGCGCTAAGATTCTCCAAGCCGGCTTATTCTGGCCTAATCTCTGGAAAGACGTTCACATCGCTGTGCAAAAGTGCGATAGATGCCAACGAACTGGCAACATCTCACGACGCGATGAAATGCCTCAGAAAGGAATCTTAGAGGTAGAAGTATTCGACGTCTGGGGAATAGATTTCATGGGATCTTTCCCTCCTTCTTTTGGAAATAACTACATACTCGTCGCTGTCGATTACGTGTCTAAATGGATAGAAGCCATAGCTGCTCCAACAAATGACGCACGAGTAGTAATCAAACTCTTCAAGAACACTATCTTTCCTAGATTCGGTGTACCCAGACTCGTCATTAGTGACGGAGGATCTCACTTCATATCACGAATATTCGATAAACTTCTCTCTAGATATGGAGTCAAGCACCGAGTAGCTACACCCTATCATCCGCAAACTAGCGGACAAGTAGAGGTCTCGAACAGAGAAATAAAACAGATCTTGGAAAAGACCGTCGCTACCTCAAGGAGAGACTGGTCATTGAAGCTACAAGAAGCTTTATGGGCTTATAGGACCGCATTTAAGACACCGATAGGTACTACCCCCTATAAATTAGTTTACGGTAAATCCTGCCATCCCCCTGTAGAGTTAGAGCATAAGGCCTTCTGGGCCATTAAGACACTCAACTTCAACTACACCGAGGCAGGAGAAAAGCGAATCTTGAACTTACACGAGTTGGAAGAACTTCGATTAGACGCTTACAAAAATGCCCGTATCTACAAAGAACGAACTAAAAAGTGGCATGATAAACGTTCAATCAGGAAACAATTCAGTGTGGGAGACATCGTATTGCTCTTTAATTCACGATTAAAACTCTTCCCAGAAAAACTAAAATCTAGGTGGTCTGGACCCTATGAAGTGACTAAAGTACTTCAGAGTGGAGCTGTTGAAATTACCGACAAGACAAACGCACCGTTTATCGTAAACGGGCAACGTCTAAAACATTACAATAAGAACGACAACAGTCCTCAAATTAGCAATATAACATTGCTTGAGCTTCCGGCTCAAACACCAGAATAGCTTCTCACCAAGCTATCGTCAGGCTTTAGACGTTAAAAACAACGCTTATTGGGAGGCAACCCAATTTCCCCTCGTTATTGCATTTCATTTTTCTTTAAAATTCTACTTTGAAAAATCCAACAAAAATCCTAAAATTACTACTACTTTCTACTTTCGTTCATTTTCGTACTTTTATCCTTGTTTTATTTTTTCCCTTTTGTCTTTTGTTTCTACCACTTTTCGTTTCTAAAAATCCTGACTTCAATTTCTTGTTTCAAACTTTTCAGGATTTTTAAAGTCTTCAAAACATTTCTTCTGTTTTCTCCGAATTACCTGCGAATATGGCCGAGTACGATTTCACAAAGGTTCACTTCCAAGGACTCGCTCAAAAGGCAAGATTTGCAGCACTGACCGAAAGAGAATTCGCCTTAACGCTGTATTATGACAAGGCTACTATGGATAAACTAGGGATCACAGATAGCATTCAATACCTGTTCAATCAACTAGGTTGGGAGAACACTGCTCTGAAAACACGTTTCGCTACCTACAAGGATCTTACCTATTAATTCCTTAGCTCTTTCAGATACACACCCAACTATGGCTTTGGAACCCGCTCAGAATTGATTACCTTCAGATTGTTTGGAATGGACCAAACCCATAGCCAGATGTCACTAGCTAACCTCCTAGGATTCCCTAGCAGACCGCATGTGTTCATCAGTGCAGAAGATGACGATATTGATTTGCAACTCGAGCACTTCTGGGGTAGAATCACAGGCGACTATCACCCTGAACCAGACAGAATGTACAATGATGACATTTATAACCCAGCCTTTAGATAATTCCATAAGATACTAGCTCACACCTTGTTTGGAAAAGAAGAAAATATTACCATAGTGTCTAAGGAAGAGTTATTCATCATGCTCTGTGCTTCTCAGGGACGGACAGTAAATGCAGTGCCTTTCATGATGAGATCCTTCAAACGCCTCACGCTGGAACCTCAGACACCTATTCTTATAGGAGGACTAGTAACAATGATAGCCCACGAGCTTGGCCTTAGATTTCATTTAAATGCCAACACTCGTTTTGGTACCATCAGACCCATGAACATACAATTCTGCTTTAACAGGCGCATCTTAGGGACTATGGGACCGGGACCGTATGAGTACCTTATTAATGAAAAACCAGTACAGCTATTCACACTGCCTGATCATCTGATGACAAGCATCCACAACAAGGATAACTGGCTCTATGAATTGGATGAGCCTATGGGACCTCCTTCACCACAGTCAACACCCCAGAACTATATGTATGACAGTGACCACATTTCTGAGGCACACGATTACATGTACTTTGAGGACGCCGCCTCTGAAAATGAAGTAGACCCTATGACTCCTCCACACTACAATACTTATCCTGAGCCTATCCCTGAGGAAACAACCGACAAAATGGATACCGTGTTACTCAGATTGGACGACGTTGATAAAGCTCTGACGAATGTAAAAGCTGATATCGCAAGCGTGCACAGTGACCTGGTAGGCTTCATGGATCTAGTCTGCGACCAACTCGACTACTATTCACGGAAATTTGATGAGTTGAAGGCACGGAAAGATTAGTTATTAGCTCGTAGTAGTAGTTTCAGTTTAGTTTAGTCTAGTTTAGTTTAATTTACTCATTTGGAATTTTCGCATTGTTCGTTTCATTATGTACTACATACAATTGTTTCCATTTTATGTTATTTCAATTCTAGTTTTTATTCAATTATTCTGTTTTCGCATTATTTATTGTTTGATGGCTATTATATTACATCACCGTATCAATACTACGTTTTAAAATCACCACGAGTACGCCCACAGAGCAAAATTCTGCGTTCTGTAGATTTTGCTGCTGTGACGACCGTCACAGCCCCATGACGAGCGTCACACGGGTGACGACCGTCACACCTTTGTGACGACCGTCACGCAGCCCAGAACTGCAATCTGATATAACAGGGGTCGTGTTCCCTTCCACTCCCCCCATTATCACTTTCAAACTTCCAAAATTCATACCCCACTACGATTTTCTTCCTCCCCAATTGAACTATAAACCTCAACTCCAAATTCAACCTCCAAACCACCGTTCTGTCATTCTTCCCTCTCCGCCGAAAAACCCCAAAACCTCTGAAACCTCTCCATCTTCAACAATGGCCGGAAACGCAGATGTCAGCAACATTTCCTTCCCTGAGGGCGAGTTAGGCGAGAGACAACGAGCACAGTACATTGCATTTCATCAGAGATCACTCCAGCCAACTCACTACCCGCACCTTCCATCACTTACGGAGCTCGGACTCCTCGAAGGTGTAACCTGGATGCTTCAACGAGCAGGCATCTGGAACCTCTGCTCCAACCCCCAGCCGACCTACGAACAACTCACCCTTGAGTTCTTGAGTTCGTTCTCGTACATCACCAGCAGCGGCGAACTCAACCAGCACACAGGTGCCGCTTGTTTCTGAATGTTTGGAGTCAACTATCAAGTGAATCAGAATCAGATCGCCAGCATCCTACAGTTACCCCGCGGCGACATCGCTCATCGCCGCCTCACTGACCAGTTCCAGCACGAAGCCTTCGCGCTGTGGTATCAGTTGACCGACCTCAATGCCGATGGTTGGGACTCCCTGCACGCCACTCACATCCCTAACCCCGCCATCAGGTACTTCCACAGGGCGTTGAGTAACATTATCTTCGCCAGAGATAACAACCACAAGGTGAACTCCAAGGAGCTCTTTTTTCTTCATTGCGTCTTCAACAATGAACCGGTCAACGCTGCCCCGTTCCTGCTGGCTCACATACAGGCCAACTGCAACCGTGGCTCGAAGCCATTCTACTTTGGCGGGATTGTCACGGCTATTGCACTTGGGCTGAATCTTGGCGACCGCCTCCAGCACCTCCAGTCCATCCCCTCGGTGTTCCTTGACACCGACCACTGCAGGGCCTCCCATCTCATCCGCTCCCGAGCTGACGGGAAATATCATCCGGTTGTGCGTGGCAAGACCGTCCGAAGCATCATCCTTCCGTCCCGCACCCGCATCCATCCTGAGGACCGTACCAACAGGTTGTTCGACCTCACTGCCCCTCCTGCTGCCACTGTTCCTACTCAGGACCCCACTCATGACTCCGAAGATGAAATCCAAGCTGAGTTGGACAGGTCCGAGCAGCCAGAGGCATCGCAGCCTCCTCCTCCAGTAGGTACATCATCCCGCCGCCGCCGTCACCATCCCGTGCCCGACTACACCGAAGAAGACCTCCGTCGCTCCCTAGACCAGCAGGCACAAATACTCACGATGCTGCAGCAGCAGAACCAGCGAGCTGACCAGTTCGAAGCTTGGAACCGGACTCAAATGCAACAACTTCACACCGGCCAAGCTACGATTACTGAGAGTCTAGCGAATCTGACCCTGCAGGTCGAAGGACTCCGAGACACGGTCTACCACACCGGGGCCATGAGCTATAAGGACAGAGTAGCCCTTGCTAGAGCCAGAGGACGCCAGCGTGGACGTGACAGACCCCGGGACTAGATTTTCATTTTTTCCTTCATAGTTTACTATATTTTGTATTTTTCATTTTCAGTTGTATCTCCCTCTCGCATGCTTCAAGAATCAGTGAGGACACTGATCGAGATAGTGTGGGAGCGGAGCCTTATTTCCACTGTATTCTGAACTTCCCTTATTTCCTGTATTTCCATTTCACTGCACTTTGAATTCTGGTAATATCTATTTTTACACTTTCTATTTCTAGCAAATAAAGCGCGTCTATATATTTTTCACGTTACGCAAACAATCCCCACATTATTCAACGTAAACAGAAACTTTCATTTGTTCCTCAAAAGCAAAAGCATCACGAGAATGCACCTGAGTTCAAACCGAGTTTTGAAACTCCGAGGAAACGACAGTTCTAACAAAACCAGTATCGTCCAGACACCTTAGATCTCTAGTTTATGCGAGTCGGTTTCACTACCTACGTGTACCAAAGTCTCAAGTGTCTACGCAAACTCAACCCCAAGTAGTTTATACTAGCAGTCAACACCATCCTAAAAACACTTCTAAGCGAGCGACCGATGCAAATAAGTGTATGATCTCCAAAAAGATGAAAAATCATGAAAAGAGAGCTAAGAAGCCCAAGAATATAAGATACGTTTCCTTCTAAGTTAGGTGCTCCTCACCCGAACATTTAGCCCAACGGCACGAAAAACCCATTGAAAAATCAATGACACCAAATTATGATCAATGAAGAAGATCAAAAACAAAAATGAGATCATATTCACTAACAGTTCGACTTGCCATGAGAGTGTGCGGACAACGGGCTTAATGTGATTGCGCTAGAACAAACAGGGTGAACTTGCCACGAGAACCTTGACACCAAGATACGGTAGCATTGATTGAGACCGATTTGCAATAAAAGGGAGACCTTCGGAGACTTGTAGTCCAGTGTCGTCGTGATACTCGTCTTGTTCCTACCAAGAATCCCGGTTTTTCCAAACTCTGCGAACGAAGAAGCAACCTCGTGCTTGCCGTCTTTTCCACGTTTTACTTGAGGACAAGCAAAGATTCAAGCTTAGGGGAGTTTGATAACACGAAATCATATAGATATTTTCATGCATATTTCAACTAAAGTCTAACCGTTTTCGATCCGATTTCGGGTTATTTCCGTGTATTTGCCTGATGTTTTTACAGGTATTCAACGATCACGTATAAACAAGGCAACATGAAGAAAAGAAGCAATCCCAGATGAAATATGGACGAAAAAGGAGTGAAAACACAATGAAAAGCGCAGCATACAGTTTTTGCTGATGTGACGACCGTCACAGATGCATGACGACCGTCACACGGGTGACGACCGTCACACCTTGTGACGACCGTCATGCAGGCAAAAACGCCCCACTCAGATTACACGTCAAAAGAGCAGTTCCAATTCCCATTAAATGGTCCACTACTCCCTAAATTATCTGCCTCAAGGTTCATCATCCTCAGAGATAACCGTTGGGATTCCACTTCTATAAAAAGGGAAGCAGAGGACTTCAGAAAGGGAGCTGCATTCATACCACGAAGTGCTGCCAAATTTAATTTCCAGAACAAATTTAACTTCAGTTATTATTTGTATCCATTTCTCCAGTTTTATTTGTATCCCTTTCCTTTATTTCCCTTTCCATTTTACTCATTCCCATTTCCGCTCTTCTGTAATACTTACTGCACTGTACGATCAAATTGGAACTAAAGACAGAATCCTGCCAACATCTGTGGAGGATCTGCCCAAAGGCCAATTGGCATTATTTACAGGTTTTCATTTTGATCGACTTCTATTTTATCATAATGCTATTTATTATTTATTATTATTATTATTTATGCTTTGTTTTTCCAAATTCCATGTCTAGCTAAACTTAGGTAATCGATATGTAGTAATAATTCGAATGGGATTTGATAACTCTTGTTTAAAAACTTTCTTTTCACAAAAATAACTTATGGTCTAAGTGTTTAAAATTGATTTACGAAATAAACTTCGTCGCGAAAGCGAGAACTTATTTTAAAGTAGTTTTGCCACGAAAGTGGGAAATTAATTTAGATACGAACCAACAAGCGAAAGCTGCGGTAAGGTCAAATAGTAAACACTAGGCATTTGTTTTAATAACAGCGAAAGCACTTTAAAACGGATTAGAACTTAGAGATTTCCAAAAAGTAATTTTAACCCCGAACGGAATACGAAAGTGTACGTTAGGCCCTTAGGATTATGATTAGCGTCAATAACCATTGTGAGACGAGAGTCTTCAAATCTCCACTTTCTGCTTAAATAAACTGTGAAAACTATTTCATACACCAGTAACTTATCAAGTCCCTGAAGAACATAATTACTACGTATCGATTCAGTTAATTAAAATCTAAACAGTAATCTTAGTTTCCCTCTTTTAGTGACAATCTTATTCCCTTAAAACATATTCTACCTAGCTAAACATAGTAACTCCCGAGAACACTAGTTTGATTACGAGTCCCTGTGGGATCGATATCTTTTATTACTACGCGATAGACTGTGCACTTGCAGTTAGTTGTATTAGACATAGAAAGTCGCGATCACTAACCATCTTAATATTCACTAATCAAAATTACCTAAAACTAATCCTAAAAATTATGGAATAAAATCCAGGGATACCTAATATGTATATTTAATTGTCCTAAAAAGATTGGTCTAAAAAAATAAGGGGAACTACCTAAATAAAAATCTACAAGATTATGTACAAACTATATTCAACAAAAAACAACTAAATGTAAAATATTCACAAAAAATAAAGAAAATACCTAAAATAATATTTTTATTTATTCACAATATTTTTGAAACAAATATCAACATGTAGCAAAAATTCCCATATTAAAATGACCATTTTTCAATTTTATATAAATTTTCAAAGTTGTAAAATAAAGTGAATAAAATGAATTAAAAAAAAAGACACAAAGCTGGTGCAGATAGCAAGAAATTATAACTCGTGAATCAACTGGGCCCAACTGGGGGGTGCGCGTATCAAAGCGCCTTGGGCCAAAATATATGTCAGAAAATAAAAAGGAAAATCAAAGAAAAAGGGAAAATAAACGGTGCAGGAAGCAACTGAATTAAGAGCAATTCATTGGGCTTGTCTAATGGGGGGTGAGAACAGCGAAAACCACATAGGCCCAAATGCTACTCAACAATTAAACAAAAAAATAGTAAGGAAAATCAACAAATCCACGGTGCCAAAAGTAATCAGAACAAGTGTAAAATAGGTTGGGCCACGAAATGGGGGTATCAATAGCACAAGCAAACTTAAGCCCATGACAAATATTAAATGAAACGACTGTGCACTGATGTTCATCCAACTCTTCACAAACTGAGACTTCATCACAGCCAATGGATCCGTTTTTGAGTCAATGGTCAACATCTATCCAACGACCTACACTTTGTCTTCCCCATTCAAATCAAATTTGGAGCCAACTGCCATGGAAGCACAAGCAAGAACACAACAAATGCTGCAACTCGTGTTCCTCCAAAACTCAATCAAAATTAATAAAACAAAACCCTAGCATGCTCCATTTTCTTCCCTGATTTCATCTATAGCATTGAAATTCATTGACATGGCTTTTAATCTCAAACACGATTCTCAATACAAAAACTGGTCCAACATTGATTGTCATCATTCATTCAATTATCATGCTTAATCTCTTCCTTGTTCATCACTGGTCAATTACAACTAAAAACCTAAGGTTCTACTTGTATATCCATGGAGTTCTAGGTCCAAACAGAATTTGTATGCACATGTGAATCATCACCAATTCTTCTCAAACTCTCCAGAAAGTTTCTCCTAACCACATACTAATACTCTAACCTAACAAATCAACCTAATTATGCCTAAATCGAGCCATAATTCGAAACTTACTAACCTGATGAAATGAGGAAAACAGATGATGAAAAACTTCAATCCAATGCTTGTCCTGTTCCAGAATCGTTTAGTGTGTTGAATTATTGCTTCTGTATGCACTGGATCTTGCTCAAACAGCTTGAATCAATGTAACAGAATTTCAATTGCAGTGGTGAAAGTGAAACCTCAAGAACACGATTTATCCAATGATTCACTCTGATTTTGATTGGTACACTCTCAAAAATGATAATGGAACCGAATGGGATCAAAAGATGGAAAGAATGATGAAGAATTTGGAGAAATCGAAACTGAATTGCAATGGAAGAAGATGAATTTCAATTTCTGAGTTTTGGCACCAAATGAATCCCAACCTTGGTTTAGATCATCTCTACTGGTTATATAGGTGATGTAGGAAGGATCTAGAAAGTGCTGGAATGATCTCATGAGAAATTGGGTATCTCATGTCATGGTAAATCCTTTAATGAGTTTCAAAAAACCAGTTGGAGCTTGGACTGTTACAGCACATGAACAAGGCTTGAATTTCTCTCCAAATGAGAATTAGAAAGTGTAGGAATGGTTCATTGCCTTGTACCTTGATCCTTATGTGATTTGGCAAGTGTAGCTTCTCATATAAGTAACCAATGATAAGTCCAAGTTCTTGACCTCAAATTCAAAATCCAATGGTGTCAATGATCTCAAAACATGTTTTCCCTTCAATTTGGTATATCACATGATGTATTTTGGCTTTGGATAAAAAAATCCCAAATTTGGTCACTTGAAAATGGACTTTTACCTTCCATATTTGGTCAATTTTATCATTTTGAGTTCCATGCATTTCCAAGCCATCATGACCTCTTTCATAGACTCAAAACATCATTTTGAGCAAGTTTGATGTTGAACATTTTTCCATTTGAAGCTTGCAAGTAGGAGTTTTAGGCATATGCTTGAAATGACCTATAATCTTACTTTCCCAAAATACCCCTGTCTTGTCAAGATCATAAATAGAGCTCCACAAATCATATTGAGGCATACCATACCTTTATAGAAATCTAAGATCATGAGGAACAACTTTCATGTTGTCCAAAAATCCATTTGAAAACTTCTTATGGGGTAAAAGTTGCTTGGAAGTCAAGTAACTTTCACAGATAAATTTCAGTGTCCTCAAATGACCTGTAACTTGCAAGAACCATAACTTGAGTTCTATAAACCTCCTTGATGCCTTCCACCACTCAAATTAAAGGTCTTGAGATTCTCTATAAGTTTCATGTTGGCCAAGGATCCATTTGAGACTTGAATTTTGAATTATTTTGCTTGAAAGTTTGACCTAAATCAGGGAATTTTACACAGAAACCCTAATTTAGAAACTTCTCTTCTTCTTGATTTATTTTGATTTCTCCTTGGCACAACACCACATCCATATCCACATATCAAATGATGAATCCCACATCCTTCAAATAGGCCTTGATGCCCTTCAATCAAGCCTTAGACCTAGGGTTGACCCAGATGAAACCCTAGTTGACTGTCTTCAACTGTAGCTCTTGTAACCACACCAATAACTTGTCTTACTTTCAAAATGACCCTCTAGGTTTTCCATGATGTCTACACACATTCTATGCCTCATTCCATAGCTCACAACCTCTATGATGATCTTCAAATACTCCCCAGACAGACTATAAATCCACTGCTTGATCTATTAACTTCTCAGAGCTTCACCTTCTTTCTTGGTGACCTGAATGGGCTTGAATCTTGATAAAAACCTTTTGGATATACTCCTTGAGATGAAAATAGCACTTGATCCCTTGTTGGATGACTTGCCCATGCTATGCTATGCAAATGAATGAACTATGTATATGATCTACTATGCAAATGATAAAGCTATGAAAACACAAATCAGGTAAAACCAGTTGGTCAAATTTTAGGGTGCAACAACAGGCACAGGCTTTATCTTCACCAATCTTCAATGAACTTCATTCTTCAATAGATTCCCATCTTCAATGCCACCACTCTAGAAGAGAATCAATTATCAGATTAAATTGAAATGCTACACAGCTTACTGACAACCCAAGGAAGCCTATAAGCACTTAGCATTGTAGGGGAAAGGTTCCCTCAAGGTTCTACTTCTAAGGTATGTCACGTATCCCTCCAAAGGAAGGATGTGAATAATTTAAAAGGACTTTATGTCATAGGGAGGAATAGAAGCACAAGATGCTTTCTATGTTTGCAAGAAGAAATCCATCTAATCTAAAGCTCTCCATATATTTCCTATCTCTTAAGTCTTCAAAAGCAACCTCAGGGAGAAGAAACTTCATGCTCCAAGCTCCATCCTTTGTCTTCAATCATCTCCACTGTCTCCATAAGCCCTAACAAGCCAAACCCAAGCCCCAAGCCCAATCGAAATAACCCAAACCAAACAAAAAAGCAAAATACCCAAGAGGGAAAACACACAATCACCACTCAAATTGCAAAAATCAAGTAAAATAGTAATACTCACTATAAAAATCCTAGATTAATTTCTAAGGGAACCTAAATATATACCATATACCCCATATAAACCCCAAGGCCTAAATCAAAACCTAGGTCTCCAAACTATGCCCTAAACTACACCTAAGTGTTGTGAAACCCTAATTCTGATACCTCTCCTATTCACCTCTCAAACTAACCTGAGTTTTAGTCACAAAAATATGACAAAATTCCTAAGGGTACATACTTCCCTAACCTAATCAACCTCACAAGAATCAATCAAAAATCATGCACCAATCTCTCATACTAAATTCAGAAAAATGAAGTACTAAACAAATGTAAAATAAAAGCAATAATATTGTAAAATATACCAAAAAATATAAAATACAAGAAATTAATATTTTTATTATATCACAATATTCTAGAGGTCCTAAGGGAACTATGAAAAAAAATCCCATCCTAAAATGATTATTTTTCAATTTGTTATGAATTATTTACTAACCTATATGCAAACATGAAAAATAAAAGAAAATCAACTAAAAATAATAAACTGGCGTGGCGAATAGCAATTAGGTTCAGTTATAGATCAGAGTTGGGCCCAGAAGGGGGTGTGGATATCAAAACGCGCACTAGGCCCACCCAGTCAGAAAATACTTGGAAAAAAAACAGGGAAAATGGAAAAAAACCTGTGGCGAATAGCAAATAATTTGCATTGGTTTCTCACTGGGCCTTCAGACTGGGGTGTAGTTAGCAAATCTCGTCTAGGCCCAAAAAAAAATCCAACGGAGAGGGAGGTGCAGATAAGAAAAACGGGGGAGATGCTAGCAAAAACACGCTTTGGGCTTGAGGCCCATATCCACCATTATTCAATACTCTCAGCATCTAAAACACTAATCCACTAAAACTCTCCACCTACTGTTCATCATCCTCCCCAAACCCTAACGGCGCAACCTCACTCTCTCACATCCTCCCTCTCTGATTCTCTCTGTCCCACAATCTCTTCGCCAGCCACCAAATACTCACCAAGATCCATCACAAACCATGGCGCTTCAATCTGTCAGCTCAGGTGATCTTTCCCTAACCCAATCTCGCTCACACTCTAACGTTCAAAATAACCTAGTTCTCCAGCTAACAAAACAAAATATAAAAAGTAACAAGTTCAAAGCAAGAACCTGGAGGTGCGATGAAGGTGACGTTGATTTCTGGACGCAACTGATGAAGATTAATAAGCTTGATGGCGATCTTGACGTTCTGGCGAATTGTTGATGCTTGAAGAAGCTGAAGACGCATGAAGATCTACGAATCTTGAAGCTGGACGATGAGGATCTGGCGATTTGATGAACGTCATTGAAGATCTCTGTTGAAGATTCGAAGGTATGCGAAGATCTTAACAAGAACTGAAGTTTGGAGTAATCCTGATGAATTTCTGGGCGAAGACTCTTGAAGATTGATGAAGTTCTAGGTGAATCTGGAAAAAATGATGAACTGGATGAAGATCAACGAATTGCTGATGAATGTTCTTGGTGTTTCTGAAAAAAAACGGTTACTGATCTTGAAGCTTCAGATGAAATTACTGATGAACTGTGGATGATTCTGAGAAAATCGCGAAGATCGGAAGAGATTCTTGGTAATCTGGACAAAGATGAAGTTTCTGATGAGTTTTCCGGCGATCTGGAGAAAAACGCAGTTTCCAGCGAGCCGTTAGGGTGACCGATGGTCAGTTACGGCGACGATTAATTTTTCCGGCGAGGCCTCCGACGGTTTGCATGGCCGGCGGCGAGGGGGAAGTTAGTGGGAGCCAGCTGTTGCGCATGCAAGCAGAGGCGTGGTGGAGGAGAGACACGTGGAGAGGAGAAGGGATAGTGGATAGTGCCAAGTGGCAGAGAGAGTGAATGGAAGTGTGTGTTGGCAGCTCCTGAGAGAGAGGAAAGTGAGGTGTCCGAAAATCAAAGCACACGCGTGGGACCCTCCTTTATATGACACATGGCAGCGAGTTTGGACCTTTGAACTGGGCTTTGAATTGGATAATGGCCCACTATGATTAATACTCTGATTAAGGGACTAATACTGAATTAATTGCAATGAATTAATGACTAATGGCTAATGAAGACTGATTAATGAACGAAATTAAGACTAATTAATAAAACTGAAGATGATTAAACTAATCTAATTAAAGCTACTCAATTAATTCTAATTAACAAGACAATTAACCCTAATCAATTAATATCCTAATTAAAACTAAAAATCAATTAATATTCTAAAATTATTTAAATCTATTCAAATATCTAAAAAATCTATTTAAATTCTATTCAATTAAAAAATCTATTGAATCTATATCTAAAAAAAACTATATTAAAACCTATTTAAAACTATTTATTCTATCTAATATCTAGAAAAAGAAGTATCTATTAAAACTATTAAAAAAGGAATATCTAATTAAAAATTCTAGAAAAAGCTATTTAATTCTATAAGAAAATATTAAAAACCTATTTAATATCTAGAAAAAATCCATTAAATCTATAAAAATCTATTAAAAATTTAGAAAATAAAAGGGAAAATTCTAAAAATGCCAGGAAGCCAAGTAAATCGATTAGAGCATAAATACGCGATTACAGCGAAATAAGCGGTAAAAACCGGACACCGAGATGGCCTGAAAACACAGGGAACGAGCACCAATTCTCACAATAAATCCTCGTATTGGCCTGAAATGCCTGAAGCGCCAGGGGGGCTGTAATCCCGATAAAATCAATCTGACTGAGAAAATGCAATGTATGCAGTATGCGAATGCGAATGCAAAATGTGTCGAAACATAAACCAGATATGGGAACCGGTTGGTCAAATTTTGGGGTGTAACAGACTGGTTGAGGTTAGCTCCCTCACAACTGCATCCAAACACGATAGCTTTCGTCCGGGCGTATGAGCTTGTTTGCAGGCATCTGGAAGTCAAGGCTACCTTATCGCTTTTCTTACACCTCTTCCATCTGTAGAAGCAAATGATCGATGGTTGGCACGGATGGGTTTCGTTGAAGCAACTGAGGAAGCTTTTCTGGACTTATATGGATTCTGTCAGGGATTTCAAGGCGTGTTTCTTTGTTGTTCGGCAAGTATCTCACGCGACGTGTGCTTCGTTGTTTCAGTGAGAAGAACGAGTAGTGGACGGGCAGCGCAGGGATGTTATGGTACCGAGGGTGCCCCTAGAGTGGACGGAGGAGCATTTTACGAAGGGCACGGACCAGTACATAGTGCAGGCAAGGACCCTGGACGAGGAGGATTTGGCGAGCTATCAAAAGATAGTATCCTTTGTGAATAGCTTACCCCCGTCTCGACTGGCGACGCCCGACGGTAACTATATCCTCTACGACTAGGGGCGTATTTATCAGCGGAAGAGGTTGATTAGCACGAAATCTCTGCTTGAGTTCTCGTCTGACGAGGAGGCCCTCCATTTTCTAGGTGGTGGTCGACTTCCTCTGCCCAATGTTACTGTTGTTTTTGTTTGTTTGCTGACTTCTTTATTTTGTTTTTGCAGGGAACATGTCGTCTGTCAAGGAGAGAGTGAGGAAACTGGCAGCCTTTAGAGCCGTGGCCAAAGCTGGGAAGAGCAGGGTCACCCAGGTGGTCCAGGAGGCTGTAGCAGACCAGGGAGGAAGAGGATCTTCATCATCGCCATAAAGCAGTTGATCCTCGACGTCTCAAGGGGTTGCAAAGCGGGCCAGGGGCCAGTCATCGAAGGCCATCGTCGATCTTACGGAGGGAGTAGTCGAGGAGGGATTTCTTATTCCCCCGTGCCACCAGAAGCTCGGGTTTTTTCACGGTGCAAGATCGCCAGCAGTGTCGATCGCGGAAGCGAAAATGATCCTCGGGTCGGATCGGGCTACATAAAGGCAGGTGCTAACTGAGGACCTGGCTGCCGTGATGCGGGTCTTCTCCACGACTCTGGTCCTAAGTGATGAGGGTTGTTCCTCTGTCGAGCTGGCCAAGCTGCAGGGTGACCTTGCCTTTGCTCAATCGAGGCTGACGAAGCTGGCCGCAGAGCTGGAACAGAGCCATGGGGAAGCGGCTGCACAGCGCAAGAGGGGGGTCGAGGCCGAGGAGAAACTGGAGACCGCTGAGGAGGAGCTATAGAATTTGAGAGCCCATGTGGGGGAGCTGGAAGACTTGCTTCGTCCTGTCGACGGTGAGACGGACGAGGAAAGGCTTTTGGTTACCCGTGCAGATCTGCTGGGGAGGATTCGGGGGCTGGAGCATGATTGCTTGGAGGCGGTCGGGGTCGGGTTCTCCGGTGCCAGGAACCAACTCAGGGTGGTGAACCCCAAGGTCAGCTTGGTCGTTGACGGGATCGGGCCCTTCCACCAGATCGTCGACGGAAGAATGGTCCCCCTTGGTCTTGAAGATGCTGATGATGCCACTCCTGCCGACGAACACGAGGCGGATGGTTCTTAGGATGTGTAGATGTTTCCCGGGCCTACGTGCTCGTAGTTTCTAGGCCTGCGCGCCAATATTTTGTTGTTTTTTTGCTAAGTACTTTTGTCGGGCCTGTGTGCCTTTTTGTGATGTAATTGAATATTGGGTTGGTGCCCCTCTTTATAATACAATATTTTTGTTAAGTGTGTGCTTGTTTATGTTTGCATGTTTGCGTGCTTGTTTTATTTCTGGATGTTTGAATGCTTGTAATGTATGTTTATTACGCTTGTTTTGTATGATTTTTGGGAGTGTCAGCTTGACAATTGTTGAGCCTGGTAGTATAGGGAACTGGGTGGTTGACCGGTGTGGTTACCTGGTCGATTACGGAGGCGGACCGCGGTTAGGGACCTACCCCCACAGCGTGAACGTCCCATCGCGAGCTGGGTGTTCTGCCAATCTTAGTACTGCGGCGAGGACTCTCGATCGAGGGGTCTCCATCGAGAAGAGCGTTCTTCCTGCACACACAAAGAGCAGATGCTTGCTATCTCGTTGTTTTACGAGGAGACGCGATCGTACCGTGTCGTGCTCCTGTGGTCGCGAGGAGTGTCCTTACGGACAATGTTTAACTGTAGTATTTCTTTAGCTTTTTAGTGTTCCATGGTCGAGTTATTTTGTCCCCGTGTAAGTTCTCGAGGTAGTAGGCCCCATGCTCCGTCTTGTCCCAGACATGATAGGGGCCCTCCCAATTCGCGGCGAGTTTGCCTTCGCGTGAGTCCTTTTGATTTCTTCGCAAGACCAGGTCGCCGACCTGGAATTCGCGCTTTAGGACTTTGTTGTCATAGTGAAGGGAATTTTTTTTTGTTTTAGCGTGGCTTCGCGGAGAGCTGCTCCTAATCGGATCTCCTCGACTAGGTCGAGCTCCTCTCGGAGAGCCTCGTCGTTGGTTTCCTCCTCGAGGGGGGTTTCGGTCCTTCTGGACGGATCTCTTATTTCCACCGGGATTACCGCCTCCATTCCGTACGTGAGTCGGAATGGGGTTTCCACGGTGGTCGAATGAGGCATTGTTTGGTAGCCCCAAAGCATGCTGTGGAGCTCCTCGACCCATCCTTTCTTGGTGTCGCCGAGTCTTCGTTTCAGTCCTCGGAGGATCACTCTGTTCGCGACCTCGACTTGGCCGTTCGTTTGTGGATGCTCGACCAAAGTGAAATGGTGATTGGTCCCGAGTTTGGTGACAAAGTCCCGGAAGTTTCTATCGGCGAACTGTGTCCTGTTGTCGGTAACTATGACGAGCGGGACGCTGAACCTGGTGAGGATGTTCCTCTTGTAGAAATGGAGTATGTTGTGCACCGTGATCTTGGTGAGGGCTTCTTCCTCGATCCATTTGGTGAAGTAGTCGATGCCCACTATCAGATACTTGTTCTGATAATAGCCTAAGGTGAACGGATCGAGGATATCCATCCCCCACCAGGCGAATGGCCAAGGGGAGGAGAGGGACTTGAGTTGGCTCGGAGGGGCCAGGGGCATGTCCCCATGTCTTTAGCACCCGTTGCATCTCTTGACGTGTTCTTTTGCGTCCTCCTACATCGTCGGCCAGTAGTACCCAACCCATAAGGCTTTCCTTGCTAAGGACCATCCTCCGAGGTGTTGCGCATTGATGCCTTCGTGAACCTCTTGCAGGATGGTCGCAACTTGGATTTTGTTGACGCATTTGAGGAGGGGGATCAAGAAACCCCTTCGATACAGTTTGTTGTCGAGCAGAACGTATGAACAAGATCATCATTTAACCATGCTTGCCTCCTTATCATCGTCGGGGAGACGCCCCGTGCTGAGGTAGGCGTGTATAGGGGTCGTCCAACAATTGGCGTCCCCGATGGCGTTGACGTCGAGCAACGCCTTCGCCCTCTCCGTGCTTGGTTGCGCGAGGATCTCCTGGATGACGGATTTGTGATCGCCTTTCTTTTTGGTGCTCGCCAACTTTGAGAGGACATCTGCCCGAGTGTTCTGCTCGCGAGGTATGTGTTGTACTTCCGCGGAGTCGAAACTCTTCACCCGTTACCTTATAAGGGCTAAGTACTCTGCCAGGTTGTTGTTCTTTGCTTGGTATTCTCCTCGGACTTGCGAGGCGACGAGCTGGGAGTTCGTGAAGATTTTAATTTCTTTGGCTCCGAGATCTTCTGCCAGGCGGAGGCCGGCTAGGAAGGCTTCGTATTCTGCCTGATTGTTGGTCGTTGGGAAGGCTAACATTAAGGAGACTTGCACGACAGTGCCCTCCTCATTTTCGAGGATGATGCCCGCACCGCTTCCCGAGGGGCTTGAGGCACCATCGACAAAGATGGTCAACTTGTGAGTTCCCAGGGCTGATTCTGTTGCAGGGGTCATCTTGTTGTACCCCAAAATTTGCTCAACCTTTCTTAACTTGGTTTATGTTTCATTTCATTTTGTTCTAGCATTTGCATTGCATAACATATTTCATTTTATAGGGGATCAAGAGGTTGTGCATAGCAAAAGAAGTATTCTCAGAGTGTTAAACTTAAGCAGGGGGTGTTACTCAAGTTTGAATGGTCATCAGGTCATCTTGAAGAGGTCAACAGTCTTGTGAAAGGATGGATGGATGTATGTGGGTCAGCTCCTAACTTGGAGGCTAATTGAAGAGCATCAGAGGATTGTGAATGCATGACTATGGATATAAGATGTTGAGAGAGCTCATTGAGTGCTTTGAGAGCCATTTGGAGCTTATTCAAGTTGTTAGGTGAGGTAGAAGAAGCCACAGTCAAGAATGTTGCATCTAGGGTTTCATCTGGTAAATCCTCAACTAACTGTGAAATTGAAGGAGGTTACAACTCAATTACAAGTCTCTATGGTCATGGGATATTGTGTTGAGATATATAATATATCATTTCAAGATCAATTCATCAAGGATCAAGAGTGTGAGAAGTTACTAAATTAGGGTTCTCAGTGTAAAATCCCCTATTTAGTCCCCAACTTCAAGACCACCTATTTCAAGATACAAGTCTCATCTCAACTTTTGACCAACATGAAACTTGTAGAGCATGTTCGTAGCTTTCTTTTGAGTACTAGAAGTCCTTGATTGGATTTATAGAACTCAAGTTATGATGCAGACAAGTTACAGGTCCTCAGATGAATGTGATTTTGGTCAACAAAAGTCAACCAACTTACAAGCCATTTTTGACCTAGAAGGATGTTTCTACTCAACTTTTGGTGGTCATGAAAGTTGTTCCTCATGGTCGTATATTTCCAAAGAGTACTAGAACATTCATCGGATTTGTAGAACTCAAGTTATGAGGCTTGCAAGTCAGGGGTATTTTGGGAAAGTGAGATTATAGGTCATAAAATTATAGGTCCATTTCACCAACTTGCACACTTCAAATGAAAATCTTTTCAACATGAAACTTGCTCCAAATAGGGCCATTTGCATTACCAAATCATCTCTTGTCATGGTTGGAGCTTGGAGTGAAGAATTGGTGTTTGAATTTTTCATGAAGGAAGCTTAAAATGAGAAAATTGGAATTAATTCATGTGAGATCACTTTGAACCAAGTTTATGCATATTTTGAGTGCAAATGATGTTCCAAATACAATGCCATTTTTACATTTGCAATTTGAGGTCATTTGGTTGGTTATTTTCATGGTTTCTTCACCATGAAGTAACAAATGTGAAATCCACCATAGGATCAAAACAAGGACCAATTGATGACCATTTGATCAACTCAAACCATGTGCAAATGATTATGAACAAATTTCAGGCTGGTGCAGTGGTTGTTACACGAGTATGGCAAGCAAAAAAGTGAATAAAAATTGAATTGGCAATTGGGCTTTATGGCATGAATTAGGGCTCCATTTCTATCCAAATCCATCACATAAAAGCTCAGCAAACTTTTCAGACATGGGGGAGGCATTTTGGATCAGAAATCAGTGAGAGCACATTGAGAAAAAGTGAGAACAAGGTGAAATACGAATTTTGAGATTCAATGGATTTCAAGCCAAATCAAGCATCCAAATAGCTCCAATGAAGTTCATGGATTGATTATGGGCATTTTTCCTCAAGCTTCAACATCATTTCAAGGCCCAGTGGAGGCTCTCCTCTAGGTAATCTTGAAATCAACTTTTGTCTCAACTCATGATGCCATTGCGTGCCATTTTTGCATATTTGTGATGTATGAACTGTGTAGATCATTTCTGGGTAACTATTGTTGATGTTCATGATAATTGTTGGTTGAAGCTCCAAACTGTTTTGGCACGGTTTGCCCTATTCTTGAGGTTTCACGCTTAAATATTGCTATATTCATGATCTATGTGGTGTGTAGATGAATTCTGGGCACTTTTGGTGGGTAATTTTGAGATTTTCAATTTGTGTGCATTTTCTATTTTTCTTCGATTTGCTTTGTATGTTGCTCAAAAGTGAAAACTAAGGCTGGATTTGGATTCCTCGTGAGGAGAGGATGAATTTTGACTATTAGTTTGTCAAACTTGGACATGTTTTGGTGACTGTGTGTTGTGTGCGGTGGCCGGAGTTGTGAGGAAGATGACCGGAGTTGGTCTCCGGCCACCATCTGTTTCTTCCAATTTTCAAGTGAAGGAGATGACCTTTTAACCACACGATTGGATTACTTTTGATTTGGACGCGTGAGATTAAGAAATAGCGTGCTCCTCCTTTGACCACAAACCACTTGATCCATTTTGAATTTCATTAATGTGCTGGCGTGCTCTAATCCGTTTGATTGGAATACCATATGATCATGTGACTCATACTGCTTCACTACCATGCGTTTCTTTTGACCAGATACATGAGATTGTTGTTTGAAACCCTGATTTTGTTTGGACGCTGTTGCGGTGGAAATAGGATATCAAACTATTAATGAGTTTGAATCGCAATTCAATTCACAACCGCTCTTTGATTTATCCGAAGGAAAAGGTCAAAAGAGGGAAAACCTATTTTGCATCGTAAACACAATGCGGGGAAAGATCTAGGGTTCGGGGGTTGGTTAAATTTAGGGAAGGTATTAGCACCCTAAACTTCTGTAGTACTCTACAGGAACCTTTTGTTCAGATGTTTACTATTTGCTTTATTCATTTGCTTAAGGTATATATACAAAGGATTAAAAGTGAGAAAAGAGACCTAAGGGGTTAATTCTAAGTTTACTCGGCAAGACATCGCATCTTGTGCCTACGTATCCTTACGGGAGTGGAATCAGAGTAATCGTAGTTCCCCTCAAAAGGGAGGTTAGAGACTTCTTGACTGTGGTCAAGGTCTCAAGGGGAATAAACATGTCTTAAGGACACGCTTACATGGAGTGTAGAAACTCCAAATCTCTACGTTATGAATTGTTAAATTGTGTTAGGGTTAGGTTAGGTTAGGGATTCCGCGGCGGGAAACCCTAAAATGAGCGCGGCGGCTCTTTGACCTAATGCTAGGGGTAAAATTGTAATTTTGCCTGCGGTGAGGCATTTGTGAAAATTTAGGGTTGAAAAGGTGTAAGGGTTAAAGGTGAGGATTATTGACACGGCAGTCAAACGGCTAGACCTAATTCCTTCGGAGTGTATAATGTGACATAAATATTGCAAAACATCAGCAGAAATTTAAATCATACATCAGCAGAAATTTAAATGCGAAAAGTAAACGCGATTATTAGGTTCGCGAGATTACATATGAAAAACAGATACAAATATAAACGAAACTTGAATAAAAACTCAACACAATAAGTATGAACTGCAAAAAAATGAACACCCGTTAGTAGGCAGAGTTAGGCAGCAATGAATTACGAGAAGATGTAAACTGAGACTTTACGATTGTTTTATTTAAAGTTTAATGATTTAAAGTTAGCTTACAAAAGAAAAAAATTTTTTTTTTTTTAAAAGGGTTTTATTTTTATATTTACAAAAGTTTTAATTTTAAAAAAGTTTCAATTTATTCTTAATATTTATATTTTTTAAAAAAAAAGGATTTGTTGTTTTTTATTATAAAATTAAAATGTTATATTTTAAACATGATTTTATAATATTAAAATGTAAAAAATGTTTTTTTAAAAAAAATCATAAAACAAAATAAAACAAAACAGCATAAAAAATAAAATAAATAAAAAAGGGAGGGGGGTTGGGCCGGTCATCACACCCGGACCCAACCCATTTGTTAGTCATGAGGGGAAGTGTCCTTTAGGGTTTCCAAACCCAGACTTGTCCTCACGGCGCCGTTGTTCTTCATCTTCCTCTCTCGTCTTTCTTCTTCTTTGCATGCCTCTAGGATGTACCGTCCGCCACTTTTTTCCTGCAATCACAACATGAACAGATAAACACTTGATCTCCCTACCTTTTTCTTTGATGCTAGGCTTGAACTATGGACGGTGAGGAAGAGCTTCAGCTCTCTGAGTCCGCGGGTTCGAGGAAGGTTTGATTGCCCACCGTTTAAACGGCGAAGGCGGTCTCCCTTCGTTTGGTGTCGCGGTTGTTGATGTTGGAGGCGATGATGAGGGTAACAGTCCTTCTGATCCTCAACCACGCCGTTAGGGCTTCGTTCGTTAGGGTTTTCGCGACTTCGTTCGCGACGCCTAAGGCTTGCTCGTTAGGGTTTCTGTCTTTCCCTCTTTCACAGGTGGTATCCTTCTATTTATAACTAACTTCTGGGCCTTGGATTTGCGTTACTCTGAGATTTGATTTTGTGTTGATATTATTTGATTTTGTTGTGATTTTCTCAGATACTGATTGGATTACGGTTGGATGCTGATTGAACTCTGTTTCCCTTTTTAGGGTTTGATTGGTCCTTTCTGATCTCCAACTGATATGATTCTTATGATTTGGTTCAGAGCTTTCTATCTTCAGAACTCTGTGATTGAATATAATCTGAACTGATTTGCTTGATTGATTCAGGTTAAGTGCAAAGGGGGATTCGATTTGATTTGATCATTTGGTTTTTCCCGATTGAGTTCCAATAGGGGCTTTCTGATACGATTGGGATCTCGTTTCTTCTCTTGGAATCCTGATTGGGGTTTTGGTGAGATTGAATCATATGAATCTGATATTCTGTTTCCTCTTTTAGAACCTGATTGAGCTGATATGATTTCCTGATTCGATTCAATTTTATTAGTCTGGTTGATTTGCTTTGATCTGCTTTGGGATTAATTATCAAATCAAAATCTCTCTATTTTTCTGATATGGTTTGCCTTCAGATTGGATTGATTGATGTTTGATTTTAATTTCCAGGATTCCTTAATGGATTCGTATCTCTGTTTGATGTTTTGATCTCGAACTGATTCGTTTTTTGATTGGTTCGTTTCTTTGATGCAGCTCAGATTCTTTTCCTCTTCTTCTTTCAGAGAGGGTTGATGCTACGGCTTCGGTCGAATCAGAATTGCCGGGAAAGGTATACGGCAATGATGATACCGTTCTGAGCCTTCGAGGGATATTTCTTCGACGGTGTCGCGGTTGCTTCTGAGGATCTTCGCGTGTGGTTTATCACTTATTCCCTTTGAGTGGTTTTAACTGCTGATGATGTTTGATTCTTGCGTTTCAAAGCTGATACTATGGGCCATTGTGTCCAACTACGAATGCTTAATGATGCCTCGATACATTTACGCGATAGTGAGTTTGGACGATGATGATTTGGGTTATGGTGTTTGGTTAACCGAGCCATGTGTTTGTGTACTTGTTGGGGCAATGATGCTCACGACTGAGCCCCATTCTGCGCCATGCTTTGTGCTGCAACTTGGTGTCCTTTTTTTTGTGACTTGCCATCCGTATCGGGTGAAGCTGACCCTCCTAATTGACAACCTTTGGTATGTTTTATGCAGCTTGATGCAATTTTGTGTGGATACTTCATTCTTCTTTCTCTATTTGAACTTGCTTTCTTCGTATGCTGTTACCTTTTTTCTTTGGATCCTGTTGGGCATGATTTACAGGATGTTTGCTGATGGCCTTTTGCGTATGAATTTGCCTTCTGAAATGTTATTTTGGTGCAGTTTGTTTGGAATTGATGCAGCTTTGGCTTGCATTTCAATTCTCTTGTCCTGTTTGGACTTGACTTTCATTCTGTTTGGACCATTGGTCTTCATTCTGTTTGGTAACAGATTTGTTCTTTGGTGGCTTTTCATACTTGTATGGGCACGAGTTCCTTCTTACCTAGTTTTGCTTATGCTTTGAGTTCTGATGATGCTTGTGGCTTTTCAGGTGTTGAAACCAAAATGACTCAGACCTGCCGGCATCCGGGTCTGAGTCAGAACTTGCCTATGTTGCCTTATTTTCGTATCAGTTTGGAAATCCAATCGCGGCAAAACGAATCAGTCCCACTTCTTTTATTACTTCTATCTCTCGGATGTCCCGTATCGATAAGAACAGGTATTACCTGATCTGACGCCCACGGCGCGGATCGGTAACGGGGGGTAGGACGCAGCTTCGGTTGTGCCACTCCCGGCACTCGATGATGACATTGTTCTGAGAGTGTCAAAAACATCTTCTAACATTTTTCTGTACTGTTTGTTTTCTTTCTGATGTGCAGGTTAGTCGAGGACTCGTGGAGAAGCTCAAAGACGACCTGAAGACACTTAGATGTTCTTAGGATTTAGGATAGATACTTTAATGATCAATGTAATTCCTTGTAACATTATTTCATAAATGTGAAGTATTCTTCATTCCTTGTACGATGAGATTCTTTTATGAAATAAAAATTCCAAAATCTAAGTTCATTTATATTTTATTCTTAGTTAAAAAATATAAACATTTGTGAATAAATCCACAAGTATTTAAATTCATTAACATAGTCATAAAACATAAACACTCCCAAATGATATTCTTATTTGCACTCGTCTCATTTGTAATCCCAATCTCATCATCTGATTAAAATCCCATTTAAATGTTAACCAACCATTTCATAACCAAACACGGATGTGCACCATAATCACAACAGTTTCAGCATCAACAACAAAACTAATCGTAATTAAATTCCACTGACCAAACGCCAAGATCTTGATATGATCAGACCTGGTGATAGATAAATGCCTCAAAACAAATAACCTATCAAACGCCTCAGAATTTTAATAACAGCCCGTCTTCAAGGAATTGGTAGAATTTGCATAAAATGACCAAAATACCCCTGGGACCAAATCTGCAAAACAAACACCTCCATCACTTGTTAGTGGTTAGCAAATGTACATATGAGATGATATGCGAAATGACTGACTAAATATAAGGGTAAAATTTGGGGTATTACAGACGCCTTGGGCCTCAGTTGCTGTTTGCGCCCGCCCTCTTGGCCCAATCTCTTTTTAAACTGTAACGCCTAAGTCTCCAATGGTCGAGCTGCATACACCAAACTGCTAGAACTAATTGTTAACCCTACTCGGGTAAAACTTTTGAATAACTTATGTTCTCTCTTAAGCCCAAACTATGTTTGCTCTGATCTTTCATACCAGATGAAAGTACGTAGGCATAAGACGCGACGTCTTAGCGAGCAACCTTCCCCCCTTCTTTAGCCGTAGTTGGTCGAACTACGTTGACTCTGACTTTCCCATTGCACGAGGGAGTACGTAGGCACAAAGCGGTGATGCTCTGTCGAGTCAGTCCTTTTTCTGTTTCTTTTGTCCATTAGCCTTTAGATAGCAAACACATGCATGGATCCCGTCGAGTACGACGGACGTGAGGGGTGCTCATACCTTCCCCTTGCGTAACCGACTCCCGAACCTAGGACTTGGTTGCGACGACCTCGTCTTTTCCCGTTTTCGTCAGGTTTTTCTGATCGTTTCCTTTCCCCCCTTTGGGATAAATAACGATAGGTGGCGACTCTGTTAGTCATTGCCGACCTCTTTTTTTCGCAGTAGCGACACATCTCGGCGACGGAGTCGGCCAAAACTTGGGATTTGAGGGATTTTTTTGCCTTCGTAGATGATATCGAACTCGGAGAGTTCC
The DNA here is from genome assembly GCA_963859935.3 of Lathyrus sativus. NCBI lineage: Eukaryota > Viridiplantae > Streptophyta > Magnoliopsida > Fabales > Fabaceae > Lathyrus > Lathyrus sativus. Next base: position 129,544,159 of record OZ012736.1, on the reverse strand, counting down.
AGCGACCACTTCAGCATGCTCCCGGCCATGTCGGGTCGGTCGAACAGCTGGTTGATAGGCTGCTCGGTTTTGACCACGATGGTGTGGGCTAGGAAATAGTGCCGGAGCTGCCTGGCTGCATCGTTGCACCCCAAAATTTGCTTAACCTTTTCTTTTATCTTGGCTTATGTTTCATATCATTTAGCATTTGCATTTGCATAGCATTGGTTCTTGACAAGGGATCAAGATGTTGTTTTTGCCAATCGAGAGTTTCATGTTCAAGCTCAAGCAAGAGCACGTTTGCAAGTCATCAAGAGTTCTATCATCATCAAAGCTGGGTTTCAAAGCTCCTTGAGAGGAGAAAGTTTGTGTATGGGTGTCACCTCCTATCTTGAGGATCATCAGAGGTTCATGAGGTTACCTATTTGGATGAGGCATGATTCAAAGGTTTAATAGACATTTTGAGGGTTCTTTATGGAGATTGAATGGTCACACAAATCATCTGCAAGGGCCTCAGTCAATGGATAAGAGATTAGGGATTCATCTGGTCAGCCAAAAGTCAACAGTGGACTTGAGGGTGCTCAAGGCTTGGAGCTTGATCTTGGAAGCCATGAGAAGTTATCTTAAGTCATCTCTAGTATCATGAGGAAGCAAAGTCAAGAAGATTCAAGAGCTCAAGAAGTTATTAAATTAGGTTTTCAGTTGATTCAAAGTGTAAAATCCCATATTTTAGTCTCTAATTTCAAGGACAAATTTCACTATGATACAAGTCTTGTCTCATTATCTATCAAACATGAGACTTGTTCATCATCTTCCAAGATTTATTTTTAGTATAAGAACTCATCCATTGGGTTTGTACATCTCAAGTTATGGTATCAAATGGTTGGTGTCACCAGATGAAAAGAATTTAGAGGTACTCAAAGATAGTTCACTTCCAAGGCATTTTTCACAAGGAACCAAGTTCTTCCTCGTCTTTCCTCAAACATGAAAGTTGTTCCTCATTGTCTTAGCTTTCCAAAAAGTTCTATAACTCATCACTCTCATGTGTGGAGCTCATGTTATGGCTTTCTCAAGTCAAGGGTATTTTTGGAAACCAAGTTTTAGGTCATTCACTTCAATGACCAATTCCATGAACTTCAAGACCTCTAATCCAAATTTGTGCCACATGAAAGTTGTGTCACATTGCCTTAAAATCCTCTTGAATTCAAAATCCATGATGTTTGATGATTTATGTGATCACTTAGGCCATGATGAGTATGAAAAGTAGATTTTTGGACATGGTTTGAATTCCTCGCATTTCAAGTCATCAAATGAGTTGAATTTAAAACTTTTCACACCATATCATCATCATATAATGTACATGCTACTCTTTATCCAATTTGAGCCAACATAAACTTCACCTTTCAAGCCATTTTTCACATTTTACACCATAAGAGGCAATGATTCAAAACCTTTTACCAATGCATCTCCAATTCTCCAAATCAACACAATTCTTTTACTCACCCCCCACTTGACAAGAAAATTTAATGGAATGAGTCATAAAACCTCTAACCCGTATGCATAACATACTTGGATATTTTTGGCAAAAATTGGAAATCAAACAAATCCCTCAACATGGGCCTGCATGGGATTCACTAAGCCTTCATCCTTATGCCAAAAAGCAACCCTAGATGATTAGTGGAGAGGGAGCTACGCAGAGAGGAGAGTTTCATAAAAAAAAATACACAAATTTTCTCTTTCTTTGAATCAAATATTTCACTGAGTTTTTCTCCCATTGCTGGATCATTTCATCATCACTAAAGTACAAGGGTTTGATTGGAAGCATCAGAGAAAAGCTTGCAAGGTGTTTGAAGAGCCAACAATGCAGCTTCGTTAGGTAACATTCCATGGACTGAAACTCTCATTTTAGCCTTGCATTTAGGATCATAATTGGTGCATCTGAAGCCCTACTCCATGCAGGCAATGTTTGAATCATTTTGGTGCTTGTTTAAATTGATTTCAGTTTGTATATCAAACTTTCGTGGCCTGTTTTCATAATGTTCCAAGGACCTTTTTCAAAATCTAAGTTCATTTTCGTATTCTACATGAAAAATACTTTAAAATAATGTAAGGTGTTTTCATTTTTATAGTGGTTTGAAGTCTGAGCTCCGGCGACCCTCTCGGAGAAGACGACCAGAGCCCTAGCTCCGGTGTCTGGTGGAGACGCTGATGTGGCTGGGAAGACTTCTTGACTAGATGATGTGTCGCCCGTGTATGGTGTTGACTTTGCTTGCGTATGTGTTTGAATCTGACGTGTATTAATGAAACGCTTCGTTTCATTTTGGAGTTGGTTTCTGATTGTGTTTGGGCCTTGGCATTTTGTTATTCCAACCCCCAGATTTAAGTCCCATGCGCGTGTTGTGAAGGATTTCAGTTCAATCCATTTTTACTTGTGCACCTCCCTTTCCTTGTTTATTTTATTTTTATTTCTTTTTCTTGATATTTCAAATTAATTATTTTTAAAATGGTTTTGCACTTTATAAAAATCTGAAAAAATGTGTTTCTGACATTTCAAGACGTTAGGATATTTTTCATTATTTTTATTTTATTTTCCAGTTATTTTTAGTATTTTTAATTGATTTAATCATTGAAGGTGTTTTATGGTTTGTACCTTGATTTGAACATGATCATTGACCATAATTAAAACACCCCCTTTAACCAATTTTTCTCTCACACTTAGGTGTTAGATTGAGGCTTATTTGAGGGCTGGGTTGAGGTCTTGATGATCACTTTTCAATTGTTTTTCATTGGCTTTAATTTGCTCCTCGATGCTTGCTTGATAAGTTGAATACATTGCATTGTTTGACCTAATTGATGGTGTTTTGAATGGACTCTTCCCACGAGCTTTTGAATTCTAATTTTGGATAGCTTCAAATTGAGTTGGGTATTTTCATTGGATTTTATGTAAGCTTGCTTCTATTTTTGGTGTATATTTCAAATTCAAAGTTGTTTTCACTATGTGTATGCATCCAATTCTTGACCTAGTTTTGGGATATGATCATGAGTGATCCCTTGAGTACCTCCTGAGCCTCGATTAGATTTTGTTAGCGTGCTTGGGGTGCTGCCTTGCATGATTAGAGGTCATTTGGATGTGTACCTTATACCACAAGTTTCATTTGATCATTGTGTTTCCACTTGTTTGAAGTGTGAGATAGTTGTTTGAACTTTGGTTCTTCAATTTTATTTGATCATTCTTGTGATTGCTTGATATCTTGATTTTGAATTTGAAGTTTATCATTTGAGTTTCACTTCTGACCTTGATGGTTATGGACTTGTTCTTGATGCCTTGGTAATGTTTGTGTCACTTTAAGAATGCTATGAACATTTGAACCTCTCTTGTTTTGTTTGTTTGCTTTGTTTTACTTGATCATGTATAAGTGTTTGGTTAAGTTGATTATGATGTGGTTTCTGCCTCACACTTTTTCCTCCTTCACTTCTTTGATTGTGCTTTTGTGTTTAGTACCTTGCTTCTTATGATTATTGATGGCATTTGATTGTAGGAGCTTGCTTCTCTCATTTCCTCTCATCTCTTGTTGTCTTGTTTAAGTCCTCCATCTTTGTGACTTGTACTTGTTTGATTGCATTGTTTCATGTTTACATTTGTGTTTGCATTTCATATATTTTCTCATCTTGCATTGACTTGTTTAAGTCTTTCATTTCATTTTCATTTGTGATTAATTATGCAGTGTGTTTACTTGTGCTTCTTGCCATGATCCCTTAGGATTCCTAGTCCCTCTGTTTAGGATGGGAGTAGGAGAGACATTAGGATTTCAATCCTTTGAATGATAACATTAGGTAGTCCCCTTTTCATGCCAACTTTAGGATCACTTTTCATGATAACATTAGGGTTTACAGTTCCCTTTAGAGTTGTGTCTTCTCTTTTCACCTCAGAACTCTTTTAAGATACTCAATAAAGAAAGATAATTGTTGTATGCTACGAGCCTTAAGTACATAAGGAATGATGAATGGGGGGTCTCTTCTCATATTGTCTAGAGTGTTTAGTGTATGCCCTTTGGGCGATATGCGACACATTCGCTCTTATGTCACAGTCTTTAGTGCAACATGAGTTTCAAGCTAACTCAATTCACTTCTTCTTATAAAAAACACAAAACAAAAATTCAAACCTTTTCATCCTTCGGGATTTTTTCAAACCTAATTTTCAGAAAGAGTATGTTACATTTCCATTCTACCGCAAACAGACATCGTCCCTAACTGCTGGAATTGAAACGTAACATTACTCATAAAAAACACTTGAACCAACCAGTGGTCTAGTTTTCCCGAACTACGTTTGCTCTGATTTCTCATACCAGTTGAGGATACGTAGGCACTAGACATCGAGTCTTGACGAGCAACCTTCCCCCATCACTTGTAGTTTCCCGAACAACGTTAACTCTGACTTTCCCATTGCACGAGGGAATATGTAGGCATAGAGCGGCGATGTCCTATCGAGTCTGTTTTTTCCGTTCACCTCCCGTTTAGCTGTAGCTTTTAAATAGACTTTCACCCATAGATTTAGACAACAAGCATGTATCCTGTTGAGTACAACGGACATAAGGGGTGCTCATACCTTCCCCTTACGTAATCGACTCTCGAACCTAAGATTTGGTTGTAATGACCTTGTCTTTCCCGTTTTCATCGGTTGTCTTCGATCGTTTCCTTTCCCTCTCTTTGGGATAAATAACATTCAGTGGCGACTCTTCTATCTGTTTGCCGGCCCTTTTTTTCACAATTGTGACACGCATTGATGAGGGCCAGAGCAACTTTCTCGATCTATTTATATCTCACTTTAGGACCGTGAAGGGCTTTGCTCGTGAAGTAGATCGGTTTCTGCCCGTTAGGGGTTTCCCGGATCAGCATGACGCTCACGACCTCATTTGACACGACCAGGTACAAGTATAGGGTTTCCCCGACCTCGGGCCTCGTCAGAACGGGAGGTTCTGATAGGACACGTTTGAGGTGGAAGAAGGCTTGTTTGCATTCCTCTGTCCACTCGAACGCGGCCTCTTTTCTCAACAGCTTGAAGAGCGGGAGGGCGTGCTGTGCGGACTTGGCGACGAAACGGGATAGAGATGCGAGCATTCCGTTGAGGGACTGTATCTACTTCTTTGTGCTCGGTGTTGCGATCTCGGAGAAGGCCCTGCACTTGTCCGGGTTCGCCTCGATCCCCCGTTCGGTCAGGTAGAATATGAGGAACTTCCCCGCGTGTACTCCGTAGGTGCATTTCTCCGGATTGAACTGCATCCTGCACCTCCTCGCCATTGCGAAAACTTTCTTGAGGTGCGCCATGTGATCGACCTCCGTGCAGGACTTGACGATCATGTCATCCATGTAGACCTCGAGCATGTCTCCAATCTCTCCTCGGAAGACTTTTTTCATCATCCGTTGGTAGGTGGCGCCGACGTTTTTTAGGCCGAAGGGAATTACGTTATAATAGTAGTTGCCCAACTCGGTCATAAATGTCATGCATTGCTTTTCAGCCTCGGCCATGGGGATCTAGTTGTACCCCGAGCATGCGTCCATAAAGGACAGTAGTTTGAAACCCGCTGATCAGTGCATTTTAATGTACCTTCCTCTATATTTAGACTTAGGCATTTCTACCATTTAGTTTATTTAATTTCCTATTTTATAATGTTTTTACAATTTATTTTATTTTAAGCTTTATTTAATTTTCGTTTGTTATTTTTCAGCATTAATAGCTTTTAGTGAAAAATTCATAACTGGAGCTACAGGAATCGGATTGAGGCATTCTACCAGTCGTTGGAAAGCTAAGAAAGAGATCTACAACTTTCATGTTGTACAAAGGAGCTGATTCGAATTTCTTGAGTCTCGAATAATTCGTTGAAGTTTCTGACTTGTGACAATGTAGTTTTCCTTGCGGGCCTAGTTTAGGTTTCTGGCCCAGTAATTTTCTATTTAAAGTTGTTGTTGTGATGCAAAACAGGGACCTAGTTTATTTTTCAAATTTTCCTTTGTTTTATAGTTTTCATGGAGAACTAATACCTCCGGGCAAATCCTGCTGTGTACGGTTCCAACACTTTGAGGTTATTATAATACCAATTTAAATTCAATTCCTTTCAATCCTTTTCTATGAAGTCATTTGCTTAATTTGATTGCAATTGTTTGCTTAATTCAATTGTTATTCATAGGATAGAATTGGTTAAATTCGATTGTATGCATGTTCCTAAATTTAATTGCGTATTATCGTTTGCTTAATTCGTTAATTCGTCATATTCTTAACCGTTTGCTTAATTCGGTAAACAGGAACATAATTCATTTGATGTTGATAAGCGCTTGTCTGATTAATATCATAATCGAATAGGATTGGTACCGCTTAGGGATTGATGTTATAATAACCAATGATAAGTCGGAACCCGAATCAGTAGGATTAACCGTTTTAGTTTATCTGATAATCACTTTTTTTTTCTTATTTTATAAATCAAAACTTAAAACCCCCATAAACATTTTCTTTAGTTGGTTGAAATAATATAAGAATCCTTGTGAGAACGATATTTCGAGTCATTTGTCGCTATACTAGCATTTTTATAAAAACACTCGTTTTTGATCCGCGAGCGACCGCGGATCAAATTGGCGCCGTTGCCGGGGGGATTCTTATTAATTTTAGCCAAATTTTAAAACACTCGTTTTTGATCCGCGAGCGACCGCGGATCAAATTGGCGCCGTTGCCGGGGGGATTCTTATTAATTTTAGCCAAATGTAAAATTTTAATTTTAGAGTTTTTGTTTTTTTTGTTTTTTGTTTTTTGTTTTTGTGTGTAAATTTTCAGGGTTGCAGTACAGTGGTAAGCGTTTCAGCCTATCAGGTGAGTTTGTAAGCTATTGTTCCGATTTGCTCCGAATTTTTTCCAGAAAATCAGAAATAAATCGTTTAACAATACTCCTTTAGAATAAAATTCTAAAAGATTTTGACCCTGAAAATCGCAAATTAGTTATTTTTCTATTTTATTTTATTTTTTTTCTATTTTCATATTTTCAAAAAAATCCGAATTTTTTTTTATTGACTCATTTTGATTTTATTTGATTTTTAGTTATATTTTTATAATTTTTAGATTTAATTTTATTCGGTTTTCTATTTTTCCATTCTTTTTCTTAACGGGGACATTGTTGGTATTTTTCTAATTGTTGCTGCATTGCCGAATTTGTTCTTTGTTTTATTTTCTTTGTTGATTTTCTTATTAAATTTAATATGACAAATCAAATAACTCTTAGAGAACTTGTTGCCTATGATACGAACTATAATGCTTTATGTATGGAATATCCTGTTGTTAGTGTACCTTTCGAATTGGAATCTGATTTAATACACTTGTTGCCAAGGCTTAATGGACTTGCAGGTGAGGATCCGAATAAGCTGAAGGAAAATTGCGATCTAAACGCAGCGGAAAACAAAAATTTTCCTTTAGTGATCCTCACGAATGAGCATGGTCAGTGATAGAATCGTTACCTCTTTGTGGCGATTCAGATCTTTGATGCAGCGATCACAAGCGTTGATGAAGTGCAACGCCTCTACTCAGTCCACACGAACAGCTTCCGGTCACAGTGCTAGCTGCTTACGAACGGAATTATTTGAGTGAGAAAAGAGAATCAAAAACGAAATTGCATCAAGTGAAACTTCATCACAAGGGTTCCTTTTATAGACTCTCTTGTGGGCTGCGGGCTAAAACCCTAATTCACATGATCCATAATAATATTATATATTATTATAATAACTATTATTATAATAAATATATTTATTTTATTATTATTTTATAACCATTATAAAATAACAATAATTATTATTATATTATCCGAATTTCTATTTTTCACTTAAGTGCACCGTACCTTACGGTGTTCCTTTGATTTCTCTATTTCTCATCAAACTGTCCTTATGTGTGTGACCCTGTAGGATTTCGTAACGTTGGTAATTATATTAAATTATATATATTTAACATAATAAACAGTAAGCGGTATCTAGCAACACATCACTGCTACCCAAGTCACGAAAATGTCATGTGATCTGACAAAACCTTTTTCGTGATAATATATGTTTGTACAATTACCCTTTTGCCCCTATGTCTATATTGAACACAAGGCATACACTGTGTCATCCTTGTCCAGTTCAATATTGGGCCCTTAGACATTTCTCCTGTTATGCAGGATTGGCAAATTCCATCTAGGACACTCATGTCCCTCAGCATGCTTCGTGGAGTGCCCATCAACTGTCTTTATGATCATCCAGTTACGGATAATGTTTGATCAGCAATAAAGCACCCGACTCTACATCTAGGGTCCATAGTGGTTTCAGGTCGAAGGGTGGTAATACACCATTATCACCATGAGAATAACTTATGACACTTTGCATAACATACTATGTAGTATTCTCATAGCGGGTCAATCCGGTATAAATATTACTCCTAATATTTATACCTATGTCAAGACTTGATAACTCTTTATCCATGATCCATGAGATGTGATCATCAGTCTATCTTCATAATAGTCTCAATGCTTTTAATGTTATCCCACTTTGCAATAAAGCTTGACTACGGATATTTTAAGAATAATGTCTTTATGTTTAATGGGATCTCATGATTAAGTCACACTTAACATTTCATTAAACAGACTAACTATTCTAGGGACTTTATTATTCTGAAAGACAAACATAATAAAGAAATGCCTTTTATTATTAAACGAATAATCTGATACAAGTACCAAAAAGTATTGGCCTCTAGGGCTTACACCAACAATCTCCCACTAGCACTAGAGCCAATTAGGCATACCCCTAATACCCATAGATCTAGTATGACCATCATGCTTCTGTTGCGCAAGAGGCTTTGTTAATGGGTCAGCGATATTGTCAAGTGTAGGTACTCTGCATATCTTCACATCTCCCCGATCGATTATCTCTCGAATGAGGTGATAACGCCTAAGTATGTGTTTGGATCGTTGGTGAGATCTAGGCTCCTTAGCTTGTGCGATAGCACCATTGTTATCACAATATAAACCAATGGGATCCACAATGCTAGGGACTATGCCAAGTTCACTAATGAACTTCTTGATCCAAACAGCTTCCTTTGCTGCATTTGAGGCAGCAATATACTCGGCCTCAGTTGTAGAATCAGCAACTGTTTCTTGCTTTGAACTTTTCCAGCTCACAGCGCCACCATTGAGACAGAACACATAACCAGATTGTGATCTAAAATCATCCTTATCTGTCTGGAAGCTAGCATCAGTGTAACCAATTACATCAAGCTCTTCCTGACCTCCATATATCAAGAATGAATCCTTAGTCCTTCTCAAGTACTTAAGGATATTCTTGACAGCTACCCAGTGAGCATCACCGGGATCAGATTGGTACCTACTCGTTGCACTTAATGCATACGAGACATCTGGTCGAGTACATAACATGGCATACATGATAGATCCTATTGCAGATGCATATGGAATCTTATTCATGCGATCCCTTTCTTCCTTAGTTGAAGGGGATTGTGTTTTTGATAAACACAGACCATGTTGCATAGGTATGAATCCTTTCTTGGAATCATGCATATTAAAGCGTCTCAACACTTTATCTATGTATGTACTCTGACTTAGGCCAAGCAGTTTTTGTGATCTATCTCTATAGATCCTAATTCCTAATATATAGGCTGCTTCACCTAGGTCTTTCATAGAAAAACAATTCCCTAACCAAGTTTTCACTTGTTGCAAGGTAGGGACATCGTTTCCAATGAGTAATATGTCATCTACATATAATACCAGAAACACGATCATGCTCCCACTAACCTTCTTGTAGACACAAGGTTCATCTTCATTTTTGATGAATCCATATTGTTTTACGGTTTCATCAAAACGAAGATTCCAGCTTCTGGAAGCTTGCTTCAATCCATAGATTGATCGCTGTAACTTGCATATCTTTTGGGCATCTTGTGGTATGTCAAATCCTTCAGGTTGTGTCATGTACACATCCTCAAGAAGATTCCCATTAAGGAAAGCAGTTTTGACATCCATCTGCCATATTTCATAATCATGATATGCAGCGATGGCAAGTAAAATCCGAACAGATTTAAGCATTGCAACTGGTGAAAAGGTTTCATCATAGTCAACCCCATGAATTTGTTTATAGCCTTTTGCAACCAGTCTTGCTTTATAGGTATGTACCTTACCATCCATGTCAGTCTTCTTCTTGAAGACCCACTTGCATCCTATAGGGTTAACTCCTATAGGAGGTTCTACCAAGGTCCAAACCTGGTTTGTGTACATGGAATCCATTTCAGATTTCATGGCTTCTAGCCACTTCTCAGACTCAGGACCAGTTATGGCCTCTTTGTAGGTCACAGGCTCATCTTGATCCATGAGTAATACATCACCCTGATCACTTATGAGATATCCATATCTCTCAGGTTGGTGACGTATCCTGCTTGACCTACGCTGGTCTTGTTCTTCTTGAGCAGGTTGCTCTTCCACAACTACTTGTGTTTCCTGCTCTAGTTCCTCCATAGGTGTTTCAATGTTTTGTGATTCTTGAATTTCTTCAAGCTCTATTTTCCTCCCACTGTTTCCTTTGGAAATAAAATCCCTTTCCAGAAAGACTCCAGTTCGAGCGACAAACACTTTGCCCTCAGAAGGATTGTAGAAGTAATATCCTCTTGTTTCTTTAGGATACCCCACAAATAAGCATTTGTCAGATTTGGGCTCAAGCTTGGTTGAAATTTGTCGTTTGACGTAAACTTCGCAACCCCAAATCTTCATGTAAGACATATGTGGTTTCTTACCACTCCATATCTCATATGGTGTCTTATCAACCTTTTTGGATGGAACACGGTTAAGTGTGTAAGCTGCTGTTAATAATGCATGTCCCCAAAAGGAGTTTGGAAGATCGACGTGACTCATCATGGATCGGACCATGTCTAACAAGGTTCGATTTCTTCTCTCAGATACACCATTCCATTGTGGTGTTCCAGGAGGAGTAAGTTGGGATAGAATCCCATACTCTTTTAGATGGTCATCAAATTCTAGGCTTAAATATTCACCGCCTCGATCTGATCGAAGAACTTTAATATTCTTACCTAGTTGGTTTTGTACTTCATTCTTGAATTCCTTGAACTTTTCAAAGGACTCAGATTTGTGTTTCATTAAATACACATATCCGTATCTACTGAAGTCATCAGTAAAAGTGATGAAGTACTGAAAACCTCCTCTGGCTGGTATGTTCAGTGGTCCACATACATCAGTATGTATGAGTGCCAAAAGATCATTAGCCCTTTCACCTTTTCCTGTGAATGGGGACTTTGTCATCTTTCCAATTAAACAAGATCTGCATGTCTCATATGATTCATAATCAAAAGAGTCCAAGAGTCCATCTTTATGGAGTTTGGAAATGCGTTTCTCATTTATGTGGCCTAATCGACAGTGCCAAAGGTAAGTTGGATTCAACTCATTAGGTTTCAACCTTTTAGTATTAATGTTATAAATTGGCATTTCAAGATCAAGGACATATAGTCCATTATTCATTTTTGCAGTAGCATAGAATATATCATTCAAATAAATGGAGCAACAATTGTTCCTTATTATGAATGAAAAACCAAACTTGTCCAAACAAGAAACGGAAATAATATTCCTGCTAATTGCAGGTACATAATAACAGTTCTCTAACTGAATTATTAAACCACTAGGTAAAGTTAAAACATAAGTTCCTACAGCTAAAGCAGCAACCTTTGCTCCATTGCCAACTCGTAGGTCAACTTCACCTTTTGCCAAATTTCTACTCCTTTTTAGCCCCTGCACATTAGTACAAATGTGAGAACCGCATCCAGTATCTAATACCCATGATGCAGAAGTAGATAAATTAATTTCAATAACAAAAATACCTGAATTTGAAGTCTCTACTCCATTATTCTTATCTTCCAGGTACTTTGGGCAATTTCTCTTCCAATGTCCGGTCTTACCGCAATGGAAGCAAGTGCCCTCCTTTGCTATTCCTCCACTAGGCTTCAAAACAGGAGGAGTGGGTTTGGATTTGGCAACTTCCTTGCCTTTCCCTCTACCACCCTGTTTGATGGGCCTCTTGTTCTGTTTCTTTCCATTACTGACCATCAGAATGGATTTCCCTTTTGTCTTCATATTCTGCTCAGCAGTTCTCAACATGCCTAGCAGTTCTGGAAGACTTTTGTCCAAGTCATTCATATTGAAATTCAGGACAAACTGACTGAAGCTCTCTGGCAACGATTGCAAGATCAGATCAATCGCAAGTTCCTTTCCAAGGGGAAACCCTAATCTGTCAAGGTTCTCCACATACCCAATCATCTTGAGTACATGGGGACTTACAGGGGCTCCCTCAGCTAACTTGCTGTTAAAAAGGGACTTTGAAACCTGAAACCTCTCATTTCTTGCTTGCTCTTGGTAAAGCGTTTTCAGATGTCCGATCATATCGAACGCAGACATGTTCTCGTGTTGCTTTTGCAACTCAGAGTTCATGGTAGCAAGCATGAGGCAAGCGGTTTCATTGGCATCATCGAAATGCTTCTTATAAGCATCTCTTTCTGCCTTTGGTGCAGAACTAGGAGGTTCCTCCTCAGGAACTGGTGTCTCCAAGACATACAGCTTCTTATCGTGCTTGAGGACAATCCTCAGATTACGGTGCCAATCCAGGAAATTTGTCCCAGACAATTTTTCCTTATCTAGGATGGATCGCAAAATATTGTTCGATGTGTTTGTTGTCATGATAATCTACAAGAGAAATATGAAAATATAAGTATCATTAAAACAACATATTTAATTAGGCCTTTAATCAAATATGCTCCCACTATTTTATTCAAAACAAATGACCCTCATCATTTGATTCGGAAAATCCCGTTGGAAGACTTTCTAGTGGGTCGAGATCCATGTTTCACTTTGTTTTAAGTCAGCGTTAGGCTGATTACACAAAACTAAGTTATTTAGGTAGGAACTCCTTCCAATTGTATCTCATACAACTCTCGAATATTTTCAATTGGGTGAATAACTCCTTATTCTGATCCATCACATGAATCATTCCCAATTCTTGCTTCTAAACATATATAATCTTATTATAATTTGTTTAGTTAAGTTTGACCCATTGTTTTAGCAATTGGATATTACAATTATCCCATCACACCTTACTAATATAGAACATGCACCTCGCGTAGGCGAAACCTACAATGCTCGATACTAGTCTTGATGAGTGCTAAAAATTGGAAAGCATAAACTTAATATTTAATTTTGAGGGAATTTGTTATTAGTTTGATCTCACCGGCTTAACATGCAAAACGTCTCTCACATGCATCAACATACAATTACATGCATCAACATACATATAAAAAGATACAATTATGGCCCCTAACGCAATTGTTCTCTCAAGCCAATGAGAGAACCTAAGCTAACCTAATAACGACCTAAGCTTCTCCAAGCATGATCTCCAAGGTTATCCTCCTTTAATATTGAATACTTCCTTTTTTTTTTTTTAACATAATATTACATTACATATAAGAAAACTCGTTTTACATACGAGGGAGTGAGATGAGAAAAGAAGTTACATAAAGAGATTGAGAGAGAGGCACGACACGCAGGCCGTATTCAAAAATCCCAAAACAATAATAAAGGAAAAACTAAGGCCATAACTGATCACCACAAATAAATAATAATAAACACACTTTTATTATTAGTTTAAAATTCCGATAATTAAATAAACTAAATTAAATTTCGGCTGATTGATCACACTTTGCAGACTTAGCCGGGGGTTCCGAAGCGAATGAAAGTGATGATCTTTCAAAAGAATTACAATCCTTATGTGATTGAATGGATGAAATCAAAACAGTATATCCCATATACCATCTTTGCATCAGAATTTCTTATATCTTATATAAAAGTGATCGATCTAATTGTGTAACCTATGGATGATCAATGTATCGCACAACTTCACCATACTAATGTCGGATTCCGAAGCATAATCAACATCAATCATCCAAATCGTACACAACAGATGCCAAATTTAATTAATCGTTTATTGTTAAATTCATTCTGTGTTTTAATCGAATCAAATACAGAAAAGACGGAAATTTAACAGCTATCAGATCCATGGTTTCGTAAGTGGCTCTGATACCACTGAAGGAAAATTGCGATCTAAACGCAGCGGAAAACAAAAATTTTCCTTTAGTGATCCTCACGAATGAGCATGGTCAGTGATAGAATCGTTACCTCTTTGTGGCGATTCAGATCTTTGATGCAGCGATCACAAGCGTTGATGAAGTGCAACGCCTCTACTCAGTCCACACGAACAGCTTCCGGTCACAGTGCTAGCTGCTTACGAACGGAATTATTTGAGTGAGAAAAGAGAATCAAAAACGAAATTGCATCAAGTGAAACTTCATCACAAGGGTTCCTTTTATAGACTCTCTTGTGGGCTGCGGGCTAAAACCCTAATTCACATGATCCATAATAATATTATATATTATTATAATAACTATTATTATAATAAATATATTTATTTTATTATTATTTTATAACCATTATAAAATAACAATAATTATTATTATATTATCCGAATTTCTATTTTTCACTTAAGTGCACCGTACCTTATGGTGTTCCTTTGATTTCTCTATTTCTCATCAAACTGTCCTTATGTGTGTGACCCTGTAGGATTTCGTAACGTTGGTAATTATATTAAATTATATATATTTAACATAATAAACAGTAAGCGGTATCTAGCAACACATCACTGCTACCCAAGTCACGAAAATGTCATGTGATCTGACAAAACCTTTTTCGTGATAATATATGTTTGTACAATTACCCTTTTGCCCCTATGTCTATATTGAACACAAGGCATACACTGTGTCATCCTTGTCCAGTTCAATATTGGGCCCTTAGACATTTCTCCTGTTATGCAGGATTGGCAAATTCCATCTAGGACACTCATGTCCCTCAGCATGCTTCGTGGAGTGCCCATCAACTGTCTTTATGATCATCCAGTTACGGATAATGTTTGATCAGCAATAAAGCACCCGACTCTACATCTAGGGTCCATAGTGGTTTCAGGTCGAAGGGTGGTAATACACCATTATCACCATGAGAATAACTTATGACACTTTGCATAACATACTATGTAGTATTCTCATAGCGGGTCAATCCGGTATAAATATTACTCCTAATATTTATACCTATGTCAAGACTTGATAACTCTTTATCCATGATCCATGAGATGTGATCATCAGTCTATCTTCATAATAGTCTCAATGCTTTTAATGTTATCCCACTTTGCAATAAAGCTTGACTACGGATATTTTAAGAATAATGTCTTTATGTTTAATGGGATCTCATGATTAAGTCACACTTAACATTTCATTAAACAGACTAACTATTCTAGGGACTTTATTATTCTGAAAGACAAACATAATAAAGAAATGCCTTTTATTATTAAACGAATAATCTGATACAAGTACCAAAAAGTATTGGCCTCTAGGGCTTACACCAACATAAGCATATGAATGAATTCCAAATTGTATGCTCTACACCTTCTGAACCTTCATTAGAGGACCTTGTCAAGCAAATGGCTATAAATGATCTTCAGTTTCAGCAACAAACAGATTCAAGTCTTCAGGCTCTGCAGACACAGATTGAACAGTTTGCCACTATACTGAATGCCATGCAACAAGCTCAAGAATCAAACCAACTATCTGCCCAAACAGTAGTGAATCCAAAAGAGTTACAATCTGATTTAGTTGATGATATTCATCCTGAGTTGTTATCTGATTTTCCATCTTTATTAGATTATGATGATACTTACTCTTGTGATTCATGTACCGACACTAACATTTGTTCTGTTTGTGCTGAGATTAATGTTGCCGTACAGGGTGATGTTTTTCATGCAGATGAAGTTGTTTATGTAGCTAAAACTCTTAACATCACGGCTGCCCCAACCTCACCATCCATTGAACAACCTTCCCCCTTGGAGCTTAAACCACTTCATACCAATCTGAATTATGCTTATTCAGATATGGATAAAAAGCTTCCAGTTATAATTTCTTCTAACCTTGATTTTGATGAAGATAATAAACTTTTACAGGTTTTGAAGAAACATAAGAAGAGAATTGGATGGACCTCGATGGAAGTGGGAAGAAAAGCAATGAAGCAACCCCTTAACCCATTGATCTCTGATGTTGTGGAAAAGGATATCAAATTCACGTGTCCATTCGACACTTTTATTTATCGAAGATTCCTCTTTGATCCTGGAATAAAAGGCGAAGACACTAATACAAATTTCAAGGGCGATGGATGCTATCCAAAGTTACTCCCCACTTTGGAAGAGGAGACGGCAGGAAATCTCTCTTTGGGAAAGGATGTATATGTGATCACTTATCCACCTTGACTCCTCGGGTGTGTTCCTTCCTTTCTCTCACTCTTATTTTATATTTATGTTCTTTCGTTGAGGACAATGTATGCTTTAAGTGTGGGGGAGGGAACCATTT
The DNA here is from genome assembly GCA_963859935.3 of Lathyrus sativus. Lineage (NCBI taxonomy): Eukaryota > Viridiplantae > Streptophyta > Magnoliopsida > Fabales > Fabaceae > Lathyrus > Lathyrus sativus. Next base: position 129,527,670 of record OZ012736.1, on the reverse strand, counting down.
ACTTTGTTTTATTTCTTTCAATTTTCTTTGTTTTGTTTTCATTTAATAAAAAAATTGTTTACTCAGAAAAACACAATGCATTTTTTGAAATTTTTGGGTTGTAGATCGATTGGAGGTCAGATTGTAGAGACTTGAGAAAAATTCATAAGATCGGTATCGTTTTAACACCTTGAGTCTCCAAAATATGGAAATCGATTTAGATACTTGTTATGGCTTAGTCTTGAGTTCTCGTTCTTTAATAGCTCTTAAGTAGTTTATCTAGCAGTCAGTACCATCTAAAAATCACATGCTAAGTAATTGAGCTGATGCAAATAAGTGAATGATCCCGTGCTTAATAAGAAAAAAAAAAGAGAAAAAGAAAAAGACAAAAAGTGAAAAAAAAAGACAAAGAAAAATGTCTAATTATGAATTATTGAAAAAAATATGGATCACAGTCACTAACAAGCTTAGTTACCATGCGTGTGAATAGATAAAGGGCTTAATGTGATTGCACTAGAATGAAAGAGAGCAAAAAGGAGGATGAGTAAGTTAGACTTAGGCATAACGACATGATTTGGATTGGTTTGTATAGGAGGGAGTCTTATGATCGCAAAATTGCGGATTTGTGTTCTTACGATATCCTTAGTATGCAAAAGTAGTACCTATCAATGCAATCTTGACCAAAGACGAGTTCACAGCCTAGATTGAATAGCTGAATGTTTTTGTGTTTCATGAGTTTTGACAATACTTTGCTCGGAGTGCAAAAGTTCATGTGTGGGGGAATTTGATCAGTGCATTTTAATGTACCTTCCTCTATATTTAGACTTAGGCATTTCTACCATTTAGTTTATTTAATTTCCTATTTTATAATGTTTTTACAATTTATTTTATTTTAAGCTTTATTTAATTTTCGTTTGTTATTTTTCAGCATTAATAGCTTTTAGTGAAAAATTCATAACTGGAGCTACAGGAATCGGATTGAGGCATTCTACCAGTCGTTGGAAAGCTAAGAAAGAGATCTACAACTTTCATGTTGTACAAAGGAGCTGATTCGAATTTCTTGAGTCTCGAATAATTCGTTGAAGTTTCTGACTTGTGACAATGTAGTTTTCCTTGCGGGCCTAGTTTAGGTTTCTGGCCCAGTAATTTTCTATTTAAAGTTGTTGTTGTGATGCAAAACAGGGACCTAGTTTATTTTTCAAATTTTCCTTTGTTTTATAGTTTTCATGGAGAACTAATACCTCCGGGCAAATCCTGCTGTGTACGGTTCCAACACTTTGAGGTTATTATAATACCAATTTAAATTCAATTCCTTTCAATCCTTTTCTATGAAGTCATTTGCTTAATTTGATTGCAATTGTTTGCTTAATTCAATTGTTATTCATAGGATAGAATTGGTTAAATTCGATTGTATGCATGTTCCTAAATTTAATTGCGTATTATCGTTTGCTTAATTCGTTAATTCGTCATATTCTTAACCGTTTGCTTAATTCGGTAAACAGGAACATAATTCATTTGATGTTGATAAGCGCTTGTCTGATTAATATCATAATCGAATAGGATTGGTACCGCTTAGGGATTGATGTTATAATAACCAATGATAAGTCGGAACCCGAATCAGTAGGATTAACCGTTTTAGTTTATCTGATAATCACTTTTTTTTTCTTATTTTATAAATCAAAACTTAAAACCCCCATAAACATTTTCTTTAGTTGGTTGAAATAATATAAGAATCCTTGTGAGAACGATATTTCGAGTCATTTGTCGCTATACTAGCATTTTTATAAAAACACTCGTTTTTGATCCGCGAGCGACCGCGGATCACCCGCCGAGTTGTCGACGAGTTTGTCGATGTTGGGGGAGGGGATAGGCGTCCTTAGGACATGCCTGGTTGAGATATGTGTAGTCAACGCACATCCTCCATTTTCCATTAGACTTCTTAACTAATACAACATTGGACAACCAGATTGAATACAGAGCTTCCGAAATAAAATTTTCCTCTAGAAGGCCTTTTACAGCTTTTTCAGCAACCACTGACTTTTTGGGGGACTGCCTACGCCTAAGTTATACTACGGCCCTAGCGGCCGGGTTGACGGAGAGCTGATGGCAGGTGACCTCAGGGTCGAGTCCGGGCATCTTTGTGGCGCTCCAGGAGAAGAGGTCAGCGTTCTCACGGAGGCAGGCCTTCAGCTACTTCCTCCCTAGGTCGGGCAGCCCTGCCCCAATCTTTACGGTCTTCGTTGCCTTCGGTTTGTCCTCCTGAACGGGGGGGGGGGGGGGGGGGGGGGGGGGGAGGGGCTTAGTTGCTTTGGTCGCGGGACTGATTGTACTAAGGCCCTTCACCGCTACTTCGAAACACCGACGAGTAGCTTCGATGTCCCTGTTGAGGGTGACGACGGCTTCCAGCCTGGTGTAGTACTTCATCTTCAGGTGGGCATTCGACGTATCCCCATGGTCTTGTCGTTGAGGGTGCCGTTTCCTTTCCCCCGAAGGTGACCATGAGCTCCACGTATCCCCATGGTCTTGTCGTTGTCCCATTGAAGCCCTGGAGGTCGGAGCCCAGGTAGGGGGCTGAGTTGGTCTCGTCGAGCTGGAGCGTCGAGAAGGGGTGGGTATACATGATGTCCACCGAGCTCCCTCCGTCGACCAGGATGCACCGGACGTCGAAGTTAGCCATTTGTGCTTTTATTAAAAAGGGAATGGCCGAGTTAGGGGCTCCCCCAAGGAGCTCCTCGAGATAGAAGGTGATCGCATTGGATCGACCTAGGAACATGTCGAGCGTGCTCATCTTGTTGGAGCTGTTTCTCATTAGCTCGTCGAACTTCCTTTTAACCGATCCAATCGATAGCTTGCTCGGGGTCCCGCCGGAAATGACCATTGCCCTAGGGAAGTATTCCCACCGGCTGGTGGGGTGCACTGGCTCCTTGGGCAGCTGAAGCTTGGCAGGGAGGCCGAATTCCCTTAGGGCGAACCAGTCCTCAGGTCGACCAACGCTGAGGGCCACCTGCAGGCCGAAGTCGTTGTTGGGAGGACGGAGCTCTTCGACTTTTTTGGCCTCAGGGGCTTCTTGCTGCAGGGGATCTCCTCCCCGGGTGTACCTCTTCAGGTGCCCGTCCTTGATCAGAATTTCGATTGCGTCCTTCAGGTGGATGCAATCCTATGTCAAGTGACCGTGGCTTCGGTGGAAGCGATAGTATTTGGATTTGTCCACGTTGGCTTTAGTGGGTGCCGGTTTTGGAAAACGGACACCCCCGGACAAATTCTGAATTGGCGCATTCAGCCAGTATGCACTCGCGGGAAGCGACTATTGTCGTGTATTCGGTGAAACGACCAATGGGGCCCTGCTACTCGCGGGGTTCTCGCCGTTGGTGACCGACGTGAAGGCGAAACCTAGAACAATGTCATTATGGTGTGGGCTAGTCATGCTCTTGAAATTTGAGAGGAGGAAGCTTTGGTTCTCTGCTTGGAGGAACGGGGAAGCTTAGTTTCCCACAGACGGCGCCAATAATCTGACCTGATCAAAAGGAGAATAATGACGTGCCACGCGTCATTGATCTGCAAGCTGCTCGTAAGGAATATGGACGATGAGGGGGGTGTACCTGCAAGACACTCCGATGCCAAAGTAAGTAATAGACCAAAGTAGGAGCAAATACAAAAGAGATGTTAAGAAAAGAATACCTGACCCTATTGTGAAAGAGGGTATTTATAGAGAGACCCCAGTGCAGGGCCAACAGTCACTTGTGTTGGGATGGATTGTCAGGCCCAACCCAGGTGACTGCTAGGGCTTACATGGCGTAGTGAAGACCAGCACGTGGTCTTCGCCCTAGTTCAACCTTCCGTGATCTCCGGAAGGTGGGTTGACCATCTCTTTCGAAGGTGGGTAGTTGGATGATGACGTGTCCCCGCAAAGGGGAGCACGTGGAGAACGTGTGGAGGATACGTCATTCTGCCCGACAGAGGGAGCATCCTGCCCGATGGAGGAAGCGTTCTGGTCGACAGGAGCACCTGTGCTCGACATCGGGGCAATTTGGGCCTGGTGGGCATTCCCCAAATAGCGTGCGGTCGGGCCTGCCCGTTCAGGCCTGGGCCCAGTCCAGAACAATTACTAAATTATATTAATATTTTAAAAAATATATACTTTCTAAATACAAATGCACGTTTTAGCTGCTCCATACGCCACATAGGCCTATGGCACCCCCTATACGCGTAAGGGCGACCAAAATCACAAAAAAAAAACCCAGTTTCGAGTATTTAATGCTAGAAAGTGATTTTTTGAAGTGGAGACTGATGTGGGGGTGAACTTTGACGGCATGAACAAGTGTAGAAGGCTGAAAAACTCATATTTTCAAGGTAGATCAAGATTTTCATGAGCTTTTAGTGATTGAAGACTTATTTCATCTCTAGATTTGTAATGTTTTTGAATTTTACCATGTTTTTCTTTATTATTATGAGTAGCTAAACCCCTTAATGCTAGAAGGTGTCCCTGATTTGGATTTATGATACAATGATGATTTGAACCTTGTAATGACTTTATTTTAATTATATTTGAGTTTCTTACTTTTTGTGCTTAATGCTTTCTCTCTCGGCAAAATTGAGTTTGATTTGTGGTAATACTTAGGTCGACAAAACCATTGTTAACGCTTAATAGTGAGCATTTCATAGTAGATATCAACTAGGCCTATGGATACCCTGTGGAAACCGGAATATTGTTGATTAAAATAATGATTAATTTCATCTGTAATTCACTATGGCCATATGGATTAATTTGAATGATTAAAGATTTTCTCACTAAGGACTTAGGAGTAAACACCCTTAAGGAATGACACTTAATGTTACTAAATTGAGTTGTTACAAGATCAGATTGTTGTTGTTGATAGATCCAATTACACACCTTCCCTAACATATTCACTCAATTGCTTTATTTATTTTCAATGCAATTTAGTTTCTATTTTTTAAAAACCACAATACAAAACCCAAAGGCTTTTGTTTAACTAAAGTATAACCAGAACTCTGTATCGTCAAGAACTCCTTGAGATCGATACTGGGGATTTCCCCTTTTATTACTACATTGACAAATTAGTACATTTACTAATTTTTTGATAAAGAACCCCGTTCTTCAAAGCTTTCACTCGATTGAATCCTCATTGCAAAATATGGTACTAAACCCCCCCAAATTAATCCTTGTTCTTGGAGGAAAAATCTCAACTGGTTTTATCAATGAAACCCCCAAAGAATACTCAACCCAATTTGATTGCAATAATCCTAAATTGGAGCATATCAATCTAATCTTGATGACACTCAACAAACATGATTATGTGTATTTGTTGAATGCATAAAGAGAAAAGGATGAAGATGATGAGAAAATTCTTTGTACGTTCTTGGTTTCAATGTTGAGAAATGATGCATGAATGCATATTTATATGTATGTGTGTCTGTAGAAAAATAACAAAAAAAAATTAGTTTTTAGCAAAAATTACGAATTTTCTAAAATAGAAAAGGATTTATTGACTCCAAATTTGTACGAGTCAATACATACATAAGGCCTGGGAGTCGCTACATAGGCTTTATGTATCGATACACATGAAGCCGAGCCATTTTCCTAAAAAAACTTTCAGCTAAAGTCGACTCCAACCGTGGATGAGTTTAGTCATTCGCAACTTGTATCGACTTATACATTCTTATGTAGTAGTACATAGACGACACGATTTTGTTTTAAGAAATGGTTCGGTATGTATCGACTCATAGATGTAATGTATCGACTCATATACCTGTTTTTTTAATGAAAAAACATACTTTTAACTTATAATGGCCTATCTTACATGATTTCGAGTGTCCTAATATGATAATGCACATCTAGACATAGACAATAAGGTCCAATGTATATAAATACTAAGTGTCTTAGTTTTGACATTATTTAAAACATTACTTAAGAGGATAATGCACTCACATAAACACTGGATGCTTTCATAAATATGTCTGTAATGCAGCCTCTTTGGTGTTGTGAAATAATTTTAGGAGCTAATATTGCCAACGTGTCTGCAATGATATTACTGATTATTTTGAATTGAAAATTTGTAAATGCAAGAGGCGTATACTGCTCAATAAAGTATGGTCCATGTTGTTTATGCATCAAAGTAACATTGGTAGAATTTAGATTAGGAAGGATCCAACTTTATTCAACTAATTGATTCACATAATTGATCACATCATTCCCTAGCATATCCTAATAGCTTGAAAAAAATATCCTTCAATACCATCATGGCCTAGAGGAGAATTACTAACCATATATTGCATTGTATTCTTAATTTCCTCTGACCGAGAATTTTAGTTAAATATTCATTATCCGTGTGAGTTATAAGTTTTGGAATAGTTTTTACCAGATTACTATATCTGCAATTATTTTATAAATTTAAAAAATTTATGTAGAAGTTAATATTGTGATTATCTAATTTAATACCTTCTTCCAGATAAAAATATATGTATGCCTTAGTTAATTGATTTTGTTACTTATATTTCTCAATATGATAGTGTATATATTATAAACATAAATAATCAATTAAAAAATTCACAACTATGTCTCTGTTAATGGTGGCACAGTCACCATGAAAATCCATGAAGAAGAAACAGTAGTAACAACAAGGTAAGAATGAATAACAGAAAGTTGTTATACTGAACTTCTTCATAGGAAAAGAATAGTTTACATGAGAAGTATATATATATAAGAAAAATAAAACTTATCCCTATTGTATGATAAACAAAGCCTAATATCAAGATGATGTGGCACTAGTACAAAAGCTATACTATTCTACTATGTACAATATAATGTGAAAAGTATGCTAAAATATTCTATATACTAACAATCCCCCTCAAATTAGACTGTGTATGCTACAAAGTCCCAACTTGGCCAATGTCTTCTTAAGAGTAGGAGAGTGAAGAGGCTTTGTTAGCATATCAGCCAATTGATCATGAGTAAAGATGGGGAGCAAATGAATAAGCATGGATTGCAATCTTTCTCGAACCACATGGCAATCCAACTATTGAGTTCCTGAAATGTAGGATTATGAGCTAAGTAAATTGCTAACTTGCTATCACAAAAGATGGAAGCATGTTGAAAAAATTCAATAAGAAGATCACGAAAAAGATACTGCAGCCATTGAATTTCACAAGTAATAGAGGCTAATTCTCTATACTCAGCTTCAGTAGAAGATCTCGGGACAGTGTGTTGCTTCTTTGATTTCCAGCATTGTAATGAGGATTCTAACATCACACAATATCCAGTAATGGATCTTCTAGTATCAGGGCATCGAGCCTAGTCAGAATCAGCAAATGCTAGTTACTTCAAGTCACTAGAAACAGAAAATAAAACGCCAGTAGTTGGAACTGACTTGAGGTATCTTAAAATACGAGTTGCAGCCTGAAAATGTGGGAATCGAGGTTGAGCCATAAATTGACTCAAGTATTGAACAACATAAGAGATGTCTGGTCTTGAATAATTTAAATATATGAGCCTACCAATTAACCTTCTATAAAAAGAAGGGTCTTTTAATAGAGCACTTTCATTGATATAAAGTTTGATGTTGGGATCAAATGGAACTAAGGAAGGCTTGGCTGCAAGAACACCAGCATCTTGTAAAAGTTCAAGAGTATACTTTCTTTGTTTTAAGAAAATTCCTTCTATGGATCTGGAAATTTCAAAACCTAAAAAGTATTTGAGTTGTCCAAGACCTTTAATCCTAAAATGCCGATTCAAGAGGGTCTTAACATGTTTTATCTCAGCTAAAGAATTACATGCCAGTAAAACGGCATCAGCATATACAAGGAGGGTAGTAAAATAAGGGGATTCATGCTTAATATAAAGGGAATAGTCTTCTTGGGACTGGTGATAACCAAGAGAGATCAAGAAAGCATATAATTTGGAGTACCATTGTCTACTGGCTTGTTTTAAGCCATATAAAGATTTTTGCAATTTGCAAACTTTAGAGAAATCAAAGCTAGATAAGCCTGGTGGAAGAGTCATGTATATCTCTTGATGTAAGTCCCCATGTAAAAAGGTATTGTTAACATCTAATTGTTCTAGGTTCCATCCTTTTATAGAAGCAAGAGAAAATAGTACTATAACAGTAGTAAGTTTGGCAACAGGGGATAATGTATCAAAATAGGCAATACCTTCTATTTGAGTATAACCTTTGGCTAATAATCTAGCTTTGTAATGTTCAATAGATCCATCGACTTTATATTTAACTCTATAGACCCAACGACAACCAATAGGTATCTTACCAGAAGGGAGATCCACCACAGTCCATGTTTGATTCTCTGCAAGAGCTTTAAGCTCCACATCCATGACATTAACCCAACAGTCATGTTTAATGGCTTGTTTATAGGTGGTTGGTTCAGTTATAGAAGAAATAGCACAACAAAAAGTTTTATAACAAAGAGAGCACTTGTCATATGAAATGACAGAAGAGAGAGAGAGAGAGAGAGAGAGTAGACAATGTTTGATGGCTTGTTTATAGGTGGATGTAGAAGGATTATTTTGAGCATGATAGCAGTTACAATCTGCTAAGTAACTAGGAGGATTGGAGGCAAGGGTAGATTGTCTAAGAGGGGGGTTGGAAAGAATGTTGGAATTGGTATTGTTATCATGGATGATGTTAGGTGAGGTGTTTGTATCAGTGTTGGGAGAAGATAAGGAACCAGAGGATTCTGCGGATAAAGGGGGGTCAGGGCTATTAATGTTGATGTGACTATCTGCAGGATAAGTACCTAGAGGATACACAGAAACATAAGGTCTAGATTGCTATCTAGAGTTAGCATTATCAGAACTATCAGACCTGTGATGGTCAGGTTGCAATTATAAGCTAGGAGAAGAATTAGTATTATCAAGAAAGAGTGATATATCAATAGAGTTAGGAGACTGATGTAACAGGTCATGATTATCATATGGAAATAAGATTTTGGTTAGGACCTTGGTCAGGTTTAAATGAGGAGTGATTAAAAGGAAAAATAGTTTCATAAAAAATCACATTTCTAGAAACAAAGATATTATGATGCTGAAGATCATACAAGATATAACCTTTAGTTCCATCCTTGAAACCCAAAAAGACAGATTTGCGAGCTCTTTGATCAAACTTGGTTTTGTGGGGTATATTAGAAACATCATAACTCAAACATCCAAAAACCTTTAGATCAATGAGGGAAGGAGGTTGGTTGTATAATAGCTCATAAGGACATTTGAGGTTGAACAAGGGAGTAGGTAATTTGTTAATGATATGGACAACATGAACAACACAAAAGTTCCACATATTGAGAGGAATTTGTGAATGAAAATAAAGGGACCTAGCTACATTTAAGATGTGCTGGTGTTTTCTCTCTACCACCCCATTTTTTTGGGGTGTGTAAGCACAAGATTTTTGATGAATCACACCTTTTGACAAGAAAAATTCAGATAGAGTAAGGAATTCAGTTCCATTGTCCGATCTAAAGTATTTTAGAGTAGTGTGAAAGTGATTTTCAATGTAGGCTAAGAATTGAATAATGCTTTGTTTGGTTTGATCTTTGGTTTTTAAGAAAATTATCCAAGTGTATCTACTATAATCATTAACAAGTGTTAAAAAATATTTGTGACCTAGCATTGAAAGATTAGAGAAAGGTGTTTTGGACTTGGTAATGCTATGAGGAAAGGATAATTTCTTTTGTTTACCAAAATGGCATGGATCACATGGAAAAATATTAGTACACTTTGAAGAAATGAATGGAAATTTTTTGGATACATTTTGCAGCCCTATAGTAAAAATGTGTCTTAGTGTTAAATGCAAAAGAAGGGAATTATCTTGTACTGATGAATTATAAACATGATTATGGTGTGAAATATCAAGCACATATTATCCTCTATGAAGTTTAGCTGTACCAATCATTTCCTTGGAATAATTCTACAAAATTTGGCATGAGTTATCAGTGAAATGAACAACACAATCATTATTTTGTACAAGTTTGGCTATATAAAGTAAATTGACATGGAAACTAGGAATGTATAACACATTATGAAGGACTAAGGCTGGGGAAATAACAATGCTGCCAGAAATGGAGGCATTGACATGTGAGCAATTTGGTAAACTAACATGGATAGGAACAATGTTTTGTGTGAAGTTAAATTAGACAAATCAAAAGTTATATGGTCATTAGCTCATGTATTAAGAATCCATAAATGAGCATTCTTACCACTTTCATGATAAGAATGAGAGTTAAAGACAAATGGTGAGGTGGAAATGGAATTGGCCTTTGGGTTGGTCTTCGACTATTAAAGTAATTCTAGGATGCTTTGATATTGCTCTTGGGTGAAGTCAATCATAGACTGAGTTAAACTCAGCTTTGGGGATACCTGACATGTTTCAATAGAAGCAACATATTGAGATTGTAAGTTTGAAGTAGTGGATTTTGTAACGCCCCCATTTTGATTATTGCAATTTATGGAGTGTTTTGTTTGATTTGAGTAATAATTGTTTTAATTGTGAATTGATGTGTTAATATAGTGTGTTTTGATATTTTACCGTTTCGGAGAGTTTCGGGTAAAATTAGATTGGAGGGTATTTTGGTCATTTAACATTTAATAGTCAGGAAAGTAGTGTAATAGAAATAGAAATAGAAGGAAAAGTTATAAGAGGAAATAAGAGAGAAAAATATAAGAAAGGAAAGAAAAAGAAAGAAAAGAGAAAGAAGGAGGAAGAGAAGAAAAAGAGGAAAATTTGGGAAATCATCAAGAACGCTCGCTAGGAATCGGATAATCGGGTAAGGGTGTGAAATTCTATCATCTTATCATTGTGTATGAATCATGTATGTATGTGTTTGGTTTTGTTTGGTTGTTTTCACATCTTTTTCCATTTAGGTCGAATTAGGAAAAATCGATAGAAACCGATGTTTGAACGGTTAGAATCAGGAATAACTTACGTAGTTTAGTCGGAGGATGATAGACTACGACTATTGAAACTAGTTTGGTGAAAATTGAGCGATATTGTGAGTTTTACCATTTTTGGATAATTGGAGGTTAAGATTTTGGATGAAAATCGGAAGTCGTAAAATTTACGTTTTATGGTCCCAAACTGTTACTATATGATTGGTAATGATGAGTTGGTATTTAATCGGGAGAAAATAATTAAATCGGTCAGGTTTTTGGGGTTTTTTTGGTGCAAACCCGTAGCTGTTTTTCTGAGTTTTTCAGGTGTTAACCGGTTAACCATATACGTTAACCGATTAACACAGTGTTGGGGGCCTAAAAACTGAGTTTTTGTCCTAAAAACTAAGTTTTTAGAGGTGTTAACCGATTAACCATATTCGTTAACCGATTAACACTGTAAGTGTGAGAAAATATTATTTTTCAAAACTTCGAAAATTCATAACTTCTTCACCGTTTATCGGATTTTGTCGTTCTTTATATCAAACTGAAGCTAATAATATGTTCTATAACTTGGTGAAAAGAAATATTATTTTTAGCCGAATTTTAGCCGATTTTACCGATTAATCGAAAATAATGATTTTAAGCGAGTGAAGCTTAATTAGCTAGAGTGTTCGGTTGCGATCAACCTCTTCTTGCATGAGTAACTTGTGTGTTGTCCATTGTTGTGTTGTGGGTAGCCGTATGGCGTGAATCCTAGATTATGAATCGATTGTGAATTGTGGTCGTTGGGCAATTTATATGCATTGTTTAAAATTGATTAAAAATGCATGATGAATGTGATGAATGATGAATACAATATACATGGTAAATGTATGATGATTGTATGTGTTAATATGTGAAGAATGCATGAAAAATATATTTGCGAATATTATGCATTTCAAGAATGTCATGAGTCATTTTGCATGTGAAGCACCATGATATGCATTCTTGTGTTGATTGATCCCGCGTAGAATCTGCAGAAACCTCGTGTGCCCATGTGGGGTGTGAGCGATGGTTTATAATTGATTCCGCGTAGAATCTGCAGAACGATTGTGTGCCCATGTGAGGTGTGAGAAATCGGATTGTGTGCCCGTGTGGGGTGTGAGAAATCCTGAAACATCGTGTGCCCATGTGGGGTGTGAGCGATGGGTGAACATCGTAGGCCCGACGGGGAGTTACTTCGGTAACGAGCGATGGTTCCATTTTGGTTCTTCAATTGAACCTGCTGAATGAGTCGGTACCGTATTTGCATCTGCATAGAGTCGGGAGTCGGTCTCTATGAATTGCATTTATCATCTTTATATGATGCATTGGTAAAATAAACATGAATGTAGATGTTTATGTGAATTGATGATGAAATGAACATATTGTGTATGTTTATATAGATTGATTGGAATTATGGATATGTGCATGATAAATATGTTTGGTGACTATCCATTATTTGTTTATTTATACATTGCGGTGTATATGATGAGGGATGATGAATTGTGGTGAGAAATGAGTAATATGCGTATTATATGTTTGTGTGTGTGTGTGTGTGTGTGTATATATATATATGATTATATGCATTGATGATTATGATAGTATTTCTCATCCTTCTGCTGTTTTATGATGCTCTATGAGGCAATGCAAATTAGGTATACTGGTGATCCCTTTTTGTGAAATGTGTCTTCATTGTTTTGGTCAGATGACTCTAATATGTAACACCGGGTAGGTAGGAAGCCTTTGACTCTTTTTGATGAATACATTTGTATATGTATTTTTGGTGATGCATGTTTATGTAAACATGAATGTTGATGAATTACAGTGGATGATGTGAATATGTATATATGTAAATACATGCCGGTTGTGATTCAATGTTTAGATTTTCCACTTTTATTATAAATATTGAGATGTGGGTGTGAGGACTAAGTTTCTATGTTTTTAAAGTTACCCCATGGTTGCATATCATATGTCGAGCATGTGTTGTATGTTATGTTTTTATTTCATGAATAATGTGACATACCTCTTTTATGCCATGATGCAATTATACTCTGATGGAATTTATATTATGTGCCTAAATGATTATTTGTATTATTTGGGGGTATAGAAAGGGGGTGTTACAGATTTGCCTTTACCTTTAAATCCAGATGGATATTCATGCTTGAGGAAGCATGTTTCAACTATGTGATTGGTTCTCCCACAATGAGTACACACTCAATTATGTCCCTTTGCTCATCCATATCCGCTATTTTTTCCTTTGAAGTAATTGCTGCCATTCTTATTAGAATTGTTGCTAGAAGATGTGTTCAAATGAAGAGCTGTGGAATCTTCAGAAACAGTGCTATTGGAAAGAGCAAACTGAGAATTGTTAAGTTCTCTTTCTTGTTGAACCACAAGAGCAAAGGTCTTGTCAATATCTGGTAAAGGATTCATCATCATGATTTGAGTCTTGGATTGAGAAAATTTCTCATTCAGTCCTTTGAGAAATCGTTTAACATAATCCTATTCTCGATACTTTCGAGTCGATGCAAGAGCACCACATGAACAAGGTATAGCACAAGAGCAAGTCGTAATTGGTATATAAGCTTCTAATTCATCCCACATAACATTCCTTTGTGTAAAGTAATTGGATACATCGAGATTACCTTGACGAAACGTGTATAAGTCTTCTTGTATATCAGATAAGCGGAAAACGTCACCTTATGAGAAACGAATCTGCAGATTTCTCCATACGTCAACGACACTCTCAATCCATATAACTGACTTAGCAATGGAATCTGAAATAGAACGGTGAATCCAAGCTAATACGATGGTGTTGCAGTAAACCCAAGGAGCATAAAGAACATCCAATACCGGCGGTTTGGGAAGAGTTCTATCTATGAATCTTTCCTTGTTCTTTGAATTCAGTGCAATATGCATTGACCTAGACCAAGTGTGGTAGTTCTTGTCATAAAGAAGAGAAGTAACAAGAACGAGTGATGGATTTTTGTTCGGATGTAAATAATATAGATTTAAAGAGTTTGTCGAGAAATCTATGAAGCTCTGGTAAGCCACCAAAGGAGGATAGGAAGAAAAACGAATGCAAGAAGAAAGAAGGAGGCAAATACGATCGAAAATAAGGAAGAACGATTTATGAAACAGTATTGTGAAAGCAGAGAAACGCAAGATGCAAATAGAAAAGCAATCAATGAAGAATAATAACTACTAGAGCTTTTGAAGCTTTGATACCATACTAATGGTGGCACAGTCACCATGAAAATCCATGAAAAAAAGAAGCAGTAGTAACAACAAGGTGAGAATGAATAACAGAAAGTTGTTATGAAAACTGAACTTCTTCATTGAAAAAGAATAGTTTACATGAGAAGTATATATATCAGCAAGATAAAACTTATCCCTATTGTGTGATAAACAAAGTCTAATAACAAGTTAATCTGACACTAGTACAAAAGCTATACTATTCTACTATGTACAATATAATGTGAAAAGTATGCTAAAATATTTTATATACTAACAGTTTCATATATATATATATATATATATATATATATATATATATATATATATATATATATATATATATATATATATATATATATATATATATATATATATATATATATATATATATATATATATATATATATATATATATATATATATATATATATATATATATATATATATATATATATATATATATATATATATATATATATATATATATATATATATATATATATATATATATATATATATATATATATATATATATATATATATATATATATATATATATATATATATATATATAATTGTGTGAATAGACTATCAACCATAAAATTTTTGTTATAACATATTAGTTACATTGTTCAGTATCCTACTGCAGTGTAGAACCTTTCTATAAATACACTTTCAAAATACACTTCCTCGAACTGCTCTCCATAGAGATTTCTCTAAAGGCAAATTTTCTCGATAGATATTTTTTTATTTTTTGAAAGAAGAAAAAAAATACTTAAAAATCTTAACAAATAAAAATGGAGAATAAAAATCCAAAAACTGAAAGAGCAGAAAAAGAGAGATAATAGAAAATTAAGAAGTTTTGGTGTGGGTAGAAAGTTGAGCTAAGCAGACCCTTGAATGGACTCTTGAACAAATGATCTAGATTATCTAACCGCTAATGAACACAAATGGTAAAATGAGAAAATATTGAAGGCTTGATTAAACTGCTGGTGTGTGTTCGACGGTGAAAATAATGTGTAAAACACACTATTGACGTATGCGGATAAGATGATGTGTCGATTTCAACTTTTTTTTTTTTTGTTTTAAAACTTAATTAGTTTAAACTTGTGTTGTTATTTCTCATATTGCTCCATCCGTTTGCAAAATTCTTATATCCATTGAGGGCAGTCCAATGAGAATCCCTCCACTAAATAAACACATGAAAAATTTAAAATTTCTCCAAGGTGGAATCCAAAGAGTTTTTTCAATTCATTACTCCACAATTATACTTAACATATGGTATAGATTTTTTTTTCCAACAATCCTCTGCTTAAATTTTAAAAAGGATTTTAAAAATAGCTTTAAACGCTTCTATAAACCAGTACACAAGCAAAGTTGTAACAACCTAATTTTATTAATAGCAATTGAATTATATTAGTTAGAAAAAAAACATTGATTAATTAGTAAGAAATGACATAAGTGTATCTATAACAATATAAAGGGAATAACAATGGTTTGGTGTAGCTTTTATGTTTACCTATTATGCCCTTTAACCGTTATTTTAAAACTACCAAATACACCAATTAAATAATAACCACTCATTTCTCAATTTAAAACTTCTACATAATAACTGCTCATTTCTCAATTAAAAACTTCTATGTTTTCTATTTTTCTTACTTAATTATCGTTAATTTTTTGCCAAATTCTCTCTTTCACTTGCAAATCATTTCTCTCTTTAGTAGTTACTACAAATTTCTCTTTCACACCAATTTTGAATCTTTAGATTGTAAGTTGTCTCTCTTTTCACTATTGGATCTTTGAGTTGTGTTTATATGTGTGTGACTATCAATTATGTTTTAATATTTGCAGATTTTATCTGGTATACTCATTTATTTTGAATTATGAAACTGTCAGTCGTCATTTATGTTTTAATATTTGCAAATTTTCTCTGGTATACTCATTTATTTTGAACAACAGTGAATGTGTACGTATTAAACTATAATTTTCATTTCACTAACTGTCGTGTTGAATGGGAAGAATATAGTATCATATTATTGTAATCATCAAAATTATTTTGGAAATGATTTTACTGTTTTTTAAAATTGTGATTATGAGAATATATTGTGTTTATAAAAATTTTCTTGAATTTTCAAACTTATTTTGAATATTAATGTTGTTTTACTCTCTTTTATATGATCTTTATTTATGTCACTCGCTTATTTATTTTTCTAACTTATTCTTCTACACACCATATAATTGTTGCCTCATTACACAATGTATAATTGCATGTGATAATTTTCCTGACAGTTACAACGAAATGATAACCAACTATAATCATCTTGCTTACAATTTTTTTTTTAATTGTATTACTTAAAATCAATAAAAGAATCTTTGGAAAAAGTTTATGCTTCTTAATATTATTTCTCCAATTATAAACAAATACATTGAGAAAAGTATGAAAATAGGGCAGTTATTTTTGTAATAAATACTCTTAAAACTTGAACCACTTATTATTTTAATTATCTTCTTTTTTAAATATCCTCTCACGCCTTTTAATTAAATTGAAATAAAAATACAAATTCCAAAAAAAAATTTAAATTCTTTTACTTAATTTTTATATATCTCACATTTTTCCTAATTTAAATTAATTAGTTAAATTTTATGTTTAATTATGTTCTCAATCAATCTCTTGGTTGTTTGTTTTTTAATCAATGAAATTTTATTTTTTTCATATAACTTTCTCAAACATAATAATTGTCAATTGAGACAATAATAGTTATTTGTAAAATAAAAAATTGTAGTTTTACTCAGCCACTTACATTCTCATCAAATAAAATATTCGTGATTTATTTTTATTTTATTTTGTGTTATGTAGATTAGTTATTCTACATGGTTTTTAATAATTCTTATATACTAATTTTTTTTTTGTTGAGAGAGGTCATACTTACTAATTTAAGATTTAAGTTGCCAATTTATTTAATTTAAAACAAAAACTAAGAAAATAAAATATTTTAGAATTTGTTGCGCGTACGCTTTTAAAAAAACATATAAATACACATGAAAGAAATATATCACAAAGTTTATATTAAAAATAATTTATATTAAAAACAACATTAGATTAAAAAATATCTGTTTATATTTTAATATGTGTGTCAATTAAAAAAAGCGGACAAACGGTGGAAAGAAACGACGGAGGGACGGCGGAAGAAGAAGGTACAGAGCGTTTAAGAAAGAAGAAGAAGAAACACAACAGAGGGAGGTGGAAGAAGAACGAAAATGTCATAGAAAAGAGAGTAAAACAACATTAATATATTGTGACTACTAAATTACATTATTTTGGATAAATTGAGATATAAGAGAGGAGTTTGTCATACATAAAAAAATACGTTGTTAATATTTTTGTGCGTTAGCGCAATAAAAAAGCGGACAAACGGGCACGGAGTGCCCGTTTGGACGCTAGTTATAGATAAGTGAAACTAAGTGTCATTTTTGTAATTGGGTGAAAAATAAAATAGAACATGAGAAACTATCCTAATTTGGATCAAAAAGAATTTTCATCCCTTATTTATTTCTTCTCAACTGAACCATCCCCACATCCATAGACAAAATTCTAAAATTTTAAAACTTAACTATAAACCATAATTCAAGTATGAAACTTCATCGATAAACTTGACTTATTATCATGGTAATTATATTATTTTTTTCCCACTTAACTCCTCCCTTTTTCACATTTGTATCAAAACCCTAAAACTCAATTCAAAATATTAAAACTTTGAATTTTTCTCCTCCGCGCAAAAATATACAATAAAATCAGAGTATTCACATAATCAAATAGGATGTCACACATTCTCTTTTCACAACATACATTACTTGTAATACTTTATACAATAAAAATAACAATCAACACCTTCACTTAGGATGTCATCGCATACTCATCTTCACTTAAGGTATCATTGCAGCGAAAATTCTCATAATAAAACATGCATTAACTAAACCATTTAAACTTCAAATTCAGTTTATGGCATAATCAAAGTCATAAATGAAATCTCTTCAAAACATAAAAATATCAAACATGAGAGTATACAACAACTCTCTAACGAAAGATTAGACAAAAATTGACAAATATTTCCTAGTGTTACATATCAGAGCATGTAAACTAAAACTCCGAAAGAAAAAGGAAGAAACAACCTCTTGTCTTCCTCTCACTCTAAGAAACTACTCAGTTACCTGCTTATCTGTACTCCGAAGAGGAGCACAAACCACATCAACAACAAAGGGGTGAGAAATCACAAACAATAATAATAAGCATAAACTACAAGGTAGGATAATAACACAATATTCTTTACACAATTTCATTCACAGTATATCTTATCACATTCTCCAACCTAAACTTATCAATAAATCACAATTCAATAATTAGCATACAACTCATTATGCAATGCAACTCGACTAAGCAACTCAATGCGTATGAATGTGGTACCAACTCAAAATTTGATTCTCTCTAGAACGGAGTCCCCTCTTCTGAACTAGCAGACATGCCTCTTGATACAACTCGTATGATACATGAGCATATAATTAAATTAATGCGTTAAGACCCCTCTTCTGATCCCAATGTAATTCATTGACAACTCTAGTAGTCCCCTCTCTGTATTATATCTCAATCACAATCATAAAATGCTCAAGATCGTATAATTTAATGCAATACAATATTCAATCAATCTCCTCAATTAGATTATCATTCATACATACAACAACACAATAGTTATAAATATCACCTCAAACATATTGACATTGTCACACTCTTAATTCACACAATAACATAATTATAAAAACATCACAATCAATTAGTTAATGAGGTAGCTCTAGGCGTTAGCTTCCCAATGCTTTGAACGTCGTCTTAATTAGAGTCACGAAACTCAATTTATGCTCGAAAACCTCTCACTTAGTACAAAATCCAGGGAGCTGCTATGACCGCCATAACACGTGCTACGACTCGTAACACTCCCCAGTCAAAAACCCCATTTTTCTAGGACGCCTTTGGTACAGAAACCAGAGGGTTACTACGGTCGCCCGTAGAACGTGCTATGACCCATAGCAAACTCAGAAAACCCCAAATTACTCGCAATTTTGTGCAATTGCTCTTGTTTTTTAACCATTCATCAGACCCCAGACCCTATATTTTAACCTCTAACAGTCCAAAAACATACCATCCATCATTTTACATGAAAACATATGGATACTTATCATCTCTTAACATCTAACCATACATCATGGGCGTCGCGGTGAAATTTGGATACCAAACTATTAATTAGTTTGAATCTTGATTCATTTGCAACCATCTTTGATTTATCCAAAAGAAAGATTAAAGGAAGTAAGAACCTATTTTGCATCGTAAATACAATGCGGGGAAAGATCTAAGGTTTGGGGGTTGGTTAAACTTAGGGAAGGTACTAGCATCCTAAGTTTCTGTAGTACTCTACAGGAACCTCTGGTTTTATGTTTGTTTATTGCTATGGTTTATCTGCTTAAGGGTAATGCTAAGGGTTAAAGGTAAAGAGAAAGACCTAAGGGGGTTAGTCCTAAGTATACTCGCCAAGACGTCGCATCTTGTGCCTACATATCCTAACAGGAATGGAACAGAGTATCTGTAGTTCCCCTAAAGGGTTTGAGGAGTTCTTTGACTGTGGTCAAAGTTCCTACGGGTAATAAATGTTCATATGGAAACGCTTACTTGAAGTGCGAAGACTCCTATCTACGTTAAAAGTTAAATTGAAAAGGATGAAGGTACGTCCACGACGGGACGCCTAAAAAGGTGAGTACGGGGACTCAAATCCTAAGGCTAGGGTGAAGGTAAAGGTATTGACACGGGGGTCAAATGGTGAACGGTGATCGATTTGAATTATTTATCTATTTTGAGAAATTTTATGTAATTGGATAATGCTAAATTTTGGATAAAGGTTCAAGTGTAATGGTGAAGTTGGAACTGAAAAATATTTTAAAAAAAGAAGTTAATTGTTTTTGAGTTCTTGAGAAAATTGTTAAGTTAAGTGAAAATAGAAAAAAGATTAGTTAATGAAAAATAATCTAAATTATTAACAAATATTTTAAGCTTATTAATTTTCTTAGAGATTAATTTAGTGGGAAATAAGGAAAGATTAAGTAAAGAATTAATTTTAATAAAAAACCTAAGATATTCTAATCTAAATTAATATTAAATCCGGATACAATGTTTTTACTTATTATAATTTTTTGTGATTTTATTTTTAAAAAGATTAGACTATTCAAACTTATTTCGCATTTTTGTCATTAAATTAACTTTAAATTTAATTACTTATTTTTTCTAAGATTATTAGATTAAAACTAAAATCTAAATTCTTAAATTTAGTTATTATATTTTTTTTATTATTGTTGTTAGTTTGTTAGTTTTTCATTTCATTAATTAATCACAACCTAAAACAAATTACAACAAACAAAAAAAATAAAAATAAAAATATTTTTTTTTTAATAAATAAACTAAAAAACCGGACCGGTGGTGGTGATTCCACCGAATCCGGGTTGACCCGTTCCATCAGCTGAAGGAAGTGAAGCTAGGGTTTAGAAACCCCAAATCTATTCAGAACGGAGATGTTCTCTGTTTCTAAATTCATATCTGATTCCAGAATGCCTTTAACCTCTGGATGATTTTTCAAGAAGTTCACAAAATCCTTCCCTCTGAAATACTCAACCCGCGTCTCTTGTAGAACAACCCATCTAGAAACCAGCTCCTTATGGTCTCTCACCTTCTCAGCAAAAACTTGATACACATCCTTCTTCACAGCTTGTTTCCTAGAAGGGGCGTCGGAGGTGAGATCTGGTGCGGAGGGGCGTCGCACGCGTTTCTTCTCTGCCGCGCCTCCCGATGACTTCTTCATATTTTGAGTACCCTATGTTTTCTCTCTCTATTTTCTTTTCCTGCATGAATCAAAGCAAACAAAAACATTAGAGTGTTAGCATAAAAATTCACAGTTAGCGCGGTTTGTTCTTCGCAGGTCTCCGGAAGTGATGGCAAAGGGGTGGTTCCCGGTGACGGTTCTCAGGCGGTGAACAAAAGTGGTTAATGGCGAAGATTCACGTTGGAGTTTCACTGAAGGGATCCGGTGCGGGGTTTCGCTGAAAGGGATTTTTCTGTATGTTTTTGGTGAATGGTCCCTGTGTTTGTTCGTGCGAATTGCTGTGTATATGTGAGTCTTGTCCTTCTCTTCATCTCAAAACCTCTCTTTTTATAGGCTGTTTCTAATCAATGTTAGCTTTAAATGAAATTTCTGGATTTGTTCGAACATGTCCAAATTGGTTTTGGAAAGAAGTATCATGAATTGAAAACCATTCCTGAGCTTACGATTACAGTGATTGTGTTTCTGTTTCGATTTTGGAAAGAAATTAATCTGATACCGTATTGATTTCGTGACTGATTTTTCATGACTCCTTGATTTGACTATGTGATGAAGAAGATTTTATTTCCAATCTAAAATGATCTTGTCGAGTTGTGATCTAATGGTTAACGGTTTGTGGTTTGCAGTGGATTTGCTCATAATTCTATCTCCTGGTTTTTTTTGACAGGTTGAATGATTTGATGAGTCTCAAAGCGAACAGTCGGCCGTTCTCACTCGGGTGGGAGTCCAATAGAAAATATACACTAGGTATTGCAACATTCCCTTTCTCACTTAATAATGTTTCTTGCAAATGACCTTGAACTGTTCTTGGTTCTGACAGTTGTTTGCAACAGGTGCCTATGACGATGATGAAAGGATTTGGATTCAGGATCGACAATGAGGGTAATGCCTTGCTCATCTTCTATTCGTAGCCCGTCTTATGAACTTTGATGTCATGATTGTATGATGACAATTTCTCTCTAACCATTCCCCTTTTTGTTTCATGTTTTGAAGATGCTAGTGAATCCGTGGTCGCGAGCATGATGAAGGCTTTGGCATGATGCAAGAAATGGCGCCTTAGTTGAGAGCTGGTGGAGTTTAGGATGACAAATAGGATCCCGATATCTTAGTTAGGCGGTGAGAGCATGATGGACTCTTGTTTATTTAGACCTAGGACTTGGTAGGATTTGGAGATATTTGATGGTTTTGGAAATGCTGGTTGAAGTACCAAGTATTCATGACTGACTTCTTCTACTATGATGCAGGCTAATCATAGAACTGACGGCGAACCTCCGTTCAAGCTGCAATTTCTGCGTTCAAGCTGCTATAGCTCCGCAGCTGCTTTTGGAAATCATGTTTCATGGTTGAATCTCCTGACCCTTCCCTTGAAGTTTATGAGGTAAAGAAATTACTTGAACCTTGACGACATAGTTTAATTCTGAAGTGAGACCACGTTGAATCGTATCACACATCGTAACACTAATGGTCTTTATGTAACACTTGATATCCTTTAATGTTCTGCAGGGGAATTAACTTGCCATATTGACTTGTAGCCGACGGCCAAAAGCCGTGAGAGATTAATGAAGAAATTTATGGCCTGAAGGCGTGTAGCATTCTACGTAGGAGACACCGAAATCTCATGGGATAAAACGACCACGATTCCGAGATTGTGACTGAGGGGTTCAATTTGTTTAAGCAGCCCAAGTATGATGACACAGAAGTGGGAACATGAAGATATGCGGAATTTTCTAGAGACTGTATCTTTAGTTTGATTTGATTGTAGAAACATGACGGTGGGGATTCATTTCTTCTCTATTGCTTTTGCAGGAGTGAATATCTGCTGGGGTTGCTGCTGAGTTCTGTCGAATCATTTTATGGAGATTCTTTAAAGATGCTACTGCTGAATCCTTCAGAAACCACGACTGTTCGAATAAGTTCAGGTTTGTAATCCTTTTTTTGCATGAATGGAGCATTATTCTTATTGCAAATTCAAAGATGATGATTCCCCTTTTCATGACTCTGTAGATTTTGCTCAACAAGTATATGGTTCTTCAACCTATCATTCCCGAGAATCCCTATGGCACAACTCCAACTTGGGGATCAAAAAGGGGAAACCGACATGGGCAGCGCGATGGGAGTTGATTCTGAAGATAAGGAAAGTTGGAGACTGCTGCGGCCTGGTAATTTCAGAGGGTAGATTTGATGGCTGCATTTTGAGAGGGGGTTTGATTTTCATGAGGTTATGCCGAAGCAGCTGAAGCTTGTGGGTGTGTTGTCGAAAGGTTCAGCCTTGTCTTGCTGGGCTTGTTAGTGTTCTTTCCTGGATTGTTGTAGGAACATGATGTCGCTTCCGCGAAAATAAGGTGCCGGCAAGACAGAAGAGTTGCCACCTTTCGTTATTTATCCCTCAGAACGGGAAAGGAAACAATTGGAAAAGCCTGACGAAAAGGGTATAAGACAAGGTCATCGCAACCGTTGTCTGGGTTCGGGAGTCGGTTACGCAAGGGGAAGGTATTAGCATCCCTCACGTCCGTCGTACTCGACGGGATCCATGCTTGTTGTGTTTATTGGACGAGTTAGTTTATCTATCTACCTATCAAGGCTGGCTCAAAAAGAAATAAAAATGACTCGGCAAAGCGTCGCGCTTTATGCCTACGTATTCTCATCAGAGAATGAGAAATCAGAGTCAACGTAGTTCGACCTACGATGGGTTACGGGGGAAGGTGGCTCGCCAATACATCAGTATTGTGCCTACGTACTCTCAACAGATATGAGAGATCAGAGCTTACGTAGTTCGGGATAATACGGATTACGGGGATTCATATTCATCTGTTTTATCGAGTAGGGTTAAACAGCAGTTCCAGCAGTTAGGGACAAAGCCTGTTTGCATTGGCGCTGAAGTTTAACGACACTCTTTTCTTCAGAAAAGCTTCCTTTGAATTACGGGCCCACGGGGCAAAAAGGTTTGAAGTTTGTTTTCTGTCTTTTACGAAAGAAGTGTTTTTTATTGTGTTTGCAATTTCAATCGCACTAAAGACTATGACCTGAGAGTGAATGCGTCGCATGTCACCCAAAGGGTGCCATACTAAACATCCAGACTGTTGGAAAGAAGCTCTCCAACAATCCCTTCTCAGATAGCTTAAGGCTCGTAACGTACGAAAGAAATCATTCATGATTACTGTATCTTAGGCTGTTTTGAGATGAGAAGAGAACAGGCTCAACTACGGGGAGACTATCAAGTCTTACTGTTGTCATGCCAAGGATTCATCCTATAGTTGAAGTTTGAAACAGGGAACTCCTAGAAGTTATCATGCATAGGTTTCAACCTAAAGTTCTATCATCACTTCCTTATAAAAGGAAATGAGAGTCCTAAGGGATCATATCAATGATACACGGAACGATATAAAGCATCAGCTTAAACTGTAAACAGTAAACAGTAAACGACTATAAAATGCATGCAATGCAAGTGAGGGAGGAAATGTGTGTGGGGCAGCAGCCTCCACAAGCTCATCTCGACCTCAAGCCAGATATGAATAAAAGCAATCATACAGAAGAAATAACACCATGCTATCAAGCAGAATACATTAAACTGCAATCATACAGAAGAAAATAAAATGCTATCAAGCAAAATAAACCACATGGGCAAGGGAGCTGGGCTCTACCGAATACCCGCAAGCAAAGCCATACAGTAACAATACAAGCAGAGGGAGCAACTCAACCTCTAGTGCAGTCATGCTCCTAGAATAAAGTCAGTCTAATCATGGACTTATTCTAATGCATCAAGCAAGTCAAACAAGGCACATCAACACAGAAAAGAAAACAAACAAGAAAGCAGATCAACAACTTCTCTCTTTCCAAGCTTCAGCTCTTCTAACATCAAGCTAGTCTTCAGACTTCAATCATCTTTCAAGGCTACCATCTCTCATTACAAATATCAATTTGCTTTTCCAGGTTTCAACCCTTCTACATAAGTTTCAACTTAACTTCACTTCTCCAAGCTTCAGCTCTTCAGTCAACTCCACCTTCAGGCTTCACTCTTAACTAAAAGTATCCATTTGATTCCTTCAGGCTCTCCAAGCATCAATGTAAGTATCAACTTATCTTTTATTCCTCAGCTTCAGCTTTACACCCAATCTCCATTGAATCCTCTTCATAAGTATCAACTTAGTCTTCAAGCTTCAGCTCTCTTTGCTTTATCAGTATCAACTTGGTATTCTCTCTTCATCTACAAGCTTCAGCTTCTCAGAGTAATCTTCAATCATATGGAAGTGTCAACTTCATCCTTCAATCTTTAAGCCTCAGCTCTTCATTCAATCTCCATTGGATCTTCAAGTATCAACCTGCTCTTCTTGCTCTTCAAGCTTCAGCTGCAATGGCAATGCTCAAGGAATCATCCTCTTCCACACTCTTCAATAAAGTCCTCATCTCCAAACTCAAGCCTAACATCTCTTAAGATACTCAAACCAGAAGATAATTGATTGAACAAAATGAGGGGAAATGATAAACAGCTTACTGACAACCAAAGGAAGCCTGTAAGGGTTCATCATTATGTGAGACTGGTTCCCTCAAAGTTCTACTTCCCAGATAAAGCCACTCATCCTTCCAAAGGAGGGATGTGAATATCTGAGAAGGACTTTTAGTCATTGGGAGGAATGGAAGCACAAGATGCTTTCTATGTTTATGAAAGAAATCATTCTAACTACAAGGTTCTCCCTATGTCCTATCTCCTAATCTTCATCAGACACCTTCAGGCACCAACAAATCCAAAGCTCCAAGCAACTTCAAGCAACTTCAAGCATCCTCCTCTTGTCTTCAACTTGTCTTCAATCTCAACCAAAGGCAAACCAAGCAAAAACCCTAATCTAAGGGAACTAGGGAAGTTAAACTAGTTGAATTAGTAAATTAGGGTCACCTAAAACCTAGCACTAAAGTTAGTCCTAACTAAAATACTACAATCAATTGTAAAATGCTACAAAAATTGCTATGGGAACCTAGGTCAATCATGACTCTACCACATTAGTTTCAAAGATCAAACCATCAAATTGGACCTAGAACTAAATCCTACATTACAAGGTATCAAACCTAAAACCCTAAAAAGGAGGCATCTAAACATCAATCTAGAAAGCACACCTATTTTCATCACAAAAATGTGAGAAAAATTCTATGGGATCATACATGTCTAACCTAATCACACACAAAAAATTAGGCCCAAAATCATCACCAAGAGATCATACAAAATTCCACAAAAATATGCATCAAACATAATCATTTTAATATCAATTAAAATGCAAAATTCCAATTAAATCAGAAATTACATGATCTTCTAGTCAACTTCAAAAACTCAACTTCAAAACGCAGCCCTTGGATCATCTTCTAGTCAACGGGTCAAGACAAGATCTGAGGGTGATAACTTCATCTCCTACCTCTGGCCATGGAAATGGAGGGAAGAACCAGAGTTCAAACATGGATCCTTCTCAATTCGAACTCCACCATATCTCCATCGAAACACATGATTTAAAGCACAAATATACCCCAAATTCCACACTGATCGCAACCATGGTCTTAGATTCAATTGAAATTCACTCTAACCCTAAACACGATTGTGGATCAAAATTCTGACCAAGAATCAATTGTCTCTAATCTTGAAATTGCTTGGTCTAAAACGCTCATCACATTACACTGATCAGTTTCCCCTATAGAATTCATATTATTGCTCATTATACACCAAGTTCTTGATCCAAACTGAAATGGTGTCATCACCTTGAACATAACCAAATGCTCTCAAACTCTCCAGAATCCATCTCCTAGTTGTTTCTAACCATTCTAACCTAACAATTTGACTTAACAATGCTTAAATTAAGGTGTATGGTGAAAGTTACAAACCTGGGATTTCTTGAATAACAGATGCACCAAATCTTCACCTCAACACTTCAATCCTTCCAGAATCGTTCCTTGTATCAAAATATAGCTTCTGTTTGCAAAAGAATTGATGGAAGATGCTTGCAACTCCAAACCCGATAGTGACTTGCAGCAGGTGGAACTCAAAAGCTCATGCACGATTCAGCCATGTTCTTGCTCTCAATTTGCTATGGAATCACTCAGTAACTCATAAGGAAGAGATTGCAATAGAAAGAATAGATTGAAATGGTGCAGAAATGAAGAATGGATTTCAATTTGCAATGAACAAATTTTGAAACCCAACTCTCTCTCCTCCCTCAACTCTCACCAACCTCTTTCATGGACCTCTTCTAAACCATATATAGAATGATTCAGAACCCTCTAGCACCTTCTGGAACCATCCAAGGAGATTTTGAAAATCTCATGTCATGGTTTCTCATTTCAAGCCATACTCACACCAGTCCATGTTTTCCTTGTTGCAACACTTGGTTCTGACTTGAAAATCTCCTTAGATGAGATGTATGAGATGTTAGCATGCTTGGATAGCTTGTACATTGATTTCTCTTGTGTTTTGCAAGTGTAACTTAGATTACAAGTAACTTAAGATAAGTCCCTTAATTTGACCTCAAATCAAAATTGTAATAACGCCATTGTTTCTAAAATGATTTTTCCATTCAATTTGGTAGGTCACTTGCATTGTTTTGGTTATGTATTGAAAATTCCCAAAAATAGGTCACTTTAATACATTAAATCCTCCTTTATTTTGACCATTTTGACAAGTATGAGCTACAAGCATTTACAACGTCTCATGAACTCCTTACTAGCCTTAAAACATCATTTTGAACAAGTTTAATGTTGAAGATTTTTCCATTTGAAGCTTGGAAATAGGAGTTATGGCCTTATGCTAGAAATGACCTGTAATCTCCAAATGACCAAAATGTCCTTGACTTGTCAAAGCCATAACTTGAGTTATACAAATCCTATCAAGGACTTCTAGTACTCTCTAGAAATCTAAGAAGATAAGGAACAACATTCATGTTTACCAAAAGTTCATAGGAATCATCCTTCTTGGGCAAAAGTTGGATGCAAGTTGGGTGACTTTCAAGGCCCCAGATTCACATACCTCATATGACCTATAACTTGTCAATGTCATAACTTGAGTTCTACAAATCCTATCAAGGACTTCTAGTAATCAAATTAAAGCTAAGAACAAGCTCTACAACATTCATGTTGGGGGTAAGATGAGATGACAATCACATCTTGAGCTAAACTGCCTTGAAGATAGAGGTCCAACTAGGGGATTTTACACTGTCAAGCCTTAGAAACCCTAGCTTGAAACTTCTCAAACTCTTCAATCATGAGGAGTTGATCTTAGAATCATCCTTATAGCATCTCAATGCATAAATCCATGATTACATGGCCCTTGAATTAGGTCTCAACCTTGTTCAAATCATCAGTTGACCTAGGGTTGACCCAGTCAAACCCTAATTACACCACTCATGGCTGAGCCTTCTTAATCTTGCCCAATGACCTGTCTAGGCTTCATGATGGCTTCTAAGACATCTCATAAGCTGTCTCAAGGCTTCAAGTCTACATTCATGGCTTCAGAATCATTTGAGGAGCTCCCACAAATCTCAAGTTAGGAGGCATACAACCTTGATTTCAACCATTCTCTCTGAGGATCTTTTCTCTTCTCTGGCAAGGATATCTACCCTTGAACACTTGGAATAACCTTCTTGGCTAGCTTCATAGTCTTGTGTAGCTCTTGATTGGTACTCATACCTCTTGATCTCCTGCATACATGTCAATGAAATGCAAATGATAATGTTAATGTGAATGAGATGAAACACAAGCTAGGTAAAGAAATGTTGGTCAAATTTTGGGGTGCAACAGCTGCCCCTATTCAAACGGCTTGAACCTGACTGGGTGAGAAGCGAACGGTTCACAACCAATCAAGGTACGAGGCGGTTGAATACCAACAAACCCGGAAATTTGCGAACTACACAAGTACACGGTACTCTGATGGGAACAAATCTTCGAAAACTGAAATATTAGCTGTACGACAACTAGCTGGGGAATTGGTCACACGGTAACCGGTGATACAGGGTTGATCATTCCGTCAGGCATCATCATTCCTCGGGACTCATCAGGTCATCGATCACGTTGATCATGTCGTCGGGCATTCAAAGAAATTTTCGGGCATCAGCCGGACTTCATCAGTAAGTCGGGAATAGCATTCTCGGTCAATCATGAACCAATTGGGGATATCCAAACTTCCGCCATCAGGAACTCTGCTTCGTCAATACAGTTGGACTTCAATCACCAAGTCTTAAAGGGAAGTTTCAACTTCGCTGTTCAGAAACCTGCTGGGGAAGACACACCTCCGCTGGGGATTCGGGAGAACTATCAAGTAACTCTGCTTCGGGGGTCCAGAAATCATTCTGGGCGAATCCTCTCTGCTGAGGACTTCAAGAATCATCTTGGACAAACAACTCCGCGGGGACTTCAAGAATCATCCTGAACCAATAACTATGTTGGAGATTTCAGGAATCATCCTGAGCAAACGCTTTGCCGGGGATTCTAAGCATCAACTTTAGCAACCCACTCTGGCGACTTTCACTAGGGATTTTAAGAATCATCTTAAGCACACGGCCTTGCTGGGGAGAATTCAAGAGTCATCTTGGGCAAACGACTTTGCTGGGGAGAATTCAAGAATCATCTTGATCAAACCATTCTGCGGAGGAACACCTGCAAAACAAGAACGGTAACGACCTAGCTCATGTTTCATATGCATATGCTTTGACAGTGGCGCAATGCTCCACACGGTGGAAGTGCTATGCGTTTATGATAGAGGCTATGCAATCATGCAAAATGCTACGGCCCCGTCAGCAAAATAAATGCCGACGAGAAAATCTTCTTGTCAAGGAGAAAGAACCACTCTGGTGGAGGAAGGAATCATCCTGCCACGGAGAAAAGGTCACGCCGATCTCAATCGGACTCCGTACGGGGAAGCAAACTTTAGTTGACTGCTGCAGGGGAGCGAAGCTCTACAAGAACCCTGACCTGCTAAGGAAAGCGATGCCAATCGCGGAGATAAACTGCACGGCCTTCACAACTACTTCCCTGGGGATAACGACTCCAGCGGGGAAACACAGCATCAGCTATTCAACACTCTACCGGGGAAAACCAATCATGGTCCCAACTGCTTCCAAGGACTCGACTCTCTTGGGGATCTACAAACTCGGTTGGGGAAGAAGGAATCATCCTGCTTACAGGGGAGAGTACGACTCTATGGGGAATCTCAATTCCGCTGGAGACTTCAATCTGGAACTATCAATTGCTGCACACTTCAGTGAATAGTCTCCTACGAGACCTGCACTTGTGACCCGGTGCTAGGGGGACGACATTCCTTCAGGACGTACTTGGCTGGGGAGAGAATCTTCTCTGCCTAGGGAGACATATCAATGCCTACGATCTCATGCTCAGACTTTGCGGGGGGAGGCTGCTGAAATTGCTGGAGAAGGAGGAATCATCCTGCTCGGGGACGCGTACGGCGTACCGCCTGGAACATGCGATACCTGTAACAACACAAACAAATAGACAAGATACCCTTCTCAAAGGGACCTATCGAGGTTATTATCTCGTGACAATGTTCAAGTAATTCATTGTTTCAACAATCAGTGGCTTAGGCCAGTAAGTTTATGTATGCGCATTTTGTCAAAAACATCGGCGTTCTTTTTCGCAAACAAAACAGATAAATGCTAAGCAGGCAAACAGAATTGCTGAATAGTATACATTTTATTGATAACGAACCCCTGAATGGGTAAAAATGTTTTACAACAGATGCAAGCTCCTGGAACGAGGAAGCCGCGCAAAAATAAAACATAAATATACATCAGTATATACAAATGTCGGCAACGGGGCGTAGACGAACACCATGAGTTGATCCCTCTATGACCCACTCGACTTTGATACCTCTCCGACGCTTCAGCTTCAGAAGAGATTGATTCAGGTAAACGGCCCTCAGGTCTTTCGAACCACTAAACAATGAAAGTCCACACGCGGAACACAGTCATTTGCTTTTTCAAATCCCTAACTTTTGCCTGAACCGTCCTTTGCGGGTTTTCAGTTCACCGGGATACCCTTTTTTGCCAAAGTCGCCCATCCGGGTTTTCGACTTTGCGGGTGTACATTTTTTCGATTTATATCCCTAATTTTTGCCCAAACCTTTTTCCTTTTTTATGGTTCGCCAGGATGCCCCATTTTTGCCCGGATACTCTTTTTCTTTCCAGCGGGTCATTTTTAAGCAAAGTATTTTTTAACTGCGTCCGCGTTCACCGGGGATGCAAAATCTTCACCATCCATCGTGGATAACAACAAAGCTCCTCCCGAGAAGACCTTGCTGACGACATATGGACCTTCGTAATTGGGAGTCCTCTTGCCCCGGTGATCGGAGTGTGGAGGAAGAATCTTCTTCAGGACGAGATCACCCGTCTGAAAGCTTCTAGGACGCACCTTCTTATCATAAGCTTTCTTCATTCGGCTTTGGTACAGACGACCATGCGCAATCGATGCTAACCTCTCCTCGTCCATCAGGCTGAGTTGGTTCAGTCGGTTCTTAATCCATTCTGCCTCGTCGAGTTTCACGTCAACCAAAACTCGCAAAGAAGGGATCTCCACTTCTAACGGTAGGACAACTTCCATACCGTACACTAAGGAGAAAGGAGTTGCCCCGGTTGACGTACGTACCGTCGTATGATAACCGTGCAGTGCAAATGGCAGCATCTCGTGCCAATCTTTATAGGTCACAACCATCTTCTGAACAATCTTCTTGATGTTCTTATTGGCCGCTTCAACGGCGCCATTCATCTTTGGCCGGTAAGGGGATGAGTTGTGGTGTTCAATCTTGAAACTCTGGCACAGCTCCTTCATCATCTTGTTATTCAGATTCGAACCATTATCAGTAATAATCCGCTCGAGAATTCCGTAACGACAGATGATATCCCTCTCTATGAATTTAGCCACCACCGGCTTGGTCACATTAGCATATGAGGCTGCCTCCACCCACTTGGTGAAGTAGTCGATAGCTACTAGAATAAAGCGATGACCGTTAGATGCAGCGGGCTCGATCTTGACTATCATGTCGATGCCCCACATGGAGAATGGCCACGGGGAGGACATGACATTTAACGGGCACGGCGACACATGAACTTTATCAGCATAAATCTGGCATTTATGACATCTCTTCGCGAA
Organism: Lathyrus sativus; assembly: GCA_963859935.3. Taxonomy (NCBI): domain Eukaryota; kingdom Viridiplantae; phylum Streptophyta; class Magnoliopsida; order Fabales; family Fabaceae; genus Lathyrus; species Lathyrus sativus. Next base: position 129,495,501 of record OZ012736.1, on the reverse strand, counting down.
TTTAAATCAATCCGATTCCATCGTCAGCCAGTAGTATCCTGCTCTCAAGATCTTTCTCGTCATAGCATGCCCGCCGGCGTGCGTACCAAATGTGCCTTCATGGACCTCTTCCATGAGCATACTCGCCTCTTTCTCATCTACACATCTGAGTAGCACGAGGTCGTGGTTTCTTTTATACAAAACTCCATCAGGATTGAGATAAAAATTTCCAGACAGCCTCCTCAGAGTCTTCTTATCCTGGGTTGACGCACCCGCAGGATACTCCTTAGTCATAAGGAAAGTCTGGATATCATGGAAACATGGCTTGCCGTCGGCGGCTTCCTCGATCACAAAGACGAATGCATGTCTATCAAGACAAGAAAGGACAATTCTTGGAGCTTCATTCCAAAAATTGACTTTATACATCGAAGCCAACGTGGCTAAGGCATCAGCCATCTGATTTTCCGCTCTGGGCATATGATGGAGTTCCACTCGATCAAAGAACGGAAGTAGCCTTCTGGCATAGTTCATGTACGACACCAAATTCGATTGACGAGTCTCCCACTCCCCTTTAATCTGGTTAATCACAAGCTCCGAGTCACCATATACGTCCAGGTTTTTGATTCTCAAATCAATTGCCTCTTCTAGACCCATGATGCATGCTTCGTACTCTGCTTCATTATTGGTGACCAGAAACGTCAGTCTCGCAGTTAACGGGATGTGGGATCCGTGGGGAGTCGTGATGATCGCCCCGATGCCACTTCCATAAGAATTAACCGCCCCGTCAAATATCAATTTCTACTGGGATTTCCTATCTGGACCCTCGTCGGGCAACGGTTCATCGCAATCTTTCGCTTTGAGAAACATGATATCCTCATCAGGGAATTCAAATTTCATCGGCTGGTAATCCTCGATCGGCTGTTCGGCAAGGTAATCAGACAATACGCTTCCCTTGATGGCCTTCTGGGACACGTACTGAATATCATATTCCGTCAACACCATTTGCCATCTGGCAATCCTGCCCGAAAGCGCTTGCTTCTCGAAGACGTACTTGATCGGGTGCATCTTCGAAATTAGCATAGTGGTGTGATTGAGCATGTACTGTCGTAAACATTTGGCAGCCCAGGCTAGTGCACAACACGTCTTCTCCAGCATCGAGTAACGAGATTCACATTCTGTGAACTTTTTACTCAAGTAGTAAATGGCATGCTCCTTTCTGCCCGTCTCGTCGTGCTGACCGAGAACACACCCCATACTATTCTCAAAAACGGTCAAGTACATGATTAAAGGCCGTCCGGCCACTGGGGGTATCAAGATCGAAGTCTCCTACAGATACTGTTTTATTTTGTCGAATGCCTTCTGGCAATCCTCATTCCAGATAATCGCCTGGTCTTTCTTTAAAAGCCTGAACATCAGTTCACACGTGGCCGTGAGCTGAGAGATAAACCTTGCAATGTAGTTTATTCTGCCCAGGAAACCACGAACTTCTTTTTCTGTTTTTGGCACTGGCATTTCTTGTATCGCTTTAATCTTCGCAGGATCAACCTCGATGCCTCTTTCGCTCACGATAAACCCCAGTAACTTTCCGGACCGTACTCCGAAAGTACACTTGTTAGGATTCAGCCTCAACCTGAACTTCCTAAGCCTCTCAAAAAGCTTCAGCAAATTGACCAGATGTCCCTCCTCCGTTTGGGACTTCGCAATCATGTCATCAACATAGACTTCAATCTCATGATGAATCATGTCATGAAACAAAGTAACCATTGCTCGTTGGTAAGTGGCCCCTGCGTTCTTCAGACCGAAAGGCATTACCTTGTAGCAAAATGTTCCCTAAGGAGTGATAAACGTCGTTTTCTCCATGTCCTCCGGCGCCATCTTGATCTGATTGTAACCGGAGAAGCCATCCATGAACGAAAACACGGAGAACTGGGCTGTATTGTCGACCAACACATCAATATGAGGCAGCGGGAAATCATCTTTAGGGCTCGCCCTATTCAAATCCCGATAATCGACGCACATTCGTACCTTACCGTCCTTCTTCGGTACATGCACTATGTTGGCGACCCACGGAGGGTAAGTAGTGACTGCTAAGAAGCCAGCATCAAGCTGTTTCTACACTTCTTCTTTGATCTTAACGGCCATACTGGTCTCATCCTCCTAAGCTTCTGCTTAACGGGGGGACAATCTTCTCGCAGCGGCAAGTGGTGGACCACGATGTCAGTGTCAAGTCCGGGCATGTCTTCGTATGACCAAGCAAAGACGTCACTATACTCTCTCAGCATCTCGACCAATCTCTGCTTGACATCACTCTGCAATGCAGCCCCTATCCTGACATTCCTGACAAGTTCTTCAGAACCCAGATTCACAATCTCGATCTCCTCTTCATGAGGCAGAATAACTTTCTCTTCTTGTCTCAACAAGCGGGCCAACTCTTCAGGAAGGTCTTCGTCTTCATCAATCTCTTCTTCGGCTTGATAGATCGGGCAATCAAAGTCAAAGTGAGCCGTAGAAGGTCCAGAGTCGATGTCATCTGTTATGTGGATCCTGCAATAACAAGGGTTAAGTTTAAACAAGGATATGCAAGCTAGCACAAACCTCATTGCCACTTTGTTGTTTTTCAAAACAAATATACAACAGGAATAATAGAGATCACAATATTTGAATACGAAGAAAAACGCCTTTTGATTTATTAAAAAAATGCATGTACATAATCCATCAAGGCCCTGACAGTAAAACCACTATGCCCCGGGTAAGACATAGGGTTGTACAATGATTGGAAAAAGTAAATCATTACTCTTCGCTTGTCATCTGGATGATATCCTTGATGGACTAGTTGGTAAGGCCCTCGCCTGGCTTGCTTGGCTGGATCCAAGAGTCGAGGTCACAGTCACTATCTCCGCTGTCTTCAGACACCGCGTTGACGCTTTCAAATATCACCCCGCCACTGGTAAACTGGATCGGCCCTTTACCTCGCGACGCACTGCTAGAAGAGGAGGCTTCAACTCCAGGAGAGTATCCCAACCCAAACCTGTCTTACTTGTTAGGTATCTCCAAAATTCGCCCCCAGCCTGGGGTAGATCCGGCTTGGACAACAGCCCGGGCTTCCTTGAACAAAGAGAGAGTCATCTCTGGCTTCTAAGTGACTACAGGAGCTATGTCCTTGACTTTGACAGCTTCGAACTCTTGGCATAGAGTTTCGTGGATTTCCCCATCCATCTCAACATACTTGAAGGACGACAAATGGCTCACCATTATGTCTTCCTCGCCACAAACGGTCACTATGCTACCTCCGACAGCATACTTGAGTTTCTGGTGCAACGTGGAGGTCACGGCTCCAGCAGCATGGATCCATGGCCGGCCTAAGAGACAGCTGTAGGCAGGCATGATGTCCATAATATAAAAGACCGCGTCGAATGTTTCCGGCCCGACTTGGATCGGCAGGGTCACCTCCCCGAAAATGTGGCGTTTGGTTCCATCGAACGCTTTCACGACCAGATCACTGGGTGTGCAAATCACTCCACGAGTATCCAACTTCATTAATGCCTTCTTCGGAAGAACATTGAGTGACGAACCCGTGTCCACCAACACGTGCGACATAATCGTTCCCCTACACTCTATCGAGATGTGCAGGGCGCTATTGTGGTTCCTCCCTTTCAGCGTCAGCTCTAGGTCAGTGAACCCTAACCCATTTCCAGCATTCACGTGGGCTACGACCTCTTCTAGCTGGTTTATCGATATTTCCTGCGGTACATACGCGGCATTCAACACCTTCAGCAGCGCGTTGCGGTGTGCTTCAGAACACAGCAACAAGTTCAGGATGGAAATCTTCGAGGGTGTCTGATGGAGATGATCCATAATCTTGTAGTCACTCTTTTTAATCAACCGCATGAACTCCTCAGCGTCTTTAACAAGTAATTCTTTTTCTACCCCATGCGGGATCTCTTCAACGACTTTACTTTTACCTTTATCAGATGCGTCAGCTCTGTCCGCTTTGTCTGCCACGACCTCAGGTGGTGCAAAAACTCTTCCGCTGCGAGTAATACCACTGACGCCCGCTAAGTTCTCCACAGACGACCCAAACGGTTCTAGCTCCAACTTCTGTCCATTGCAGTAGACTTCAGCCCCATAATGCCATGGGACAGCATTAGTGCTCTCGAACGGTATTGGCCCAGCTTTGGTGATGGTAATCGTGGGCGGCCTAGGTGCGGAAATAGTTATCGTCTGGTGAGGGATGGTGATGGTGGCGACCTTATCATCTTGCTTCAGCATTACCTCTCCCGATCCACATTCGGCCCTCCGGCTGAACTGTAAAATCCCTTCAGTCATCAGACTTTGAATTCCCTCTACCAGCTGTTCACATCCATCAGGACTTGTCGCACAACCCATACACAGCTCTCCGCAACCTGGGAAGAAACCTCTTTTCATCAACTTAGCTTTAACGAAGCTAAGTGGCGTCTTCAGATCTCTGACGTCAGTCAACACATCCAAGTTCTCGTCTTCGATAATGGCGTTTACTCCACCTCCCCTATGATTCGCCATCGGGTTCTTCGTGACATTTGGCACATTATCGGAGAATTTGATGATCTTAGCGTCCACCATGTCCTGCACCTTATGCTTGAAGGCTTTGCAGTTCTCTATTGTGTGGCCTGGTGCCCCTGAGTGAAACTCACAAGTTGCATTCGCGTCATAACCTGGCGGAGGCGCCCCTGTCAAGGGAGCCAGCGTTCTCTTCTGGATCAACTGTAGCTGAAGAAAAGTCTGCAATAGTTGCGCATACGACATGGGTGGTGTCTCGAGGTGACGGCTCGATAGCGGTGCCCTGTTCTGATACTTTCTGTACCCTTATTGGTTCGGCTGCTGCTGCTGCTGCTGTGGCTGTTGAACTGCCGGGATAGTTATGCTGGCCACCTGTTGGTGAGGGCCTTTACCCTTCCTTCGAGCGTTGGACACAGCGCTCGTTTCTCCTTCCCGTCTTTTGCCACTGTAAGGTTTCTTTCCTCCTCCTCCAGCTGAGGATGACTCACCTTGAATTTTCCCGAGTTTGATCCCTTTTTCGATGTGCTCACCTATGATAATGAGATCTGAGAAGGTTCTAGACATACCGCTGACTAATTTCTCATAGTAAACCCCTGGGAGGGTGGCTACGAGCATCTGCACAAGCTCACGTTCAACCATCGGCGGCTGAACCCTGGCTGCCAACTCACGCCACCGCTGGGCGTATTCCTTAAACCCTTCGTTGTTCCTTTACGACAGATTCTGCAGTTGGACTCGGTTCGGGGCCAAGTCGCTATTGTATTGGTAGTGGTGCACAAATGCTTCAGCAAGGTCCTTCCACGTGCGCACACTGATAGGCTCCAGACTCATGTATCATTCGAGGGATGGTCCGGACAGACTGTCCTGAAAGAAGTGCATCAGCAACTTCTCGTCCTCGGAATGAGCTGACATTTTCCGGTAGTACGATCTCAGGTGGATGCGGGGGCAAGTGGTGCCCTTATACTTTTCAAAGTTAGGTACCTTGAACTTGGGAGGCACCTTGAAATCAGCAATCAGTCCCAACTTGGACATATCAACGCCCAAAGTGTTTTGGTTCTCGATGTTCCTCATCTTATCCTCGAGTGCCTTGAACCTTAGCCGTGCTTCAGCAGCCAGCTCCCCTTCAACACCTCTCTGAGAGAACACATCGTCCTGGCGGTCTTCTAACCATAGCTGAGGCCCGAACAGATTCCCAACACCTGCGTTGCCGTTGCCCAGCCCAACATTGACATTAGCTTCCAGACTCCCATTACTGACGCCCGTCGTAGTACCATTGAGTCCCATGTTAGCTATCACTTTGCCTTTGGCACTGCCATTCCCCCCGGTCACGGGGACGCCATTCTGAGGAGTTTCAACTGGCGGAGGAGTAGGCACAGTCCCACCATGGAGTACGCCATTGCTATCGACCCTTGAAATCAAAGGCTGAACCAAGGTTCTGAGCTGATCCTGGCCATTGGCGACCGCTTGCATGAGCTCCATGAAGCGATCCATTCTTTCGCGGAGTTCCTGAACATCAGTTTGCACTTGCTACATGATTCTGGTTTGATTTGCTCTGGTCGAATAGCGGTGGATGGGTCTCTGATCAATCCTGGAATAACCTGAAACAACCTGAAAACACAAAAGGATTAGGAAAAACGACAAAGTGCTCGTTATGCAAATGCTTCATGCAGATGCAAACGTGTATCTGTGCGTTAGGGAGATTTCCCCCGATCCTAGTGCCTGAGTTCCAGTGCTGATAATAAGAAGTCCGAGTCCAGTCATGGAAATAACAATCTCATATATAAAGAAAGCCCATCAAGGCAGTACACAACATCAACGAGTACAAGCAGAATCAATAGCGTGACCTCAGCCAACAAGCCTGGTGATGGTCAGCATACAACAATGATCAAACAAAAGGAATACAAATATAGTCAAGACGGCCACGGGCGCGAAACTCTTCTAACAACTCCTTCGTTTCTGGATGATCAGGCAGAGTAAGTAAGCCTTCGATGAGCAACTCCCTCTGCACAATGGTGTACTGAAGACCTTCGACCGAATCTTCCCATGCTCCTTCACCGAAACAATCTTCTAGCTTCCGCTTCTTGGACTCAAACGTCAGTTTGCGCTCCTTCAGGTTAGCGAGAGCTCTGTTGAGCTGGCCTTCGGCGGCGTATCTGCGAGCGGTTTCTTCATCAAACCTCTTCTCACTAGCCTTCACCTGGGCTTCCAGCTTGGAGATCTGTTGCGTCAGCTTATCCTCCCGCTCTTTCCTGGTGGCTAGGGAGGCCTTCCAGTGCTGGTTGAACTTGGATATCCTCCGATACGCTTCGTCCAAGTGCTGCTTCTTAGTGGCCAGTACATCGTTGACAACTTTGAAGTCTTGACCCATGCGTTCACGCTCGGCTATCTGCTTAGTCAAATCCGTCCCCAGCTGGTTCACCAGCTCTGTCTGCCTCTTGAAGGAATGAACGGCTTCGTTCCTCTCGCTTCGAAGCTGAACCAATTCTTTCTCCAGTTCTTCATTTGCTTGCTTCAATTCATATCGCTCAGCCAACACCCGATTATGCTGCTGAATAGGCACAGTGGTAGGCTCTCCAATCATTGGAGGGCTTTCTGGCTTGGCAGGTAGAAACGGCATCCCTATAGCATCTGCTCTGGCTCTGATCCAAGTCACATACGGAGGGTAGGCTTGATTATTGCTTCTCCCCAGCAATGGCTTTCCCCTCTTACTGATGCCATTCCAGGCGCGCTGAAGCTTAGATAACAGATCCCCCTCTAGAAGACCAGTGAGGTACAGAGATTCCTGCACCTCTTCATCCTTCGGCGGAGCTCTCAAAGCATACGCGAACTGTCGGACCAGCAAAGACGGATTATAGTTTATACAACTCTTCCTGCATATCAAAGGCACGTTCGGAAACCCGCTGCAGCTGAAGATAATCTCGGTACCCAACCTATCTCTGTCAAACTAGTCAATATCCTCTGCCGATAGACTCATCAAACGCTCGGACCACTCAACTGTGGCTGCAGACGAAACAAAGGGACCCCTCTTGGGAAGATGACTATCAAGCCATTTATAAAGTAGGGGTACACAACACGAGACATTCTTGTCTCTTCTGTTCTCGTTTTTGTAGTGGATGGAATGGTAGACATCTCCTATCAAGGTAGGGACTGGATTCCCTGAAGTAAAGATGCGGAAGGCGTCGAAGTCTACAAAATCGGGCATATTGGGGAACAGAATGATGCCATATATGCACAGGGCGAGAATGGCGTTGAACACGACCCAACATCCGTCTTTGGCGCACTGCTGAGCTTTCCCCACTAAGAACTGCAAGGAGAAACCAGGAACCTTGTTCCAACTAGACAATACCAACTCGGAGGCATCCAGATGAAGTGAAGGAGCTAGACTAGCCAGATCAAGCTCAGCATCCATATGAACAAAAGGCATCTGCCTCTTGATAGGCACACCTAACAAATCAGCATATTCCTCTAGCGTGGGTGCGAGAACAAAATCCTGGAAAGCAAAGCATCTCAACGGAGGATCGTAGAATTGCAGCAGAGCGTGCAACCCATTCAACTCGAACGCAGAGGGTCTACGAACCAAACTGAGCAATTTGCCGTAAGATTTTCTGAACTCATCTCTCACAGAATCATCTGCTAAAGCAATCAAACCAGTCAGCTGAACCACATCAGGGGCAGGGAACTTGTAAGCCACGGTCTTCCTCAGAGAACCCATAACAATACAATAGGAGGCAAGAAATCCTGGATCGGGGAAAACGGTACCTGCATCACAGACACACGTTAATGAAATGCAAATGCGTATGCAAAACAATGTAAAATGAAATCATGCAGCAGGAGATCAAGGCAACTGTGCTGTGGAGATTCTGCATCAACAAAACCATAATCCTGCTCTATCAAGAACAACCACTATCTCTGAGAAGAAGAAAACCCTGGTATCGGACCACAAATCTGCTCTGTCAAGAACACACACATATAGGACCATAGATCTGCTCTGTCAAGAACAAACATCTGATAATAAGGATCTCTGATACAGGCGAGTGTGTAGCGAGCCTCAGCGAGTAATTCCAGAATTACTCCCAGTGGACTTCGCTGGGAAGTTCGCCAGGCGAAGGCCAGCGAGCATTCGCTGCGTGGCTTCGCCAGGAGAAGGTTGGCGAACCTGACAGTGTTATTTGTTTTGCTGTTTGTTCATAGCATGATTTTTGGCCGATTCAATTATGATTAATGCCTATATGAATGATTGATGTGTGAACTGTTTCGACATGTCGTACTGTGGGTGGCCGAAAGGCGTGAATCCTAGATTGTAGAGCCAATGGTGAATCTTGAACGTTTGATAATCTTGTGTATTTGCTTGAATTGAATAGAAACGCATTGATAGGCTGATATGTGTGTAAACCATGTGTGAAATGGTGCATAATGTGAATGCATGATAGATATATGCGATGTATGTGATAAATGCAATGAGTATGCTTGTGATCATAGTATGCATTCTGTGTTGATCAATCCCTCGGAGGATTAGCATTGTGTAGCATCTTAGTATGCATTTTTGTGTTGAATGATCCCTCAGAGGATTTGCAGAACCTCGTATGATACGATGGTTACATTAGATTCCTTGGAGAATCGGTTGCATTGTGTGATTCCTCGAAGAATCGGTCATAACATGTAATCCCTTGGAGGATTGACTAGAGTATTTGATTCCGTGGAGAATCTGCAGAGTATTTGATTCCGTGGAGAATCTGCTGAATATTCGATTCCGTGGAGAATCTGATGAATATTTGATTCCGTGGAGAATCTGCTGAATACTTGATTCCATGGAGAATCTGCTGAATACTCAATTCCTTAGAGAATCTGTTGAAATGAGTCGGTACCGCATTTGCATCTGCATAGAGTCGTGTGTCGGTCTCTATGAGTTGCATGAGTCATCTGTGTATGATGCATTAGTTGTATGAATGTAACTGTGTATGTTATATATGATTGTTTGGAGGAACATATAGTGAATGTTCATGAGCATGTGTAGAGGCATGATTAATTGTATATGCTTAATGTGGTGAGAACATAATTTGAGTATAACTTGTACAAATATGAGTATATGTATATATACAATTTTATGCATTAATTGTTATGATATTGTTTCTAACCCTTCTGCTGTTTTATAATGCTCTATGAGGCATTGCAGAGTAGGAAGCTAGAGGTTCTTTTTGTGAAGCGATGTCTTCATTCTTTTTGGTCAATGGCTCTGATATGTAACATCTGGGTAGTTAGGAAGCCTTTGACTCCTTTGGAGTTACATTTGTTTTGATTCCTTGTGATACATTTGTGTATGTATCCGCTGTGGATATGGTTGTAAAGCATGAATTGATTGAATGGTTGTATATACTTTTATGAATGTGATCGATTCAATATTTGGATGTTTCCGCTTTTATTCTAAATATTGAGATGTGGGTTACCCATTGTTGCATATCTATTTTGAGCAGGTATCGTATGTGTTTAATTTCGTGATAATGTGATGCGCCTCTTATATACCATGTTTTAATTAAATTTTAATTAAACTCTGATGAAATAAATTTTCTAAGTGCCTAATTGATTAAATGTATTAATTTGGGGGTATAGAAAGGGGGTGTTACATTAAGTGGTATCAGAGCCAGTGTTGAGTCAGTCGTGTCTGTCTTGTTGTTGTGTTGGTTGAACGGTTGTTTAACCTTGTTGTTATTTTTGGGAATCCTCAGAATATGGCAGGTCGTAATGACAATGCTATGGCAGCGGCGTTTGAGGCTATGGCCAGAGCTGTGCAGGGTGCACCCAACGTGAATACGAATGATGAGTTCAGGAAGAACCAACCACCGGTGTTCAAAGGGAGATTTGATCCGGATGGTGCTCAGATATGGTTAAAGGAAATTGAGAGGATCTTTAGGGTGATGGATTGTGCTGAAGGGAACAAGGTGAGACTAGGGACTCACATGCTGAGAGAAGAGGCTGATGACTGGTGGGTCAGCGTGAGGCAAGTTCTTGAGGTCGACGATGAGGAGATTACGTGGGATTTATTTCGTACTGAGTTTCTAAGGAAGTATTATCCCGAAAGTGTTAAAGGGAAGAGAGAAATGGAATTTCTGGAGTTGAAACAAGGTAATATGTCGGTGGTGGACTACACCGCTAAGTTTACTGAGTTAGTGAAGTTTCACCCTCACTATGATGCGGTTACGGCAGAATTTTCCAAATGTATCAAGTATGAGAATGGCTTGCGTCCTGAGATAAAGCAAGCGGTGGGTTATCAAAGAATACAAAGATTTTCAGATTTGACCGAGTGTTGTAGAATTTATGAAGAAGACAGTAGAGCTCGTTCTACTCATTATAAGGGTTTGAGCGAGAGGAGAGGGAAGCAGCAAGTACAAAGTGGACCTTATGTGACGCCTGCTGATAAGGGCAAACATAGGGGAAACTTTGATAGGAGACCCGGAGGAGGTTCCGGTGCGATCAAATGTTTTAAGTGTGGCGTGATGGGCCACAAGTCTTATGATTGTGGAAAGTTCAAGGCGAAGTGTTCCAACTGTGGGCTCCTTGGACATGATGCAGCAGAGTGTAGAAAGAATGCTGTGAAATGTTTTAATTGTGGCGAGGTGGGTCACATTAGCCCGAATTATACCAAACCGAAGCAAGCTCCGGCGGGCGGAAAAGTATTCGCATTAGCAGGTTCAGACGCTACTAATGCGGCGGATAGTTTGATTAAAGGTACATGCTTTATTAATGATATGCCTTTAGTTGCTATTATTGATACTGGAACGACTCACTCGTTCATTTCTCTTGTGTGTGCTAAGCGGTTGGATTTGTGTATGGTTTCTTTGAGTAGTGGTATGGTTATTGGAACTCCTGCTTCGGGGTCGGTAACTACTTCTTTGGTGTGTGCAAGTTGTCCTTTGACCATGTATGGTAAGGACTTCGTTATGGATTTGGTGTGTTTGCCGTTGGAAGGTTTGGACGTAATCTTGGGTATGAACTGGTTGCAATTTAATAGAGTTCATCTGGATTGCTATCACAAGTTAGTCAGGTTTCCTTCTTTAGAAGATGGTGAAAACGAGAGTTTTCTTTCCACTAAAGAGTTGAAGAAACTTTTAGCGGACGAAGCTCAGTTGTTTGGTTTGGTTGCATCGTTGTCGGTGGAGAGCAAAGTTGAGCTCGACGTGTTTCCTGTGGTTTGTGAATTTCCTAAAGTGTTTCCGGAAGATGTTGCAGATGTGCCGCCAAAGAGAGAGGTTGAATTTTCTATCGATCTAGTTCCGGGTACTAGACCGATTTCGATGGCCCCGTATCGGATGTCGGCATCGGAGTTGGTGGAATTGAAGAAGCAGTTGAATGATTTGTTGGATAAGAGATTTGTAAGACCAAGTGTTTCTCCTTGGGGTGCGCCGGTATTGTTGGTAAAGAATAAGGATGGTAGTATGCGATTGTGTATTGATTACCGGCAGTTGAATAAGGTGACAATTAAGAACAAGTATCCGCTTCCAAGAATCGATGATTTGATAGATCAATTAGTTGGAGCCCGTGTTTTTAGTAAGATTGATTTGAGATCCGGTTATCACCAGATTCGGGTTAAGGAAGAAGATATTTTGAAGACGGCTTTTAGAACACGATATGGTCACTATGAGTATACGGTGATGCCATTCGGAGTTTCTAATGCGCCGGGTGTTTTCATGGAATATATGAACCGTATCTTCCACGAGCATTTGGATCGTTTTGTGGTAGTGTTTATCGATGACATTTTGATTTATTCTAAGTCTCGAGAGGAACACGAAGAACATTTAAGGATTGTGTTGCGGATTTTGAAAGAGAAGAAGTTGTACGCAAAGTTGTCTAAGTGTGAGTTTTGGTTATCGAAGGTGAGTTTTCTTGGACATATTATTTCCGGCAATGGTATTAGTGTGGATCCATCCAAGATCGATGCGGTAATGCAATGGGAGACTCCAAGATCAGTTACGGAAATTCGAAGCTTTTTGGGCTTGGCCGGTTACTACCGGAGGTTTATCGAAGGATTTTCAAAGTTAGCACTCCCGTTAACGCAGTTGACTTGTAAAGGAAAGGCTTTTATTTGGGATGTTAATTGTGAAGAGAGTTTCATGGAATTAAAGAGAAGGTTAACGACAGCGCCAGTTTTGATTTTGCCGAATCCTACGGAACCTTTTGTGGTTTATTGCGATGCTTCTTTGTCAGGATTGGGTGGTGTATTGATGCAAGATGGGAAGGTCGTGGCGTATGCTTCTAGACAGTTGAGAGTACATGAAAAGAATTATCCTACTCATGATTTGGAGTTAGCGGCCGTAGTGTTCGTTTTGAAAATTTGGAGGCACTATCTTTATGGTGCAAGATTTGAAGTTTTTAGCGATCACAAGAGTTTGAAGTATTTGTTTGATCAAAAAGAATTGAATATGAGGCAAAGGAGATGGCTAGAACTTTTGAAGGACTATGATTTTGGTTTAAATTATCATCCGAGTAAGGCGAATATGGTAGCCGATGCCTTAAGTCGGAAGTCGTTGCACGTGTCTACTTTAATGGTTAGAGAGTGGGAACTCTTGGAGAACTTTAGAGATTTGAGTTTGGTTTGTGAGTTAACGCCGAGTAGTGTAAAGCTTGGTATGTTGCATGTCACGAATGATTTCCTTGCTACGGTGTGTGAAAAGCAAAAGTTGGATTTGAAATTTGTGGATTTGATGACGAATGGAAATGAAGATTTCAAAGTTGATGAATTAGGAGTTTTGAGGTTTCGAGGTCGTATTTGTATTCCCGATGATGCGGATTTGAAAAAGATGATATTGGAAGAGGGACATCGGAGTAACTTGAGTATTCATCCGAGAGCGAATAAGATGTATCAGGATTTAAAGAAGATCTTTTGGTGGTCTGGATTGAAAAGCGATGTTGCTCGTTTTGTGTACTCGTGTTTGACTTGCCAGAAGTCTAAGGTGGAGCATCAGAAGCCTAGTGGATTGATGTAACCGTTGGATATTCCGGAGTGGAAATGGGATAGTATATCGATGGATTTTGTTACGGGATTGCCGAATACGCAAAGAGGACATAATGCTATTTGGGTGATTGTTGATAGGCTTACTAAATCGGCTCACTTTATTCCGATTGATATTACTTATTCTTTGGAAAGGTTGGCCGAGATTTACGTTGGCACTATTGTGAAGCTTCATGGAGTTCCTAAGAGTATTGTGTCGGATAGAGATCCTAGATTTACTTCAAGATTTTGGGAGAGTTTGCAAGGTGCCTTGAGTTCTAAGTTGAGATTGAGTTCGGCATATCATCCGCAAACAAATGGTCAAACCGAGAGGACGATTCAATCGTTAGAAGATTTGTTGCGTGCTTGTGTGCTTGAACAAGGTGGTGCGTGGGACGGTTATTTAGCGTTGATTGAGTTCACCTATAATAATAGTTTCCATTCGAGTATTGGTATGGCGCCATTTGAGGCTTTATATGGTCGGAGATATCGAACACCTCTGTGTTGGCATGAGACAGGTGAAAAGTCGGTAGTTGGTCCGGAAATGGTACAGCAAACGACGGAAAAGGTGAAATTTATTCGGGAAAAGATGAGAGCTTCTCAGAGTAGACAGAAAAGTTATGATGATAAAAGGAGAAAGGATCTCGAGTTTCAAGAGGGCGACCATGTGTTTTTGAGAGTTACACCGGTTACGGGTGTGGGTCGTGCTTTGAAGTCGAGAAAGTTGACTTCTCGTTTTATTGGTCCGTATCAGATTGTCGCACAAGTTGGTGCTGTGGCTTATCGTGTGGTGTTACCTCCGAACCTTTCGAATTTGCATGATGTATTCCATGTCTCGCAACTTCGGAAGTATGTTCCGGATCCGTCACATGTTATCCCAATGGATGAAGTTGAAGTAAGAGATAACCTTACAGTAGAAGTTTTACCGGTTAGTATTTTGGACCGCGAAGTTAAGAAACTAAGAGGCAAGGATATTGCGCTTGTGAAAGTGTCCTGGGGAGGTGCCACAGAAGGCAACATGACTTGGGAGTTGGAGAGCAAGATGCGAGAATCGCATCCAGAGTTGTTTGAATCAGGTAATATTTTCGAGGACGAAAATTTCTAAAGTGGGGGAGAGTTGTAACGCCCCGATTCTGAATTTCCATTAATTGTTGAGTCTTTTAAGTTATTTAATTGATGTTTGTTTTAAATTGAGAAATTATATATTACTATGTGTTGTTTGCTTATTTTATCTATTTTTACCGATTCGGAGAGTTTTCGGGGGAATTAGAGTAAAAAGGGCATTTTAGACATTTAGCAATTTAGTGTGAGAATTGATTGGTAAGTGTTGGAAAGAATTTGAGAGGAAAGAAATAAAGATAGAAATAGGATAAGAGAGGAAAAGAAAGAAAGATAGTAACATAAGAAGAAAAACAAGAGAAAGAAAAGAGGAGAAGAGAAAGAGAAGAGAAAGTAGAGAGGAAAACCTAGAATCATCAAGGGATCATCACCAAAGCTTGCAATCGATCGGTAAGGGTGTGAAACTCCATCATCTCTTTAATGTATTTGATTGTATGTGTATGTGTTTGGATTTTGTAGAGTTTCTACTCTTTTTCCACTTAGGTTAGAAGTTGGTTTGATGAGTAGAAAGAGGTTTTAATCGGTTAGAACTCGGATTAGACGATGTAGTTTAGTCGGGTGATGGTAGGGTTGTGCCACTGAGACTGGTTTGGATTTAATCGGTTGGTTGTGTGGAGTTTTGGATTTGGAACAGCCATGGAGGTTCTGTCTTCGCAGGCTCGCCAGGCGAATGGCAGCGAAGCTTCGCCAGGCGAAGCCCAGCGAGCTGCAGCGAAGCAAGTCAGAAGCTAACACCCTGTCTTCGCTGGCAAGTTCGCCAGGAGAAGTGAGTTGGCGAAGGTTCGCCAGGCGAGTGTGTAGCGAGCCTCAGCGAGTAATTCCAGAATTACTCCCAGTGGACTTCGCTGGGAAGTTCGCCAGGCGAAGGCCAGCGAGCATTCGCTGCGTGGCTTCGCCAGGCGAAGGTTGGCGAACCTGACAGTGTTATTTGTTTTGCTGTTTATTCATAGCATGATTTTTGGCCGATTCAATTATGATTAATGCCTATATGAATGATTGATGTGTGAACTGTTTCGACATGTCGTGCTGTGGGTGGCCGAAAGGCGTGAATCCTAGATCGTAGAGCCAATGGTGAATCTTGAACGTTTGATAATCTTGTGTATTTGCTTGAATTGAATAGAAACGCATTGATAGGATGATATGTGTGTAAACCATGTGTGAAATGGTGCATAATGTGAATGCATGATAGATATATGCGATGTATGTGATAAATGCAATGAGTATGTTTGTGAACATAGTATGCATTCTGTGTTGATCGATCCCTCGGAGGATTAGCATTGTGTAGCATCTTAGTATGCATTTTTGTGTTGAATGATCCCTCGGAGGATTTGCAGAACCTCGTATGATACGATGGTTACATTAGATTCCTTGGAGAATCGGTTACATTGTGTGATTCCTCGGAGAATCGGTCATAACATGTAATCCCTTGGAGGATTGACTAGAGTATTTGATTCCGTGGAGAATCTGCAGAGTATTTGATTCCGTGGAGAATCTGCTGAATATTCGATTCCGTGGAGAATCTGATGAATATTTGATTCCGTGGAGAATCTGCTGAATACTTGATTCCGTGGAGAATCTGCTGAATACTCGATTCCTTAGAGAATTTGTTGAAATGAGTCGGTACCGCATTTGCATCTGCATAGAGTCGTGTGTCGGTCTCTATGAGTTGCATGAGTCATCTGTGTATGATGCATTAGTTGTATGAATGTAACTGTGTATGTTATATATGATTGTTTGGAGGAACATATAGTGAATGTTCATGAGCATGTGTAGAGGCATGATTAATTGTATATGCTTAATGTGGTGAGAACATAATTTGAGTATAACTTGTACAAATATGAGTATATGTATATATACAATTTTATGCATTAACTGTTATGATATTGTTTCTCACCCTTCTGCTGTTTTATAATGCTCTATGAGGCATTGCAGAGTAGGAAGCTGGAGGTTCTTTTTGTGAAGCGATGTCTTCATTCTTTTTGGTCAATGGCTCTGATATGTAACATCTGGGTAGTTAGAAAGCGTTTGACTCCTTTGGAGTTACATTTGTTTTGATTCCTTGTGATACATCTGTGTATGTATCCGCTGTGGATATGGTTGTAAAGCATGAATTGATTGAATGGTTGTATATACTTTTATGAATGTGATCGATTCAATATTTGGATGTTTCCGCTTTTATTCTAAATATTGAGATGTGGGTTACCCATTGTTGCATATCTATTTTGAGCAGGTATCGTATGTGTTTAATTTCATGATAATGTGATGCGCCTCTTATATACCATGTTTTAATTAAACTCTGATGAAATAAATTTTCTAAGTGCCTAATTGATTTATTTGATTAATTTGGGGGTATAGAAAGGGGGTGTTAAAACCTCGTCTGAGCGTGGATTTCATGAGACACTAGTGCCTGCCAAGCAAGCACGCGCCCACTAATTTCCACAACTAATGCTATGTTCACTCAAGCCTGGGTCTGGCTTCTCACTCATCAGAATGCCCCTCCCACAACAGCACAGATAATCATATCATACTGAAAATAAAATGCGGGAAATAAAATGCGATAAATAAACACAACCTAACAAGTAATCATACAAGCGCTAGGATTGACTCTCGTAGGGGACGTCGGATCCCCAAACTGACTCGCATTCGGGACGTTGGATCCCAGGAAACTATCAAGTCCCCAGCAGAGTCGCTAGCTGTCGCTTCCGCGAAAATAAGGTGCCGGCAAAACAGAAGAGTCGCCACCTTTCGTTATTTATCCCTCAGAACGGGAAAGGAAACGATCGGAAAAACCTGACGAAAAGGGTATAAGACAAGGTCATCGCAACCGTTGTCTGGGTTCGGGAGTCGGTTACGCAAGGGGAAGGTATTAGCACCCCTCACGTCCGTCGTACTCGACGGGATCCACGCTTGTTGTGTTTACTGGACGAGTTGGTTTATCTATCTACCTATCAAGGCTGGCTCAAAAAGAAAGAAAAATGACTCGGCAAAGCGTCGCGCTTTATGCCTACGTATTCTCATCAGAGAATGAGAAATCAGAGTCAACGTAGTTCAACCTACGACGGGTTACGGGGGAAGGTGGCTCGCCAATACATCAGTATATTGCCTACGTACTCTCAACAGATATGAGAGATCAGAGCTTACGTAGTTCGGGATAATACGGATTACGGGGATTCAGATTCATTTGTTTTATCGAGTAGGGTTAAACAACAGTTCCAGCAGTTAGGGACAAAGCCTGTTTGCGTTGGCGCTGAAGTTTAACGACACTCTTTTCTTCAGAAAAGCTTCCTTTGAATTACGGGCCCACGGGGCAAAAAGGTTTGAAGTTTGTTTTCTGTCTTTTACGAAAGAAGTGTTTTTTATTGTGTTTGCAATTTCAATCGCACTAAAGACTATGACCTGAGAGTGAATGCGTCGCATGTCACCCAAAGGGTGCCATACTAAACATCCAGACTGTTGGAAAGAAGCTCTCCAACAATCACTTATCAGATAGCTTAAGGCTCGTAATGTACGAAATAAATCATTCATGATTACTGTATCTTAGGCTGTTTTGAGATGAGAAGAGAACAGGCTCAACTACGGGGAGACTATCAAGTCCTACTGTTGTCATGCCAAGGATTCATCCTATAGTTGAAGTTTGAAACAGGGAACTCCTAAAAGTTATCATGCATAGGTTTCAACCTAAAGTTCTATCATCACTTCCTTATCAAAGGAAATGAGAGTCCTAAGGGATCATATCAATGATACACGGAACCATATAAAACATCAGCTTAAACAGTAAACAGTCAACAGTAAACGACTGTAAAATGCATGCAATGCAAGTGAGGGAGGAAATGTGTGTGGGGCAGCAGCCTCCACAAGCTCATCTCGACCTCAAGCCAGATATGAATAACAACAATCATACAGAAGAAATAACATCATGCTATCAAGCAGAATACAGTAAACTGCAATTATACCGAAGAAAATAAAATGCTATCAAGCAAAATAAACCACATGGGCAAGGGAGCTGGGCTCTACCGAATACCCGCAAGCAAAGCCATACAGTAACAATACAAGCAGAGGGAGCAACTCAACCTCTAGTGCAGTTATGCTCCTAGATTAAAGTCAGTCTAATCATGGACTTATTCTAATGCATCAAGCAAGTCAAACAAGGCACATCAACACAGAAAAGAAAACAAATAAGAAAGCAGATCAACAACTTCTCTCTTTCCAAGCTTCAGCTCTTCTAACATCAAGCTAGTCTTCAGACTTCAATCATCTTTCAAGGCTACCATCTCTCATTACAAATATCAATTTGCTTTTCCAGGTTTCAACCCTTCTACATAAGTTTCAACTTAACTTCACTTCTCCAAGCTTCAGCTCTTCAGTCAACTCCACCTTCAGGCTTCACTTTTAACTAAAAGTATCCATTTGATTCCTTCAGGCTCTCCAAGCATCAATGTAAGTATCAACTTATCTTTTATTTCTCAGCTTCAGCTTTACACCCAATCTCCATTGAATCCTCTTCATAAGTATCAACTTAGTCTTCAAGCTTCAGCTCTCTTTGCTTTATCAGTATCAACTTGGTCTTCTCTCTTCATCTACAAGCTTCAGCTTCTCAGAGTAATCTTCAATCATACGGAAGTGTCAACTTCATCCTTCAATCTTTAAGCCTCAGCTCTTCATTCAATCTCCATTGGATCTTCAAGTATCAACCTGCTCTTCTTGCTCTTCAAGCTTCAGCTGCAATGGCAATGCTCAAGGAATCATCCTCTTCCACACTCTTCAATGAAGTCCTCATCTCCAAACTCAAGCCCAACATCTCTCAAGATACTCAAACCAGAAGATAATTGATTGGACAAAATGAGGGGAAATGATAAACAACTTACTGACAACCAAAGGAAGCCTGTAAGGGTTCATCATTATGAGAGACTGGTTCCCTCAAAGTTCTACTTCCCAGATAAAGCCACTCATCCTTCCAAAGGAGGGATGTGAA
Source organism: Lathyrus sativus (assembly GCA_963859935.3). NCBI lineage: Eukaryota > Viridiplantae > Streptophyta > Magnoliopsida > Fabales > Fabaceae > Lathyrus > Lathyrus sativus. The sequence goes on along the minus strand of OZ012736.1, from coordinate 129,475,915 downwards.
TATCTGAGAAGGACTTTTAGTCATTGGGAGGAATGGAAGCACAAGATGCTTTCCATGTTTGTGAAAGAAATCATTCTAACTACAAGGCTCTCCCTATGTCCTATCTCCTAATCTTCATCAGACACCTTCAGACACCAACAAATCCAAAGCTCCAAGCAACTTCAAGCAACTTCAAGCATCCTCCTCTTGTCTTCAACTTGTCTTCAATCTCAACCAAAGGCAAACCAAGCAAAAACCCTAATCTAAGGGAACTAGGGAAGTTAAACTAGTTGAATTAGTAAATTAGGGTCACCTAAAACCTAGCACTCAAGTTAGTCCTAACTAAAATACTACAATCAATTGTAGAATCCTACGAAAATTGCTATGGGAACCTAGGTCAATCATGACTCTACCACATTAGTTTCAAAGATCAAACCATCAAATTGGACCTATAACTAAATCCTACATTACAAGGTATCAAACCTAAAACCCTAAAAAGGAGGCATCTAAACATTAATCTAGAAAGCACACCTATTTTCATCACAAAAATGTGAGAAAAATTCTATGTGATCATACATGTCTAAGCTAATCATCACACACACAAAATTAGGCCCAAAATCATCACCAAGAGATCATACAAAATTCCACAAAAATATGCATCAAACATAATCATTTTAATATCAATTAAAATGAAAAGTTCCAATTAAATCAGAAATTACATGAAATGAAAATATTCTTTCTCTAAAAAATATTAGACTCAATCATGAGTAATATGCAAAAAGAATGGGTTTAATTGGATAAATTTTCAATTAATTATGATTTTTACAAGAATCATGAATAAAATGAAAAAAAAAAGAAAATCCAATTAAAATGAATAAGCGCGCGGTGTGGATAGTAATCATTCTCAGTTAAAAATCTGGGTTGGGCTCGTTGGGGGGTGTGGATAACACTTATATCACTAAGCCCAAAACGCCTGAATAAATGAAACGGTGTGTTTCATTATTCAGATCCTTCACAAACTCAACTTCAAAACGCATCCCTTGGATCATCTTCTAGTCAACGGGTCAAGACAAGATTTGAGGGTGATAACTTCATCTCCTACCTCTGGCCATGGAAATGGAGGGAAGAACCAGAGTTCAAACATGGATCCTTCTCAATTCGAACTCCACCATATCTCCATCGAAACACATGATTTAAAGCACAAATATACCCCAAATTCCACACTGATCACAACCATGGTCTTAGATTCAATTGAAATTCACTCTAACCCTAAACACGATTGTGGATCGAAATTATGACCAAGAATCAATTGTCTCTAATCTTGAAATTGCTTGGTCTAAAACGCTCATCACATTACACTGATCAGTTTCCCCTATAGAATTCATATTATTGCTCACTATACACCAAGTTCTTGATCTAAACTGAAATGGTGTCATCACCTTGAACATAATCAAATGCTCTCAAACTCTCCAGAATCCATCTCCTAGTTGTTTCTAACCATTCTAACCTAACAATTTGACTTAACAATGCTTAAATTAAGGTGTATGGTGAAAGTTACAAACCTGGGATTTCTTGAATAACAGATGCACCAAATCTTCACCTCAACACTTCAATCCTTCCAGAATCGTTCCTTGTATCAAGATATAGCTTATGTTTGCAAAAGAATTGATAGAAGATGCTTGCAACTCCAAACCCGATAGTGACTTGCAGCAGGTGGAACTCAAAAGCTCATGCACGATTCAGCCATGTTCTTGCTCTCAATTTGCTATGGAATCACTCAGTAACTCATAAGGAAGAGATTGCAATAGAAAGAATCGATTGAAATGGTGCAGAAATGAAGAATGGATTTCAATTTGCAATGAACAAATTCTGAATCCCAACTCTCTCTCCTCCCTCAACTCTCACCAACCTCTTTCATGGACCTCTTCTAAACCATATATAGAATGATTCAGAACCCTCTAGCACCTTCTGGAACCATCTAAGGAAATTTTGAAAATCTCATGTCATGGTTTCTCATTTCAAGCCATACTCACACCAGTCCATGTTTCCCTTGTTGCAGCACTTGGTTCTGACTTGAAAATCTCCTTAGATGAGATGTATGAGATGTTAGCATGCTTGGATAGCTTGTACATTGATTTCTCTTGTGTTTTGCAAGTGTAACTTAGATTACAAGTAACTTAAGATAAGTCCCTTAATTTGACCTCAAATCAAAATTGTAATAATGCCATTGTTTCTAAAATGATTTTTCCATTCAATTTGGTAGGTCACTTGCATTGTTTTGGTTATGTATTGAAAATTCCCAAAAATAGGTCACTTTAATACATTAAATCCTCCTTTATTTTGACCATTTTGACAAGTATGAGCTACAAGCATTTCCAATATCTCATGACCTCCTTACTAGCCTTAAAACATCATTTTGAACAAGTTTTATGTTGAATATTTTTCCATTTGAAGCTTGGAAATAGGAGTTATGGCCTTATTCTTGAAATGACCTGTAATTTCCAAATGACCAAAATGCCCTTGACTTGTCAAAGCAATAACTTGAGTTCTACAAATCCTATCAAGGACTTCTAGTACTCTATAGAAAGCTAAGAAGATAAGGAACAACATTCATGTTGACCAAAAGTTCATAGGAATCATCCTTCTTGGGAAAACGTTGGATGCAAGTTGGGTGACTTTCAAGGCCCTAGATTCACATACCTCAAATGACCTGTAACTTGTCAAAGTCATAACTTGAGTTCTACAAATCCTATCAAGGACTTCTAGTACTCAAATTAAAGCTAAGAACAAGCTATACAACATTCATGTTGGGGGTAAGATGAGATGACAATCACATCTTGAGCTAAACTTCCTTGAAGATAGGGGTCTAACTAGGGGATTTTACACTGTCAAGCCTTAGAAACCCTAGCTTGAAACTTCTCAAACTCTTCAATCATGAGGAGTTGATCTTGGAATCATCCTTATAGAATCTCAATGCATCAATCCATGATCACATGGCCCTTGAATTAGGTCTCAACCTTGTTCAAATCATCAGTTGACCTAGGGTTGACTCAGTCAAACCCTAATTACACCACTCATGGCTGAGCCTTCTTAATCTTGCCCAATGACCTATCTAGGCTTCATGATGGCTTCCAAGACATCTCATAAGCTCTCTAAAGGCTTCAAGTCTACATTCATGGCTTCAGAATCATCTGAGGAGCTCCCACAACTCTCAAGTTAGGAGGCATACAACCTTGATTTCAACCATTCTCTCTGAGGATCTTTTCTCTTCTCTAGCAAGGATATCTACCCTTGAACACTTGGAATAACCTTCTTGGCTAGCTTCATAGTCTTGTGTAGCTCTTGATTGGTACTCATACCTCTTGATCTCCTGCATACATGTCAATGAAATGGAAATGATAATGCTAATGTGAATGAGATGAAACACAAGCTAGGTAAAGAAATGTTGGTCAAATTTTGGGGTGCAACACATGAGAAAATCTTCTTTGTCATGAAACTGAGATGGCTTGGCATTTGAAGCTTTTTTGGTAGTATGGTTTCTGTATCCAGGAGGGAAACCCTGCTTGAAGTAGCAATCTTCGTGATTGGTTTTCCTGCAATTGGTGCATAGCATAAGTGTCTTGGAATTGGTTTACCATGAGGACCCTTTGTAAATGTTGTAAATCTTACAGTCCTGTTTTAAACCATTAAATAGGCAACTTTCCTTTTTAAGCTTTAAGGAAACAATGTGTAATGCATTTATTTTGGTTTTCAAATATACCTTTCTTCTATCAGTATCTTAGTTGTTATCAAAATAAAATGAAATAGGACATATATACATTCCTTCAAAAGTGCAGCAACAATATTGTGTGTCCTCTTGACAGTCCCACTTAGGGTGAGGTAACTTCTGCACAATGATTTCACCGAAATAATCTATTTGAATGTACCGAGTTTATGATCTGCCGTATCAACTTCGAATGCCATCATTAGTACTTTGCATATCACCACTGGTGAAGTAATGGATGTTTGGATGTAGAAGACAATCATGCGCTAGCTTACCATCACATATAAACAAAAAAGAATAAACTGCACTTTAATTGGGACAGGGTAGTTCCTTTTGAAAGGTCTTTTTGACTTTCTGACTTGAATGGGCCATATGATTCTTAGTACATTTTTGGCTTTAAATTTGTAGATTCTAATCTTCATGGTAATTTGTGTATTTGAATTAACTCATGAGACTATCTTGGATCGTAAGAAGAAAATGGCTATGAATCACGACGTAATAATATTGTTATGCCAAAAGAATACCTTGTAACCAGGATGTTTTAGATGGTGGGCCTAAATTCACAAAACAAAACAGATAAACTGGTTAAAAAATGGTCAACTATGCATGAATGATAGACTTAGATGATATTCAAGAGAATGCACGAGGAGGTGGGATCTTAAGGTCAAAAATTGGGGTGTGACAGATGCCCTTATTTAAGTTTCTCCTATCTTGAGGTATGGAGATTGAAATCTTCTTCTCGACGAGATATGGGGGACTTAAATACAAACATTGCACGGATTTTTGGCCTTAAGAAGCCACCGAATGCAAATGATGAAAATGCAAGATAGACGGGCCTGTGAGGAAACGATGTCACAGGAGAAAACCAGACACAACACACGGGAAGAACAAGCTCAACAGAGCGAGACTCCCCGGGGAAAGATTGACAATCACAAAGTGTCTAAAAATATGTTGTGGAGCCTTTGGCGAGAGAACCACTTGAAGAACTTGCTGCACAAGTCAAATGCAATTATCAGCCGGAAAAGTCTATTGTCGAGACTTGTAAATTTAATTGAGAATACTTTTGCCAAAGTATGTACTGTTAGAATTTGTAAGGAATCTACTGCCGAGATTCTATGTTGAAATTTGCTGGAGAGATACTTCTGACGAAGTCCTCTGGAAATCTACTTCTGAGATTAGCCAGGAAATAAAATAGAGATACCTACTGCCGAGGTCTTCTGGGAATCTACTGCCGAGATTAGCCAGGAAAAAAAGATGTCTTTGATTAAACCTCCCCACGCCTCATGGTCTGGATGCCATGAACGGGTCTCAGTTCTGGAAATAACCTCCCCATGCCTCATGGTCTGGATGCCATGAACGGGTCTCAGTTATTGAAATAACCTCCCCGAGCATCATGGTAAGGGTACCATAAGCTGGTCTCAGTCTCTTGATGTAGAACCTCCCCGAGCGTCATGGTATGGGTACCATGAGCTGGTCTCAGTCTCTTGATGTAGAACCTCCCCGAGCGTCATGGTATGGGTACCATGAGCTGGTCTCATTCTCTTGATGTAGAACCTCCCCGAGCGTCATGGTATGGGTACCATGAGCTGGTCTCAGTCTCTTATTGTGGAACCTCCTCGAGCGTCATGGTAAGGGTACCATGAGCTGGTCTCAGTCTCTTATCCGAAATGATGAAAACTTGCGAGAGCATCTTCATAGGGGATTGTATATTTTGTAGATCGTAGATGTCATTGTAGATTGTAGAGCTTTGTAGATGTAGAACTTTGGTTGTAATTCGTAATGTACTGGAGATTGTGGAGCTTCACCAGGGATCTTCGAAAGAGATGTAAGCCAATTAATTTGCAAAATATGTCTTCTCAAATAAAGAGATATTAACTGTAATAAACTTCACCAACCTTCTCTGAAGAAATGCCATTTGATGAAATTAGACTTGTGTAATGAACTCACTGGGAAATACATTCCTGAGGAGTGTCTTTGTTGTAGCTGTGAAAAACGTAAACTTCTTGAAGTGAAAATTCTCAAATAAAGAGAAATATGTGTAAAGTCTTCGACAAACTTCTTTGACGAATTTCCAGAGAGATGTCATTTGACTAAGTGATAATCTCAGTACACCCACTGGGGATGGAAAAACTGTCTAGTAGAGACTGCCATATGTCATCTTTAATAGAAAACCTGATCGAACAAGTTGCTCAAATAAAGAGGTTACCACTTGCTGCCTGGGTCTAAATTGCTGAGAAGATCTTGTAACAATGTTGGAGAAACATCTCGTCTTCAAGGATGACCCTCATAAAGACCCTACATACTTAATCCATATTCAAAAGTTGGAGATGTCCACAGTGTGATGGCCATGGACCGAAGTTCAATTCAAGAAATAACTGAAGAGAACTTGTCAAGCAAGACCCGACCATTGAGGTGTGAACTCAAATGGAAATCAACTAAAACAACCGTCTTCTACGAGGATCGAACTCCGTGGGGAAATAGAAATATTGTGATTTTTCTGCTTAGGGATGACAATTCTACTTGGAAGGAGAAAACACAACCCAGTCACTTGGGGATAACCACGGCCAAAGTGACAGAACAAACAAACACAAAGATGAAAAATGCATATGCCATGCTATCTATCTATATGCTATGTGATAACGCGAAATCATATCGTTTATTTGGCTTGATTTACATGCATTTATTTGTGACTTTTATTAATTTATCTTGATTTATGTTCTATTATATGATTAATTCACTCCGTTTAGCAGATTGGAGAGAATTTGGGCTAAAGAAAGAAAAGAAGAAGAAATAGAAGGAAAACAGATGAAAAACAGCAGATATGGATTTTGCTGCTGTGACGACTGTCACACAGTCCTGACGACCGTCACACGGGTGACGACCGTCACATATCATGATGACCGTCATGCAGACAAAAACGCAGAATCTGAAGTCACGATCAATCTTAACTTAATTTCTTCCTACACTTTCTCCACTCACTGATAACGAGAAAACGCATCGACTATATTGCTAGGATTCATTAACGTTTTATCGCATATTCACCGTTTTAACACTCGATTTCTCGAGTTTTTATTACCATTTTGCAGGTACATCATTATATGGAGCTAAATCATGAATTAAGAGCAAAAGGAACAAAAGAAACCATAAAGAGATGAAGAAATGAAGAAGCCTGCAAAAGACTGCATAATTTGTTGCAGCCACGGCCGTCACAAGGGTGTCACGACCGTGACACCCCAATTTGAGCCATCACGACCGTAAGAGAGTGGTCACGACCATGACACTTAAAAACCACAAGTTACGAACGTGAAGACCTTGTCACGACCGTGACAAGGGTAAAATTAGGTTTTTGACTCAGACTACGTCAAGGCATTACGTGAAGACCATTTCTCCTATTGGCATTACGTGAAGACCATTTCTCCTATTTTGTTGCCACGTTCTTGCATTCCTTCCACAAATTCAGCAAGACCCATGCAACAAAGGTCCAAAAATCCAGCCCATTAAGGATTCTATAAATAGTACAAGTTCTATGAACAAAGGACACAGAGCATTCTTTATTCAAATTCCTGCGGAAGCTCTGCCGAACTGTATTACGAACCAGCTTTTCTATTCCTGCATTATTTTTAGTTTTCTGTTTCATTTTTTATTGTATCCAAACCCGCCATATAACAATTTCCAACATCAGGAAATTGTTATACATTTATTTGTTTCTAAACCTTCAGCATTCGTTTATTTTCAATTTCCGCCAACTCCAAGCTTCCCGGTCTGTGGAAGAAGGAGTCTGCTCGAATATTTGTTAACCAGGTTTTTCATTATATTGCAATTTAATTTAATTATAATGTTTATTTATTTTTCTGCCATGAGTACGTTATTATTAAATTTTCTGTCTCTGTCTGGTTCAACATCGATGAGTAGCTAAACACCTTAGGGTGGTATGTAGTTATAACAAACTTAACCGGTAAATTATAACCATAGGCTAAAAATAATTAATCACTTAACATTCTGGCTGATACTTTTTAATTGAAATAGACCTTTTCGTTACGAGAGTAAGGAAAGAGTATTAGGTTAGGTCAAGACCACGAGAGTGTGAGATTTTAACCAGATAGCTAAAGTTAGGCATTTAAATTAAACACAGCGAGAGCGCTTTAAGATAAATTAGAATTACTTAGTTTCCAAAAATTACCTCTAAACACTTATGGGCTAGCGAGAGCAGGCATAGGGCTTTAGGGATAAGATCTGATATAAGACCACGAGAGTGTGAGTTGAGGGTATTTAAACTGGTAATCTCTACCGAATAGATTAAGTGAACACCTTTATAAGCCTAGGTTAGATTGACCCACCTAAGTTAGTATAATTACATACCGACCGCCTTAGTATTACTTTATTAAAACTTAAATTTAATTCCGCCTTTAATAGTCTTAAAAATCAACAAAAAATCGTGACAACCATTCGCCTTAGCTAAACTAGAAGTTCATCTAGCACTAAGTAACCATAGAATCCCTGTGGATCGATAATCTTAAATATTACTTCGATAGGCTGTGCACTTGCAGTAAGATACCGCTAGACGCATAAGTAGACACGTCTTTAGCCCATCAAGTTTTTGGCGCCATTGCCGGGGATTCCTTAATTTAGTTACTAGTGCATTTAGGTAGCATTGTCTAGACTAAGGTATCAACTATTTAATTTAATCTAATCTCCGAGTGTATGCCAAGTACTCGCTCTAAAAGCGAAGACTTGCAACCTCTAATCCCTGAATCGGAACGCTTCTTACACGTAAGAAGACGTATATTCGATTTCGAAAATAATTACAATATTCCAGATCTTCAATTAGATCCGCCTAAACCAGTCGTAAAATCAAAGGACGCAGAGATGGCTGAAGAACAGACTCATCCACTAAAGTATTACGCTAATCCTTCGCAAGCTGAACCGCATTCAAGCATTGCAGCGCCGGCTATCAACCGAAATGATTTCGAACTAAAACCTTCGTTGATATCAGTCGTGCAACAAAATCAATTCGCCGGAAATCCTACCGAGGATCCGAATCTTCATCTTTCGATCTTTGTGCAATATGCAAATACCGTAAAAGCCAATGCAGTTACCCAAGAAGCTATTAGACTACGTTTATTTCCTTTTTCGCTTTGAGACAGAGCAAGAGCTTGGCTTCAATCTCTGCCTTCGAACTCAGTAACTACGTGGGAAGAACTTAAGAGAGTTTCTTGAATAGGTATTTTCCACCTAGCAAGACAGTTATGCTGAGAGCTCAGATCAACGGATTTAAGCAAAGAGAAAGTGAATCATTATTCGAAGCTTGGGAACGCTATAAGGATCTACTGAGACTTTGTCCACATCATGGATTAATAGAATGGATGGTCATCCATACCTTCTATAATGGACTCTTGTACAATACAAGAATGACAATTGACGCTGCCGCGGGTGGTGCATTGATGGACAAAGAATATAATGATGCCTATGCACTTATCGAAAGTATGGCTCAAAATCATTACCTTTGGGGAAGCGAGAGAGTCGCAACTGAGAAACCAACAAAGGGAGGTATGTACGAAGTAAGTAGTATGGACCAAGTCAATGCGAAGTTTGACCAACTAAGCCAAAAGATCGATAACTTGGCCATAACACCTACAACCACCGTGGCTGCAGTAACACCTAACTGTGAGTTATGTGGAGTCCCAGGACACGAAGTTTCTGATTGTCAACTATTGGCAGGAACTCCCACTGATCAAGTGAATTATGCTCAAGGAAACCCTTACTCAAACACATACAACCCAGGTTGGAAGAATCATCTGAACTTCTCCTATAAGAATAACAATGCTTATTACGCACCAGGTCAAGCACCAGCTACATCACCAGGATATCAAAAGACTGCTCCTAATATCCCTAGAAAATCGAACCTTGAATTGATGATGGAGAACTTTATAGCTAACCAATCTCAAACAAACAAGGACTTCTTAAACCAAAACATTCACACTAGTGAGCAGATTAAACAATTAGTGAGCAAAGTAGATGCATTAGCTACACATAACAAAATGCTTGAAACTCAGATTTCACAAGTAGCTCAACAACAAGCACCTACTGCTGCACCAGCTGGAGTATTCCCTGGACAACCTCAACCTAATCCGAAAGGACATGCTAACGCTGTAATATTAAGAAGTGGCAAGGAACTTGACAGACCTACCGATCCAAGACTTGACAATCCAGCCATGTACCAAAAACCGGATAAACCGACTGAAGTGGTGAATGATCCAGAAGAAAAGGAAGATGACAATCGAGAGGTAGTGGAGAAAGAACAACCTTATGTGCCTCCACCACCCTATAAACCACCAATTCCGTACCCTCAAAGATTAATAAATTCCAAGACGACGGGTCAATTTAAGAAATTTGTCGAACTTCTGAAACAGTTGAATATTACTATTCCGTTTACAGAAGCAATTACCCAAATACCCTCGTATGCTAAGTTTTTAAAAGAAATCTTATCCAATAAGAAAAAGATAGAGGATAACGGAACAGTTACACTTACTGCCGAGTGTAGCGCCATAATTCAGAATAAAATGCCTCCTAAGCTAAAAGATCCAGGAAGTTTCTCTATACCCTGTGTAATAGGAAAATTCGTCATTGACAAAGCTCTATGCGATTTAGGAGCCAGTATCAGTGTTATGCCCTTAACGATTTGCAAAAGGCTAGACATGGGAGACCTAAGACCAACTAAAATGTCTGTTCAACTAGCCGATCGCTCTGTTAAATATCCTGTAGGCATACTAGAAAACGTCCCAGTACGTATAGGACAATTCTACATCCCTACTGATTTTATAATCATGGACATCTCTGAAGACTCCACTACACCTATCATACTAGGAAGACCATTCTTAGCTACCGCCGGAGCTATAATAGACGTAAAAAGAGGAAAGCTAACCTTTGAAGTAGGTGAAGAGAAAGTTGAATTTGTTTTAACACAATTCTTACAATCACCAGCTATAGAGGATACATGCTATCTATTGGATGTAATTGACGAATGTGTAAGAGAAATGGAACTGAAAGAGACCACTTATTCTGAAATAATGAAAATTCAAATCCCTCCGATTTTCGAAGATGATAATTGGCGAAAACCGTATCAGGATGATAGTCTAAGCGAAAGTTTAGCACTTACACCGGATCCCATGCCAAGTAAAGATACACCTACATTAGGATTAAAAACTTTACCTCATAACCTAAGGTACGAATTCTTAGACGTTGAATGTAAAAGACCAGTTATAGTAAATTCCAGTTTAGGAACTATAGAAACAAAGAAACTTTTAGATGTCTTGAAGAAATATCCAACTGCATTAGGGTATAACATATCTGATCTCAAAGGAATATGTCCTTCAGTTTGTATGCATCGTATTCTGCTAGAAGAAGATTGCAGAACCTCCAGAGAATCTCAAAGAAGAATTAACCCAACCCTTAGCACTGTAGTAAAAGAAGAAGTTAAGAAATTATTAGATGCCGGGATAATATATCCAATCTCTGATAGTGAATGGGTTAGTCCAATACATGTAGTGCCAAAGAAAGGAGGTATCACTGTTGTGAAAAACGCTCAAGGCGAATCGATATCGCAAAGAGTAGTGACGGGATATAGAGTGTGCATAGATTATCGTAAACTAAACAAAGCCACTCGAAAAGATCATTTCCCACTACCTTTCATAGATCAAATGTTAGAACGATTAGCCAAGCATTCTTACTTCTGTTATCTTGACGATTACTCAGGATTTTTCCAAATCCCTATCCATCCTGATGATCAAGAGAAGACTACATTCACATGTCCTTATGGAACGTTCGCTTATAGGCGAATGCCCTTTGGATTATGCAACGCTCCTGCAACCTTTCAAAGATGTATGATGTCAATCTTCGCAGATTTTATAGACAACATCATGGAAGTGTTCATGGACGACTTCTCTGTATGCGGGCAAAGTTTTGAAGGATGCTTATCGAACTTAGAAATGGTGTTAGAAAGATGTGTAAAAGTAAATCTCGTGCTTAACTGGGAGAAATGTCATTTTATGGTCAACGAAGGAATAGTATTAGGTCATGTAATATCCGACAAGGGAATTGAAGTTGATAAAGCTAAGATTGAAGTAATAAAAGATCTTCAACCCCCTAAAACCGTTCGAGAAATACGAAGCTTTTTAGGACACGCCGGTTTTTACCGACGATTCATCAAAGATTTCTCAAAAATCACTAAACCTCTTACTGGTTTATTAATGAAAGACGCTGAGTTCATATTCAATGAAGATTGTCTTAAAGCATTTGAAACTCTAAAAACAGCCCTCATCACCGCACCAATCATGCAACCCCCTGACTGGAGATTACCTTTTGAAATCATGTGCGATGCGAGTAACTATGCTGTAGGCGCAGTTCTAGGCCAGAGAAAGGAAAAGAAGCTTCATGCGATTTACTATGCCAGTAGAACCTTAGATTTTGCCCAGATGAACTACGCTACTACAGAAAAAGAATTGTTAGCAGTTGTCTTTGCGCTTGACAAATTCCGTTCTTACCTAGTTGGAGCGAAAATAATTATTTACACAGACCATGCTGCTATCCGATATCTATTAACTAAGAAAGATGCTAAACCAAGACTCTTAAGATGGATTTTACTCTTACAAGAGTTTGATCTAGAAATAAAAGATAAGAAAGGTACTGAGAACGTCGTAGCGGACCATTTATCTAGAATAGAAGGTATTAAACCCGAACAAGTGCCGATTAACGATGATTTTCCGTATGAACAGCTGATAGCACAAATAGGAAGCGACCTAGCTCAGTTAGATATAAATGAACCAGAATCCGTGGAAACAATCCAGACAACTGTAGGACTGCCATGGTACGCTGACATTGTCAACTACCTAGCCGCAGGAGCTCTTCCACCCGATCTAACCTATCAGCAGAAAAAGAAATTCTTTCATAATCTGAAACATTACTATTGGGATGAACCATTATTGTTCAAAAGAGGACCAGATGGAATCTTTCGCCGATGTATTCCCGAAGAAGAAATAGAAGATGTCATTGCTCAATGCCATTCATCTCCTTATGGTGGACATGCAAGCACTTCCAAGACTTGTGCGAAAATCTTGCAAGCCGGCTTATTCTGGCCTAATCTATGGAAGGATGTCCACATCGCTGTTATAAATTGTGATCGGTGTCAACGCACTGGCAATATTTCAAGAAGAGATGAAATGCCGCAAAAAGGAATTTTAGAAGTAGAAATCTTTGACGTCTGGGGAATAGATTTCATGGGACCATTCCCATCATCTTTCGGTAATAATTACATACTCGTAACTGTTGATTATGTTTCGAAATGGATTGAAGCCATAGCTTCTCCTACAAACGATACACGAGTAGTAATAAAGCTTTTCAAAAATATAATCTTTCCCAGATTTGGTGTGCCTCGACTCGTCATAAGTGACGGTGGCTCGCACTTCATTTCAAAAATCTTTGAAAAATTACTATCTAAATATGGAGTAAGACACCGTGTGGCTACACCATATCACCCACAAACAAGTGGACAAGTCGAAGTCTCAAACAGAGAAATTAAACAAATCTTAGAAAAGACGGTCGCCATATCTCGGAAAGATTGGTCATCTAAACTTAATGAAGCTTTATGGGCTTATAGGACCGCTTACAAGACACCCATAGGTACTACACCTTTCAAACTAGTTTATGGAAAATCTTGTCACCTCCCAGTAGAACTAGAACACAAAGCTTATTGGGCGATCAGAACTCTCAATATAAACTATAATGCTGCAGGAGAAAAGCGAATCCTAGACATTAACGAATTAGAAGAATTAAGGTTAGATGCATATGAGAATGCTAAGATATATAAAGAAAGAACTAAGCGATGGCATGATAAACGCCTATCTAGGAAAGAATTTAGTGTGGGAGACGTTGTACTCCTCTTTAATTCAAGACTTAGGCTCTTTCCTGGAAAATTAAAATCTAGATGGTCAGGACCCTTTGAAATAACTAAAGTATTCCCGAGTGGAGCAATAGAAATTAAGGATAGGAATAGTGAACCATTCATAGTAAACGGACAACGTTTAAAACATTATCATAAAGTTGAAAATAGAGATTATGCGAATAATCTAAAGCTTTTAGAATTGTCCACTAATTCCCCTGATTAATCTAAACCTAAGCATTACGTCAGGCTTTTGACGATAAAAACAGCGCTTAGTGGGAGACAACCCATTTACTTATTTAATTATTTAAACTATTCTTTTCTTTTAGCATATTGTTATTTATCGTTTTACTATTTGTTTAATTGTTTTGTCATCTTATAGTTTTATTTTATATTACTATTATTGCCATTACATTATGCATTTCATTTTCTTATTTTTATCTTAAATCACTTTTTACAGATTTTCTAAAGTCTTTTCCACTTTCCTTCTTCCCCTGATTTGTTTCCCCCATATTTGCACTGACCATGGCTAACCAACCAATTAACCATATGGAAACCAAATTCAGAGGTAGGAACCAAAGAATGAAGTTTGAAGAGTTATCATAGAGGCAAATGGATTTGACCCTGTACCCGGATGATAAGACTATGGAAACCCTAGGTATACATGATAGTGTTATGTACTTGTTAAATCGACTCGGATGGGAGAATGCATTGATCCAACATAAGTTTGTGACTTACCGCGAGCTCACCCTTGAGTTCCTTAGCTCCTTAATTTACCTACCTGAGCGCGGTTTTGGATTTAGGAAAGGATTTATTAGTTTCCGCCTATTTGGAATAGAATATGACTTTAACCATAAAGAACTAGCTGACTTGTTAGGATTCCCTAGTGGACCATTTGCTTTTACTACCACACAGGTAGAATTGATGGATATGGAGCTAGATTTCTTTTGGGGAACTTTAACCGGAAACTACCACCCTGAACCAAATAACATGAATAATGATGAGATCCATAATCCTGCTCTCCGTTACTTCCATAAATTCCTTGCCCACACCTTCTTTGGAAAAGAAGAAAACATTACCGGAGTTTCTAAAGATGAAATATTTATTATGTCATGTTTCACTAATGGACAGCCTGTTAATGGTGTACCTTTCATGATGCAAACCTTCACCCGTATCCAAGAAGAACCTGAATTACCTATATTAGTAGGAGGTCTTGTAACCATGATTGCTGATGCCATAGGACTTAGGTACCAACTGCACAGGTGCAACCGTCTAGGAACAACCCGCCCTATGAATCTTAATTTCTGCTTCAATAGACATATCATAAGGAATTTAGGACATCCACCTTTTGAGTACCTAATCCGGAACGAAGTAGTAACCCTGTTCACATTGCCTAACCATGCTAGAGTAAGTGTTCACAATAAGGATAACTGGCTTTATGAGCTAAACCCACCTGATTATCCATCTACTCCTGAAACACCTCAGTCTTACAAGATAAAAGATGATATAATGACCGCTGTCGAAACTGACCCTGAGACACCTCCTGGTTACCATGACATTGACCACACTGAAGAAGTACATGAAACCCCTGAAGTGAATCAAGGAGATTATGCTAACAACTTACAAAACATCATGAACACTCTCAATGCTTACCAAACTGACATTAATTTATTTAAAGAAGACATTAAGAGCATGCGATTGGACATTATAGGATTGACTGACATAACCTGCGAACAATTCTATCACTTGAACTCCGCCATCGAAGACTTGAAGAAACGCGTTTGAAAATGCTATAAGTGATTTAGTTTATTTTTCTCATTGTTTTCGTTTCTAGTTAGATTTATTTTTCGCAACAATTTCATACCGTAATTTCCGTTTATGTAACTTCATTTTCAATTACTTTATGCAATGCACCTTTAATTCCAAAATTTCTCCATTTTTAGCAATTTATATATTTTTCATTCTATGTACTGTTATGCTTGCATTATTTCATATTATATACAATCTCTCATGCCATGCAAGTTAGTATAGTACTGTGTTGAAATTATATACTATATGGTGTTTATAATTTAATATGAGTGTTAGTGAAGAAAATACATTATTATAAAATATGTGAATTAAGTGAGAAAATGTTTTTCTGGAAATTATTCAACGAAGCGTGCCCTCACGGTCGTCATACCCATCTCACGATCGTGACGTGCTTAAATAGCGTGTCACGACCATCACACCCCTGTCACGACCGTGACAACCCCTATTACAGGAATCGTGAGAAACATAACTGTTTCTCTTCGTGCCTCTTCTTCTTCTTCCTCCATAACTTCCTCAAAACTACCCATTTTCTCCATAACCTCCGTAACCTCCCCATTACCAACATTAACCCCCCATTATCATAACCTATCACATTCTCACTCTCCATTATTTATCCCGAATCAATATTTCTTTCATTTTACCCATTTTTTCACAAAACATCAAAAATCTTCATTCTTCACTCTAAGCTCTTGCATGCAATGGATTCTATTACTTTTAGAGAAGGTGATGCTGGAGAAACTCAGAGAGAACGTTTTCTCCGATTCCAAAACCGCGGTGTGCAACCTACACGTTACATTGACACTGTCTGTTTGAGGGAACTCGGAATGCTTGCCAGTGTTAAAAGCCTGCTTCAAAAAGTCGGTCTGTGGGATCTTTGCAGTCAACCTCAGCCCACATTCGAGCTTCTGACACTGGAGTTCTTAAGCTCATTCAGTTACATCACCGGTACCGGTTCTCAGAGTCAGCTCACCGGTGTCGCCAAATTCAGATTGCATGGCCAAGAGTTCAACATTTCGCAAACCAGGATAGCCGAGTTGTTAGGCTTCGATCACGGAATTGAAGCTCACCGTCGCGTGCCCGATAATTTTAGTGAACAAGCTTTCACTCTATGGCACGACTTAACCAACACCCGTGCATCAGCCTTCCAAAGCCTCAACGCTACGCACATCCACAACCCGGCAATCCACTATTTCCACCGTGTCATATGCAACACCATCTTCGCTCGAGAAAGCAACCATAAGCTCAACTCCAAGGAGCTTCTATTCTTACACTGCGCTCTTAATGATGAGCCGATCAACGCTGCCCCTTTCATGCTTTATCATATCCAGGCCATTGCACACAGAGGCTCCACCCCGTTCTTCATAGGCGGCATTGTCACCACCCTCGCCATTCAGTTGGGGCTTGGTGACTTGGTCGTTAATCAGCCTCACCTAGCCGCATAATTCCTCACCAAGAGTTATTGCAGGTCCGCTCACCTGATTGCGCAGCGAGAGGATGGCAGGTATAGCCCTGTTGTCAATGGCACCATTTTCCATCATATCATTCTGCCGTCCCGCGACCGCATCGATCCATCCAGCCGAGCCAACTGGCTCTTTGTTTTACCTGTTGCTGCCGATCACGTCCCTATTCATGATGATCAGGCAGACCCTCCAGCGGATGAGATGCAGGACGCTATGGATGCAGCTGAGCCTGTCCAGGATATACCAGAGACATCTACCCGACAGCCCCCTGCTCCCAAAATCACACTTGAGGAAGTCCTCCGTGCGATTCATCAGCAGAACCAGATGAACGCCGCACTGGAGCGAAGGCAGAAGGAGTAGTATGATGCTTTACTCAGCACTATTGCAGCAAACCAGGAAGCTACTAATGAGAAGTTTGGAGAAATTTTCAGCGAGCTAGAAGCCCTCTGCATTAACATCACTGCTGCCTCCGGCACCGGTTCTGATCCTGAAGCGACTCCTTCCAGACGCCGCTCCCGCACCAGAGGCCGAGCCCGCGGTCCTCAGCAGCCATAGTTTTAGTTTGCTTATGTTTGTTTTTTGTTTTTGTCATTGTACTGTACTTTTACCGCATTTATATCACAACATTGAGGACAATGTCTGATATAGTGTGGGAGAGGTACCTTTCATTTCCGCAATTTCCCTTTTTCGCACTTTTCCATTTCGTTGTATTTTCAATTCCGTTGTATTTCTTTTCGCAAGTTAATGAAATGAGCAAATCTTTGTGTTATTTTCTTTAATTTCGAACTTTCCCCGATTATTTAGCTATACCAGAAAAAATCTTTAATTATTCGCATTACCCGACTTACCTACGGAATCGTAATTAGGAAGCCGAGAACGATTAAACAAGACCAATACAATCTTGACATCTTTGAGTCCCTACTTAAGCAATTCCATCCTGATTACCATTACGAGTACACTTTTAGTTTCAGTTCAAAAGTAACCCCTAGTAGTTTATACTAGCAGTCAGCACCGTCTGAACACAAACCACGTGGGGAGCCGATGAATATAAGCGTTTGATGCCTAATCAAATAATGATCCTTCATATCTCGATGCAAAATGAAAAGAAATTGAAAAGAAGTTGCACCAAAGTACACGGTCGCATATAAGAAACGAGAAATATGAGAAGGAGTCCATTGCAAGTTGGTTCAGAGGTACTGGTTCTGAACTCGGTAGGGCGTGCTACGGCTCGATCCCCCACAACCTCCAAATCGGATAAAATATGTAGGGTTACCACACTCGTGTACCAGACCCCGTGCTCAAAAAGGATCAAAGTCGCTAACCGGCTACTCCACTACGTGCGTGCTAAGGCAAAGGGCTTAATGTGATTGCGCTAGAATGAAACCGGGCGAAATAAGATCGAAAAACTCCAGGTGAAATCGTAATGTAATTACCGATTGTTTCGTTTAACGGGAAGTCGACGACATAGCTTGTTGCTTGTGTCATTAGTGTATCGGTAGTGTTCTATCAAAGTACCGGATTATCCGACAAATTGATCCCTCGTACGGTTTGTTATGAGTATGCGTGAATAAAATCTTGTCCGCCGATTTTCAACCGACTATTTTCTTGAGGACAAGCAAAGGTTTAAGTTTGGGGAAGTTTGATAACGAGAAAACGCATCGATTATATTGCTAGGATTCATTAACGTTTTATCGCATATTCACCGTTTTAACACTCGATTTCTCGAGTTTTTCTTACCATTTTGCAGGTACATCATTATATGGAGCTAAATCATGAATTAAGAGCAAAAGGAACAAAAGAAACCATAAAGAGATGAAGAAATGAAGAAGCCTGCAAAAGACTGCATAATTTGTTGCAGCCACGGCCGTCACAAGGGTGTCACGACCGTGACACCCCAATTTGAGCCATCACGACCGTAAGAGAGTGGTCACGACCGTGACACTTAAAAACCACAAGTTACGAACGTGAAGACCTTGTCACGACCGTGACAAGGGTAAAATTAGGTTTTTGACTCAGACTACGTCAAGGCATTACGTGAAGACCATTTCTCCTATTTTGTTGCCACGTTCCTGCATTCCTTCCACAAATTCAGCAAGACCCATGCAACAAAGGTCCAAAAATCCAGCCCATTAAGGATTCTATAAATAGTACAAGTTCTATGAACAAAGGACACAGAGCATTCTTTATTCAAATTCCTGCGGAAGCTCTGCCGAACTGTATTACGAACCAGCTTTTCTATTCCTGCATTATTTTTAGTTTTCTGTTTCATTTTTTATTGTATCCAAACCCGCCATATAACAATTTCCAACATCAGGAAATTGTTATACATTTATTTGTTTCTAAACCTTCAGCATTCGTTTATTTTCAATTTCCGCCAACTCCAAGCTTCCCGGTCTGTGGAAGAAGGAGTATGCTCGAATATTTGTTAACCAGGTTTTTCATTATATTGCAATTTAATTTAATTATAATGTTTATTTATTTTTCTGCCATGAGTACGTTATTATTAAATTTTCTGTCTCTGTCTGGTTCAACATCGATGAGTAGCTAAACACCTTAGGGCGGTATGTAGTTATAACAAACTTAACCGGTAAATTATAACCATAGGCTAAAAATAATTAATCACTTAACATTCTGGCTGATACTTTTTAATTGAAATAGACCTTTTCGTTACGAGAGTAAGGAAAGAGTATTAGGTTAGGTCAAGACCACGAGAGTGTGAGATTTTAACCAGATAGCTAAAGTTAGGCATTTAAATTAAACACAGCGAGAGCGCTTTAAGATAAATTAGAATTACTTAGTTTCCAAAAATTACCTCTAAACACTTATGGGCTAGCAAGAGCAGGCATAGGGCTTTAGGGATAAGATCTGATATAAGACCACGAGAGTGTTAGTTGAGGGTATTTAAACTGGTAATCTCTACCGAATAGATTAAGTGAACACCTTTATAAGCCTAGGTTAGATTGACCCACCTAAGTTAGTATAATTACATACCGACCGCCTTAGTATTACTTTATTAAAACTTAAATTTAATTCCGCCTTTAATAGTCTTAAAAATCAACCAAAAATCGTGACAACCATTCGCCTTAGCTAAACTAGAAGTTCATCTAGCACTAAGTAACCATAGAATCCCTGTGGATCGATAATCTTAAATATTACTTCGATAGGCTGTGCACTTGCAGTAAGATACCGCTAGACGCATAAGTAGACACGTCTTTAGCCCATCACTCACTGCCCACTACTGGAAGTTACTCCCACTCCCTCCATAACTCAGTCATGATCTCTGGAAGTTGAAGAATGAAATATCTCCTATTAATAGACAAGAGATTCACAGAGAAAAGGGGGGTGGATTCTTCATCCCGAAGGACTGCCAAAGTTCTATTGAAGTCATCGTTACTTTTATTTCTTTTCCTTTTTCCCTTTTTGTTCAGAGCTTTGTATTTTTCTTTCTGCAATTTTATTTGGCCAATTGGCCAAAGTAGAATCCTGCCGACATTGTGGAGGACTACTCTTCAATATCAGTACTACTTTCCAGGTTCTTATTAATTAAATTACTACTTTATTTCTGTCATAATGCATATTTTACTATTCTGTTGTTTATGTTTATTTCCGTTTGCATTAATTATCATGTCTAGTTAAGTTAGTTTTATCGGTATGTAACCGAATTAGTAGGATAGGATTCGATAGTAACCGGCATCTTCCCTTTTTACAAACAACCTTTCTGGCCGTAGTTTTTAATCTATATTCTAAATAAACCTTTGTCACGACAGTGAGAAGCTATTTATGGTGGTTTTGCCACGATAGTGGGAAACCATATTAAGGTACGAACCAACAAGAGACAGCTGCGGCTAAGACCAGATAGTAAAAACTAGGCATTCCTTTTAAAAACAGTGACAACGCTTTAAAAGGGATTAGAACTTAATGGTTTTCAAATAGTAATTTTAACCCCGAACGGAATAGCGATAGCATACGTTTTGCCTTAGAGTTGCGACTAGCGTCAACAACCATCGTGAGACAAAGGTCTTTAAACCGTTATTTTCTTCTTAAAAGTGTTTGTAAAGAGTAGAAAGCACCGGTGACCTGTCGAATCCCCGATAACTAAGTCCTTGCATACCGATATCCCTTTACCATCCTTTCCATAAACCAATTATCTTTATTTATTTGCATTTAATTTCATTCGCATTCAACTTTCCTAATTCCAATAGCCTTAGCTTTACACCATAATAATAGATAACGGTAGATTGACATTGGTCTCTGTGGGTTCGATAATCTTTTATATTACTTCGATATTTCCGTGCACTTGCGGACGCATCAAGTTTTTGGCGCCGTTGCCGGGGACCAACAGTCAATATTGTGATTCCGTTGTTGCATAGTATAGACTAAGGCACTCTTATCTAAATCATAATGTATTACCCATATTTCCCTTATAACTACCACCCACAATATTTTGAGGAACCACAAGATCCGTTTAAATCGGACCTCGAAATATTATTAGAAGATTTCAATATGGCGCATTCTCACCCAAATTCCCTCTACGATGATGACTCCCAATGTTTTGAGGAAACACAAGATTTCGATACATCCAACCTTGAACTATTACTAGAAGAATTCGAAGAGACGTTTACTCACTCTAGGATAGAATCTATGATGGAGCGCTTTGTGGAGACACAAACTCTCCAAAATGAAGATTTTAGAAAATAACATCTCCAAATTGATGAAGACCTTAAGCAAATGAGCATTATAGTCGATTCCCTCGCGACTCACAACAAGGCTTTGGAGACTCAAACCTCTTTGCTTACACAAACATCTCTAGGACCCTTCCTTGAGAGCCATGTGAATGTTGTAACCACTAGTAATGAAGAACAAATAGAAGATCCTAGGGAGAGTGATGATGAGTCGGAGGAGAGTTTTGGTGAGACAAGCATAATTATTGAGAAAAATCCACCGACACCACCCGAAAGGGAGGTTGTCGAAGAGGTAGAGAAGGAAGCACCTATTGTTACCCCTCTTCCCTATACCCCACCTATTTCATTCCCACAAAAGGCTGTGGAAGCTAAGGTAAACTCCAAATCCAAAACATATGTGGAGGTATTGGAAAATATCCATTCTAATGCACCTTTGTCTAAGGTCCTTCATAACAAAAGAAAATTCAAGCACCATGAAACTAGGGTCATCATTACTGTTAAAAGGGTAAGATTAAATTTTGAGGTGGTGGATGAAATAGCTAAGCCCAAATTTGAAAAACTGATACTTAGGATAGATCCAGAACCACCACCACAAGTTCAAAACAATGAACCACCCTATAGAAGAAAGAAAAGAAAAGGTGAGGGATATGAGAAATGGCTTGATAAGTGGCCATGGAAACCGAAGACCATTCAAAGTTCGAGCGATGAACCATTCTCGAAAGAGCCACCATGAGTACTTGCACTCCTTGGCCGTTGAGCTATCGACGTTAAACAAAGCGTTGTGTGGGAGGCAACCCATAAAGTCTTTATTTTAATTTGTTTGTTTAAATTTACAGAAAATAAAGAAATGTATCGCTTGTTACTCTTTAGCTATATCTAAGTGAAAACTCTCTAGATGACGATCTGAGAAGATGAGCTATGCCCACGGACATTCCTACGAGTGTCGCTGCTGGTGGGAACACTGATAATGAGTACTTCCTCTTGACGCGAGCAACATGATGAGCTAGTTCGAGAATTACACAAACAAAGGTATCTTAAAATGCCCGCCACCGAAGTAGAAGTGATCAACAAAGACAAGGATAGCAAGAGCAGTAGCATTCATACAGGTTCTATCTTTCCTTTTCCACCTTTTACTAAAACATTGAGGACAATGTTTGGTTTAAGTGTGGGGGAGGAACTCTATTGTTTTACATTTTATTTCATGCTTCTAGGAATTTTTATCTATTTTTAACATTATGTCAAAGTCTTTGCATGTGCTGTCGAGTCTTTATGCGTGGTTTTCGCTTGTTATTCAATTTCCCCAAAAATTTCAAAATTTCAAAATTCTAACCTCCAACAAATTTTTGCTTCAATTCATGACATGGTTCTCTGAAAGTATATAGGTTGTCCAGGCTATGTTAGAAAAACGTGGGAAAGTTTTGATAAAATTGATACCGCTCTGACACCCTTAACCCCCTAAATATGCAAAATCAATTTGAGTATCCATTATGCTGAAACCTTAAAGCTCCAAGTTCTTGTAGTAATCCCTAAGTAGTTTATTTAAGCAGTCAGCACCATCCTAAACACAATAAGTAAGAAACCGATGAAAATAAGTGTATGATATCTAGTTTAAAATGAGAAACTAAGAAAGAAAAGAAAAACTATGAAGAAAAAGACATGTTCCTTCTAAGTTAGGTGCTCCTCACCTGAGCATTTAACCTAACGGTACAAACTCTTTAAGTCCAATTGATGCTTAAGCATATTTGCAGAGAAAAATGAAATAATAATGAGATCATAGTCACTAACAGGTTTACTTGCCATGAATGTGTATGGATAACGGGCTTAATGTGATTGCACTATAATGAAATGGGGTGAAAGAGAGCATGAGTTATAGGTTGAGTTATAATGGCATGATTCCGATTGGTTTGCATAAGTAGGGAGTTTTTGAAATTATGTCGTTACGTTATCCTTGGTATCGATATTTAGTACCTATCGATCTAACATTAGCCTAGCAGCCACGTATGATTAGAGTCTCATCGTGTCTTTGTTTCGAACTATGCTTATTTCTTTTCACCATGTTGGTTGATTGCTTGAGGACAAGCAATGGTTTAAGTGTGAGGGTGTTTGATAATGCGAAATCATATCGTTTATTTGGCTTGATTTACATGCATTTATTTGTGACTTTTATTAATTTATCTTGATTTATGTTCTATTATATGATTAATTCACTCCGTTTAGCAGATTGGGGAGAATTTGGGCTAAAGAAAGAAAAGAAGAAGAAATAGAAGGAAAACAGATGAAAAACAGATGAAAAACAGCAGATACGAATTTTGCTGCTGTGACGACCGTCACACAGTCCTGACGACCGTCACATATCATGACGACCGTCATGCAGACAAAAACACAGAATCTGAAGTCACGATCAATCTTAACTTAATTTCTTCCTACACTTTCTCCACTCACTGCCCAGTACTGGAAGTTACTCCCACTCCCTCCATAACTCACCCATGATCTCTGGAAGTTGAAGAATGAAATATCTCCTATAAATAGACAAGAGATTCACAGAGAAAAGGGGGGTGGGTTCTTCATCCCAAAGGACTGCCAAAGTTCTATTGAAGTCATCGTTACTTTTATTTCTTTTCCTTTTTCCCTTTTTGTTTAGAGCTTTGTATTTTTCTTTCTGCAATTTTATTTGGCCAATTGGCCAAAGTAGAATCCTGCCGACATTGTGGAGGACTACTCTTCAATATCAGTACTACTTTCCAGGTTCTTATTAATTAAATTACTACTTTATTTCTGTCATAATGCATATTTTACTATTCTGTTGTTTATGTTTATTTCCGTTTGCATTAATTATCATGTCTAGCTAAGTTAATTTTATCGGTATGTAACCGAATTAGTAGGATAGGATTCGATAGTAACCGGCATCTTCCCTTTTTACAAACAACCTTTCTGGCCGTAGTTTTTAATCTAAATTCTAAATAAACCTTTGTCACGACAGTGAGAAGCTATTTACGGTGGTTTTGCCACAACAGTGGGAAACCATATTAAGGTACGAACCAACAAGCGACAGCTGCGGCTAAGACCAGATAGTAAAAACTAGGCATTCCTTTTAAAAACAGCGACAGCACTTTAAAAGGGATTAGAGCTTAATGGTTTTCAAAAAGTAATTTTAACCCCGAACGGAATAGCGACAGCATACGTTCCGCCTTAGAGTTGCGACTAGCATCAACAACCATCGTGAGACAAAGGTCTTTAAACCGTTATTTTCTTCTTAAAAGTGTTTGCAAAGAGTAGAAAGCACTGGTGACCTGTCGAATCCCCGATAACTAAGTCCTTGCATACCGATATCCCTTTATCATCCTTTCCATAAACCAATTATCTTTATTTCTTTGCATTTAATTTCATTCGCATTCAACTTTCCTAATTCCAATAGCCTTAGCTTTACGCCGTAATAATAGATAACGGTAGATTGACATTGGTCTCTGTGGGTTCGACAATCTTTTATATTACTTCGATATTTCCGTGCACTTGCGGACGCATCACTATGCGTATGCTTATGCTAACAAAACAAACGGAAAGAGGCAAGCGGAGATGAAATAAACATCTCGGAGCAAACATCCGACCAATCCTCAAAGATAGTAGTACCACTGGAGATAGTGGAGAACCAAATATGGGATTACAGTCCTGTTCCAAGGCTTCAAAGCACATTCCACTTAGGGATACAACATCTTGATCTTGAAGGATTTATCCAGATGAATCTCAATTTAGAAGAAACTTCATGGACAAATATCCTACTTCGCTGGAGGGATTCTCGTCGGAGTTGTAGATGAAAATACTCGACTCGAGGTCCCAGTTTAATGGGGAAAATTGGCGTTGTGAAAGATCTACTGGGGAGGGAAATAATGTCTATTTCATTAGGGAAGTGAAGTTCGAGAAGATTCACTGAGGCTTCTCAAGGCACCCACTGGAGATTTCTTGCATTTATCATCACTGCTTAAAATAGAGATCCATTGGAGGAATCATGACCATTTGAAGTAAAGTTCATCGAGGACATGAATGAGGAGTATCACGAAAACGAAGTAGCTTTGATCTTTGGTGAACTGCGTAATAGTCGTCATTTTGAATAATGAGTGTTGTGAATGTATAACGTAATCTTCATTTCTCAAATGCCCCAGAGTACATGTATCATGAGAAAAAGTTGTCCCAAGAGGATTTTACAGAGAACATGGAGTTCAATTGCCCCACTATTTTGAAACTCTTGGAGAGTTTCGTTGAATCTCGACGTAACTGACCCAGATTGACGGTGTTATGGATGAGTCTCCGAGAAATTTGCTCCTGAGAAAGTCAGAACTTGCGTTAGCGGGAAACAGAGAAACAACTTGCCCCTGTTAAGCATAGTCTTCAAGTTTCATCATTGATGTCTATATGTAAACTTTCTAAGATATCAGGAAAAAATCAACACACATGAAATGTTAATTCCGAAATTGTTAATGCAATATATATGTTTGTGTTGAATTGTTTTCCTTTTTTTTGTTGAAAAATATATCACAATAACTTGTGACCGAATCACTAGTTAGGATACAAATTTAATTTATAAGGCCAACGTCAATTTGAACATAGCTCATAGGAGTCAGGAAACGTCATCTCATCGAGTATGCTTTCAAAATGAACTCTACTTCAATTAGGTCTTTTAAAGGTTGTATCGTGGCTTGGTTCACGGTTTTAAGAAACAAAAGATAAAAGGCTCAAAGTTTATTTGTACCCACCCCTTCTTCGTGATGTTCTCCAGTCCTATGTTCAGTTAAACTTGATATGAGCACTCATCTCTCAAGAGGATTTTGATATGGTCGAGAACTCAACCGAGGCTTTGGACATGGCAGTCACTCACCTATTTTATTTTGGTGTTTGATCACACGACTTTGTTCTTTATTGAGGATATTTCTTTGTGATCCTTTGTTTTTTTCTTTTCGCATTTTTCTTATTCCCTAACTTTTGCCTGGACGGAGTCTTTTGAATTTGAATTTGAAATCCAGCGGGCTGTTTCAATTTTGCCTAGTCTTCTTCATAGGTTTTGACTTTTTCTTTTTTCATTATTTTTTTATTTTTGAACAAGTCGTGTGACTCTAAGTCATTTTGGCATTTTTGAAAGGATTGTGACTGCCCCACTCTTTGGATAGTTGAGGGGTATTCGTTTGTGTCTTTTGACTTCTAGCCTCCTAATATGTTAGGGATATATAAAATGGATTCTCGAAGGGTCACTCCTCCTTTTTGAGAGTCTGAGCGCTCAATCAGCTTAACTGAAAACTACCCTGCCCCAGGTTACAATTGAGGGTTTTTGTGGAAAAGAAAAAACTCCCACTTCAAGGCTCAAAGGGGTTAAAGAGGGATTATCTTCCTTATATCTCCAGCGTTTAGGATTTGAAACAATGCCTTACATCATCAGCAGGGTTTCATTCAAAAGCATACAACATGAAATTTTTACGTTTTTATTCGTCATCCTCCTCCCAATTCTCTGTCAAAGCAAAAGATTGGATAAAGTTGGCATTATAAATTATGAAAAATAATTTAATGAGTGAAACGAATGGATTTCTTCAAGACAAACATGTTTAATGCATTATCGTTCAAGGAAAACAAGTTCCTACATGCCAGTTATGCTTTTATAATCAGAGAAGTAAAATACATATAAGCAAACAAAATGAACAGCCAAACAAGCCCTTCTAAAGGATTTTATCAACACAACAGTGTTTCATTCAGGACCGAGCTTTCTCTTTTGAAGGTCAACAATTTTTCGTTGATCATCTCTTGAACTTTTCTTGGAGAACTTTTCATTCTTCAATCGAATGCCCTACTACTCCATCATGGACTTCACAGCTGGTGTTCGAGTCGATCCTCTTAGTATGAACATTCTTAGGATTTGGTATGCACTGTGTAAACTGGGAATCTCTTTCATCAACTTGAACAAACAGGTTATCTTACACAGGCTGAGATTGTGTAGGAACATCCACTTGTTGAATTGTCATCCGAGATAAGATCAAATATCAGATTATTCATCATCTTGAAATCAGTCATGGGATCCATATCCTTATTCTTTTTACTATCCTTCAATGATTGATTCGAGTTTGGTCGGACGGTCAAGATGTTAACGGACGAGACAAGTACAGAAAGTCGGACGAGCCACAACAGAGGTACGTGCATATGAAGATGATAAATGAGGGATGCAAAAATGCAGAATGCAGGATGAAAGGTTTCATGGAACTCAAGTATCTATAAACGTTTACAGAATACCGAAGAAAAATTCATTTACTATTTACTTTTGATATCGAATTACAGATGAATATCTTAAAAGTGTAAGAGCACAGATTGTGTCTTAATAATATCTCTATGTTTTGATGATAACATTAATGATAATTTGTATACAAGAATTATACTCTCTAAATTTGTTCTAAACTGTTTTCTACAGGCACAAAAGATTTTAATCTTAAAGAGCAAATTTGATGTGAACAATAAATTCTGAATGGCTCAAGAGCATCTGAAGATTAGAAGAATCTGAAGTATAAGAGCTTAGTCATCAAGATTCTGAAGATACAACACGCTGCATATATTATCAAGAATCTGAATGAAAGAAGACTCTGAGTGAAGAGACTCTGAATGAGAGAAGACTCTGATCTGAGTGAAGACTCTGATCTAAGAGCATGTTACGCTTCAAGCACACAGCTGCACCAGACTCTGATTCAGCAACATCTGAAGAACATCTTAGGCTCTGAAGTTTCCAGAAGATTCTGAAGACTGAAGACTCTGATATTGATTGTTGATCTGAACTATCTGAAGAATTATTTGAAGAAGATTATTTTAATATATCCGTTGGAATATGCCAGCAAATCTTTCCTTAATTGGGATAGACATAAATCTCTGCAAGAAGATTATTCCTCTGATACATTCCATATATGGTATATTCACAGCTCAGCAGACAATTGCTACACCCACTATTTGTGCGCCGTCTCTCTGCTGCAATAGTACAAAGGACAGTACTATTTGTTATTGGAAATATCTTCTCCAACGGTATTATATTCTCTCCAATACTCAAGTGGCTATATAAAGGATATCATAGCACTTTCTTCAGTGACCAAGACGAAATCATTGCAAGAACACTCTCACGTGAAAAACTCTCAAGCTCTCATATTCTTTGCTGTTCATACATTGTTCTAAACTTAGAGAAATAACACAGTTGTGTTTATAGCTTTCATAGAAGCAATTTATTACTCTTACATTGTATTACATTAATTTGTAAAGGAAGTTTTCCTTAAGAGGATCTAGGTTAGATCAGTAGCTCTTGAGAAGACTAAGAACAGTTGTTCTTAGGTGTTGTTTTCCTTAAGAGGATCTAGGTTAGATCAGTAGCTCTTGAGAAGACTAAGAACAGTTGTTCTTAGGTGTTGCTATTTGTAATCAGTTGATTTGAATAGTGGATTAAGTCCTTGTTGAGAAAGGCAAATCACTCTTGAAAAGGGTGGACTGGAGTAGTTGAGTTCAACGAACCAGGATAAAAATACTTGAGTTTTTATCTTTGCTTATTTTCTGTCATACTTATTCAACCCCCCCTTCTAAGTATTTTCTCACCTTCAGTTGGCATCAGAGCTCCGGTTCTGCGTGTGCATTCACTTAACCGTGACAGATAAAGATCCAGTGAGAAGAATACTCTGTTATTTATTTGGTTGCTAATATGGGTGATATTCCTACATCAAGCAACAAATATGAAGGAGACAGAATCAGCACCAAACCTCCAATGTTTGATGGAGAAAAATTTGATTATTGGAAAGATAGACTTGAAAGTTTTTTCTTGGGGTATGATGCTGATCTCTGGGATTTAGTCATTGATGGATATGAACATCCTACTAAGGATGGCAAAAAGATTGATAGAAAATCAATGACTGAGGAGCAGAAGAAAGAATTCAAGAATCATCACAAAGCCAGAACCATACTTCTTAATGCAATCTCTCATACAGAGTATGAGAAGATTACCAACAGAGACACTGCTCATGATATGTTTGAGTCTCTCAAAATGACTCATGAGGGAAACTCTCAGGTGAAAGAAACAAAGGCTCTGGCGCTGATACAGAAGTATGAAGCGTTCAAGATGGAAGAATCTGAGAACATTGAGACTATGTTTTCCAGATTTCAGATTCTAACAGCTGGGTTGAAAGTTCTGGACAAGGGCTACTCAACATCTGATCATGTCAAGAAGATCATCAGAAGTCTTCCTACCAGATGGAGACCTATGGTGACTGCATTGAAGCTGGCCAAGGATCTGAACAAAATCTCATTAGAAGAACTCATCAGTTCTTTGAGAAGTCATGAGATTGAGCTGGAGGAAGATGAACCCCAGAAGAAAGATAAAGGTAAATCCTTAGCTTTTAAATCTAACAAATCTGTTAAAGCTTTGCAGGTAAATGAAGAAAGCTCTGAGGAATCTTCTTCTGAAGAAGAAGATGAACTATCCATGCTGTCCAGAAGGATCAACAAACTCTGGAAGCACAAAGGGAAGAAGTTCAACAACTTCAGAAGATCTGATCAAAAGAGAGAATCTTCTGGACACAGAAGATCTGGCAAGAAAGAGTTCACTTGCTATGAATGTAAAGAACCTGGACACTACAAGAGTGAATGTCCCAAACTTCAAAAGGAAAAACCCAAAAGGAAGTTTGATAAAAAGAAAAAGGTTCTGATGGCTACATGGGATGACTCAGATGAATCTGAATCATCTTCTGAATCTGAGGAAGAATGTGCAAATGTTGCGCTGATGGCCAACACAAATGATCAAGATGAAGGAACGTCATCATCTGAATCTGAGTCAGAATCAGACTCTGACTCTGAAGAGGTATTTTCTGAACTCTCCAGAGCTGAACTTGTTGAAAGTTTATCTGACATGTTAGAAAGCTACAGCAAGATTAAACTCAAATACAAGAAGCTGAAAAGCAATCTTGAATCTGAGATTGATCTTCTGAGAACAGAACTTGTTGAGCAGAAAGAAATAAATTTAAAACTCAAAAATGATTTAGAAACAACTCAACAAGAATCTGATACTGAAACAGAGTCAAGTGAAAATATTTTAGAAAAATATGACTCCAGTTTTAAAAGATTCCTCACTAAAAGCATAGACAGAAGCAAAATGGCTTCTATGATCTATGGTGTTAGTGGGAACAACAGAAGAGGCATTGGATGTGAATCTTCCTCTGGAAGCAATCCAAAACCTGTTGATAAACTCTTCATCAAGAAGACTCCTCTGTATTCTCATTTTAAGTTTGGTCATCTGAATGATATTAAACATACAAGCTCTGAAAAGAGTACTTATGTGTTTAAGCCAAGGGCTAGCCAGAATAAACACTATGTTGAAAAACAGAAGTTTAGGCAAAACCACAGAACATCTAACCCCAAAGGACCCAAGAAGATCTGGGTACCTAAAAGTAAAATAATACCTGTTGCAGATGTTCTTAGCAGCAAAATCCAGACACCAATCATGGTACCTGGACTCTGGATGCTCACGACATATGACGGGCGAAAGGTCTATGTTCCAAAGCCTGGAACTTAGATCTGGAGGGGACGTGAAATTTGGAGGGAACCAGAAGGGCAAGATCATTGGCTCTGGTACAATAGGTAATGGTAACCTACCCTCTATTTCTAATGTTCTGTTAGTTGAAGGATTGAAACATAATCTATTGTCCATAAGTCAATTAAGTGACAATGGTTATGATATCATCTTTAATCAAAAATGTTGCAAAGCTGTATGTCAAAAGAATGGTTCAATCCTATTCAGTGGAAAGAGGAAAAACAACATTTACAAAATTAACCTTTCAGAACTTAAAGTTCAAAATGTAAAATGCCTTTTATCTGTGAATGATGAGCAATGGGTCTGGCATAGAAGATTGGGACATATTAATATGAGACGTATATCTCAGATTAATAAACTCAATCTGGTCAGAGGACTCCCTAATCTGAAGTTCAATTCAGATGCTCTGTGTGGCGCATGTCAAAAGGGTAAATTTTCAAAATCTCATTTTAAACCAAAAAATGTTGTTTCCACTTCTAGACCATTGGAATTACTTCATATTGATCTGTTTGGACCAGTGAAAACTGCATCCATCAGAGGCAAGAAGTATGGGTTAGTCATTGTAGATGACTACAGCAGATGGACATGGGTAAAGTTTCTAAAACACAAGGATGAGTCTCATTCTGTGTTCATTGACTTCTGCAATCAAGTCCAGACTGAAAAAGAATGCAAAATTATTAAAGTCAGAAGTGATCATGGTGGTGAATTTGAAAACAAATATTTTGAAAAATATTTTTCTGAAAAAGGAATTGCACATGATTTCTCCTGTCCTAGAACTCCACAACAAAATGGAGTTGTAGAGAGGAAAAATAGAACATTGCAAGAAATGGCCAGAACCATGATCAACGAGACAAATCTGGCAAAATACTTTTGGGCAGAAGCAATAAATACAGCATGTTATATTCAGAACAGAGTGTCTGTAAGACCTCTTCTGGAAAAGACTCCCTATGAATTGTGGAGAAACAGAAAGCCCAACATTGCTTATTTTCATCCATTTGGATGTATTTGTTATATGCTTAACACTAAAGATCATCTGAACAAGTTTGATTCCAAAGCACAGAAGTGTTTCATGCTTGGTTATTCTGAACGCTCTAAAGGCTACAGAGTATTCAATACTGAAACACAGATTGTGGAAGAATCTATTCATGTTAGATTTGATGATAAGCTTGGCTCTGAAAAGCCAAAGCAAGTTGAAAGTTCTGCAGATAGAGAAGTTAT
The DNA here is from genome assembly GCA_963859935.3 of Lathyrus sativus. Lineage (NCBI taxonomy): Eukaryota > Viridiplantae > Streptophyta > Magnoliopsida > Fabales > Fabaceae > Lathyrus > Lathyrus sativus. Next base: position 129,443,487 of record OZ012736.1, on the reverse strand, counting down.
TCTCACAGACTCTGAAGGCTCAGAGGCAGACAAAGACTCTGAAGCAAACCCAGATGCTACGCCTCTAACTTCCCAACTTGACAATCTGCATATTTCTGAAAGACCAACAGTCAGAGGATCTTCTTCCAGAATGAAAGCTTCTCATCCAGAGGATGTGATAATTGGAAAGAAAGATGATCCAATAAGGACAAGAGCATTTCTCAGAACTTCTGAATCTTCCTTCTGTGGCTTAGTGTCAATTATAGAACCAACATCTGTTGATGAGGCTCTGGAAGATAATGAATGGATTTTAGCTATGCAAGAGGAGCTGAATCAATTCACAAGGAATGAAGTCTGGGATCTGGTTCCAAGACCTAAAGGTTTCAATGTCATTGGAACAAAATGGGTTTTCAGAAATAAACTTAATGAGAAAGGAGAAGTTGAAAGGAACAAAGCAATACTGGTTGCTCAAGGCTACAGTCAACAAGAAGGCATAGACTACACAGAAACATATGCTCCTGTTGCAAGGCAGAATTTGAGATGAGCATGATGGGAGAATTGAGATTCTTTCTGGGAATCCAAGTAAATCAGACTCCAGAGTGCACCTACATACATCAGACCAAGTATGTTAAAGAGCTTCTGAAGAAGTTTAACATGCTGGATAGCAAAATGGCAAAGACTCCAATGCATCCTACAAGCACTCTAGGTAAGGAAGAGGTAAGTAAGAAGGTAGATCAGAAACTCTACAGAGGTATGATAGGATCTCTTCTTTATTTGACTGCTTCTAGACCAGACATTCTGTTTAGTGTTTGTTTATGTGCTAGATTCCAATCAGATCCTAGAGAATCACACTTAACTGCTGTTAAGAGGATTCTAAGGTATCTGAAAGGTACTGCTAATGTTGGTTTGTGTTACAGAAGATCTGACGAATATTCACTAGTTGGATTCTGTGATGCTGACTATGCTGGAGATAGAGTTGAGCGCAAAAGTACTTCTGGAAGCTGTCAGTTTCTTGGAAGTCATCTGATCTCGTGGTACAGCAAGAAGCAACCAACAATTGCACTATCAACCACAGAGGCAGAATACATTGCTGCTGCTGGATGTTCCACTCAGATGCTCTGGATGAAGAGTCAACTAGAAGATTATCAAATCTATGAGAGTAATCTTTCTATCTTCTGTGATAATACTTCTGCTATATGTTTATCCAAAAATCCAATTTTACACTCTAAGGCCAAACATATAGAGATTAAACATCATTTCATCAGAGACTATGTTCAGAAGGGTGTAATAAATTTAGCCTTTGTTGATACAGATCATCAATGGGCAGATATTTTCACAAAACCCCTTGCTGAAGATAGGTTTAAGTTTATTCTGAAAAATATTTGTATGGATTTTTGTCCAGAGTAATATTTCTCAGAGTCAACTTCTCAGATGCTAAGTGTTTAACACTCTGAAGTATTTCATCTGTCTTGCTTGTTTAATTTATCTGTGAATTTTTTTTGTGTGAAACTCTGAACTGACCATCTCAGAGGATCTGAGAGTTGAAAACGTTTCATTTCTTAAGAGTTATAGAATCACATGCAAGCAAACACGTGTCACTCAGAATCTGAAAAGATGGAGTACACCTACTGATTATGACGTTTAAGGTATTGCTTTGAAAATCTCAATCTGTCTTGATTTTCCCCCAAATGTCATATCATAATTAAAAATGATTACTTTTCATTTAATGCAAACGTGCGTATGTGTCCTATGTGTGTCTGTTGTGTTTCCCATGCTTGCTTTATTTGTCTATATAAACCATTCTCATAACACATTCACACTTTTCACATTCTCAAACACATATGCGCTTTTGTTTGTTGTTCTCTCTCTTTGCAAACCCTAAAAGAACTCAGAAACCTTCATCTTCTTCATCATCGTCAACAATGGCATCTACTTCAAACGCTGTTACTACCAAGAATGCTACCACTGTCATAGAACCAGTACGCACTCTCCTAACTGCTGTTGATTCACTAGAAGTACTGTGTGAAAGTTTCGTGGACTTAGAAGATCTTGCTGAAAATGGGTTTGATCTGATTTCTTCAATCAAAGCACAAGGCTGGGACGGTTACTTTAACAGGCTTATGGGTCCTGTGTATCCAACGTTAGTGAAGGAGTTCTGGATCCATGCATATGCTACTCCAAAGTTCATTCACTCCGTTGTGCTGGGAAAAAAGATAGTTATCACTGAAAACCTGATAAGGAAACTCATAGGTTTTAAGGCAACTGATGGAGTAACCTCTCTGTCTTCTGCGCGTGAAGACCTGAAAGATGTATGTCAAGAAATCTGTACTACTGGTGAACCTTGTAAGAAGGTTAAGTTCTTGAAACCCACTTACAAGATATGGGCTAAGATTTTCATGAACACCATCTTTCACAGACCCTCTTCAAACTCTTCTGATTATGTTAATGCTGAACAACTTTACTTCATGTATTGTTTACACCAAAACATTCAGATTGATCTTCCATATTTGTTGTTTAATCATCTGGTGTCTCACGTCAAGGAAACAAGGGAAACAGCCAGAGATAAATCTGGAAAAGTCAGAACATGGATCCCTATGGGAAGGCTGATTTCAGATATTCTGATAGAAAACCAACTTGTGGCGCATCTGCAAGAGGCTGGGTTGACAGAAGATCTGACTTATATCATTGGCTCTGAAATAAACGGTTTAACTTTGAGAAGGATGAAACTGGTTGATGATTTATCTGAGAAACCAAGGAAAACTAACTCTGAAGAAGTTAGGGGAAGAAGGATTCCTGTTAAGGATTTTCCTTTATTCACCTCAGATGAACCTAGAGAAATTATTGCTGAGTATGTTGCTCGCTGCCTAAGAGATGGTGATGAGATTCCTGCCAATCTTGTGCAGAAGGAAGGCCAAGTTCTTCCTGATTTGACAAGGGAAAGAAGACGTAAGAGAAAAATTGATAGTGAAGGTCATCAGAAGAAAAGGAAGCATTCAGATGTGTCGCTACTGCGAAAATCGGCGCCGGCTGAACAGAAGAGTCGCCACCGTGCGTTATTTATCCCACGGGAGGGAAAGGAAACGCTCAGAGTAAACCTCGCACAACACGGGAAAGGTATGGTCATCGCAACCAAAACCTGGGTTCGGGAGTCGGTTACGCAAGGGGAAGGTATTAGCACCCCTCACGTCCGTCGTACTCGACGGGATCCACGCTTGTTTTCGGGTATGGATTGTTATTCTATCTAAACTATAGGTCAAGGGTTAAGAAGAAAAGAGAATGAAAATAAAATGAAAATAAAAATGACTCGGCAAAGTATCGCGCTTTATGCCTACGTATTCTCGTCTGGAACGAGAAATCAGAGTCAACGTAGTTCGCCTACCTACGGGAAAGGAGGGGAATGTTGCTCGCTAGGATATCGCATCCTATGCCTACGTACTTCCACACAGCATGAAAGATCAGAGCAAACGTAGTTCGGGCTACGGAAGACACAAGCTTGTCTTGGTTGATTTTATTCCTTCTGAAAAGGTTTTTCTGATTAACAGTCCAAGAGGACAAAAATGACGTCTTGATGAGTTCACGTTCTTTTACGAAAGAAGTGTCTTTTATTGTGTTTGAAATCTTTATGGTGTTTTTCTGCTTGTTTTGAGAAAGAAAGAGACAGAACTCTAACCTACGGCTGCGAAGGGAAACAAACTAACCTAATGTTATCATGCATGGGTTAAGACCTAGTGTCTATCATGCTCCTCTCTTGCACAGAGAGAAACAGAGATCCTACGGGATAGGCAGAAACAGAAACAATATCAGATATATACAGTAAAGCAGTAAAATGCATGGATGCAGCAATACAAGCGAGGCAAGGGAGTCCCACTCAACCTCGAACCTAGAAAACAATAGGCAGAAGTGAACAGGCTTCACTTTCAACCCAACAGGGTAAACAGCAAACAATACAGTTCAGAAAACCAATCAATACACCAGCAAATGAAACACAACAATAAAAGAAACAGCCTCAGCAGCTCTGAATCAGCAACTGGCTTCAAACAATCTCCAATCAGCTACAAGCTTCAACAAGCACAAATCTCCATCTTCATGGCCTTCAGGCAAGGGCTTTGACATCAATCTTCCATCTGCAATGGCTTTTCTTCAAGCTCAAACCTCCAGGATGAGGGATTAGTCACAAGAGTGAATTGGGTGTTAAGCAATCAGCTGACTACCAAAGGTGGTGAACAGACTGCTCCTAACACAAAGAGACATTTTCTCTCAAGAGTTCTATCTCACAGACACCATCACCAAGCCTTCCAAAGGAAGGGGGTGAGTGCCTTAGAGAGACTCTGAATCACAGAGAAGAATGGATGCAGACAAGGCAATCCATGTTTGAGAAACAATCTTTCTAATCTAGAGCTCTGCCTAGCTCCTAAACCCTAGTCTCCTCAGCAACTGCTAGCAAGAAACTCATCCTCAACTCTGACAGTTGATCTTCAATCTTTTGACTCTTCAATAGCTTCATCTCCACAAATCTTCAGCTTCCCCAGGGCCCCAGACAAACCCAATACCCAATCAAACAATCAACAAATCCCCAGAGGGCACACCACACCAAACAACAGATATACAGACAGTAATAATAGCAGTAGGGGAATCCTAACTTTTTCTAAGGGATCTAATAGCTATCCATAACCCATATAGTCCCATAACTAATCTATTTAAATCCTAAGTCCTAAAGGGAGAAAATTGAACTTCCTAAGTTGTCACCTAAAACCCTAGTTTTGATCATGATATTCAAGCATTTATTAATCACCTAAAGCTAACTCCTAAAAATGGGAACTAAAATATTTCTATAAGCCTAATATTTCATCTAAACAGTATAAAAAGAATGATCAAAAAATATTAAAGCATGTGAGAGAACAAAAATCATGAAAATGATGCATGAAATGTAACTATTTATTATGCTATTTATTTAGAAAATATGTAAAAAATATGAAATAAAACTAAAAATGAAATTTTCTTTTCCTATAATATTCTAGACATTTTAATGAAAACATGGTAAAAAGAATGAATTAAAAAACATTTTTTATGAATTTATTATGATTTTATGAAAATTGATGAAAATTAAAATGAAATAAGAAAAAATAAAATGAACTAAATGAGCCAGGGGGTGTGAAAAGGAACTTCGCTCAGTTCAAACTTGGATGGGCCTCACAGGGTAGGGGTGCAGATAGCGCTTCTGGCTAAGCCCAGCATCCAGCCAGAATTATTGAAACAGCTGGGGGGTGAAAATAGAATAGAAAACGCGTTCAGATTGGTTTGGGCCTGAAAGCTGGGGGTGGGGATAGCATGAAATTCTGAGGCCCGCCCGTTTCAATTAATGAAACGGTGCGTTTGGCACCCAGCTTCTCCCTCCAATTCTGAAATCAAACGAGAGCCCTTGGATCCTCTGGGAAGTCAAGAGTCCAACCACAAATGGAAGGCTATGATTGTGTCTTCTCCAAACAAACCTGCAACTAGGGTTTCATCCTCATGAACCTCCATGCACGCACAGTTTTCTCCCTCTCTGTTCTCCTTATCCAGGCCACGAATCACCATGCTATGAACATGAAAGTTACTCCAAACCTCTCCCTCTTCAATCCTATGATCTTAGATCAATCTGAAACTCACTAAAACTCTCAACCCGATTGAGGTAAATTCTGATCACCATGGATATTCACTGATAAGCATCATGATAACTCTTCATCAAACTTGACCTAAGCTAACCTATGCCTAATGGAGGTTAACATGATCAAATTAACTAACATTCTGGTGCATTAACATGAGAGATATTGATCCAAACAGTTTATGGTACCTGCTAACAAACCTCACCAAATCGTTCCAAATTCACCTAAACTACTCTCCTAACCACCTAGATTGCATCTAAACTAACAAAAACAAGCCTAAATAACTGAATCAAGTAAATCGAATGAAAACTTACCTTGTAAGAAATTTGAGAAACAGTTATGGAAGATGATGATTTGAGACCTCCAAGGCTTGAATCTTGATCCAATTGCTCAGGTATAGATTCTGTATGCACAAACTTGGAGTTTCCTTGCTTGAATCATGCAATCCACTTGAACTTGTAGTTTTGAGATTCTTGAGAAAAGCACTCGAATATGAATGATTCACACCAAGAACTTGCTTCAATTATGATCTGTGTTGATGATTGAGTGGAATTGAATTGATTATGATGAAGCTTGATGAAGAATTTGAGAGAATTGTGATGAAACTTCAATGAAAAAGTGTGTGAAATTTGGTAGAATTCTTGGTGCAAATGAGGCCAACCCTTGATCAATGCACATTTCATGAATATATAGACCCCAAGTGAACATTCTAGATCCATCTTGCACATTCCCTTGTTTTCAAATTTTGATCCATTTTGATTATGTTTCTTAAATGATAAGCAACCATGGATAACTTCATTTTCTCCTTCTAAACTCAAAAAAGTGTGTGAACCATTGTTCTTAGAATTGTTTTTCCATTCAAAATCATATATTGGAAGTCTCCATTTGGACTTGTAAATCTCCCAAACCAATTTTCAACTTGAAATTATTCACTTTATATGCCTTTTTAGTTCATATTTTGACCAATTGTGCAACATCATGCTATGAGCTTCTCCAATAACTTGTGACCTTCTTTCTAGACTTAAAATCCCATTTGGAGCAAGTTTGATGTTATAAGTTTTTCCATTTGAGGCCTCCTTGTATGAGTTTTGGGTATAGGTTAAAATGACCTGTAATTCACAAATGCCCAAAATACCCTTTGCTTGCCAAGACCATAAGTTGAGTTCTCCACATCATATGAGGGCATGCCATACCATTCTAGAAAGCTAAGACAATGAGGAACAATTCTTATGTTGACCAAGAATTCATTTGAAATCTCCTTGAGGGGCAAAAATTGCTTGGAAGTCAAGTCACTTTCACAGACAAAAATTCAGACACCCCAGATGACCTGTAACTTGTAAGGACCATAACTTGAGTTCTATAAATCTCCTTGAAGTCTTCCACCACTCAAATTAAAGGTCTTGAGATCCTCTACAAGTTTCATGTTGGCCAAGAAACCATTTGAAGCTAGCATTTTGACTTATCTTGCTTGGAAATTTGACCTAAACCAGGGGATTTTACAGAGAAACCCTAATTTAGTAACTCCTCTTCTCCTTGATTTCTCTTGAATTCTCCTTGTCATATCTCCATATTCTTCTTCATATGTCCCATGATGAACCCCACACCTCTCCAATAGCCTTGAATGCCCCTTTAAATCAGTCAATTGACCTAGAGTTGACCTAGAGTTGACCCCAGATGAAACCCTAGTTGACTGTCCTCAACTGCAATACTTGTGATCATATCAAGGACTTGTTTTCTTCTCCAAATGACTTTATAAGTCTCTCAAGATGTCTAGATACTCTCCATGCCTTCAACTCAAAGCTCACAACCCTCTTGTTGACCCTCAGATACCCTCAGCTAGGAGATGATCTCAAGGATTGATCTGCTGAACTCTTTACTTTCAAATTCTTTCCTGATGACTTGAGTAGGACTGAATTAGGATAATAATCTCTTGCTAGGCCTCTAGAGATGAAAATAATGATTGGTCCCCTGTTGAATGACTTGCTATGCTTATGCTATGCAGATGGTTAGTCTATGTACATGACTCTATATGCAAATGCTAATGATGATGAAACATAAATCCAAGGAGTAAGGTTGGGTAAATTTTAGGGTGCAACAGCTGCCCCTATTCAAGCGACTTGGACCCGATTGGATGAAGAGCCCGGAGCCTTCAGACATTCGCGGTACGAGACGGTTGAATACTAGTGAAACCAGAAATTTGCCAACCGCAGAAGTAAACTGCGCTCCTGCTTGAGGAATGATATTCGTCAGCTGAATCTGACTGTTAGAGTAACCCACTGATCTTGCACGACCGTGCTGGGGATTGTCTTCATCGTTCTGAAGAGGATTCTGTCATAACAGATTGCCTGCTTGTCCACGTGAGGACTCTGCCTGTCATCGATACGAAGAAATCTCAACTAAAACCTGTCCACGTTAGGACTCCACTTGCTGTTATCCCAGAAAAATCTCGGCAACTCCGTTGGGGATAATTCATCTGCATTTCCATAAACCGCATCGTCCACGTTAGGAATAAAACTCTTCCACGTTAGGAGTAACACCTGTCCACATTAGGAATCATTTTTCTGCGTCTGTCCACGTCAGGACTAACCCTTTCATCTTTCCACGTTAGGAAGCAATCTTCTTTCCACATAAGGAGAACTACATCAATCTGTCCACGTAAGGACCCCAATACCACTTGATATGTCCGCGTCAGGACTCCAATCTTTCCACGTAAGGAATTCAACTTTGGTTCTGAACCCGTCCACGTCAGGACTCGACTTTCCACGTAAGGAGTACATCATTCTTCCACGTCAGGAATCAACTTTTCTTGAATCTGTCCACGTAAGGACCCCAATTTTTCCACGTAAGGAATAAATCTTCTTCTTCCACGTTAGGAATATCTTCTTCGATCTGTCCGCGTCAGGACTCAATCTCTTTCCATGTCAGGAATAACTCATTTCTTTCCACGTCAGGAATAATGTCATTTCCGCGTAAGGAAACTATCTTCTGATATGTCCGCATGTGGACTCCATCTTTTCCGCGTTAGGGATCTCCGTCTTTCCACGTTAGGAAGCACTTCTGTTGATATGTCCGCGTAAGGACTGCATTTTTCCACGTTAGGAATAATAATCTTTTTGATCTGTCCGCGTTAGGACACTGATCTCATCTTGATATGTCCACGTTAAGACTCAGGCGTCTTCGATTTACTGAGGAAATAAGACTTGTCCGCGTAAGGACTCACACGTCTTCGACTTGCTGGGGAAATATCCGCGTTAGGACTTACACCTTGTCAACAACACGAAGAAGGATAGATTTGTCCACGTCAGGATTCTCGTATCTTGTCATCACAACGAACTACAAACTGGTCCACGTCAGGACACACATTTCACCATTACGAATAAAGATATCTGCTGAAAACAAAATGATCCACGTCAGGATACCAACACGAAGAGTGACCAATCTTTTTTTTTTTCAACGTCATGACCTCCCTTTCTCCAAATTTCGGGGGACCGAATCTATCCACGTCAGGATTAACGCACGCCTTACCAATCCGGTAAAACAAACCTGTCCACGTTAGGACGCCCACTTCTGAAGAAATCCCGTCATTCTAGGAGTAAATGGTCCACGTCAGGACTTAATTCTTTAATGATCCTTACCCACAAACTGCTCAGCACTGACGCGACAGCGACTTTGAGACGAACTCTACTGGGGATGTATGAAAACCCACTATCGGACGCCTGCTCTGATAACCGGCGGTGGCCTCTGGAATTCTGATTCATGCGACCCGCTGATGACAAACAAACTCTGCTTGGGGATAAGGAGATTCTTATCCTGGCCACTCTGGCTGGGGAAAATAAGAGACATTTGCATAAATGACTCTGCTGGAGACAAAGAGAGTTTTATCACGACAACTCTGTGGAGGAATACCGCCGAAACTGACATTATTATTGAATATCTCCAGCCGAGATCTTGATTGGTTGGTAACTTATATGAGCAAGAGCTCTCTCCACCTGAACTCCTAGAGTACAGGAACTGCTTCAGCAAAATAAATGCTGGAAGGATAACGCCGACTCGCCGGGAATAGCCTGATGCTACAAAATTATTCCGGCAACATAAATGCCGGAAGAGTGAAGTCGACCCTGCGGGGAAGTTGGGGACTCAAACCACACGTCTTGTTGAAGTAACCCCCTGCTAGGGAATATAACTCTGCTGGGGAATAGCAGATGCGCCTGATATGATTGAGCCTCTGCTGGAGAGTGAACTAATACCACATGGTATCTCTGACAAAATAAATGACAGGACCCACCATCAACCCTGCTGGGGAGAGTCTTGATCTTCGGATTCCACTGGAAGGAAAGAACAATTGCTGAAAAGAGAACTCCGCTGGGGATGGCTGGATTCTCTTGGGGAAAATTAACTGACTCCGCCGGGGAAGAATGCAGGACCCTGCGGGGGGAGATGAACCTGTCTGAATACAGCCTTACGATCTCAGAATCACTAAACTCTGCTGAGGACGAGTAACTTCTCTGGAGCACGTCCTTTGGATAAGCTACGGCTAGCTGGGGAATTCTATCCTTCTTCAGGAAGAACATGCATGACCTGCGTGAGGATCAAGCCTTTCACTATTGCAATCTTTTTATCACCTTCCTCGCACAGTTATGAAACCTGCAACAACACAAACAAAGCACGACAAGCCTATGCAATCGAATCAATTCAGGTTAGTGACGTTACACTCAGTTAATTCAAAGCTTTAACGATTGTTGGCAAGGGCCAGTGATGTTATACTCATGTTAGTTTCATCAAACTTAGGCGTTTTATCATGCGCAAAACAGTAAAGAACAGGCATCAAGTACTGAATAACACATTTTCATTGATTGGGCCCCTGAATGGGCGGAGTTTTTTTTTGTACACGGGATGTAACTCCTGAAAAGAGGAAGCTACGCAAAGCAAATATACAAGTATGCAAGTATTCACAAGAAGCATAAATATTGACAAATTAAATTTTGTACACATGTCGGCAACTGGTTGCAGATGAACACCACGAACTGATCCCCCCATGACTCGTCCGACTCTAATACTTTCCCGGTATCCCTACTTCTGAAGAGGTTGTATCCGATAACTAATTCCTCAAATATATTCTCCCGCACTGATGCTCATTGAATACCAAATTCGGACCGCAGTCATTTGCTTTTCTCATCCCTAACTTTTGCGTGAACCGCCCTTTACGGGTTTTCAGTTCACCGGGATACCCCTTTTTGCCGAAGCCGCCCAGTGTAGGTTTTCAACTTCGCGGGTGTACATTTTTTCGATTTTATCCCTAACTTTTGCCCGAACCTTTCATTCTGTTTTTGGTTCGCCAGGATGCCCCATTTTTGCCTGGACTCTCTTTTTTCTGTCCAGCGGGTCTATTTTAAGCAAAGTATTTTTTAACTGCGTCCGAATTCACAGGTGATGCAAAGTCTTCCCCGTCCATGGTGGACAACAATAAAGCTCCTCCTGAAAAGACCTTACTGACAACGTATGGCCCTTCGTAATTGGGGGTCCACTTGCCCCTGTGATCTGCTTGCGGCGGGAGAATCCTTTTCAGCACAAGGTCGCCCGTCTGAAAGCTTCGCGGAAGTATTTTCTTGTCGTACGCTTTCTTCATTCGTCTTTGATACAAACGACCGTATGCCAGAGAAGCTAGCCTCTTCTCATCCATCAAACTCAGTTGGTTCAATCTGTTCGTTACCCATTCTGCCTCGTCCAGCTGAACGTCTCGCAGTACCCTCAGAGAAGGGATCTCAACTTCCAATGGTAATACCGCTTCCATCCCGTATACCAACGAGAACGGAGTTGCCCCGGTTGATGTGCGTACCGTCGTACGATAACCGTGCAAAGCGAAAGGTAGCATTTCATGCCAATCCTTATACGTCACCACCATTTTCTGGACAATCTTCTTGATATTCTTATTGGCCGCTTCGACAGCGCCATTCATCTTGGGTCGGTAAGGGGAGGAGTTGTGATGTTCGATCTTGAAATTCTGACAGAGCTCCTTCATCATTTTGTTGTTCAGATTCGACCCATTATCCGTGATTATCCGCTCGGGAATTCCGTATCGGCAAATGATATCTCTCTTAATGAATCTAGCCACCACTTGCCTCGTTACATTTGCGTAGGACGCTGCTTCCACCCACTTGGTGAAATAATCGATTGCTACGAGGATGAACCGATGCCCGTTAGAAGCCGTCGGCTCAATCTTTCCAATCATATCGATTCCCCACATCGAGAATGGCCATGGAGATGACATCACATTCAGAGGACTCGGAGGCACGTGTATTTTGTCAGCATAAACTTGGCACTTGTGGCACTTTCTTGCAAATTTGAAACAATCAGTTTCCATCGTCAGCCAAAAATAACCTGCCCGCAGCAGTTTTCTCGTCATAGCATGCCCACCAGCATGCGTGCCGAATGCACCTTCGTGAATTTCCTCCATAAGAAGCTTTGCCTCTTTCTCGTCTACACAACGCAACAACACCAAATCGTGGTTTCTTCTGTATAAGACGCCATCCGGGTTCAAATAGAAGTTACCCGCTAATCTCCTGAGAGTCTTCTGATCTTGACTGGATGCCCCAGCCGGATACTCTTTATTCTTCAGGAAATTAAGGATATCAAAATACCACGGTTTGCCATCAGACGCTTCATCAATAGCAAATACATAAGCTGGCCTGTCCAACCGAGAGATAGTGATCTGGGGAGCTTCGTTCCAGAAGTTGACCTTGTACATGGAAGACAAAGTGGCAAGGGCGTCAGCCATTTGATTTTCTGCCCGTGGCACATGATGCAATTCAACTTTGTCGAAGAAAGGCAACAATCTCCTTGCATAATTCATATAATGTATCAAGTTGGGCTGACGTGTCTCCCATTCCCCTTTGATCTGATTCACCACCAGAGCTGAGTCTCCGTATACGTCTAAATGTTTGATTCGCAAATCAATGGCTTCTTCAAGCCCCATTATACAAGCTTCGTATTCGGCCTCATTGTTGGTAACGGCAAAGGTCAATCGGGCAGTAAACGGGATGTGCGACCCGTGTGGCGTAGTGATAATTGCCCCTATTCCGCTACCGTAAGCATTCACAGCTCCATCAAATATCATCTGCCATTTGGACCCCGGCTCTGGTCCTTCGTCTGGTAACGGCTCTTCACAATCCTTCATCTTGAGATACATGATATCCTCGTCAGGAAAGTCAAATCTCATCGATTGATACTCTTCAATAGGCTGCTCCGCTAGATACTCAGACAACACACTCCCCTTTATCGCCTTTTGCGAGACGTATTGAATATCATATTCGGTCAAGATCATCTGCCACCTGGCAATCCTACCTGACAACGCCTGCTTTTCAAATATATATTTGATTGGATCCATCTTCGAGATGAGCATGGTTGTATGATTCAGCATGTACTGCCTCAAACGCTTGGCGGCCCAGGCTAGCGCGCAACAAGTTTTCTCCAGCATTGAGTATCGAGATTCACAGTCTGTAAATTTCTTACTCAAATAGTAAATTGCATGCTCTTTTCTCCCCGTCTCGTCGTGTTGACCGAGAACGCAACCCATGCTTCCCTCAAGAACCGTCAAATACATTATCAAGGGTCTCCCTGCCACCGGGGGTATCAAAATAGGAGGCTCCTGCAAGTACTTCTTTATTTTGTCGAACGCCTTTTGACAATTATCGTTCCACGTTACAGCTTGATCTTTCTTTAGCAACTTGAATAACGGTTCGCACGTAGCAGTTAGGTGAGATATGAACCGAGCAATGTAGTTCAATCTCCCTAAAAACCCGCGCACCTCTTTCTCTGTTTTAGGCGTCGGCATTTCTTGAATCGCTTTTATTTTAGCAGGATCGACCTCTATTCCTCTTTCGCTTACTATGAACCCCAGGAGCTTACCCGATCTCACCCCGAAGGTGCATTTGTTAGGGTTCAGCCTCAGCCTGAACTTCCTAAGCCTTTTAAACAACTTCAACAGATTCACCAGATGCTCTTCCTCTGTTTGGGATTTGGCAATCATATCGTCAACATAAACTTCAATCTCTTTATGCATCATGTCATGAAAGAGAGTTGTCATCGCACGCTGATACGTTGCCCCAGCATTTTTCAAACCAAAGGGCATCACTTTATAGCAAAATGTTCCCCAAGGCGTTATGAAAGTAGTCTTCTCCATATCCTCTGGCGCCATTTTGATCTGATTATAGCCTGAAAAGCCGTCCATGAAGGAGAATACAGAGTATTGAGCGGTATTATCAACTAATACGTCAATATGAGGAAGTGGAAAATCGTCTTTTGGGCTTGCTTTATTCAAATCTCTGTAATCCACGCACATTCGCACCTTGCCATCTTTCTTTGGCACTGGTACGATGTTAGCAACCCATGAAGGATACTTCGTCACAGCCAGGAAACCAGCGTCCCACTGTTTCTGAACCTCCTCTTTGATCTTCATTGCCATATCTGGTCGAGTTCTGCGAAGCTTTTGTTTGACAGGCGGGCAGTCTTCTTTCAATGGCAGACGATGCACAACCATATCTGTATCGAGCCCTGGCATATCTTGATACGACCAAGCGAATACATCATTATACTCTCGGAGCATTTCAACCAGTTTTCGCTTGATATCACTCTGCAGTGCGGCTCCGATACGAATATTTTTCTCAACCCCTTCCGACCCCAAATTGATAATCTCGATAACCTCGTCGTGAGGCAGAATGGCTCTTTCCTCTTGCTTCACCAACCAAGACAGTTCTTCAGGAACGTCGCTATCTTCGACAACCTCTTCTTCGGTCTGGAATACCGGGTGCTCGAAGTCGGGACGAGTCATAGGTGGTTCAAGGATGTCATCTGAAAATGTTATCCTGCGAAAGGAAGGGTTAAGTGCTTCAAAATGCGTATAAAGCGGATAACCACATTGCCATTTTATTGAAAAAATACAAAACAAGAAAGACAGGGATTACAGTATTTGCACATGAAAAAACGCCATTTATTTAATGATTAACGAAGCAATGTTTATAACAACACAGCCCTAAGCAAATCATGATGCCCCGGGCAAGACATCAGATTATTCAACAATTAATAAAGCAAAGCATTACTGTTTTAAAGTCACAGGAACAAGCTCCTGAATGGACCAGTTGCACAGTCCTTGTCCTGGCGTGCTTGGCTGAATCCAGGCATCCATATCACAGTCGCTGTCCCCTTCATCGGACTCTGAAGCAGCATTGACAGATTCATGGCATACTCCACTGGCAGAGATGGTGATTGACTTTCTGAAATGAGGGGCCCCCACAGAAGGAGTTGATGACGACGGTCGGTACCCCAGTCCGAACCGGTCCATTTTCACCGGAATGTCCAATACTTTGCCCCAGCCTTTGGCTTCTCCTGCCTTCACTAGCGCTTGAGCTTCTTTGTACGATGAGACAGCTATCTCTGGCACTTTGCTTGGCCCGGGACTCTTGTCCTTTATGCGCAAACCTTCGAACGCCTGGCATGGCGTCTCGTGGATCTCCCCGTCGACTTCCACATATTTGAACGAAGAAAGATGGCTGACCAGGATGTCTTCTTCTCCGCACACGGTGACTACACTGTCTCCGACCATATACTTTAACTTCTGATGCAGGGTTGACGTGACTGCCCCTGCCCCGTGAATCCAAGGTCTTCCCAGCAAGCAGCTGTACGCAGGCTGTATATCCATGATATAAAACTCCGTTGCAAACACTTCCGGCCCCACTTGCAGAGGCAAGGTGATCGATCCGAAGACTGTTCTCCGCGTGCCGTCAAACGCTCTGACTACCAAATCACTTGGTGTACACAAAATCCCTCGAACATCCAACTTCATCATAGCCTTCTTAGGCAGCACATTCAAAGACGACCCGGTGTCAACCAATACGTGCGACATTGTCGACCCTCTGCACTCAACAGATACATGTAATGCCATATTATGATCCCTTCCTTTCGGAGTCAAGTCGAAATCAGTAAAGCCCAGACTGTGGCCTGCATTTACGTGTGCCAATACTCCTTCTAGCTGGTTCACGGAGACATCCTGTGGTACAAAAGAAGTGTCCAGGACTTTCAGCAAAGCGTTCCTGTGGGCTTCCGAACACAACAGCAATGACAATATAGATATTTTGGACGGTGTTTGCTGCAGATGCTCCACAATTTTATAATCGCTTTTCCGAATCAAGCGCATGAATTCCTCTACATCTTTCGATGCTGCTTCTTTTTCATTTACTTGAACCGGAACATTCTCAACTGCTTTCCCCTTTCCTTTCGCTAGCCTTTCGGCTTCTACTTCAGGAGATATAAAGATCCTGCCGCTTCTTGTCATGCCTCCTGAACCCACAACATTATCCACAACCTCCGCTGACTGCTTGTTAACATCGATTTTAATCCCGTCACAATACACCTCTAGCCCATATGACCATGGGACCGCTTTCGTGCTCTCATACGGGATTGGCCCGGCTTTAGTTATAGTAATCGGTGGTCGCTGAGCTGGTGCTGAAATAGTGATCGTCTTCCTAGGAATTGTCACTGTGGCAACATCACTCCGATTATCCACTACTGCCCCTGCCGGCTCATCAGTTGCTGTTCTATCAAACTGCAGTACACCTTCATCAATCAAGGCCTGAATGCCTTTCTTCAGATCCTCACACCCCCCAGACAGGGCCCAACAATCTAAGCAGTACTCATTACAACCCGGGTAAACACCTCCTTGCAACAGTCGGCTTTTTATTTCGCTCAGCGGCGTCTTTAAATCCTCAACATTCATAATCAGATTCAGACCTTCCTCAGTCAGCACGGCATTCGCCCCATGATTAGGCATGGGTTTCTGGACTATATTCGCACCGGTCGTTCCGAAGTTGATAGACTTGTTGTCCAAGAGATCCTGCACAACGTGCTTAAAAGCATGACAACCTTCTATATCATGGCCCGGGGCCCCAGAATGAAACTCACAGCGCCTATTTGCATCATAGCCGAACGGGGGAGTTCCCGTTATCGGTGCCAAGGTTCTTTTCTCCACCAGATTCAATCCCAACAAGGTCTGCAATAAATCAGCATAGTTAGAGGGAGGCTTCTCGAACACCCTTCTCGGCTTATTACCCTGAAATCTTCGTTGAGCTTGCTGTGCCCCCTGCTGAGGCTGCTGCTGCTGTGGCATTGGTTGCTGCTGAACCTGTTGTTGTTGCTGAGTTGGTTGCTGTTGATAAGGAATAGTCACACTCGACACTTGCTGCTGCTGACGATATTGATTTCTTCCCCTGCCTCGGCCTCGGCCTCGGCCTCCAAATACCGCACTAGCTTCGCCCTGACGGCGCCCACCATAAGCTTTCCTATTACTGCCAGATGCAGCTGACTCGTCAACTTGGAACTTGCCTTGCTTAATGTTCCGCTCAATCTTTTCCCCCATCAAGATCAGGTCTGAAAAACTAGCCAAAGACGTATGAAACAGCATATCATGAAACAGCCCGGTGAATGTGCCGACAAACATATCGTTCATTTCTTTATCTTCCACAGGAGGACGGACCCTGGCAGCCATATCGCGCCACCTTTGCGCGTATTCTTTAAAACTCTCCCCCTTCTTCTGCGAAAGCCCGGCCAACTGGACCCGATTGGGTGCCAGATCGCTGTTATACTTGTAATGGGCTACGAACGCTTCTGCTAATTGCTTCCAAGTCTTAATATCAGTGGGCTCCAACCCCATGTACCACTCTAAGGAAGGACCCGATAGACTATCCTGAAAGAAATGCATGAGCATTCTTTCGTCAGTGGAGTATGCAGACATCTTTCTGTAATAAGCTCGTACATGCACTTTCGGGCATGTATCTCCTTTATACTTATCGAACGCAGGCGCTTTGAACTTGATCGGCACCCTCAGCCCAGGTACCAAGCCCATTGTTGCCATGTCCAGACCCACAGCACTCTGGTTTAGGACTCCCTTCATTTGCTCTTCCAGCATTCTAATCTTTTGAGAATCATCCATCGGCCCGTCAAAGCCCCCTCCAGAGAAGGCGTCCTCCTGTTGATCCTCTTGCCACATACCGTTTCCAGCCCCGTATCCATCATACGCATTATTACGTCCAGCTCTGACTTGATTCATCCCTGGAACTCGGCCTCTGTTGCCGTACCCTTGAACACCTCCAACAGGACCTCCAGCCATAAAACCAGCACCGTTTCCGTTTCCAAAACCTCCGTAGCCCTGATTGACCATACCATAACCATCTTGCCCAAAGCCTTGAGCATTAAAGCCATACTTGCCAGTGTTGTCGAATCCCTGATCGTTAAATCCGAACCCAGCGTTGACAAAGCCATTGCCTCCGAGATTATCTCCCAAATTGACATCACCCAGCCCAGCGTTAGGGACAGCAGTTTCATTTCCAACTCCGACGTTACCATTCACAGCAGCGGTAGCGTTGTTGACATTAGCAGCATTCACATTGACGACGGGCGGAGCCACTGGCGTTGGAGTGCCATCTCCATGAGCGGTATCAACCCTGACAGACTGATGATCTTCGTTACCATGACCAGCGTTGCGAGCCAACAGAGGCTGGACCATGGCCTGCAAGTTCTCTTGCCCTTTTGCTATAGCCTCCATGGTCTGCATGAAGAGGGCGAGCTTCTCACGTACATCCTGCATCTCATTCTGAATCTGGTCCATGACTTTCCGACAGTTGGATCGTGTAGAATAGCGGTGCGGATGTTGATCTGGAATCCTGTTAAGTACCTGAATCAAAGCAGGAGATAAGACACCCTTCAAAGATTACCTGTTATGCAATATGAATATGAATGCAATGCAATGTGTCTGTGCATTAGGGAAGTTCATTCCCCCAGTTCTAGTGCGAGGGTGCCGGTGCAGTGACAGTGCTGACAATAAGAATATCGGAGTTGAATCATAGAAAGCCTCGTATATATCAGAGAGAATCAATAAGCCCAGGGTACAATATCACTGAGAGTACAAAGATGGCATGACCTCAACCAACAATCCTGGTGATGGTCAGCACTATGCAAATAAAGCATACAAATAATGGAATGATCAGATCCTCCCAAAAGTCTGGTACTCCTCTATCAACTTCTTGGTCTCCGGATGGCTTGGTCGATCAAGCAGCCCTTCAACAAGCTGGTTTCTCTTCTTAAGGACACGGCGTACGTCTTCAGCAGTTTCTTCCCATGTTGCTTCCCCGAAGCAATCTTCTAACTTTCGCTTCTGGGACACTGCTTCATCTCTGGATTTGATTGCCTTGTTCAGTGCATGCTGGACACTATACCGGTTCATCACTTCCTCCTCACACTTCTTGATGCTAGCCTTCAACTTCTCTTCGAGGTCGGAAATTTGCTGCTTTAGCTTATCTTCCCTCTGCTTGTTGTTGGTGAGTGTAGCATTCCAAGTCTTGTTGCAAGAAGATATCTCTCGGTGTGCTGCGTCGAGCGCTTTCTTTTTGGCTTCCAGCATGTCATGGGAACTTCTGAACTCTTGCCCCAGACGTTCACGCTTCTTCTTTTCCTCGGTCAACTCAGATCCTAACCTGTTCACCAGCTCAATCTGCTGTTGGAAAGCATATACGGCTTTGTTCTTCTCGCTGCGTGCCTGGGCTAACTCTTGCTCTAACCCTTCGTTAATCTTCACCAGGGCTTCTTTCTCCTTCACAACCTGTTCATATGCTTCTCTAGAAACAGTGGTCGGCTCTTCTACCGGAATAGGATCAAGAATTGGTGCATCTGGAAATGGCATCTTCAACTGACTAGCCCTCCCCTGAATCCAAACTCTATAAGGTGCATAGGCCTGACAGTCATTCTTTCCTAACAACGGCTTCCCTTTGCGGTTAATATGCGTCCAAGCATGTTGCAACTTGGCTAATAACTCCCCCTTCACGTCACCAGTGAAGTACAGAGATTCCTGTACTTCTTCCTCTTGAGGTGGACTCTTCAGCGCATATCCGAACTGGCGAATGAATGGAGAAGGGTTGTAATTGATACACCCTTTTCTTCCTATCAATGGCACATTAGGGTAACCAGAACAACTGAAGATGAGCTCCGATCCCAGCAGGTCTCTATCGAACCACTCCATATCTTCCGACGATAGCCTCATCAGGCGTTCTGGCCAACCAACTGGAACTGTAGTCTCTGCAGCAGATCCTTTCTTGGGAAGGTGACTCTCAAACCACGTACTCAACAAGGGTACACACAGATGAACATTCTTCCCTCTTCCCTTCTCATTCTTGTAATGCAGTGAGTGATAGAGGTCTCCGAGTAAGGTAGGTACGGGATTACCAGCGGCGAACAAGTAGAAAGCATCGAAGTCCACAAAATCCGGTATATTGGGGAATAAAACTATGCCATAAATGCACAAAGCCAACACAGCGTTGAAAGCAACCCAGCACCCATTCTTGGCGTACTCTTGGGCTTTACCAACTAAGAACTGAAATGAGAAGCCTGGAACTCCACGGGAAACAGTAGTCACAAGTTCAGAAGCATCCACATGCAAGGCTTTGGCCAATTCTTCCGGCTTAGGTTTGGCATCATAATGAATGAATGGAACCAGGTTCTGCACAGGCAGCTCAACATACTCAGCGTATTCCTCCAGAGTTGGTCCCATAATAAAGTCAGAGAACGTGAAGCACCTCAAAGCAGGGTCGTAGAATTGCAACAAAGCATACAGCCCATCTAACTCTACCTCTGTAGGTTTGCACACCAATCTCAGTAATCTACCATAACTCATCCGGAAACTCCTACGAACACCCTCATCAGCAAGAGAGATCAACCCCAGTAGAGGAACAATATCAGGCGTAGGCAATTTGTAAGCAACCGTTCTCCTCAGGCTAGTCATGATCAAAACACTCAGAAGTCTGGGCACTAGAACTAGGGAAATGCAAATGCACCTGCAGCACAGACACACGTTAGTGAAATGCAAATGATAATGGATATGCAGGGATGCAATGCAAGTAACATTCAACAGGGACCAAAGCTGCAGCTGAATAGCCTAAACCCAATCAAGAAAGGTCTCAGATAGACCATCCAGAAGTCATCAACCCTGGTCTCAGATAGACCTCAAATAGAACTCCAACACTGGTCTCTGACAGACCTCAAATCATAACTCACTGGTCTCTGATAGACCTCAAATCCCATCTATAACTAGTCTCTGACAGACCTCAGAATACATCTCCAAATGGTCTCTGACAGACCTCATAATAAATCTCCACATGGTCTCTGACAGACCTCAGAATAAGTCTCCATATGGTCTCTGACAGACCTCAGAATAAATCTCCATAAATAACCCGGATCTCTGATCAAGAAATAACCGGTAGTCTGGAGGTCTAGTTACCTGCATAACCCTGAATCCCCTCACAGGTGGGTGGCCCTATAACTGGCACAAGGTACGGCATCCTATGCGGTCGTCGGCGTCACAGACTTTCAGGGTTAATGATACGATTCCCAGAAGGAGTGGCATCATCAATCCCTGAAGAGGCCTCACTCAGCCAACTTCCAAATGACCGGTCCCCAGAGTCGACAATCCAACTAACCAGCAACCCACGCCAACCAAAGGAAGGGGCAGGAGGCCAACCAGAGGAACCTCGTCTGAGTGTAGATTTCATGGGACACCAAAGCAAGCAAAGCAAGCGGGCGCCCACTAATTTCTACTCTAATTCTAGGTGCACTCAAGCCCAGGTCCGGCCTATCTCTCAATATCAGAACACCCGTCACACCCCAACACAGCAATAATAATCAATATATATAAAGCTGAAAAATACAGGGTTAGAAATATACAATAACTCCATACAACATCCTCGACGGGAAAACAAGCGCTAGGATTGACTCTCTCAAGGGACGTTGGATCCCAAATGCATAAGAACCATCGCAGTCCTTAGCAGCCAGGGGACGTTGGATCCCCAGCAGAGTCGCCAGCTGTCGCTACTGCGAAAATCGGCGCCGGCTGAACAGAAGAGTCGCCACCGTGCGTTATTTATCCCACGGGAGGGAAAGGAAACGCTCAGAGTAAACCTCGCACAACACGGGAAAGGTATGGTCATCGCAACCAAAACCTGGGTTCGGGAGTCGGTTACGCAAGGGGAAGGTATTAGCACCCCTCACGTCCGTCGTACTCGACGGGATCCACGCTTGTTTTCGGGTATGGATTGTTATTCTATCTAAACTATAGGTCAAGGGTTAAGAAGAAAAGAGAATGAAAATAAAATGAAAATAAAAATGACTCGGCAAAGTATCGCGCTTTATGCCTACGTATTCTCGTCTGGAACGAGAAATCAGAGTCAACGTAGTTCGCCTACCTACGGGAAAGGAGGGGAATGTTGCTCGCTAGGATATCGCATCCTATGCCTACGTACTTCCACACAGCATGAAAGATCAGAGCAAACGTAGTTCGGGCTACGGAAGACACAAGCTTGTCTTGGTTGATTTTATTCCTTCTGAAAAGGTTTTTCTGATTAACAGTCCAAGAGGACAAAAATGACGTCTTGATGAGTTCACGTTCTTTTACGAAAGAAGTGTCTTTTATTGTGTTTGAAATCTTTATGGTGTTTTTCTGCTTGTTTTGAGAAAGAAAGAGACAGAACTCTAACCTACGGCTGCGAAGGGAAACAAACTAACCTAATGTTATCATGCATGGGTTAAGACCTAGTGTCTATCATGCTCCTCTCTTGCACAGAGAGAAACAGAGATCCTACGGGATAGGCAGAAACAGAAACAATATCAGATATATACAGTAAAGCAGTAAAATGCATGGATGCAGCAATACAAGCGAGGCAAGGGAGTCCCACTCAACCTCGAACCTAGAAAACAATAGGCAGAAGTGAACAGGCTTCACTTTCAACCCAACAGGGTAAACAGCAAACAATACAGTTCAGAAAACCAATCAATACACCAGCAAATGAAACACAACAATAAAAGAAACAGCCTCAGCAGCTCTGAATCAGCAACTGGCTTCAAACAATCTCCAATCAGCTACAAGCTTCAACAAGCACAAATCTCCATCTTCATGGCCTTCAGGCAAGGGCTTTGACATCAATCTTCCATCTGCAATGGCTTTTCTTCAAGCTCAAACCTCCAGGATGAGGGATTAGTCACAAGAGTGAATTGGGTGTTAAGCAATCAGCTGACTACCAAAGGTGGTGAACAGACTGCTCCTAACACAAAGAGACATTTTCTCTCAAGAGTTCTATCTCACAGACACCATCACCAAGCCTTCCAAAGGAAGGGGGTGAGTGCCTTAGAGAGACTCTGAATCACAGAGAAGAATGGATGCAGACAAGGCAATCCATGTTTGAGAAACAATCTTTCTAATCTAGAGCTCTGCCTAGCTCCTAAACCCTAGTCTCCTCAGCAACTGCTAGCAAGAAACTCATCCTCAACTCTGACAGTTGATCTTCAATCTTTTGACTCTTCAATAGCTTCATCTCCACAAATCTTCAGCTTCCCCAGGGCCCCAGACAAACCCAATACCCAATCAAACAATCAACAAATCCCCAGAGGGCACACCACACCAAACAACAGATATACAGACAGTAATAATAGCAGTAGGGGAATCCTAACTTTTTCTAAGGGATCTAATAGCTATCCATAACCCATATAGTCCCATAACTAATCTATTTAAATCCTAAGTCCTAAAGGGAGAAAATTGAACTTCCTAAGTTGTCACCTAAAACCCTAGTTTTGATCATGATATTCAAGCATTTATTAATCACCTAAAGCTAACTCCTAAAAATGGGAACTAAAATATTTCTATAAGCCTAATATTTCATCTAAACAGTATAAAAAGAATGATCAAAAAATATTAAAGCATGTGAGAGAACAAAAATCATGAAAATGATGCATGAAATGTAACTATTTATTATGCTATTTATTTAGAAAATATGTAAAAAATATGAAATAAAACTAAAAATGAAATTTTCTTTTCCTATAATATTCTAGACATTTTAATGAAAACATGGTAAAAAGAATGAATTAAAAAACATTTTTTATGAATTTATTATGATTTTATGAAAATTGATGAAAATTAAAATGAAATAAGAAAAAATAAAATGAACTAAATGAGCCAGGGGGTGTGAAAAGGAACTTCGCTCAGTTCAAACTTGGATGGGCCTCACAGGGTAGGGGTGCAGATAGCGCTTCTGGCTAAGCCCAGCATCCAGCCAGAATTATTGAAACAGCTGGGGGGTGAAAATAGAATAGAAAACGCGTTCAGATTGGTTTGGGCCTGAAAGCTGGGGGTGGGGATAGCATGAAATTCTGAGGCCCGCCCGTTTCAATTAATGAAACGGTGCGTTTGGCACCCAGCTTCTCCCTCCAATTCTGAAATCAAACGAGAGCCCTTGGATCCTCTGGGAAGTCAAGAGTCCAACCACAAATGGAAGGCTATGATTGTGTCTTCTCCAAACAAACCTGCAACTAGGGTTTCATCCTCATGAACCTCCATGCACGCACAGTTTTCTCCCTCTCTGTTCTCCTTATCCAGGCCACGAATCACCATGCTATGAACATGAAAGTTACTCCAAACCTCTCCCTCTTCAATCCTATGATCTTAGATCAATCTGAAACTCACTAAAACTCTCAACCCGATTGAGGTAAATTCTGATCACCATGGATATTCACTGATAAGCATCATGATAACTCTTCATCAAACTTGACCTAAGCTAACCTATGCCTAATGGAGGTTAACATGATCAAATTAACTAACATTCTGGTGCATTAACATGAGAGATATTGATCCAAACAGTTTATGGTACCTGCTAACAAACCTCACCAAATCGTTCCAAATTCACCTAAACTACTCTCCTAACCACCTAGATTGCATCTAAACTAACAAAAACAAGCCTAAATAACTGAATCAAGTAAATCGAATGAAAACTTACCTTGTAAGAAATTTGAGAAACAGTTATGGAAGATGATGATTTGAGACCTCCAAGGCTTGAATCTTGATCCAATTGCTCAGGTATAGATTCTGTATGCACAAACTTGGAGTTTCCTTGCTTGAATCATGCAATCCACTTGAACTTGTAGTTTTGAGATTCTTGAGAAAAGCACTCGAATATGAATGATTCACACCAAGAACTTGCTTCAATTATGATCTGTGTTGATGATTGAGTGGAATTGAATTGATTATGATGAAGCTTGATGAAGAATTTGAGAGAATTGTGATGAAACTTCAATGAAAAAGTGTGTGAAATTTGGTAGAATTCTTGGTGCAAATGAGGCCAACCCTTGATCAATGCACATTTCATGAATATATAGACCCCAAGTGAACATTCTAGATCCATCTTGCACATTCCCTTGTTTTCAAATTTTGATCCATTTTGATTATGTTTCTTAAATGATAAGCAACCATGGATAACTTCATTTTCTCCTTCTAAACTCAAAAAAGTGTGTGAACCATTGTTCTTAGAATTGTTTTTCCATTCAAAATCATATATTGGAAGTCTCCATTTGGACTTGTAAATCTCCCAAACCAATTTTCAACTTGAAATTATTCACTTTATATGCCTTTTTAGTTCATATTTTGACCAATTGTGCAACATCATGCTATGAGCTTCTCCAATAACTTGTGACCTTCTTTCTAGACTTAAAATCCCATTTGGAGCAAGTTTGATGTTATAAGTTTTTCCATTTGAGGCCTCCTTGTATGAGTTTTGGGTATAGGTTAAAATGACCTGTAATTCACAAATGCCCAAAATACCCTTTGCTTGCCAAGACCATAAGTTGAGTTCTCCACATCATATGAGGGCATGCCATACCATTCTAGAAAGCTAAGACAATGAGGAACAATTCTTATGTTGACCAAGAATTCATTTGAAATCTCCTTGAGGGGCAAAAATTGCTTGGAAGTCAAGTCACTTTCACAGACAAAAATTCAGACACCCCAGATGACCTGTAACTTGTAAGGACCATAACTTGAGTTCTATAAATCTCCTTGAAGTCTTCCACCACTCAAATTAAAGGTCTTGAGATCCTCTACAAGTTTCATGTTGGCCAAGAAACCATTTGAAGCTAGCATTTTGACTTATCTTGCTTGGAAATTTGACCTAAACCAGGGGATTTTACAGAGAAACCCTAATTTAGTAACTCCTCTTCTCCTTGATTTCTCTTGAATTCTCCTTGTCATATCTCCATATTCTTCTTCATATGTCCCATGATGAACCCCAC
Organism: Lathyrus sativus; assembly: GCA_963859935.3. Classification (NCBI taxonomy): domain Eukaryota; kingdom Viridiplantae; phylum Streptophyta; class Magnoliopsida; order Fabales; family Fabaceae; genus Lathyrus; species Lathyrus sativus. Next base: position 129,417,718 of record OZ012736.1, on the reverse strand, counting down.
ACCTCTCCAATAGCCTTGAATGCCCCTTTAAATCAGTCAATTGACCTAGAGTTGACCTAGAGTTGACCCCAGATGAAACCCTAGTTGACTGTCCTCAACTGCAATACTTGTGATCATATCAAGGACTTGTTTTCTTCTCCAAATGACTTTATAAGTCTCTCAAGATGTCTAGATACTCTCCATGCCTTCAACTCAAAGCTCACAACCCTCTTGTTGACCCTCAGATACCCTCAGCTAGGAGATGATCTCAAGGATTGATCTGCTGAACTCTTTACTTTCAAATTCTTTCCTGATGACTTGAGTAGGACTGAATTAGGATAATAATCTCTTGCTAGGCCTCTAGAGATGAAAATAATGATTGGTCCCCTGTTGAATGACTTGCTATGCTTATGCTATGCAGATGGTTAGTCTATGTACATGACTCTATATGCAAATGCTAATGATGATGAAACATAAATCCAAGGAGTAAGGTTGGGTAAATTTTAGGGTGCAACAAGATGCTGAAAAGAAGAAGAAAAGGAAGAAGCTGAAGAAGGTTCTACCAAATCCTCCTGCAGCAACTTTTGAAGAAATTAGAGATACTCTGAAACAGGTATTTAACACTGATTCTAATCCTGTTCATCATTCTGATACCCCCACACCCTCTGACTCCCCACTTAGATTTAGAAGATCCAGACCTTCTAAAACTTTTATCTCTAAACCATCTTCTGTCCCCCCTCATACACCACAATCCAAGCAACCAACAAACATACAAACAGAAATTCCACTACAAACTCAACAAACAACACCACAACCACAAAACACTATCCCAGAATATACCATTCCAGAGGATGTTCACCCTGAACACTCTGACCAACCTGAATATCTCATTGATCCTGATGAGATATTAAATGTCACACCTTTAAACCAGTCTGTCAATTTATCTTCAACTTCTGAAAAATCTAACCACTCTGATGCATCATCTGATGATGAATCATCTGGTTACATTAATGAATGCTTGAATGATCTCAAACAACCTCGTTCTGAGAGTGTTTGGAAACAGCTGTTTAAATCTCCAACTTCTGAACATCCACCTTCTCCACAAAATTCCCCAACTCAAACTCTCACTCCACAACCTCTTGAAATCCAAAACACTCCACAACCAACAGAAACCCAACCAATTCCCTCAATACCTCAACCACAACATTCTGACCAACAAACATCTGAACCACAAACCAACCAACCAACATCTGAACCACAAATCAATCCTCAACCTTCTGAACCACAAACATCTGAACATCCATCTTCACAACCTCAACCTTCTGAACAAACACCACAAACACAACTAACCCAACCAAGAAAACCCAGAATCCCTGATGAAGCAGAATTGGGATCACGTGTTTATACTCTGTTAAGAGATTTTGATAAGGATAATGTCTCAGACTTTGCTGACATTATGGATGTTTGCATGACTACTATGGACAAAGAGGCTGCTGACGCTGTTTGGAAGAAATATCTTTACAGACTGAATAGGGAGGCTTTGAAAATCAGGACTCAATGTCTTAGATTGTCAAAAGTAAGGTTTGCTGCTTATCAAAAACGGATTAAGAGAAACACTCCTCCTATTCTTCTTCTAGAAGCTCCTCCACCTCCAGAAATTCCTGCACCTGATGTTACTCAGCCTGTTTCAGAATCTACTGTTTCAAAATCTACTGTTTCAGAATCTACAGATCTTCAGAAGGATGTCAAAGAACTTAAGGATTTTATGGTTGATCAAAAGAAAACAAATGAAGAAATGAAAACTTGGATGGCTAAGCAAGATGAAAATTCAGAAAGGATTACAGCACTGCTGCAACTCATTGCTTCTCAACAAGCCTCATCTGCTAAACCTACTTGATGTTTTGCACAAGTTTTTCATGTTTTGCTTTGTTTTGATTTTCTTCTGATATGTTTTGTATGCTTTTATCTGAATCTGGATGTTCTCTTGACTTAATGACAATGATCTTTTTGCTTATCTGGATATGTGTTTCTTCTGCATCTTTACTGTCTTTTAAAATTCTTTTTGATTATGACAAAAAGGGGGAGAAACAAAATAGAATCTGATTGTTCAAATCTATAAGCAATTATCTGAACTAAGTCAGACATGTTACTAACACTCTTTGAATTTAAGTGTCCCAGATATTATTAAAAAATCTGACAAATTTCATTGAAGTTTTTTTTCCTGAGATCTATCTTTTCAGAACCTGATCAAAAATAGCTAAATCTGAGTAGACCAGACTCTGATATCTAACCTTGAGTACTATGATCTAAAAGATAACTCAAGACAGGAAATGGCAAGATAAACAACCAGGTGTTCTGAAGTTGTTCATCTGGCATCAAGCTTTAATATGGCATCAAGCTTTGACTCTAGAAGTCAAACATATGTCAACCAGGCTTCAATCAGGCTCTGAATCTGAAATGTACTCAACCAGAAAGGGAAGTATCTAATTCCATTAGAGTATTCATTTCAGGGGGAGATTGTTAATCTCAGGGGGAGTAATTTTAATTCATATTTTTATTGAACAAATTTCTCATGTTTTGTCATCATCAAAAAGGGGGAGATTGTAAGAGCACAGATTGTGTCTTAATAATATCTCTATGTTTTGATGATAACATTAATGATAATTTGTATACAAGAATTATACTCTCTAAATTTGTTCTAAACTGTTTTCTACAGGCACAAAAGATTTTAATCTTAAAGAGCAAATTTGATGTGAACAATAAATTCTGAATGGCTCAAGAGCATCTGAAGATTAGAAGAATCTGAAGTATAAGAGCTTAGTCATCAAGATTCTGAAGATACAACACGCTGCATATATTATCAAGAATCTGAATGAAAGAAGACTCTGAGTGAAGAGACTCTGAATGAGAGAAGACTCTGATCTGAGTGAAGACTCTGATCTAAGAGCATGTTACGCTTCAAGCACACAGCTGCACCAGACTCTGATTCAGCAACATCTGAAGAACATCTTAGGCTCTGAAGTTTCCAGAAGATTCTGAAGACTGAAGACTCTGATATTGATTGTTGATCTGAACTATCTGAAGAATTATTTGAAGAAGATTATTTTAATATATCCGTTGGAATATGCCAGCAAATCTTTCCTTAATTGGGATAGACATAAATCTCTGCAAGAAGATTATTCCTCTGATACATTCCATATATGGTATATTCACAGCTCAGCAGACAATTGCTACACCCACTATTTGTGCGCCGTCTCTCTGCTGCAATAGTACAAAGGACAGTACTATTTGTTATTGGAAATATCTTCTCCAACGGTATTATATTCTCTCCAATACTCAAGTGGCTATATAAAGGATATCATAGCACTTTCTTCAGTGACCAAGACGAAATCATTGCAAGAACACTCTCACGTGAAAAACTCTCAAGCTCTCATATTCTTTGCTGTTCATACATTGTTCTAAACTTAGAGAAATAACACAGTTGTGTTTATAGCTTTCATAGAAGCAATTTATTACTCTTACATTGTATTACATTAATTTGTAAAGGAAGTTTTCCTTAAGAGGATCTAGGTTAGATCAGTAGCTCTTGAGAAGACTAAGAACAGTTGTTCTTAGGTGTTGTTTTCCTTAAGAGGATCTAGGTTAGATCAGTAGCTCTTGAGAAGACTAAGAACAGTTGTTCTTAGGTGTTGCTATTTGTAATCAGTTGATTTGAATAGTGGATTAAGTCCTTGTTGAGAAAGGCAAATCACTCTTGAAAAGGGTGGACTGGAGTAGTTGAGTTCAACGAACCAGGATAAAAATACTTGAGTTTTTATCTTTGCTTATTTTCTGTCATACTTATTCAACCCCCCCTTCTAAGTATTTTCTCACCTTCAAAAAGAGCTAAATAAAAGCTGATAAAGTCCTAAGGAAGTCTTGTATTGCTTCTTGATTTGCTTTTCTAGCTGGATCTTCTCGGATATAAGCTTGTCCATGGTCCAATTCCAAGGAGTAGTCTGATAGAGGAAAATAAATCCTCCATCTCTTGCTTGTCGGAAAATTTTGTTGTTCACTTGGATCTTTAGGAACAATAAAAGTTCCTTGGACTTGTATTTGAATTTCTGGATCTTCAAACAGAGCTTCTATCTTCCTTAGGACACCCAAATTAAGGATCTTAAAAGAATGTCTAAAAGCATCCTCTTTTGTAACCCATACTGGTCCTACAATGTTTTATAAATAAAGTTGGATTCCATGAAACCAATGCAGTATGATGCTATGTGAATGCAAGGATGCACAAACATAAGTAAGCACATAAGGACATAAGGGTAAACAAACAAGGAGACCCTAGGTTTGCAACGAGCATGGAGCCAAAGGGTATACCCATTCCCAAAGGATGTGGACTAAAGGTTGATTGTACCTGCAGAACAAGGTCCTAAAGAGGTTCCCAAAGTCATCAGCCCATCTTTCAGATATTATCAACTTCCCAACTAACTCGGTGATTAATAATATTCTCAAGAGAACTTCATTTGAGTGTAGCATCACGTAGCACTATTTCGGGACTTACTCCCTCATAGCCTTGCACTACGTCCTAATAAAGGCCAAAGTGGGGTTAAAGGTGACTACGGTCCTTAGTATCATGGACTCCAATCAAAAATAGTAAAAGTTTTCACGACTAAACTCGTTCAATCGAACCATTTTCAAAAGGGTCTGAACTAAGCGGGATTCTCGAGTCAACTTAGTTGGGACTCACTCCCTATAAGCCTTATCGAATATATCACCATCCTATCATAATAACCCAAAAGAAATAAACAAACAATTATACAAATAAGCAGATAATCAAATATAACAAGTAAATAAAACAAGTTAGGGAAACCCGCCGAGGCATCCCCAGTGAAGTCGCCATTTCTGTCGCGGTGAAATTTGGATACCAAACTATTAATTAGTTTGAATCTTGATTCATTTGCAACCATCTTTGATTTATCTAAAATAAAGGTTAAAGAAAGTAAAAACCTATTTTGCATCGTAAACACAATGCGGGGAAAGATCTAAGATTCGAGGGTTGGTTAAACTTAGGGAAGGTACTAGCATCCTAAGTTTCTGTAGTACTCTACAGGCACCTCTGGTTTTATGTTTGTTTATTGCTATGGTTCATCTGCTTAAGGGTAATGCTAAGGGTTAAAGGTAAAGAGAAAGACCTAAGGGGGTTAGTCCTAAGTATACTCGCCAAGACGTCGCATCTTGTGCCTACATATCCTGACAGGAATGGAATCAGAGTATCTGTAGTTCCCCTAAAGGGTTTGAGGAGTTCTTTGACTGTGGTCAAAGTTCCTACGGGTAATAAACGTTCATATGGAAACGCATACTTGGAGTACGAAGACTCCTATCTACGTTAAAAGTTAAATTGAAAAGGATGAAGGTACGTCCACGACGGGACACCTAAAAAGGTGAGTACGGGGACTCAAATCCTAAGGCTATGATGAGGGTAAAGGTATTGACACGGGAGTCAAATGGTGAACGGTGATCGATTTGAATTATTTATTTATTTTGAGAAATTTTATGTAATTGGAAAATGCTAAATTTTGGATAAAGGTTCAAGTGTAATGGTGAAGTTGGAACTGAAAAATATTTTAAAAAAAGAAGTAAATTGTTTTTGAGTTCTTGAGAAAATTGTTAAGTTAAGTGAAAATAGAAAAAAAGATTAGTTAATGAAAAATAATCTAAATTATTAACAAATATTTTAAGCTTATTAATTTTCTTAGAGATTAATTTAGTGGGAAATAAGGAAAGATTAAGTAAAGAATTAATTTTAATAAAAAACCTAAGATATTCTAATCTAAATTAATATTAAATCCGGATACAATGTTTTTACTTATTATAATTTTTTGTGATTTTAATTTTAAAAAGATTAGACTATTCAAACTTATTTCGCATTTTTGTTATCAAATTAACTTTAAATTTAATTACTTATTTTTTCTAAGATTATTAGATTAAAACTAAAATCTAAATTCTTAAATTTAGTTATTATATTTTTTATTATTATTGTTGTTAGTTTGTTAGTTTTTCATTTCATCAATTAATGACAATCTAAAACAAATTACAACAAAAAAAAAAATTTAATAAATAAACTAAAAAACCGGATCGGTGGTGGTCAATCCACCGAATCCGGGTTGACCCGCTCCATCAGCTGAAGGAAGTGAAGCTAGGGTTTAGAAACCCGAAATCGATTCAGAACGGCGATGCTCTCTGTTTCTAAATTCCTATCTGATTCCAGAATGCCTTTGACCCCTGGATGAATTTTCAAGAAGTTCACAAAATCCTTCCCTCTGAAATACTCAGCCCGCGTCCCTTGTCGAACAGCCCATCTAGAAACCAACTCCTTATGGTCTCTCACCTTCTCAGCAAAAACTTGATACACATCCTTCTTCACAGCTTGTTTCCTAGGAGGGGCGTCGGAGGTGAGATCTGGTGCGGAGGGGCGTCGCACGCGTTTCTTCTCTGCCGCGCCTCCCGATGACTTCTTCATATTTTGAGTACCCTATGTTTTCTCTCTCTATTTTCTTTTCCTGCATGAATCAAAGCAAACAAAAACATTAGAGTGTTAGCATAAATATTCACAGTTAGCGCGGTTTGTTCTTCGCAGGTCTCCAGAAGTGATGGCAAAGGGGTGGTTCCCGGTGACGGTTCTCAGGCGGTGAACAAAAGTGGTTGATGGTGAAGATTCGCGTTGGAGTTTCACTGAAGGGATCCGGTGCGGGGTTTTGCTGAAAGGGATTTTTCTGTATGTTTTTGGTGAATGGTCCCTGTGTTTGTTCGTGCGAATTGCTGTGTATATGTGAGTCTTGTCCTTCTCTTCATCTCAAAACCTCTCTTTTTATAGGCTGTTTCTAATCAATGTTGGCTTTAAATGAAATTTCTGGATTTATTCGAACATGTTCAAATTGGTTTTGGAAACAAGTATCATGAATTGAAAACCATTCCTGAGCTTACGATTACAGTGATTGTGTTTCTGTTTCGATTTTGGAAAGAAATTAATCTGATACCGCATTGATTTCGTGACTGATTTTTCATGACTCCCTGATTTGTCGAGTTGTGAATTAATGGTTAACGGTTTGTGGTTTGCAGCGGATTTGCTCATAATTCTATCTCCTGGTTTTTTTGACAGGTTGAATGATTTGATGAGTCTCAAAGCGAACAGTCGGCCGTTCTCACTCGGGTGGGAGTCCAATAGAAAATATACACGAGGTATTGCAACATTCCCTTTCTCACTCAATAATGTTTCTTGCAAATTACCTTGAACTGTTCTTGGTTCTGACAGTTGTTTGCAACAGGTGCCTATGACGATTATGAAAGGATTTGGATTCAGGATCGACAATGAGGGTAATGCCTTGCTCATCTTCTGTTCGTAGCTCGTCTTATGAACTTTGGTGTCATGATTGTATGATAACACTTTCTCTCTAACCATTCCCCTTTTTGTTTCATGTTTTGAAGATGCTAGTGAATCCGTGGTCGCGAGCATGATGAAGGCTTTGGCATGATGCAAGAAATGGCGCCTTAGTTGAGAGCTGGTGGAGTTTAGGATGAAAAATAGGATCCCGATATCTTAGTTAGGCGGTGAGAGCATGATGGAATCTTGTTTATTTAGACCTAGGACTTGGTAGGATTTGGAGATATTTGATGGTTTTGGAAATGCTGGTTGAAGTACTAAGTATTCATGACTGACTTCTTCTACTATGATGCAGGCTAATCACAGAACTGACGGCGAACCTCCATTCAAGCTGCAATTTCTGCGTTCAAGCTGCTATAGCTCCGCAGCTACTTTTGGAAATCATGTTTCATGGTTGAATCTCCTGACCCTTCCCTTGAAGTTTATGAGGTAAAGAAATTACTTGAACTTTGACGACATAGTTTAATTCTGAAGCGAGACCATGTTGAATCGTATCGCACATCGTAACACTAATGGTCTTTATGTAACACTTGATATCCTTTAATGTTCTGCAGGGGAATTAACTTGCCATATTGACTTGTAGCCGACGGCCAAAAGCCGTGAGAGATTAATGAAGAAATTTACGGCCTGAAGGCGTGTAACATTCTACGTAGGAGACATCAAAATCTCATGGGATAAAACGACCACGCTTTTGAGATTGTGACCGAGGGGTTCAATTTGTTTGAGCAGCCCAAGTATGATGACACAGAAGTGGGAACATGAAGATATGCGGAATTTTCTAGAGACTGTATCTCTAGTTTGATTTGATTGTAGAAACATGACGGTGGGGATTCATTTCTTCTCTATTGCTTTTGTAGGAGCGAATATCTGTTGGGGTTGCTGCCGAGTTCTGTCGAATTATTTTATGGAGATTCTTTAAAGATGTTACTGCTAAATCCTTCAGAAACCACGGCTGTTCAAATAAGTTCAGGTTTGTAGTCCCTTTTTTCATGAATGGAGCATTATTCTTATTGCAAATTCAAAGATGATGATTCCCCTTTTCATGACTCTGTAGATTTTGATCAACAAGTATATGGTTCTTCAACCTATCATTCCCGAGAATCCCTATG